>CM021106.1:397285300-398026279 GCA_007115665.2 Sequoiadendron giganteum
CAGGCTTTCTTGTACTTGGAGCTATGGCCCATATAGCCAATGTATCCCACTACTCACTAAATGCAGATCCTTGCAGTGCAATTGCAACTTCCTCCTCTGAATTGTAGAGAGGTTTATTACACCTTTTTATCATATCAAAGGAAATGCTAGAGGCTAGATCCCACTCTGGAAAAAACAAAACACCACTATTTCTTACTAATGCTCTACCTTCTATTGCAGTCATCTTATGAAATTTGGCTTTCATTTCCTTTAGAACCTGTGCTTGAATAGTTTCCTCAAGAAACTCTGGATGAAGGTTTCTTTTTTGAGCCACAGTAGTAACATACTCATCCCTCTTAGCTTTGTAAGCAAACTCCATGAAAGCTTGGGATTTTACAAATGAGTCATCATCCATGAAACTTGTGCACGCATTCACCCTAACATCATCAATACTATTAATTCCAGTGAGGTCAGCTTTGCTCAACCTTAGACTTGATTGTTGTGGTACAACCATTGCCAGTGAAAAAGGCATTCCTTGTTATATTTCCTAATTAGATACCCAAATTTCCTCATTAGATTCATCAGATTCATAATCCACCAAACCTATTGGTTCGACCCTTTGTTTCTTTAATGGTGGATCTTTGGGTGGTGAGACCTATCATGATGGGGTATCAACATCCACAATCACAGGCTCAATTAACCTCGGAGGTGATGGTGGCGGTATTTGTGACACTGGGGAAAGAGGTCTTTGTGCCTCTTGTTGAGAGGAAACAACATAAACATTATCTTTCTTTTCTTTGTTCTTTCTCCTAATGAAGAACTTTATTTTTTGTTCTTGAGGAGGCTGATCTACAGGCCTTTCCTCCATAACAAGGATTTCCCCTCCATCATGTTCCTCTTCCATGGGGGATTTCCCTTTGTACTGAATCACTCTTTCACCTTCAAGGGGACCAAACATTGTTTCAAAGTTTTGGAGCACATGTCCCATTCTCTGCAATATATTGGGGATCTCTACAAGGGAAATGAACTTATAATTCTTTTCCTTTGTCTTTCTTTGCATAGTTTAAAAGCAATATATTTTTATTTTATATTATCTTGCTCCACAAGATCAAAGATATTCCTTATTACATCCTCAGGAAACTCGAAAATGTGCTCAAATTTGGAGCTCTTGTTCCTTATCTTTAACCAGGCTATATAACATTCAGGATCATAATATTCCCTTGCCCCTACTCTCCTCATGTGGAAATATTTGAGTACATCATTTATTTTATTCCAACCTCATTTTATCATTAGGAAATCGGAAAAGCGTGTGTATGACGGGAAAAACGTTCATTTTCCTTGATCCAACAAGTGTTTGTTGTCCACACTTCCTAATTT
Source organism: Sequoiadendron giganteum (assembly GCA_007115665.2). Classification (NCBI taxonomy): domain Eukaryota; kingdom Viridiplantae; phylum Streptophyta; class Pinopsida; order Cupressales; family Cupressaceae; genus Sequoiadendron; species Sequoiadendron giganteum. Next base: position 397,286,657 of record CM021106.1, read on the forward strand.
CCATATTACTTCAAGGAAACCAATTCTCTCTGGCATGTATTTTGAAACAATAGAACTATACACTCTCAAAATAGTATATGCAGGGTAGGGAATAACATCCCCCCAATTATGATCAACTCCCAATTCAAGCCTCCTATCCTTAGGTCTCAAGAAATCATGCAAGGCCTTGCGAATTCTTGGCACATTCATAACCAGAGCTCTTCTCAATTCAAAGGCAAATAGGTTCTCAAATATCACATAATCAAATGTTTTGTCATCTTTATCTAGAACTGTGGTCCAACACTAGATAGGTAATTCCAAATCACCCTCCTTCCTATCCAATGTCATATTTTTCCCACAGTAAGGTGCACCTTTGAACAAAAACATGTGCATGAACAATTAATACCAGCTAAAATTCACTCCCACTGCACCCTTCTTTAACTTTACCAAACCCTCATAAATTTTCTCTACAAGGAACCCAACATAATCATATATTGTGCAATACTGGGGGTGTTGGATATGAGCTGCCATATACATCCAGGCCATGGGCATTCCAGTGACTAGGTCATAGCCAATTATCTGACAAATGGAGTAAAAATTCCTTCGGAAATAATTAATAGGAAAGGGCTCCTTATCAAATGGTCCCAATGTATCCTTTCATCTTTTAATCTCTGTTAGGTATCTAGGCGGTATATGGACCTTAAAAGAATGCTTAGTTTTCTCATATTCTTCCTTAAGAGCCTTTTCATTGATCTGAACCAGATCTTCACTCCATTCAGTGAGTTTGAAAACATGGGAAATCTCCTCCTTAGTGACCTTTACCATGTCAATTTTGTCAAAGAACCTTACATTCTTAGTGATTGGGTCATAATTGATGGAAATTGCCTTTAATAAATCAATATCTAGATATACATTTGACACAATTTTTCCAAGTTCAGATTCCACGGGTTACCAACTAGGATACCACAATTCCTATTTCCAAACCAGCCATAGAATAATTCCCATCCCATGCAAGGTAATGCAGCATCCCTAATAGAATTGTTATTGTCAATTAAGCCCTGTACTACCTGTGGACCCCGGAGAAGCAATTGACCCTTAGGTTTTTCACTAGTCGAAGGTGGTAGCTAGTCAGCTAGGTCTTTACTCAAAGGTCTTTTAGAAATAGAAGACTCGCCCTTTGATGAAGATGCTTTTTCTTTAGGAGCCATAACTCAAGGGTTTTTATAAAGTATGGATTTTGGTTTCACAAGATAAAACCTATGGCTTGGACCAAGGTTGGATATGAATTATAGCAATGAAAGGTCGACTAATCATTTGAAATGAACGTCAAACCTTAAAAGAAATGCAAAACCAAGAAAACCCCAATGATAGAATGACAAAGAGAGTAAAAATGAGTAAGTTTTTAACAATTTCAAAAGTGGGATAGTGTACCAACTTACTGGCTTGGTGCAAACTTAAAACCCTAATACCAGTGTCAAACAGGCTTGAAAACTACAACACAAGCTCCTTGGATGCATATAATGCTTTTATCAATCTTTAATTGTGTTTTAAAACAAATTTTAGAGATCTTACAACTTTTAATTTGGTAGCTTGGCATCCTATTCACCATTATAGCTCACTCGTGCAAACTAGAACGCATCACTTGCCCTCGATCTCAAATTTGAATATCGTCTATTGATCTTGCAGAAAAATGAAATGATCACCGGTTTAGATTGAGTCAGCCTATTTTGAATAAGTTGACTATGCGCGGCCATTTGCTTCATTGGATCTAAACAATCCATGTGGAGCCACTTGTTGGTGATTTGTGGGCCCCACCATCTCTTCGTTGTTGAAGCAAGAGACCACATGTCATCCTCCCTTGTCCCCTATGCATCTTAACCTATGTGCAACATTTATCAATGGGGAGACGGGGAAGGGCTAATATTAAATATCCCATCCTCAATATGCATGAATCTCAACACAAGCTCACATGCCTATGCACATAATCCTCAAGTATAATCGATGGTCAAGATTAAGAGATTCATTGGTTATTAGAACACGTGCCTTTGAAATATCCTTTAGTAACCCAAACTTTAATCCCTTCAATCTGTTGGTGAAATATTTCATTAATATTTCCTCATTCCCTAATGTTTCCTTGGTGGCTCAAATGACGCCACGAGATAATCTCTCGCTTCCCCGTTGATAGACGGAAGGTAGAGGTGGGTCCCCCATGAGATGGAGGGGAGTGGTCAAGATTGACCCATGATACCCATCCTCAACCATTGATCTTTTTTGAACGAAGAGCCTTCCTTCTGTAAAACCAACTGGGTCCCACGGACATATGTCCTCCGCCCGCCAACCTGTGACAATATTTTAATGTGAAACAAAATCAGATAAGGACATGGGGAACAGCCAAGATATGTTCTCATCGATCAAACGGTCCTCATAAACTAAGAAATCTACACATGTCAATTTTTTAGTTCTTAAAGAGGGATCATGACTAGGCGAACGATGGGTGAGGACATGAAACTTTTAGGATAAAACCACAAACCCAACAAATATTTTACTGACTTATCTCTTGCATAAGGTAAGGGAAATACTTTTAATGTGACGATGAGTAATGACAAGATTTATAGAGCTTAGGGTTCGGTCAACAAATGATTCAGAAGGCACAAGTCACAACTTAAAATACTGGAAACTGGTAGCAAGAGGTCAATGAAAAATTAGAACCATATCAAAGGGATGCGAACTTAAGGTCATTTGGGAAGGGTTTAAGCAACATAAACCCTAGGTCAATGATACAGGAGACAACCCTAAGCTCAGAGAAATGAAACGGGCCAAACAAGCTAAATTTTGCAAAATATTTAGGGGGAACACAAAGCATTTTATAAGGGTTCCACCAGGGCATGCCTTGTTGAGATCCCTAAATTCTATGCAGATCCTTATGCCCCTAGTGGGTTTCAACATCGGTACAAGGTTTGATACCCACTCAGGATATTCGATGGGTCTAATGAATCCCACATCTAGAAGTTTTTATAGTTCTACTTTGACCAAGAGTATAATATGTGGATGCATTTTGCATAGCTTTTGTTTGATGGGTTTAGCTCTAGGGAACACTGCTAGGTGATGTACTACTAATGTTGGATCTATCCCTGGAATGTATGCATATGTCCATGCAAATTTGATTTTGTGTTCATTAATGAATGTTGTGAAATTGACCTTTTCTTTTGGATCTAAAAAAGATGTATAACACATGTTATTTTTGGTGTCTCTATTGTGCTGACATTGATAGGTTTGGATTCTTCAACTAAGAGCGCCATTTTTTCTTGATATTCTATAATGGGGAGATTGAATCCTCCATCTTCAAGAACCTCAAATAGTTTTTCACCCTCTAATATGTCCTTTGTTTTTCTCTTTTCTTAATCTGATAAAGCCACATCCTGGTTTTCCTTAGGGGACCTCTTTTTGATTTTTGATTTTTTGTTTATTTTTGTGATTGGAAGACACAATCTCCCCTCCAAAATATTCTCCTTGACCAAGCTCCATTACAAAACCTGCTTTATGATCTCCTTGTGGTATATCAGTTCAAAGTGCCATGAACTCCACAATAGCCTCATCATTTTGGAATGTGTCCAAAACAGGTGTATGATGTTGTTGGTTCCATTCTATCAATTGTGGGTAAAGCAAGGATATTTTATCATTGGTATCAACAAATATTATAAAGGTTGTAGCTAGGGTAGGGATATCGAATTTGTTAGGACCCCAAAGGGTTTCTAGGTTATACTCACTAGAGTCACAAGAATCCCATTCATATTCATTGGAATTTTTTTCAATGTGGTACTCCTTAGATGTAGGTCTAGTAGTGATGGTATTTATGTTGAGGTTTTCAAACATGTTTTGGATATACAAGTAGTCATCTAAGCGTTCATAATTATCTAATGTCTCAACAGCAGTAGAAGGAGCTCCTTCCTCATAAGAGATGCTTTTGGTGCTTGGGGTACTCATATATGATGAACCATAACCTAGTCCAATATTCTTCAGGCATTTTTCCATGATAACTGGTTCTCTTCTACCTTGTTCATGTAAACCAAGGTCACCTTTTCCAAGAAACCCCATGCTTTTTGCTATTTGATATCCTTTATTATTTTGATCAATAGGAAGGGTAGGTAGTGGTTTCTCCCGTCCTTATTCTTTGTAAATCCATGGAGATAGGTCTTCTTCGCACACTTCCTCGTCTTGCATGTCTCCACACTTGGTGAAAATGGTGGGTTTGACTACCATTTTAATAGCTTGAACATGTTTGATCTCTCTCAGTACTCCATAATTTTTGGTGTTGGGGAAGCATTCCAAAGCAAAAGGATTGGTTGAAATGGTATTCTCTGGAGCCTTTTTCAAGCACTTGGATCTTGAGATTGAACTTTGGTTGCCTAGTTGATGAAGGTGTAGTGGAGGATGAAGGTAGTGAGGATGGGTCTACATATGAAAAGGAGTGGAAAGATATATCATTGTTGGGTATTTAAAGAATATTTTTATACTTCTCCTCCAGTTTGGTGCAGTAATGAAAAGGCTCAGGGTTGGCATATATGGTAACTTCCTTATAATTATAAGTAAATTTCAAGCATTGGTGAAATTTTGAAGGGATTGATTTTAAGGCATGGATCCATGATCATCCCAAGAGAAGATTGTATGGTAGCTCAAGATCTAGTACTTGACATGTTGTCTCTACTATTGTCAGTCCTATCTGAATGAGAAGTCTGATTTTTCCTTCTAAAGTTCTTTCCATATCATCATAAGCTCTAATGGTGATACTCTTATTTTTATCTATTACGTCATCTGAATATCCTAGTTGTTTCACTAATTTTAGGGTACAAATGTTTAAACCTGCACCATTATCTATCAGTACTCTCTTGACTTTGTGTTTATGGACATAAACTTCTAGATAGAGCGCTTGATTGTGGAAAGATTTTTGTGGGAGGTCTTTCTCAGAAAAGACTAAATGGTGGGCGGAGGTGATGTTACCAACCATGTCTTGAAACTGGTCAGTGTTAAGGTCGTTAGGGACTGATGTTTCGACAAGAGATTTCTCCAAGATTTCCTTATGTGTTGGTGATAATTTTAAGAGCTCTAGGATGGGGATTAAGGCAGGAGTTTTCTTTAATTGTTCCACAATGCTATAGTCATTTGATGACTTACTTGTGGCTTTTACTGGGGGTGGGGCTCCTTGGATTGTAACTCTCCATCTTCATGTAGTTACATTACACTCAAGATCTTTGCCTAGTATGGTTACAACATTGATGGTATTATCATCTTGAGAGATGTGTCCAATGAGTTCATCATAGGCGAAACTAGCTTTATGGTAATCTTTCCCTTTACCCTTGTTGCTTCCCCTAGAATGGTCAGGGATTGTATCCTTATAGATTTTCAAGTCTTTATTTCCAAGATGATGATCTATGTCGACCTCTCCCTTTTCTATTAATTCTTGCATGATTTTTTTGAGCCTCATGCAATTATTGGTGGTATTCCCCTTCATCTTGTGAAATTCGCATTTGTCGTTCCCATTATACCAAGAAGGTTTGAAGTTTGGTTCCTAATAGTTTGTTCTATCATTAATCTTGATGGGGTTTGTTTGGACTAATTTGCACATTATTACCTCAAGGGAGTATCCCAATGGGGTGTATTTCCTTCTAGGTGGTCACATTGTCTTGGTGGTCTCCTTTTATTTGTCTTGTCCTTGATTTTTTTGTTGGTTATTAGTTTGGTTGTTTTGAGGATAATTGAGTTGATTGTTTGGCGTGTTGTTTGGAGCATATATTTGTTGTGTAATTTGAATAGTATTTTGTGGAACATTGGAAGGTTGTATGTTTCATACAACCTTAGCATCAACCACTCTATCATTGGTTACATTTTTTTTCTTTACCCATATCATTAGTTCGTCATTTGAAGTAGAAGGTTGATCCTTAGGGTTGTAGAGTTTGATTACTCCCCTTGCAATAAGATCTCTTCTGATTAGCAAACCCTTTTCAATAGTCTCCTCAAATTTGTTAGGGAACAATACAGTGAGTTGGTAGTTGATGTCCGCATGTACATTAGAGATAAAGATGTCTACAAGTTGTTTTTCTAGAACAGGCAATTTAAATTTGCTCTCTTTGTGTCTCCATCTCTGTAGATACGAAGCAAATTATTCACCTTGAATTTATTTAATTTTGTAGAGATCAGTGATCATTATATCCTTCTCTATGTTGTATGAGAAATGGTTGATAAATTTATCTGACAACTCATCAAATGTTTTGATACTAGGCAGTAGACGAGAGAACCAATCAATAGTGGTCCCACGAAGACTTCGTGGAAAAAGCCTCATCAATTAGGTATCATTGTGTTATAAATCCATGCAAGATACTAAAAATTCATGCACGTGCTCTATTGAATCCACTCTTCCCCTATATTTGTCAAATTTCGGTATTTCAAAGCCTTTGGGGAAAGGTTCCATGGATAAGTTTTGATCAAAAGGATATGGACAAATATCTTGTAGATCATATAGCTCCTCTTTGGCTTTCCAATTTGGATGTCCAATATTTTTTGGTTGAGGGTTTGCAATTATACGCTTATGTCATTAGTTAGTGTGCTTGCTTGAGGATTTTTTGCATTGTAACCTTGTTGTCCCATGACATTTGTTTGGTCGTAAATGGGATATTATGTTGGTATGGGACCTTGATGACCATATTTTTTGTAAGGAAGATTAGGTCCTTGTTGTGTGTTGTAGGTATGTTGAGTTTGTGGCACACCCTGATATTGATTTTGAGGTACTCCTTTGTATTGATTTTGAGGGATACCGCGATATTACATTTGAGGAATTCCTTGTTGTTGTGGAATAGGAGTTTGAGTTTCGTTTTGTGGAATGCCATGTTGTTGTGTTTGAGGTTTACCTTGGTAGTTTGTTTGGGGTGCACATTGATGTTGTTGTTGAGGAATATTTTGTGGATTATGTGGAGTACCTTGGTAGTTCATTTGGGGTAGACCTTGGTGTTGTTGAGGAATACCTTGATGATGTGTTTAGGGTATGCCTTGATATTATGGGACTTGTTGAAGGGTACATTGGTATTGTATTTGGGGTACACCTTTTTGTTGTGGATTTTGTTGAAGGGTACCTTGGAAGTTAGTTTTGGGTACACCTTGTTGTTGTGGATTTTGTTGAAGGGTACCTTGGTAGTTTGTTTGGGGTAAACCTTGTTGTTGTGGATTTTGTTGAAGGGTACCTTGATAGTTTGTTTGGGGTACACCTTGTTGTTGTGGATTTTTTTGAAGGGTACCTTGGTAGTTTGTTTGGGGTACACCTTGTTGTGGAACTTTTTGTGATTTCCCTTGTTGATATTGTGTGTTATTTGAAGGGTCAATATATAATGTATGTTGTGGCATGTATTTTCCTTGTGATGGGTTGTTACCTTGTTGGTCCACTATTGGAAGGATTCCCATGGTTTGTACAGTGTTGTATTGTGGTATGTTTTAAGTTGTATTTCCTTGATATTGTTGTGCTACCATTGCTTGCTCAATTTGTGATGGTTTCCTAAACAATGGTTTACCCATAGATTGGGGTTTATTAGATTGATCATTTTTTTGTGAGAACAAGGGTGGTATATTTGGATCCTACGTTGGTTTTGGTATTTGTCTAACTATCATTTGATCTCCTGATGGAATAAGGTTTAGATCCTTGAGAATGTCCATGTTAAATTCTATGGGTAGCTTTGCACTACTTTGTGCTAGTGTCAGGAAATACTAGTTTGCATTATTCTCAAGAATTTTGTCCATGAGTTTCTATATCTTAGGATCTTGGGAGTACGTTAATATTTTTTTGTTAGTAAGTTCCTCATCACTATCATAATCTTAAATTATGACACTAGGATGTTGGGTTTGTCTATAGATCATGTTTTGATGTTGAAGCAATATTTCCTCTTCACTAGGTGGTTGATCTTGTGTAGCTTTAAACGTGGTTTCTCTTTGAGGATTTGTAAGGTAATTTGGATTGTAACCCCATGATTGAGGATCCTCATTAGTGGTATTCATCTTGGGTGCACTAGAACTACTCTTGTTGCCTTCCATCTTTTTCCTATGTTGAGATCGTATTGTCATAAACAAGCTCAAGACCTAGGTGAATTTTGTGATCACTAACTATGAAATGGGATGGTGTTTTTTTGGGGATTTTTTTATTTAAAATGAAGTATGGAGATAATTTGTGAAAACCTTTTGGTAAGGGTTTGTTGATGGTTTTCTATAGATTGTATGTTTGATGCTCAAGACCCTAAGAGTATGAGCAATTTTGGTGAATGTTTTGATATGACGCTAATTTTGAGACACAAAGTGTACAAGACTTCGACCAATATTTTTCTCTATTTCTAGAGGATATGTTGATACTTTACTTGAACTAGCCTTGAGGTTGCAAGAAAAGGTGATGTTAATATCTTCAAAAATGAGATCAAGAGGATAATCCAAGTTTTTTGTGTTTGATTTATATCTTAAAACTAGGTTGATATTTTGATTTGCAAATGGATATGGAAATATGTTGATGTGATTTGGTGTAGGTTTGATTGTTTTTGTTTTCAAAAGATGAAAGATTAACCAGTTTTGCATAAATTCTGATTTGCACCAAAAAATAGGATAAAATTAGTCTTTGTTTAGGACTATAGTGGCAATCTTTAGGATATTAATGGTTAAAACTTAGGACAACGACGGTCAAAATTTCAGCAATAGCAGTCTTTGTTTAAATTTTTCACTAGTAAATAGAGAAGACAATAGCAAAAATTTTGACAAAAGTGTCAATTTCCAAGATAGTAGCAGTTGATTTTTCAGGACGACTGCAGGAAGTTTATCAAGAGTGGTCTTTGTTTCAAATTTTCTAATTGGTGAAACAGTGAGCACAATAACAAAAAATTTGACAAAAGAAAAAATATTTAGGTTAGTAGCAGCTGAAACTTAGGACAACATCGGTCAAAATTTGGGACAATAGCAGTCAAAATATGAGCAATAGTGGCAGGAATGTCAATAGTGACCCTATTTCCAAATTTTCTAGTTTTGTTTAAAAGCAGTTTGTTGGATAAGTTTGCAATTTTGAGATGCTTGGTTGATCTGATGTTTTGAGAAATATCTCTAAGACTTGGAAAGTGATAAAGCACATTAATCAAAGTGTATAAAATTGGCCGAAATGTTTTGAATGTAAGGGACCAAAATCAGCCCAAGTTTAAACTGGAAACAACATCAAAATATTTCAAGCAATATTATCCCTGAGGTCAAACTGTCCAATGGCAACACTTTCAGGCCCACAAGTTGGAAGCTCCTTTGAAGTAAGGGTAGGGACACCCAAAGGGATGTATACACTTAATTCTTTCAAGAATGGATAGATAGGAGCCTCTTGGAATGGAAGGATAAACCCAAATCATCCTCTCTTTGGAAAGCAACAAGTAGCTTATGCTAAGTTGAGAATTTATGTCTCAATTCAAGGGAGTTCATATGGTGATTAAAGTATCTTCAGGGTATGATGTGAATCCCTTGGATTGAACCATGTCACCAAGTAGTATATCTCAATCAATAAGGTGGTAAAAACTAATTTAAAGCTCTTAGTCACTGCTCAGGGGACTCAACACCTGGCTAACATCCAACAAGCCACTTAAGTTTTTAATCACTCCTACTAGGGGGTTGATTATACCTTGCACGAATGTGGATACCTCCCTATTTTGAAATGGCACTGTCGACCAAGTAATCGTTGGTTAGACCCAGGTTTTCATCAAAGCCAATTTATATAGCATCCTAAGGGAAATATCGATTTGGGTTTCCTTTGAGTTATCCTTTTGGGATGTGTCTCTTAGGCAGGCACAATCTAAAGGTAATGGTGAAAGTAAATGATTGTGAAACTCAAAGTGCTTTTCATCACCCAAGATCGTCCAAAGATGCAAGGAGAGAGGATACTCACTTAGTTTTCCAAACATGGTGAACACGGTAGACAATTCATAGCAATTTCTTTTTAAGCCCCAAAATTTGAAGTGTGTAAAGATACCAATTCATTTTTTTAGGTACACCAAATTCAAAGCATTTGAAACTTCAAGCAAGATATATCAATTTGCAAATCAAAAAAGATTTGTTCAATTTTATAGCACCAATTTGAATATTTCAAGTCGTGTTGTTCGTCTTAATAGTGTCAACAAAATGAAAATGTGTTCATCTTAACAGTTTCAAAATGAAAGCATTCAATTTTAGGAGCACTAAAACAAAATGTGAGATTTTCTTGTTCAGATTTAGAAGCACCAAAATGAAAATGTGAGATTTGATTGTTTAGTTTTAAGAGCACCAAAGCGAAATGTGAGATTTGCTTGTTCAGTTTTATAAGCACCAAAATAAAATGTGAGATTTGTATTGTTTGGTTTTAAGAGAAGGGTAAAAGCAAGAAGTTGGGTCCATGAAGAGGGGAAGTTCCGGCCCAAAAAAAATCTCACAAAAAATGTGTATGCGTTATTAAAAATGTGTATGTGTTATGCTTCAAGTACCCAAGCCTAAAAAATTATGTATGCACTAAAAAACATGTACATGTTATAACGTGTACACATTTTATAACACGTACAATTCATTTATTTAAAAAATTAAATACCTTTAAAAAATGTGTACGCGTTTTGTAACCTAAAACGCGTACGTGTTTTAAAACGCGTATGCATTTTTTAAAAGTATTTAATTTTTTAAATAACCAAGCAAATAAAGAATGCCTATGCACTTTGTAATGCATACGCGCTTTTAAAATTTTGAATCCCCAACCCACATGATGCCTCAGTTTTAGGCACGAGAAAGGCTTGGAAATCTGGCCCTTAGCCTTTGACCTGAAACTAAAAAACTAAGGCAGGTTCAAGAGAAATGTCCAACTTTAGCAATATGGTTGATGGACTTTTTTTCTGAATCAATCTATAAAATTAAAATCTATTAGAGAACATGATGTCTAGTTTCCAAATATATAATTTTTTAAAGATTGGATTATATTTGTTATTTTTTAATTAATTTCTAGGCAAACTAGTCCATAAACTTGAAATATTAGGCTTTTTTTGTTTTCTAATAACTTTTTTTTAGTTAATTTTCTTGTAAAAAAAACTATATGGCATCAATCTTCAGACAATTCTCTACACAATGAAAAAAAAAATCAAAAAATGTTTAGTTTAGGTCCAATTATGTTGTCTATACATATTGATTTTTAAAAACAGCAATTAAGGCCAATAAAAATTCAATAAAAAAAATATTCAGAAAAAAATTACAAAAAAATATCCTCATCAATCTTCATGTTGTTAGTTATCTTTCCTCAAAAATAATTAGCAAAATACTTTTATTTGGGTCAAAAAGTGGTGTTTGTATGCATGCATGGCATGGTAAAAAAAAATCTTTTAAAAAGTGGTTTTTATACATCCCTATCAAAAATCAATTTCTATCATCTAGATATTTGAATAAATTTACATATTTGAAAACTAGATTTAGAATTCTAAATTTCATATTACTAACTTTTTTTAAGATTCATTGTGTAATTGCCTCAAATTTTCAGTCCAAGTGTGAGAAATTCTGAAAAACAACAAAAACACTTCCACTTTTTGAGCTTTTTGTGGACCCAACTTCTTGCATCAGCCCAACACCAAAACAAAATATGTTTTAACTAAGAAATCTTTAAAGAAAATTAAAGGCCTTCGACTGCTCGTCAACTCTACAATCAAAATGTTAGTCATTCTCATGAAAAATGTGTCATAATCCTACAAGGGTTGCACCAACAACGTTAGAAAACCTCACAAGCACAACAAATAATCAATTGTTAGGGTTAGGAAAATCAAAAAATCAAAGAACAACTTTGCAGATTGAATAAACAGAACAATAGCATATATGTTTAGTACAATAGCAAACTTTTCTCTAAAACAACAACGGCCATTTTAGATGATAGTGGCCCAAACAAAGTCTGATCGCAGACCTGTTTAGGATGATAATGGCCCTGTAAAAGTCAATTTTGTCAGATACCTAAAAAAAAAAAAACAATAGCAGCAAAAACGACAATAGCGTGCATGTATAGTACGATAGCGGTCATATTTACTACGACCACGATAAAACCATGAAAATGATCGCATGAAAATTTTGGCACATTCGTGATTCGATTATCAATAGTGTTTCTTGATAAAGACATTAGCATTCCAGAACCTATAATTGCTCATGAAAACTTGTCAAAAGATTAGCGTTAATGACCTAGGTCCCACCAGACATGCCAAATGATGTAAGGGGGAAACGTAGCATAGAAAAACAGTAAATGAATTAAACAAATTAATTCAAACAAGATCAAATTCCAAGCCCATACTCATGAAATGAAGCTATAAAACAATGAAATCAATCAAGAAATGCAATCACAAAGATAACATAAATTGAATCAAAGCATTATAATGTTACCATCCCATGTTGGAGTGTAATCTGTATTGATGTTGAATTGTGTTTGAATCAATATGAACCCTCCATTTTTGTTTGCAAAAGCTTCAAAGTGTGTGTTAATGGTGATCGAAGATGGGTGTGTATTTGCTCTCAAAATTCAAATGTCAATTCAACATGACCTCTTTGCATTTAAACTCTATAGATTCTCTAATTGATATTGAGAATGAAGAGGGTTGTTATATAGATTTCATGTTTTGAGATGAACGATTGAGATTTTGTGGTAAAAGATCCTGATCAACGGTTGAGAAACGTTGAGAGGGAATAGATTGGGAGGATTAGTGGGATTAGATTGGAATGATTGGGGGGATTGAAGAAATTAGGTTGAGTGGTTAGTGGATTGAGGAATAGATTGAGCAATTAGTGGGATTGAAGAATAAATGAGTTAGTCAACCGATTAGAGTGAGAAATCATTGGTAATGATTTTCTCGATCAGGATAATTAATTAATTAATATTTGGAGATGAACGTGTAAGTCATGTTTGACTTTAACAAATAAATATATATATTTGTTTGTTGACTATGTTGAATGATTTCAATTAATTAATTTAATTATTCAAATTTAGAAAAGGGAAAGTGATGTAATTAAATTATTAATGATAACAATTTAATTGATTTAGATGAATAGGGTATATTAGTCACATAATTAAATAATTTGTGTTTATTTAATTAATCGAGAGGAATAAAGTTACATTAGGTGATGATATAGTGAATTAATTAAATAATTAAAGATTATTCAATTAATAGGGGAAAATAGTTTTAATGATGCAAATGATGTGAAATGCAATTATATTAATGACAATGATGTCGATAATGAAAAAATGTCATTCAGGATTTGTGATATGTGTTAGGTCATTTTTACATGTTTACATATTCATTTTTTTTTTCACATTTTTGTTAATTACTTGGACATCTTGGCACCTAGAAAATATTTATTTGTGTGAGATGACTTCATATGATCTATTTTACATGCATTGAGGTTTTCAGTATCTACTTTTTTTATTTAAGGAGGTATCATGGGTTTTTTTATTCATCCTTTTGTGGTCATCCAGGAAAAGGATAATTATGATTCTTGATGAAACAACATCTTCAAACATCTCGATTGGTTTGATATTTTTTCCTTATTTGTATGGACTCATACCTACACCAAACACATCAAGGAGTAATTCAATATGGTGTATTATCAGTAATCATGTTGTAGGAGTGATTTTTTCTAGTGTTGATCCTGACACTATGTGTGTTGTATCGAGCATTGATTGTACCCACACTTTAGACTTGACTTTGGGAGATCCATGGAGACCCTCATATCTCTCCATTCCCAAAGGATCATATTGTATATTGTCTCATTCCCCTTGCAAATGCAAATCACATACCTTTTGAGGATGATACTTTAGAGGAGCTTGAGTATATCATAGGTCTTGCATGTTTTGAGGGTTTAGAGACTCATCTTCATGTTCCCACTCTTCATATTGAGACTCAATATTCATCTCATGTTGTTCCTAATCAATTAGGAATCACCAAATCCTTGGCCCCTATTGGTTTACTACAGTAGGAGATTCATCTTATTCCAAACATAGCTACTTGGGATCTTGAAAACATATCATCCTTGTTTGTGGACTCTCATATTGTAGGTTTAGAGGATTAATTCAAGGAAATACATTTCCTTTTTTTTCACAACAACATTATCATTGTTGGCCCATCATCTTGATTGTCTTTGCAACTTGTTCTACATCAGTCTTCACAAGATCTCATATTGACATAATCTCATTTTGACATGTAGATATTTGAGTGATTTTTAAAGGCACGCATCATTTAGATTTGGATTGCCTATTCATCTACTTTATGGGAATGGCTTCTCCAATCACCAATGGATTTGTTTATTCCTAAGGGGAGAAACATTGTTTGTTGGTAGTGGATCATGTTCTATCTTTAGGCTTTCATCATTGGAACACAAGCTCTTTCTTTATGGTAGAATTTATATCCTTATTTTCTCTCTCCTATTGAGGGGACAAATATTGTACTTATATTCAACAAAATCAATCCTTTGGGGATCAAATTGAGTCCTCCTTATATCCTTCTTTCAGTAGTGCATTTATTTCATTCTTTTTTGGAGAGGAGTTTTTTTCATGTGTGGTTTTCTTCTTTTCTTTGGTTATGAGAGATTTCATTTGTTTATACATGGGTACCTCATCAGACCTTGTATTTGGGACTCATTCATGCGTCCATCATTGCATTCTTCATTAGTTTTTAGCTTCTCCCTAAGTTGATCTTGAAGGGGGATGTTAGAGTAATTAGGTAATCACCTATTAATTAATTAATTATTAGGCCCCTTTTACTTTAATTACTTAAGCTAAACTTAGAAATTATTTTTTTATTATTAGATTGGGCTATTTATAGGTCAAGTTGTCTCATTGCATAGGATAAAGATGATCTTGTCACAATAATCAAATTCTCATCTAGGGTTTGCATTTTTTTTCTTTTATAAGCATTCATTATTGTATATTGTGTAGAAGGTGAATAAAATTATTGAATCTAAAATGAGAATAAATCAATAATAACTCAATTCAATAATTAAATAACCTACTTCAATAAAGTGTGTGCACAAACATGAAAGAAAATCAAATTGAACTACTTTACCTCAACCAATGTACCTAGTCTTACTCCTTTGTAGAATGTGATAATGTTGTAATAAATGTATGTGGATTTCTCATAAAACTTAGCATAACCTTGATAACAAAATGGATGCAAGATTCATCAAAATGCATAGAGAATATTGAATGGGTAAATGATGGGTATTTAATAGCTTTTAGTGATATTTGATCAACGGTGTAGGATGATTGGAGAGATCAACAAATGAGGTTGGTTGAGAGATTATGATGAACGTGCAAGTGGTATGTGTTGGGATGAAGGGCTAAGATGTGGAGTTAGTTGACTACATGGATCAAATGACTGGTTGCATGGGTGAATGAAGTGGAAGTGAGTGAGAGTGAACTGAGGTTGTTTTTCAATCAACTCACTAGCTTTAAAGATGGCCATTAAATTTAGAGATGGAAGCATATAAATGGAATGATATATTTAGGAAACAAATAAAGTATTAATTTTATTAATTTTAGAGAAATTAAAAAGTCAAATAAAATAACTAAATAATTTATTTAATTTTAGAGGAAATATTAGCTAATTAAATAAAATTATTAATTATGTTTGATGAGAAGAATGCATGATTTTAATTAAATAATTAATAATTATTTGATTAATGTGAATGAGAAAAATTATTTAATTATATTGGTTGGAGGAAAATGATTAATTAATTAAAAAATATTTAATTAGTGTTGATGAGAGGAAATGATAAATTATTTAAAAACATTTAATTAATGTTGATGTGAGAAAATTATGAAATAATTAAACAATTAAAAGTCATTTAATTAAAGAAGATAATGTGCTAGCTTAATTAAATAATTGAAAATTTATATATTTAATTAATAATGATGAATGGGTTGATAAGAGATGATGACGATAAGTGATGATGGTTTAGACGAAATGCATTAGTCATTTTTGGGTGCTACACATTGTAATAATTCACATACATTTTCAATATCATATGCCTCTATGGATCAATTATCTTCTCAAGGTTGCATGAGCACATCAATGACTTGTTCTCTTCAGATGCAAGTGATTTATGTGAGTCGTGGGGTTCACTATCAACTCCAACATCTATCTTAGTTTCCCAAGCCAATTTAAATGTAATGTAATAGGACATTGATCTAATCAAGCGTTTGGTATGTTTATTTATCAAGGAGAATGAGGATACTAACTCTAGAATCAATGTGATTAGTATGACTCTTAAGGATATAGAGCAACATGCCTATTACAATGATTCCTCTACTATGAATCCTACATTATAGGAGGTGCTATCTAAAATCATTTTGTTGGAGAAACATTTGACACAAGTAAAAGGAGAGAAAAAGAAGCAATTAAATGGTTTGAACAATTTGATCCACATAAGAATAATCATCATTAAAAATAGTGTTGTTATCATAACCATTACATGCAGGAGTGTTTGAAAAGGGAAAAGGAGATTAGAGATTCAAGTGTTGAAGCTAGAGTAGGAAAAAAGGTAAAATCTCAAGGAAAAGAGTCGGCTATTGATTATCTTAAACTTGTGTAAAAATAATGGGCAATGGTAGAGGCTCTAACTAAATTTAGAACCTCGTAATTTATGTGTTTCATATTTTTTTGCTCTTTTTTGGCTGGTTGGAGTAGTTTCTAATCCTTTAGTTGTTTTAGACTGGTTTTGCTAGCCTTTTAGCTATTTCTTGTTGTTTCTCATGTGTTGTCTTTCTAGTTCTATTTTTTAAGGATATGAAGCCTTTTGAAAACCCTCTTTTTACCACTAATGTAAAAACAAAGTTTGGATTAAAAATAGGAAAATACAAAGACATAGAGTAGTTATCTATTTATTGCAATTAGATTAAGCTTTTATTTAGTTCATTTAATTAAAAAAATTTAATTGAAGTCCTTGCTAGCAAGCCCATTCAATCAACTAAAAGAGTAAAGAAAAGTAAACCAATAAAAATAAGGAAATAAAATAAGTAAACTAGTGCACAATACAATCAACACATAGGTATTAAACATGTGCATCTCTTCTCTCTCATCATCAAGCTCATGTGTCTTGGGGTTATAAAGGATTGGATAGAATCCATCCTCAGAAATCTTAGAGAAACTCTTTCAAATGTGGAAATAATCAATCAAGAACAAGTTTAGGAGTAGATTCTCATCCAACAATAGATACATGAAGAAAATACTAGGCGATGAGAGATTAATCTATCTCATCTCTAAGAGTTTATCAAAGCAAAAAATTGCCAACTAAAGGCCTTTTTCACTAATACTCGATAGGAGTTCAACTCATTCATGTTAAAAGTCCACCTAACCAAACAAAAAAGGTTATAATAATACATTTTTAGAGCTTTGTCAAAGATCACCCTCACATTATAACCACACTCTATTAATCAACACAATCATCCACCATCAAGCACTCTTTCCTCATGAAGTGGGTGATCAGAATAATACAACTACCTTACAGGTAAACATCATTGACGCTCATAGAACTCTCCTTCCTCAAGAAGAGGGTAGTCCTTTAGAGATTCCGCTATTCCATTGGCTTCTACTATTTGAGAAAGAGTGATTTGTTTGTATGTATGAAACATGGATATAATGTATGTGTTTTCCCTCATCCAAATCATACACATTACTGCTAAGTAGATATAGAGCAACATAGGGACTAGAGCCAACTTTCACATAGATTAAATTTTGAATAGAAAAATATTGTACTAATATAAATGTTCAAAGTGAATCCAACAAGAGTGGAGAAAAGTGTGTGGTGCATTTCTCACCTTTACATTATTGTTGTAAGATGCTTAAAGGCACTTATCATATTTGTATGTCTTCTTACACTTCTATTAATACAAATGTACATGCGTGTAAGGTAAACGATATATTTTCTTGACTTAAATTCAATCAATAAGAAAGCAATTAACCTAGATTATAGACCCAAGTCTTTAAAATTGAATTGAAACAAATGTGATAATTCAATAGGAGGATAGGTGTACTTAGCTTTATGATTGACAATGAATAGTTGGTGTTGGTGTAAATCTAAATCAATTTGATACTATCATCAAATTAAATCAATTATGAGCCTAGATAATTTGATAATCTATGCCTATCATAGACCTAGGATAGGTGTACCTAGATAATTTGATTATCTATGCTAATTAAATAAATTCAATCAATAAGAAAGCAATTAACCTAGATTATAGACCCAAGTCTTTAAAATTGAATTGAAACAAATGTGATAATTCAATAGGAGGATAGGTGTACTTAGCTTTATGATTGACAATGAATAGTTGGTGTTGGTGTAAATCTAAATCAATTTGATACTATCATCAAATTAAATCAATTATGAGCCTAGATAATTTGATAATCTATGCCTATCATAGACCTAGGATAGGTGTACCTAGATAATTTGATTATCTATGCTAATTAAATAAATTCAATCAATAAGAAAGCAATTAACCTAGATTATAGACCCAAGTCTTTAAAATTGAATTGAAACAAATGTGATAATTCAATAGGAGGATAGGTGTACTTAGCTTTATGATTGACAATGAATAGTTGGTGTTGGTGTAAATCTAAATCAATTTGCTACTATCATCAAATTATTTTTATTAGTTTGCTTAATGTATTAAAGTTTGAATTATCACAAAAAATTGTGTGGATCTATTATGAGCCCTATATGGTTGATCTTGACTACCACAAACCTAATCTATCACATATGATTGATTTGAGACACATGAAAATGACTTATTAGAATGCACACCTAAAATATTATTCACATTTGCCTTCTCAGTATCAAAATTTATCAAGGTGGTGTAAAGAGACACTATTGAGGAACCTGCCAACTTGATAGGTGAATGGGTTTTCCTAGGTCAAACATGTTGACAATTCATTTTAACAACAATGAGCAATATTGAAGAGAGCATACGCAAAAATGTAGATGACCTATATGATGATGATGTATTTGATTCTCATTGCCCTTTAAAATTTAAAATGTGCTCTAATAGTTTTCTTTGTTCCTTGCATATTTTAGCACGTGCTCTCCTATGAATTAATTGCACATTAAATATCTTTAAATATCATGATATAGCAACACGTCACACAAATATGTGCTAAGTTGACTTGTAACGACCAGTGGAAAGGAGTGGGTTTAGTTAAAAATTTGAATTTGAGTATTTGAATGTGGAGATGATTTATGTGCTCCTTGAAATTGGACTAGGTCAATCTCATGTCGCTCATAAATGAACTAAAGGGATAAGATGGTAATCTCAAAGTGGAACGAATTTATGAGAAAACGTGTGACTGGGACTAATAGGTGTCATATTTATGAGATTAAGTGTAAATAAGAGTGAAATAAAGATGGCTAAGAATTGAAACATGAATAAACTTAATAAAAAATATGATACATGTTAATATATTATTATATAAAAAAAAATCCATTAAAAAATTAAATTAAATTAAATTGAAAATGACATAAATATATTAATTTCACCATTCTAATAAAAAATTTAAAAAAAAACTTAAAAAATTGATTGAATTGACATAAATCTAATATTTATTTAAAAAGCATATACTAAAAATCCATAAATAAAAATAAAAATTATAAAACATAGATGAAGTATAAAACATTTCAATGTGAATGCAGAGTGGAAGTCCCCAAATTAATTTATTAATCTCTTATTTTTCTATTAATTCTAAAATATTATAATATTCCTTTGCGAACAATATTCGTTTGTAAGGATAAAATCAAAGCCGATATCCACGCGATAAGAGCTTAGATTGCAGGGCATATAAATCCGTCCACAGGCCTTTCTGGTTTTGTTTTCCACGGATGTGAAAAGGAATATGTTTTAGATTTAAATAATTAATCAAATAACAATTAGATAATTATTTAATGTTGCTTAGTTAATGTCATAAATTATTTGGAATAAAGTGTTAAAATTAATTTAGAAATAAATTCAACAAATAAAATATATAGTTAAAATTTTGATGTAGATATGTAACAATATATGATCGTAGATGATTCATAAATGTCTAAGAAAATTAAGATTAGTCAAACAAATATTATTGAATATATAAAATTATTTTCTTGTTAGTATAGGTCATTATGTCATTGTGGAACTAATTTATGTGAATCACATATTTGACCTAATTTTGTGGATCTATCTCTATTTAATGGTTGTGATCTATTAAGTTCGACTAGTGATGTTTAGGAATACCTTTGGGGAGTTTATTAGGTTGAGCGTGTTCTCCCTTGGTCAAATCCTTAGAATATCAATTAAAAAAAAATTAAGATTGAAAGTAAGGCTCATGTAGAGTCCTAGATAATAATGCAAATAGGTAATATACTAAATATAATTGGAATGATAATGTTGTGAGATTCTTTAATGAATTTTAGTTTCATTCAAAATAAATTAGAGTTAGCCTTTAAATAAAATTCTAAAATTGGCAAGTGAAATATTTTTTAAAAAAAATTGAATCAACACACAAAGGCATAAATTATTTGGAATAAAGTGTTGAAATTAATTTAGAAAGAAATTCAACAAATAAAATGCGTAGTTAAAATTTTGATGTAGATATGAAATGTCTAAGAAAATTAAGATTAGTCAAACAAATATTGTTGAATATATAAAATTGAGAGTTTATTGGTTGAGTGCATTCTCCCTTGATCAAATCCTTAGAATACCAATTATTTTTTTTGAAAAAGATTGAAAGTAATACTCATGTAGAGTCCTATATACTAATGCAAATAGGTAATATAGTAAATATTATTGAAATGATAATGTTATGAGATTCTTTGATGAATTTTAGTTTCATTCAAAATAAATTATAGTTAGCCCTTAAATATATTTCTAAAGGTGCAAGTGAAATATGTTTTATTTTGAGTCAATGGCTAGTTGGAAGAGTTAGGTTAGTTCCAAACTTGAATTTGAAATTTCAAAGCTATGGTTTCATTTTTGTAAAATATGGAACTAACCTAAGGTCAATCTTAAATTGTAGACTTGAACATAGACACAAAATAGAAAAACCAAAAATGGACATGAGTACCTAAAAATAAGTGCAAATAAAATTTGAGTTATGCACTAACTCTTGGTAAAAATAACACCACTTTATATTTATATATGTGTTATGGTGAAATTTACATATCCATGTCAATTTCTTTTTAGTTTTGTGTCTATTTTAAGACAATGACTTAATACATTTACATATTAACAAATGGTGTAATAGTAGGAAGCTGGACATATTCTCTTAGTCATCACCTATTCTTATTACACACATTCTTATATGCTCGTCAATGTCCTAATCAAATTTGTACTCTTTTCCATTTAGACTACGTTTATTACACCATTTATGAGCACACATTCATTTTGTATACAAGGCTGACTATTCCACCATTAATTATCACTCTTATGTCTAATGATGAATCATTGAATGTGATTTGAAATGTTGATCTAAATAAAAATACAAAGTTTTGTACTCTTTTCCATATAGACTACATTTATTACACCGTTTATGACCACACATTCATTTTGTATACAAGGCTGACTATTCCACCATTAATTATCACTCCTATGTCTAATGATGAATCATTGAATGTGATTTGAAATGTTGATCTAAATAAAAATACACGGAACCTCTCTAAACTATTTTCATGGACTGTGAGAAAATTATACCTACTATTCCATCAGCCCATATCATTTCCATTAACATGATATCAATCCTACAATCTAAATTTCACTTTTAATTTAAAAATTAAATTTAAATTTTTAATCAACTCCCACTTTGTCACTAACAAAATTTATAAACCTACTGAATATACATAAATTATATATAACAGTATATTATAAATTTATCAACCTACTGAATCTACATAGATTATATATAACAATACAATAATATAGAAAAATAAACTCCAATCAAAACAAAAACACAATTAATTACTATATATTTATATTAAAAAACATTTAATTCCATTCATTTCACGTCCCTCTATCCTAATATACTCTCCTGACGGAAGGACATTTCTGTCAGAAAACTTGCGCAATTTCGAGCAATTCTGCTGAACATTTTGCACCGTACACTTGTACATCAACCCCAATGTTTAGGACGACATTTAAATTGTTGTATTGGAGAAATAATCATGTTTTTTTGACTTTGAAAACAAAATCAGATCCTTTTCATACAAAGCGTACAAATACAGTTACAGATGAAGGATTCTTCCTGTATCTATAACTGTATCTGTGGGCACCACTGAAGTCAAGTCACAATGCTGAAGGAATCAATATATAAGTATAAACCCAGTTCACATATGTAAGTTTTCAATTTACTACAGTTCATCCTAAAAAATTCTTCGCTTTCTATTTTGGGCAAGGTTTGGTCAAATTCTTCAGTTAATTAGCCTCTGTCCTTTAAATTCTGCATTTAATCTTCCTTACGTGTCAAAAATATTAATTTTGAAATTTTTAAGACCAGGGGTTTCCATCCTGATCATTGACCTATCTATTCTGAAAACAAGAGATTATGGTCTGTTAAATTGGGTTCTGGAAATCTGCATTGGGGCCTTGCGAACAGTCTGACGATTTGCCAGAATATATTGTGATCGTTCGTTCAGTTGTATTGGATTGTCCTGTAAAATGTCTGGCCTGGTGATTTTCCCATCCTATTGAAATTCCTTGAATTAATATGATTATCCGTTTGGCTTGGAGAAGTCCGGATAATCCGTAGTAAATTGGACTTTCACATTTTGGTATTCCCCCTTGTCACAGATTGATTTGTTCTTCACACTGCAGAAGGAGAAATGTGTTGGTAGGATTTAAGTGCTTCAAAGAATCTTCAAATTCATTTTGCAGAAAATACGAAATGAATAATCCTTTCTGGCCCCCTTTTCCAAATGAATATTACCCTCCCCCCCCTCCTCCAGGCCTTCCTACAAGGCAACCAGATCCTAACTTCTCCCCTCTGATTATAGCCCTGATAGGAATTCTAGCCAGTGCCTTCTTGCTGGTAAGTTACTACACTGTAATATCCAAATATTGCACAAAGTGGGAGGTACTAAGACCCAGAAGACAAGGCGATCAAGAGACTGATCCTTTTCCTGTGCATGAAGATTCATGGCCTGTCATGACCAATGGCCTTGAGGAGTCTGTCATTAGATCCATACCTGTTTTCAAATATAAGGCAGGTGATGAGTTTGTTGATGACACTGAATGTGCTGTCTGCTTAAGTGAATTTCAAGAAAATGAAACCCTCAGGCTTCTTCCCAAATGCACTCATGCCTTCCATGTTCCTTGCATTGATATGTGGCTCAGTTCTCATTCAAATTGCCCTCTTTGTCGTGCTAATATTGTGAACACCACAGTTTCCCTAATACAAGAAACTGTTACTGAAGAGAATTCTGATTCAACAGTTGACTCTCCATCTCAGGAAGCTTCCGAAAATGAAACTGTTAGAGAAAGTTCGGAAGAAGAATCGGTACAGGAAACGGTCCTCGAGGCTCCTCCTTCTCTGTTGGCCATTTCGCATATACGAGCACAGAGTGATTTCCTAATCAAATATGGAAGAAATGACAGTGTCTCTCAGTCTAGCAAACTTCATCTATCTGGTAGGTATAGTTGTTTTAAGCACTTCTTTAATAGCTATTTTCCCCGACTGTTCTTTAGAGACCCTATGGAGCACTATTGCAGCAAACAAATTGCACTATACAATTGCTATATGCTTGCTTTGTACAGCTTGCTCTGTAGTTGTACAGAAGGGTTTATGCCTTCAATATAGTGCCGTTTGTTGACTGTATATCTTATACCATCCCTGTTGACCTATTTTGGTTATTTGTGGTACTAATATAAAAAAAATCTCTATGCAGAAATGCAGCAGCATGAAGCGATGAAGAGGTCCTTTTCTGTGGATTCATCCCAAAAACTCCCTGTATCAATCACCGATCTTCTTGCAATTCATCTGGCCCTGGAAGATGGAAAGTTGAAGGGGTTCCCCAGTTCAAATGATGCAGGAGCTGGGGTTTCCAGCAGTGTTGACCTTGAAGATGGAAATTCAAGAACCTTTTGCAATGTGGATGAAGCACAAGTTGGTGCTTCATCCAGTGTGCAATCTTCCAGTCCAGCATTGGAACAAAATTTGGCTACAGAGATGTCTTGTGCATCTTCAAAGACCTTGAATAAGCAATATGGTGGTGATAGAAACAAGTCAACCATGAAGAGATCCTTCTCTGGGGGAAAATTCTTCTTTTTCAGAAACAGCAGGGGAAGGAACG
Source organism: Sequoiadendron giganteum (assembly GCA_007115665.2). NCBI lineage: Eukaryota > Viridiplantae > Streptophyta > Pinopsida > Cupressales > Cupressaceae > Sequoiadendron > Sequoiadendron giganteum. Next base: position 397,310,966 of record CM021106.1, read on the forward strand.
CTCCGATCCTTCCCACATGAAGCTATGTGGGTTAGTCCAGCTTTATTGTGCAGAAATATTTTGACTTTTAGAGGTATGTTTCAATATGTTTGGATAATTAATTTGTTGAAACTCTCTGATGCTTGTATTCAAACAAGCAAAAAGCTGTATCTGAGCTACTTTCTGGACGGTATGACACTGTAAGTGTGGTTTATTGAGATTGCTTCGAATCCTGGAGTTCATCCAGATTATCATGGTTGTTATCTTTTGGCTATAAATTCCTTAAAAAACAAATTGGCTATATCCTCCTATGGTTTATTTGGGAAGTGTTCGGCTTTTCCAAATTCTGAAAGATTTTGGGATCTCTCTTGAGATAGTTGCAGAAATTCAAATGACTACTGGGTCATGCTTGGGATTCTTGCACAGGAATCCTTCCTATTGAGACATTGTGGCTCAAGCTTTCTTAGGTGTTTCCTATAGAATGTTTAGCCGGCATGGTATATCGAAACTTGCAATTTCTGTCCAGAGGTTTAGTAAGAGGTTTAGTAATTCTTGTTGCAATCTTAGATGTTCAGATTGGCATTTTTATTTTCCATAATTCAGGACATGAATTCCCTGTATATTTGGTTTCAAATATTGACGACTTATAATCTCTAAACAAAGTTATTTCTCAAACTTCTGATGAATTTGGAGAGAACAATCTTCCATAATTTTTTAATGCTTCTATGTGCTACATGGTTAATTTTGAATTTTTGTCTATGTCTTATATGAACTGATCTGCAAAATCTTCTTGGTCATATGCTTAACTCTGGTAATCTGTTGGTACCTGTCATTCCTTCATTTTAAAAGCATTTCAGCTATATGTTATGTTTGGGATTAGTTGATTGCTTTTGGCATTCATGGAGAAGTCGTGGCTCCATTAATGATTCAATTGCTGAGACACACTCGTTTGTGATGCAGAAACTCTATAGGTCTAGTGTTTCCTCAATTTATGTACCACTTCAAATATTCTATATGTCTAGTATCTCCTCAGTTTATGTACCAGTTCAGATATTTTCTGAGTCTAGTATTTCCTGAGTTTTTGTCCCGGTTCAGATATTCTATATGAATAATGACGGTGTTGGCTTCTTAGCATTTAAACTTATTGTTTATCTCTTTAGATTTATTCTTCCAACAGTGCTATAGTGCACCAGTCTCTCAATTTTTTGGAATGAAAGACGATTAATTCGTGAATATACAATGTACAGATTATTCTTTTGTATATATACACATCAAAGTAAACTATTATGTTCATGATCAAATTAAAAGTTTGGCATTTCTTATCTTAATTAAGAACATCTGGTTTTCAGTCCAGTGAGTAAAAAGCTTCTGGCAAGAACCCTAGTAGTTTTGTGGATCGAACAATGTATGGATCAGTACTAGTGCCCAAAATGTCTATTTTTATATTGCTTGATAGCCAATCTTATTACAGTGGATCCTTGTAAGATTGAAAGACCTTAAGGGTTATATCAAAAATGCCAAAATATTATATAACAGAAGGAATGAGAAGTCAACAAAGAAAACTGGTATACATTTTCAATAGAACAATGAATCTCCAGTCTTGGAAATAATTAGAGACAATATCTTCTCCAGAAACCTAGAGATGAATGCACCCGTAAACAGTGGGAGACATTGCACTGTTAATCATCATAATTCTCTTTTCTTGTCTTGCTTTTCTGATGATGGATTATGAAGTTTGATCCAAAATGTTGAAAGAAAAAAACTTAACACAATCAAATCCAGAAATTTCTTGCACTAACATTATGAATTGTAGAAATCGTATGCAAGTAGACATTCGTTTTAGAAGGTGTGTCCTTGAATATCAATCTCCATAGTTTGTCCAAGGCACAAAGATCTTTGCTTGACTAGAGCTGCTTCAGGAAGGGATGCACGATATGATCCATCTTGCCTTTTAGTCCTTGCCAGCGTGATGACTAACTTCATCAGCTCACTGAATTGGACTTTTTTAACCATATGTTTTTAAACGGTATCTTATTCTAACTTCAAAAACCTAATTATGACATGAACCTTCAATTCTAACATATTTTACTTCACTTCCTTGTAGAGTAGTTCCTTTAAACTACAGGACTGTTTTCTCCCTGCTGTCATATAACTGTGCCAGTTGTGTCTTGAAATGTGGGCACGGGTTTATGTTATTTTTCTTTAAAAAATTTGCCTTGGGAAACACTTCCACTGAAGTGAATGCCCTTGAATATCTAGAAAACCATTAAGAGATGCACGTGTTTTATCCTCAAAGCCTGCAAAATTTATCCGAAGATAAGAGATTCGGTATATGAGATGGATGAGAGATGGCATTTTAGTTCAAAAGTGGAAACAGCTAGGCTATGTATAAACCATTATACTGCAGGCAACTCCAAGGAAAGTTTTATCTTTTAGATGGAACTCGAGAGTAGGTTATTTTGGAAAAAATGAGTCACACTTAAATTAGAGATAGATCAGTAATCAAGAGGGTCACTAGCTTAGTATCAGAGCATCCCAGGTCTTATAGGTTCAACTCCTAGCTGATTCATGAAAAAATTTAAAATGATATCAGGGCCAGGTCAGCAGAGCTATAGGCTAAGGATCCCTGAACTCAAGGCAGGTATTGGAAAATTAGCTACACCCGAATCAGGGACAGACTGATCACCAAGAGGATCAATAGCTCAGTGGTAGAATACTCCAACAACAGATGGGAGATCTCAGATTCAACTCCTAACTAGACCCTAAAAAAGTTTAACAGACCAATTTACCTAATTACAACTGCCTTCAAAATGGTTTACCGTTAAACCTATGTACATTTGACACAGGTTCCTCTGTTTTTCCACACTATATTGAAATTTTATAATATGCTTCAAAACTGAAATCATGACGTGAAATTTACTAAAATTAAGGTCTTGTTAGGTTAGAATCATCAAGGTTAAGGTTTTTGGGGGATATGCAGTACGCACTTGTGTATTTATTGTATCTAATGGTGGAATCTGTTTAACCTATGTTTATCTCAAACAAAATAGAAATCCAAGTTACCATTTTTAGGTCAAGTCATTTCACTTTCAACTTGGTAAGCAGACACCATTTTCGTTGATTTATTTCTGCGATTCACTGTCAGTCAAGTCTTTACTATATTTAACTTTAATTACAATCATACTTCCTAAAGTCTTCAGGTCTGTTGTCATGCTGACAACATTGAGAAGTTTTCTTGATATTGAGTGATGAGATGAATCACGCTGTGTTGACTTCTATTTTGCATGGTTTCTACCAGATCTGTTGCCCTTTCTCCCTGCAGATGTGACGCCACAATTCACTGTGATCGTTGATACTTTGTTGACCATGTTGCCTCATAATATATAAATTCACTTAATTAATAAATACGGTCAAATGTGCATTCAAAGTACCGGATAAAATGTTAAGACTTCTTTTTTTAACATTTTTTTGAAGGCAATCTTGAATTTCTTTTGAATTTCAATTATTTAATAAATACAGTCAAATGTGCATCCAAAATGTTGGATAAACAAAACGCTAGAAGCGGGCTTGGATTCCTTTCACCATAGTCTACATAGTGAATACAAGAACCTCACCCTCTCCTTGTCCTACCAATGAATGGGTATAAAACCCCAACAGTGAGTCAATAAGTTATCTCCTCCTCAATCCTTGTGTCTTTTGTTTTCCTCCAACATAGATGATTGTGAGGGATTTCAGCGCTTCACTTTCCCAATTACTCATTATCTACTTAGTAAGGCAGTTTGCTTGGGTGCCCCAATATTTCGGTCACAACAAATTATCACCCCATTCATAGAACTAGAGCAACTAGTAGTTGCACCATGTTGTGCATAACATTTTTTTTAAATACAACAATTTATTCATCAAACACAACTATTATAATTATATACACCAAACACAATTATATGAATGTGAAGTTATAATTTTAGTTTGTAAAAATATTTATAAATCAATAATTAAAGTAATTATCGATGCAAATAACACTCTTTTTATGTGTAGATATTCAATTTAGTATTTAACATGTCATTCACAAAAAAAATTATGAATCTATTTTTAAAATCTCACTTCTAAAAGAAAAAAGAAAAAATATATATCACAAAATAAATTACAATGATATATCTGAAAAGAATTTAGATGGGTTCTCTTATCCAAACATAAAGAGTTATGTGTATGCTTTCTTTAAGGACAAGGAGGAGGGATGTCAATGTCTAGTGCTTAGGAAAAACTTGGTGATGGGTATGTACAAATGGAATCATGGATGATAAGGTGGTGTTAGAGATCACACTAATGTTAGGTAGGTCTAGGCATTGACAGAATGGGGGTTAGTTTGGAATTTGTAGAAGCAAGGGAGGCTTAATAAAAGGACCCGATACTACTTTAACCCTTTTAGGTATTTTCTTTTGGGGCTCCAAGTGTGGATGAGAGGTTGGTGGTATGGGAGGGGGCAAGTTAGAATTAGTTTGGGTGGTAGCACAACATTGATGATCATGCAATCTTACAAATAAATTGCATTGCTCATCATAGCCTAAGATGAAGAAGGGGGAGGATCATCCTACATGGGTTGTTTTCATCTATCTATCATAGGTGTAGAAGGAGGAACAAAAGGAATTGAATGATGTAAGGTAATCACAAGCGAAGTAGGAGTAGGATGTATAATCTCACTTATGACATACTTATGATAGAGTTTGAAGAGAGTCAATATGAGGGCAGAGAGGGCTAGAAGGAGTAGGTTAAAATTAATTGAAAGAAAATTTGTCCCAAATCGAGAGGGGATGATCTAGTAACTATGATAGATAGTATGAACCACACTATTATCGGGAAACTCTAAGCACTTATAGACAACAAAAGTAACAATCATAATCATTATGGGACAAGGACAAACCAATGGTCAGAAGTGGGAATGATGCTACATGGGACATCCAAGGGCTCTAAGCCAACCTAAATGGATAGGATGATGGGACCCATGGTGGAAATGGAATGGTAGTCATGTGCACAAATAAATTTCAAAAGGAAGATAAGCATCTTTGTGAAACTAGCGGACATGAAGAAGCTCCTTGGTAATAATACTCACCCTGCTCACAGAGCCCACTAGAACACCACAAACTAATTTTTATTTGATTAAGGCTAGGATATAGAGAGAGGATTGTCATAAATTCCCACAAGCACATTAACAGGGGAGAATGAGATGATGGGTTTGAGAATAAAGTCAACTCAAGGGGCCTAAGGTTGGGTGTTCACTACACCTACCATATGGATAAATAGGAAAGAATCTAGAGAAGGGTCCACTTTAGTCCAAGAGGGGAGTGGTGTAGGATTCACATCAATATGGGTAAGATGTGAACTAACAAGGTGTATGAAATTGGAATTGGTATGTTGTGGAAAAGGATTGGTGTAAATTTGTAACTTTTGGTTAGGTTGCACTATAATTTTTGTACCTTTATCATTGACACCCATGACCTATATGGTTTAGATTCAATCAAGTCCTAAATCAAATGCTTGAGATGCATGCACTTTTTAGTCTCATGGCTAGGCACATGGTGATGTTGATAAAAGGCTTGGGCATCATATTTTTTATGAAAGATTTGGTTGGTATCAAGAGGGTAAATAGTAGGTCGTTAATGCTATTTGATAGGATATTTTGTACAATGGAGTGTAAAGAATCAAATAATTGTGTAAAGTTCTAGTTACACTAAGATCACATAGATAAAGCCATGTTCAAAGAAGAATGCATGGTAGTGTTAATTATTGCTACCTATGTTATTTTTGAGAAAAGAAAGGTGTGTTTTTTTTGTAATTATTATTATATGATGCAAAAGGCCCTAAGAAAGAAGTAGGAGCCAATGAGGTAACAAAAGGTGACACCTCAAATTGACTAATCGTCTATTGGTAGTCATGTAGGGCAATGTACAAATGTGGGAATGAAGAATAGTGCATCAAGAGGATCTTGTCCCAAATTTGAGGATAGAGGTTTTTGATGAAAATCACATCAAAATCAAGGACTGCATATGGAATTGATGAAAAGAGATATTGTTGTATGGAGATGAAGTTGGTGACTTTGTTTTCAATGAACTATGTTAGTAAATGTAAGCTAGGGGCTAATGTTAACCTTGAAAATGTTGTAGAAATAGATTAACCAATTGATCAAAGGAAGAGATAGAGTGGTCCAACAAGGAGCAAAGCTAGTCTAATGTGGTTTCTTTAAGGTACTATAGGAATATCTTTTCTAATAGCTTGTCTTTAAAGATGATATTGTTAGAGAGAGTGGTGAATATATATACATGTGTTTGCAAGTTACATTTTCCATTGTATTTTTCAAAGTGAGGGGCCTCAAAGAAAATAGCAATGGGTGCACCAATAATTTCAATCAATAGTAGATTGTAAAAATAATATTGGATGGTAAGGGGTTGTGAAGTGATAGATAGAGAATTAGGTTGTTGTTGAAGACTATCTATATTTTGTAATAGTTAATTAGTAATAGGGTCGGTCATATGTAAAGGTGTAGGAGAAAAAATGGTGATAGAAATGATAGTAGGGGTGCCTAGTATAGGAACATACTTTGAGGGCAAGGGCTATAAAGTATGAAGCAAGAAAATTATAAATTTGAATGGAAAAGGTTGGGATAAAGGAACAAACCCATATGATGAGATTTGAGGTTACATTGCATTCTAGAAGAAAAAGTTCTCAAATGAAAAATCTAGATGGTAAAAGTGGTGATATTGGTTTTATTAGTCATGTGTGTATTAGGTGTACAAAGAAACATATAAATTTGATTATGCATAATGTTATATTGTAAATCTCGAGTTTTATTAGCAATAAGCCTAGTTGTAGGAGAGTCATTGTTAACAATGAGGGATATATGGCACAAGAAAGGAAGGCCTTTTAGGTGGTGACACGACATCATTTGCATGATCTGTGTCCTCATCACTAATAAGGTAAGGTTGAAATTCTACTAGATGATTATCAATTTGATGAACTTAAACCTCAACTCCCATGTGGAGGGTCACCTCTTGATCAAAGCCTACATCAATATCATGGAAAATAATGGGAGGAGATTTTGGTAAAGCCAAAAGAGTTTTAGGAATTGGATCAAAGTAGACATTATAGAAATCGAGTGGTATGCATATGAATGGTATTTTTTTGTAAATAAGACATCTTGGAATAGTTACAATAACTTCTACAAACAACATGATTAGAATAAAGAGATTATGTGGTGAAAATCATAAAATAAAAGTATTGAGTATTGACAACACATAGGATAAAGTTGGTAGAAACTTAAAAGGCTCACTAAATAGTTAGGTTCAGCAAATGGCCAAGTTCACAAAAATGTGGATAGGTTGATTATTTGTTTAGACCCAAATATGTTAAGGTTTTAACTCTAATTTCCTAAAACACTTCTAGATAAGAATAAATGAATTGAAATGTTTTTGTTTTGTTTTTTTTAAACTAATGAAAGATAGGAAAGCAACCTATTCTTATGTAGAATATTTTCCCTTGCCTTCTTAAAGAGTAATAAAGGGAGAGAGATGGGTTTTAAATGATATCTACTAGGAATTGGAACACAAAAATTGAAAAATTAATTCATAGTGCAAAAGAGAAAGTATAAAAAACACTAGGAAATGTCTTGGTTAGCTCATTATTTAGGATGCTAGCATAGCATGTTATTGTCTAATTGACACACTTGCATATGGTTTGCATGTTATAATCCAAGATAATGAACTAACTCAAACTACTATATAGATTTTGGAAAATACCTACACACAAGATCAAACAAAAGAAAGAGTAGCAAGCTAGGACATACCAAAAATCAACAATTAAAAATAGTAAAATAGAAAACACTATAAAATAATGGTTTAAACAAAATAAATGAAATGAAAAAGAGGTAGAAAGAGGAATGATAAACCTTCCTGTCTTTGGGGGATTTCAAGAATTGACAATCTAAAGAGAGAAGAAAGGGGGTGGCTACATAGGACCAAGTTTCCTTTAGGTCAAGACCTTATTTTGTTCTTCAACCTCCATGGACAACCAAGATAGAAAAATGGAATTTGAGAGTGTGTGCTTTTAACCTATATGAATTTATAAACTAAAAACAATAATGATAAAGGAAACTATTGATTTCAAATCCCAAGTCTATGGGGACCAAAACTAGGTTGTGTGTGTGAAAGCATAAAGGAAATGGAGATAATGCTTCCAATGTGCCAACATAGGTGTCTATGTAACAAAAAAATCTTACAATAACAAGAATACCAATGTCAATGAAAATGAAATGGAAACTTAAACAATATCACCTATAAATCATAACGGTTGTCCTTAATGACATCACGAGTTCATGAAGATAATGTTTTGATTATAAGGGAAAAATAGGTTTTGAAGGGACCCAAAACCATTTACAACTATAAAGATGAAAAGTTGCTCATAGATAAAGACATTGAACCAATAGCAGCATCCAGTAGCAAAACATCAATCAAAAAATAGAGAACCAACAGCAAAAGATAGAAACAAAACAAAACATAGAAAGGGACACTATTTCATGTTCTTTAAGGTGTTAGCCACCTCAAGTTCCTAGTTATGATGTAGTTCGGCCATGTCCATCAATTCTTTCTTCTCCTCCTCAAAGGTTTTCCTCAAGTTACCCTTACCTCTTGTACAAGGGCCTTTTGCTTCATCCTTTTCAACCTTCTTCGCCTTCCCCTTTGAAACTTGGTCCTTCTCCATCATCTCAACAAAGTAAAGTTGATCTTCCCTTAATTCACTTATCTTGCAAAAAAGGACCTCTAGTGATTCAGCATTGTTCTTGATCGAACTATGGTTGACTTGCAAAAGCTTCTTGATGTCCGCATTGGTATCATTAATCTTGGCCTCCATTTCAAAGAGGTGTTGCTCACACAGGGACTTGAAATTCGTAAAAGAACACTCTAAGTCCACAAGTCTTTCAATCAAAATATCTGAGGAAGTACCCTTCAACATATTTTTCATATTCTCTTTCAATCCCCTAATTTTGATATTCACCCTATTAAATTCCTATAGTGTCCACTTAGCCAGCTTGAACGTGCTATTAGCCCCCGCACGAGCCATATCCAGAAGCTCGAACATTGAAGTGTTGTCATTGTTTAGGTACGATAAATCCTCAGAGAGAGGATTCACCTTAAGTGGATCTAGCTTACCAGGGCTCGGATTAACCCCCTTCTCATCCATAGCCTTCCCACCAGAAAGCTCCACACTGGGTGTTTGATGAACAAGGGAGTCATTGATTTCAACAACAGCATCCTCAACACCCTTCTCCTTACTTTGGTCCTTGGAACCCTTCAAATCATCATTCACAACCTATTTTTTCATCTTAGTAATACGCTTGGAAGTCCTTCAAGGCATTTCCTTGGCTTCCTTATCCCCTACATTATCAGGCCTACCCTCCTCATTAGAGTCGTTCGTAACAAAATCCTACCCATTAAACACAATATTTCCCTTAGATTGGGAGCCCCCAAAAACAACATCAATTTCATTACCAGCGGAAGGGGACTCTGACTCCTATAGAACAATCTTCTTAATAACACGTTTCCCCTTTAAGTTCCCCTTCTTTCTCTTCTTAGAAGGGGTCACCATAGGGGAAGAAGACCCACCCTCATCCTCTTCATTCCATTCCTCCTCACCAGTAGCACTGATATTTGAACCAGTCGAGAGAGAATCTTCACTGATAGCCTTCTCCTTGCCTTTAATTCTCTTGGCAAGGATGAGGGATCTCACAAGCTCCATTATGAGCAGTATGAGGCCCTCATGAAGAACAGGCGCCCTCCTATTTTTCAGATGAACATATACCGACACTTCCAACGAAGACAAAAGAAAGAAGGGGAATGAGATATATAACCCATGTCTGAAATGATTCAACAAAGTGAAATGGTGACCTAAAATTGTAGTAAAACAACTATCTAAGGTAACATACTGCATGATGACCTCTGCAACATCCCCCCAAATTTTCTTTAAAGACGATCATTCGTAGCCCCAAGAAGGCATCTTAATTAGCTTATTTTGTTCATCATCTTTGAAGAAATAGTCCATGGCATCCTCATTACTCTTCCTCTCCTTCAAGAATTTGCGACCTACCAACGACAAACTAGTAATGGCAGCTAAAAACTCCTCATTTATCACAAACTCCATTCCCCTTACCTGCAACCTACGATTGTGCCAATAGCTAACAAAATTTTCCGAAGCCTTACGATCATGGCCATGAAGCCTTTCCAGGAAAGGCGTGAAATTTCCATGCTCTAAAATCCTCCAAATTTTATGGTCCTTCCTCCATCTTGCACAGGAATGAGGCTTGATACTATTGGGGTCACCCCCCATGATCACATTCACTATAGACTGAAACCCTCGGAAGAGATGATCGTTTGAGAGAAAATAAGCAAAACAACACCCACAAAGCGTGTGACTACAATGCAGGCAATAATGATATTAACAATCCAGAAATTGAGCTCACCTGTATCCATCATTTCTTAATAAAACCTTAGCATCCTCAGGAAGGAGGGAGTACTCCTCCCATGCCTTAAAATCATTAATTCTGACAGTCTCATTAGCAAATAAATTCGTCAATGAGTTGCCCTCTCTATAGATATGAGTGACATGAGTTTCCTAACAAGATCTAAGCATCATTATAGCATCCTCGATCAACTGGTCAATTGTCTAGCTTGGTTTCTGAATGCCATGTAGGTAGTTAATGATGTTAAGTGAAGAAGATAATGTTAGACCAATAAGAGTGGTGAAGAATGTTTTTGATAAAGGAAAAAATAGGTTCTGAAGGGACCCGAAACCCTTTACAAACAGATTTTGAATGGATCTGGAACCCTCAACTAGAAGGTAGTCTAAACATAAAGACATGAAAGCATACACAACCAAGGATAAAAAGGAAACCAAGGCCAAAGAACCACAACTGACTACAAAGCAGCAAAAAAACAGTCAACAGCCAGCCAAAAACCAGCCCCCAAACAAGAACCATCAAGATTTGCATTTAGAATTACTCTTGTGGGAGCGGAGAGTCATGTCAAAAGGAGGCTTATAGGACTTTTCTTTCTTGCCTTTTATAGTAATTTGGCCCTCTTCCACTTGTGTTGCCTTATCAAGCAAAGCCAGTGCACCATTATCCTGAAGAAGAATGCCTGCAGCCATTATCTTAGAGATTTGATCTGTGTTCCTCCATGCAGGCATGGCCATATTAGGAGAGCCACCTGAAATGATAGTCGAGGCACTATCACCAGAAGTGGCAGCCTTAGGCCCAATCTCTTTCTCTTTAGGGGTTTCAACACTGTAGTCTTGCATAGCATCAGTAAACCCACCATTTGAGACATCTGAAGAGGATGCCTCAAGGCCCTGTGATTCCAAAGCAACCACTACAGAAAAACTCCTAGGTTGCTCAAATTTATTCTCAACCGTATAATGTTTTTGAGAAGCACCTTTCCACCATGTTTCCGTCATGGCTTTTATTCTCAAAACCACATTGTGCAGCAGCATGACTTGTTTTGAAACATATTCTACATCGGAAGGGAATCCCTTCATATTCCAAAGCTTGGACCCAAGAACACTTAGAAGTTTTAAGTAAAATCTCGGTAGGCAACCCTTTTGAAACATCAATTTCAACCAAAATGCGGGCCAAGGTAAAGTGAAAAATATCAGAGGATTCATCATCCACCAACATAAAATCTCCAAGAGCCTCACCCACTTCCTCTAAAAGAGGATCAGTCCATAAATGGAGAGGAAGATTAGGAAGCCAAACCCAAATTGGGATCTTATTGAAAGTTTTAGAAGAAGGGTTGAAATCAACATGTCAAGGCTTAATCATCAACATAAATTTATCCTCCCAGATAAAAAAGTGATCACATAAAATTTTATTTCTATCCTGAGCATTGTCAAATTTAGCAACAAGAGTGGTGAAGAATGTTATAGATGGCTATAAAATTCAATAAAATAGCTTGAGAGAGTATGAGAATGGTAGAGAGAAGTAGAGAATGAATGGAATATTTTTAATGAAAGATAGTTTAGAAGGTGAAGAGGCATGCCAGGTAAACTAGCTATTGGGATTGATCCAACATATCTAGTAGTAGTTACCCTTGCATACACAAGTAAAGCAAGGTGGAAAGCATAGAAGGAAATGACTACTATATGACTATAAATTTAGAGGATGCCAGTGCATCATGCTAATGCCCCAAGTAAGGTAGAGCTAAAAATAACTTGAAACATCAACACAATAGTAGCTTAACATAAAAAAGTTATAAATAGTTACATAGAAATTTTGGAGAAATACACAAACACAAGGTTAATGTTAACATTGAGAATGGGACAAAGGCTAGGATAAGGTGAAATGAGCATATAAACATGTTAGGAAGGATGAACACTAAAATGGGTTTAAAACATAGCATGAAATCATATACCTTACAAATCTTAAGGAGAAGGATGTAATTACCCTCCTTCTTAGATCCTTAATTTTTTATTTATTTTGTCATAATTATTAAATTAGAAAAACGATGAAATTAATTTAAATAGTATTTATCTTAATGAAAAGTTATAAAATAATAGTAGAAGTATTTATTTTGAATGTGAGGATATAGTTTCAGATTAAGTTAATTATAAGGTTGCTTGCTAGTGAGAAAGTTAATAAAATAATAAGAAAAATATTTTATAAAATAATACTAAGGGAAAATTATAATTCAATTCTATTGTATAAGATAAAATTAAAATAAATAAATTAAAAGGGTTATTTTGAAAAGTGAGCATGTGTATTGAAAAATGAATAAATAAATAAATGTATTTAAGAAATAGAGTATAAAAAATTAAATTTGTTTTAATTAGATGGTGGAATTCATTTATTTCTTTTAAATAGAATTGAAATATATCATGATGGAAGTAAACAAGTAACTAGAAATTTGATTGTGTATGAGAACTACAAATGTAGGGAGATGGTTTGTGTTAATTATGGAACTAGTTGAAGTCACTTAAATAGAACAAATGTGCAAGTGGGAAAAATTAAATATAACTAGTAATATGAATAATTTTTTCATAAAAGGGGATTGAAAAAAAGAATATATGAAATTGAAGTTATTAAAATGGAACTTATGCACAAATGAAACATCGTCCTTTTTTATTAAAAAAGAGGAAAATATATTGTTGTGTAGGTTTAAGAGGTTGGGAGCTATAGAAGAAGTTTCAAGGAATACATGTAAAAGCTACTAAAGAGCTACAAGAAGTAATAAAAATACTTATAAAAGGTATAACAACATTAGATGAAGATAAGAATTAACCTAAAAAAAGTCTTACATGCTCTAGTTTAAATATTCTAACTTACACCATGATATATTTGTCCTCTATTCAACCCCAGCTTAAGATGGAAGAGTTTTAAAAGAACCACAAGTTTGTATTTGTTAATGGCTATTTTGAGAAATTTTCACAATATCTATTAAGCCTAGTTTAATTATGTATTTTGAATTTTCAATATTGTTTAGCTTTTAATAAATGATATGTCAAAAGAACTTAAATAAATCATTATATGTTTATCTTAGTGTAAGAATGGTGAGCTCTAATAATCAATTGTAATCATTTAACACTTGTATATGTTTTAGTATACATTTATGTGGATCTATATGTTTGAAATCTCTTTCTTCCATAGATTGCTCTTTCTCTATGCCAAGTTGTAGAAGGTTGTGCAACTAAGAGTGCTAGGGAACATATATCTACAAAATTATCTTCTATAGTCTATATACCTGCATATTAATTTTTAAAAGGTTGTGTATGTTGGAAATTGTCTAGCTATTGCAATACATGCTTACTTGACTAGTCAAGATTTTGTAAGTAGGTGAATGCTTTTCTACCATGAGTTGATCTTCAAAAACCTCTACAACCTAGTATATTACATAGCATGTAGTCTTTTATTTTTAGCATTATAAACCACTTCTGTAATTAGTGTAAATATGAGTTTTTAATTATGGCTTTGAATGAACTAAAGATATGAAAATAACAAATGTTGTCTTTCATTTCAAGTTTTAATAATATATAATTATTTGTTTGAATACTAATTTTTTTGTTTATTTTTAATGAAACTAAGCTTATTTATGTAAAATGATCTAAGGGTATAATGGTTTATGACTATCTAAGAGATTGAGGCTTAAACCATGGTCTCTAAAATTAAAGACTTTACATTTGAAAAATACAATGTCCTCATTAGTAAAATTATATATATTCAAAATGTATAAAATTAAGTAATCAAGTAGTGGCATAAATAGAATAATATTATTAATGAAATTGGTAAATAAAGATACTTGAAGGAGATTATGATTAGCATCCTACATTCCTAGTCCCTATTCATAGATAAGTGGACTATACTAGCCTTGTTGTTTATGCTTATAGTAAGTCTAATTTATAGTAGTCCACGTCACATGTTTGTAAGAGTAACAACATTTTAAAATATATGTAAAGGATAATCCCGCACATATGGGTATTGATATGGCAATTGTGATTGAATAAGTCCACAAATAATGTGAGGTAAAATATAAGACCTAGCAAAAGACCTTTGAATTATTACTCTTACAACCTATTGGGCATGTAGTTGCTCCTATCATAAGCTTGTAGTTGTTCCTCTCACTAACTTAAGGAATGTAAAGATTTAGTTCATTGATAATATGAATTTTATATATCGCATAGAGGTAATAAAGTAGGTAAAACATATTGATATTGATTTTCAACATAAAATGAAAGTCAAATTTAACAATATTTAGTGTTAACTATTAATACTAGAAGACAAAATTATTTATCTAATAAATTATGAAAGTGAATAGTGTATAAACTTTACATTAGTGCCACTACTTTACCTATGGGTAGTAGATGATAAAAATATCTAGGGAAGTGATGCCTTGGAAACGATTGCATACCTATGTATAGAGTTTTCATAAAAATAAAAAAATAAAACTACGACTACACACTTATACACCGAGTGATTATACCAAATATAGATATGTAGCTAGTTTTAGGCAAATTACGGAGGTTCCCCAACTCAAGTTTTTGAGTGTGGTCAATATGTTCTCCCAAACAATAATATGTTGACTCTAATAACTTAATCTCATCCTTAGCTTCAACTGAAAACTAAAACTTCATATTAAAATGAATCTAATACTTAGAAGAATTAATGGATTATACTTGTCTCCCCATGAATTTAGGCTAAATTTTGAGGCAACATGTAAAGCATTTTTTATTTATTTCTCTTGATTGATAGAGACCTCAATTCACTTATGGTAGGGAAATGCAATCTTATCAATGATTCAATTTAGCACTTGTTTGGTCCCAATGAGTGAAGTCTTTAACTAGAGTATCATTTACTTTTCTTGTATAGATAAAAGAGCCTATTAAGCCATTCTTTTTTCTTAAGTATCTTGCGAGTTAAGTTTATTAATCAAAGACTTTTAAGTGATACTTAATTGTTACATTGAAATGATTAAGTTATTGGTATTGATTAATGACTAAGTGGGTCATCATACTAGATATTTTCTAGAGAGGAATGATCATAGGGACTATTTTCTAATTTTTTGGTTGACTCTAGGTTTTTTTCAATATGGGGGTCGACTTAGATATCTATTTGGTTGATACTGAGGTTTGAGTCCTTAAATATTTTGGAAAGGAAACCCAAAAGGATTGATGAATTATTTCCTCTTAAGGCTTATGATATCATTAGAGAAACTCTTGGGCATATTGTTTATATCATTCATTTTTTAAATGGGTTGAGGAGTAGATGGGTACTCATTCAATGAAATATGATCTTGTGTTATAGTTGGGATAAGGTTTATGGATAGAAATTATTTTTAACTAGAAAGAAACTTATAAGAATATAGGGAGATGAGGCCTAGAGGAAATTCTATCAATCAAATTAAACCTAGCTAGAAGAACTTGGTCATAGGTCATAAGAAAATACTTTCCTCCTAATATTGGATCATTACAACAATGTCAAAATTGAATGCTTTCAAATAGAACACAATAGGATTATTACGAGGTGGTCATGTAGGAGTAGGTATTATTTCCCATGTCTTAGAAAATCTAGTGTAGAAGTTAGAAATTGTCTCATTATGATATCCTTTAATTGTGATTAGTTGTTCTAGCAAGGATGACTTGTCTCCCTTTTCCATAAAATGGTTGAAGAACAGTTTTCCATGAGCATCCCAATTTTCTATTGAGTTAGGGGTAAGCCTTTAATACCAATTGAGTGTCTTCCCTTTGAAGGGAGTGATGAGCAGTCTAAGAGCCACATTATGTTTAGTCATTTTTTGTATAGCGTGCATATTAACAACATCTTGGAGATGCTTTGTTGGGGTGATTTCACAAATTTTCTAGTGAAATGAGGAATATCTTTTAGTGTGTATATTCAAGTAGGACCCCATACTACTAGTGGAATGGGATAAATCATGAGACTTCTAGTATTTCATGCTAAATGATTCTTGGATAGTTGTTGCTATTATGTAACCATTTAAGGAGGTAGAATTGAAGGTCTTATTCTTAAATTAAAAGATAAAGGATAAATTAGTATTTAATGATTAATGGTTGTAACAAGCCTATTAACTTAGGATTCTTACTCATAGAACACTAGATTCTCCTATTTAGAAAAGTTACTAGGTGAGTGAAAATATACTTCTAAAAGTAAATTATCGATATACTCACCAAAATATCAATAATTTAATGAAGTTCGGGTCCCACCAAGCATGTCAAACATTTTTTATGTTTGGATTTGTGTTTCACTATTAAACCCACATTTGTGTGAACATCAAACATGAGAAGTCTATGTATGTGAAACAACTTGTAGAACAACCTTTAGGATTATGAGACTAGTTCCTTACATGAATTTCAATAAGATATTTATGACTTTACTTAACAAAGGGAAATGGAAAAGAATAGTATTTAAAGGTAAATACAAAAATAAAGTCTACTTTAATTGGACAACCATGAGCCATTCACTAGATAACCATATACTACTTTATACCTTGAAAATTTGTATAATATTTTACAATCAACATTTTTATAACTTAGATAAATCAAACATATAAAATATTGGTCATATAAATAACAAGAATCAAGAGAAAAAATTTATAGCTTCTTTATATATATGGTTATTCAACATAGTTACATATATAAGTATTTAAGATCTTTAGAAATTGATCAAGAGCTAAGATAGAAAAAAAATTGAGAATATATGATGTTGCAATGCTAATAAGAGCATGAACATCTTCATACAATCTAACTAAATGATGAGCGCACTGCTCTTATTTATTAAAAAAATAAAATAACAAAAAGATCCTAGGAAAGAGTGGAAAATCATTGTCTTATTGGTCATGTGGGAGTGTTCTTTTGATTGTAGCATTACATGTGCAAGAACTCCCACTAGAATTCCTCTTCTATTTGACACATGTGTGTCTAAATACATCTTAAATGTAGTTGCATTCTTTTTTAAGTTCATTCAAATATTTGTAATTAAAAGTACGTGCAAAAAGAGCATTAATCTCACCTTGTGACTACTGAATAATGATCAGACACCATTATACACAACCTTGAAATTCCTTTGAATTAAACTTGACAATATCAATCATTGATCACTCTTGATTAGATGAACCCTGCAATCCAATATTGGCACATAACAAATTACCTTTATGGAGTAACATGAATCATTATATTATTCATCTCATCATTTGATTATAGGACCATCATAATGCATTCAAAATATTTGATTATGGTTTGACCTACACTAAATAATACCTAGTCAATTAGCTTGGGCCCACCTTTAGTTGAGTTAGTTTCCTAGATCAATGGTACACCACTATACCAACAATATGAGAAAAGAATTCATGGTATTGCATAAGCCATCAAGTGGGAACGAGATTGGATATTTTGTGCACCTTTAAGAGACCATATGTTCAATAATGTATATAGGTTGCAAGTGTGACACATAACTTCGTTGACATGATCCACCATTGAGGCATGGGTTTCAAAAAGTGGAATAATTTTGTGAGAGTGTCACCTTTGTTGTAGATGATATTATGATGGCATGTGCAACTTAGACAAATAAAATATTGGAGCAGCCATATAAAGTTGACTTATATACGTGTTAGTCAATGGCACAATGTGAGCTCTAGTACTTCCTTTATGTTGCCTTGGAGTTGTGTAAAGCATAAGATCAAATTGAGGTTGATGATCAACAAATAATGAGATTATCAATATGCTTTGACAACCCTTGTGATTAAATAGAGTGTCCATTTCTATTAACATAGAGATTCACAAATACAAAATATAAAGAACTTAATAAATATGAAAAATAAACTAGAAGGCCCCACTCGAGTTCTAAATGGTGAAATGATAGCAATGGTGCTCTACCATGACTATGAAGGCTATGACCTTGCTCCAAAATGTAATGTAAAATACCATACATATTTATAAACCAATAAGTCTTAATTAATCCCAATATCAACTCTTTTAATAAAAAATAACTATTTAAAAAAAAAATTCTTATATTATAATAACTTATATTTTATAATAATACATAAAAATCAAACACAAAAACCATAAAAAATTTAAATAATATTATTTACACATTTAAAACTAACTTTAACTTTCTACCTATTAAATATATAATAAAACAAATGATACAAAACATTGATCTCTTCAACTTTCAATTAAAATATCCCAAATAAAAACTTAAAATAATGCATTAAATATAGTTTCCTATACATTCTTTAGATATTATATTACATATTCATCAAACCCTAAACATAATGCGCTCCAACTATAAAATCCTGTCGTTGGTCTATGACAAAGTATAAAGTCAAAATTCAAAGGTAGAAGTGAGAATAAACGAACAAATTGGTACTTTGTATATTTTTGTGAATGATGAGGAACACAATGATTAGGAGCACTTTGATAGTGCCAAGATCTTCTTATCTTCACTTTTTTGACTCAAGTTTTACATTTTACTTTTCATTTTTCACAATGCCGTTCATTATTGCGAGCTATATTTTGCTTTTCCGTATTTTCAACTTTTTACCATTTTTTAAACGGCAGCCATGTGATTAAAGTTGAAAATGGAAAGTAATGTGGATGAATTTATAATACTATATAACAACATTTGTAAGAGGGATAGACTAAATTCTATGACAATACTTTCTAGTGGGGCATATATTACACTATGTTCAAATTTGTTAAGTGGTTAAGGATGTTTAATTCAAAGAGAGTCTTCTCGAGATCAGTTATTGTCATGTGTAAAGGTTTTAAATTATAAGAGATGAGATTGTGTTTGGGTTTAAGTTCAGAGGAATTTGGTTGAATGAATGTCTTTCAATCTTTGAATCTCGATTAAGAGAGTTGAACAACATGCACCTAATACAAATAGGCTACACAAATATTAAAATATTCACCCTCCTAATAAAAAAGTTTGACCAACCAAAGTATAAAGTGCATTAGGATGGTCCCTACAATTTGGATATGTAAATATTTCTCATCCAAAAAAATTATGGTCCTCCTTTCACAATCATAGGCATTGTACTCATTGCCCCTAATTTTATTAGTGTGCACTAGTGTAAGGGAAAATAACCTCTCACATAAATATTGAGGGTAATTAAATAAACAATTAACCTATATTTAAGGAGTTAAGATTGATATAGATAATTCAATTAAGATATAAATTAATGTTAAAATTATAATGTACTTAGTTAGAAATTAGATGAAGGAATGTGTTGCTGGAGATTACTAGAACTAATTTACCAAGTTGCTAGAAAATAAGGTTTTAAAGTTTTAAAAAAAATTATGAATCTAAAATCAATTATTTTTCTCCTCGGTTTAGATCTACATCAATGAAATTGATATTATTTTCCATAGAAATGGTCTATTATACAAAATCAAGCATAGACCCATAGAGTGAACTGGTAGGGAGTGGGGTTTTTTATCATAGGGTTGCCTCACTTTGATATCCAAAATATAGTAAGACAACTAGAGGTGTTTATAATCACCTTTGGGGAATCTATTGATTTCCAAATATCATGTTCTCCTTAGTCATTAGTCAAACACCTAGGTAAAACGATTTAACGAGTAGTCAACATGAAAATTAAATATTTTTTAAATATTAAAAGGATAAGAATATGGTTGATAATTCTTGAATTATCTACAAAATGAGTACTCCGTTAGAAACCTACAAATTAGACAAATATGCAATGAATAACATCTATCACATATTTAAAATAGACACTAATTACAAATTTCTTGAAATTTATCCTTCAAAATAACACAAATAAATAGGAAAAGGGTAGGAAATCCCATATAAGAGGAAAGTGGTAAAGCTATGAGTAAGTGGAAGGTGTTTGATAATATAGAAAAGTTAGTAAATCTCCCTTCAATATAAATATAATTATGGTCTTATCACTACAAAACATAATTGTCAAAAAGAATGATAGTGGCATACATGCCCCCTCTAATTGATTGCAATGATGGATGTGAGGAATTGAAGGTCAAGAAAAAAAGTATTATCATGTTAAAGCATACAAATATAGGAACATATATGCTAGCAAGGAACATGAGAAAGTGTAGGTGTTAAATAGGGAATATAGGAAGAAAGAGGAATCAAAGAAGGCATATTGAAAATTATATGAGCTTTCTATCATAAACATGTAACATTGAAACAAAAGAAATAAGTAACATAATAGCATAATATAGGATCTAAAATAATCATAAGAAATACTCCCCCAAGTGTAGAGACAAGACATAAGACATAATATAGAAGGTGAAAATGAGAATAAGAGATGCACAACATTTAAAATGACATGAATAAAAGGATAAGTGTAAGAAAACACAAGATAATTGAAGGAATAATCAAGGAGGATCATAACATACATTGAATAAGAAAAATACCAAAGTAGAAATAATAGAAAATAAATGGAAGAAATGATATAAAGAACATGATAGATGTTCAAATCCACTTGTGTTATAATTTTCCATGAAGATGTCTTTGCATCATCCATGTGCTAACTACGAATGTGATTTAAGAAAAAATTATTAAGTGGGAAGTAGTAATAGATAAGTGAGGATATCCAACAAGTGAAATATACCCATCAAGTATGTATATAATATGCTCTAAAATATATTGTTGAAATCAATGTTTCTCATGGAACAAAAATGTGATGATTTCAAGTGTGATTAGGACTAAAATTAATTAATATATATGTTATACTATGTGATTTTCCCTTTGTCTCATGTATGACCTCAACATATGGTGTGCTATGATTTAAAAACTAATATACTAACTATTTGAAGGATCGTCAACATGAAAGTCCATATTATTATGTTCAACTTGTAGATCATCCTATAATCTATAAGATATTGAATTTGATGTTTCAATATAATGTGTTTATCCATAGAATTTTCATTTATGTGATGATATATAAGAAAATTTTAATATTTATCCATTTTTTGTGCAAGCTAGACATGTCCATTAGCTTAACTAGAAGAAAATTAACAAGACTATGTTTTGAAAGTTGTTCCAATACAACATGTAGAAGCTCTTATAATATAGTGAATTATCTTAATCTCTTTGATTTGATATTTTTATGATTATCATATTTAGATACATCCTTATTACCCTCATTATATAAATGTGACACTAATGTTAACTCATGAACATAAGTAGGGTGCTTGAAATACATTTGTATAAAAGAACATCTTCCAATAAATCATGTTCACATTTATATAACTAGCACGTAAATATAAAAGTAATAATAAGTACTATAAAACACTTTTCCTTTAAAGAATAAAAATAAACCATCAATAAATATGCATGAGAGTTCATCATCTTTTAATGTAGATATCACAAATTAGTAATTAAATTTTGAGATATGAAAATATCATATTTAATTGGTGTATGATATTCTTGCTTGCATTAAATTATGTGCAAAACTAAACTCAATGTTATAAATTTATTTCATAAAAGAATTAGCTAAATCCTTAAAAGAAGTGACCAAAGCATGAATAAATGAATAAAATCATGTAAATAAGTGACCATTTTAGCTTGTTATACATAATTTAGCAAGAAACTTATCGTCATGAAAATAAGTGAATTGTATAGTTTTGAAGGTACTTAGACATGAATTAATAGACCACCTTCACCATCATATTTTGTAAAACAAGATGCTACAAATCTTCTTGGTCAAAGATAAGTCAAATTTACATATAGTAAAGGATTATTCCATAAATCATTAATATCATCTATTTACATAAATAAATTCTCATAAGTATCAACACACCTTTCTAGATGGCCAATTATAATAATAAGGGAGATCAAATAAGGTGAAATTCAATTCTCAACATGTTCCATATCCATCCATATTAATTTTATCTGTAAAAGTGGGGAAGGGTGGGAAATATGTATCAACTAGTAACACATTCTCCTCACATATATCAAGTAAAAATATAAAATTACTACATGTTCTTCATCCTTATCTTTGTTGAAGCTATGTTTTTTTCAATAGAAGGTATACAATAATGTACTCCAAAATAACCCAATGATATGGCATAAGTGAGAAAAAAATATCTTAAGGGTCTCTATACAAAATTGGTATATCATCATGATGCACAAAAAAATTATGGGATCCACTGAGGAAGAGTCACAAGAAGGGGAAGTATGAGAATCATGAGTAAATTATCACTTAGAGATAGTAGTAAATTAATCTATAAAATTATATTACAAATCATAGAATGAAATATAATAAGTATATGACACGAATTAAACCATTAATTATCTCTATCAACCAAAGTAGCACGAAATGCATGTATCAAAGTACTATAACCATGTATGTAAGAATAACATGTAGATAAGAATGATCTAAAAATTAACTTTGTTGGTATGTGGAGCATGATCAGATTTGGTGGGGTGATCCCACAAAACTGGTTTACAATTTCGTTGAGGAAGGAAAATTGCCAAAAGGCTCCCATTAATTTTTTTTGGGTTTTTAGGGGTTCGCTCGAACCCCCTTCGAGTGAACCCCTTTTGATGATGTCATCCCTTTTAGCACCATTTTTTAAGGAAAAAATACAAAACAAGGGGGGTTCGAGTGAACCCCCTTCAAGAGAACCCCCTTCGCTCAAAGGGGTCAAGGGGGGTTTGCCCCCCTTTTTTGCCCTTCTCCCCCTCTTCTACCAAATTTCTACAAAATTTTGCCTTACGAAGCTCGGGTTGAGGATGAAAATGGAGGAAACTTCACATACCCAACTGGATGATGGTAGTCCTTGAAACGAGCTATCCATCGAATATAATTTTAATATGTTTTTATTTTTATATGTATTTTTTTTAGTTTAATTAAACATAGGTTTTTCACCAAAAATCAAGCTTTTTGTTCTGCACATGTGGAAAAATAGTAGATTATCAAAAAAAAATGAAAAATATCTATGCACTAGATATTGATGTCCCCGATCCAACAAAAAAAAAAGAATTTTGATATATACAAAAAAAGTTATGTGTTAGCAAGTAAATTGTGTCTAAATTGTAATTGTTTTGAATTCAAAACTTAATTAAGAAAAAAATATTCAATGAAATGCTATGAAACCAATTGCATGAACTAGATATCGTAGTTATGAATCTAAATTTGAAAAAAAATAGAATTTTATCCTTCATAGATAAAATTTATGTGTTAGCAAGTACACGTCACTCTTTAAAAATGGTGTTTACTTTTAAAAACTAGTTTTTGAAGGAGATGGAAAAAGAAATGCAATTTGATTCCAAAATTTTAAAAATATATATATTTAGAATCTACAGAAAAAATGTCACAAATCACTAGTTTGCATCATCTTCAAATTCCTCACGGTTTAGAAGCTATAGGTGCCTGAAAGTGAAGATTTAGTTAAAAAAATTAGTTCAATATCCAATTTGGCCAAAAATTGTAAACCACTATTGTGGGATCACCCGGTGTTAACATTTTGGGCACTTTTCTCGGTATGTTTCCCCTCAAATTAATTAAACAGGGAGTGCCAAAAATTTATAAGGGAAATTTATTAACAATTCCCTATGTAAATCTATTATGAAATAGTTATGAAACTACCAAAAATGAAGAGTTTTGTTTGTTGCATGAAAATGAAGGGTTGTGAGTTTGTGAACTACCAATAGCAAGGCACGTGTGAGAATTAGAACAGTCATGTGAAGTTGCTACAAGTTGTGCGGTGTAGCAAGAAGGTGATTGCAGGTTCAGTGTGTGGTACACGTAGCAAAAGTGTGGGACTTTTCATCTATGAAATCATGTGCAATTGGTGTTGCACGTTACAAGTGTTTGCTGCAAGATATTTGCAATCTGTAATTTGTTGAAATTTGAAATAAAATAGATTTTTGTTTATGGATGTAGCCCAAGAAAGGGTGAACCACGTTAAATTCTTGTTGTCTCACCTCTAATGTGAATTTCATTCCTCTATTTTTGTACTTAAATTCTGCATATAATTGATAATTTGAACTCCTCATTCTTGTTTTCTATTCCTAACAAACTTCACATATTTAATTTTCTAAATGACTACATCATTAATGTTATAAAATGGTGTACATCATAGACTAAAACATCATGAAACAAAAAATCATCAAGTCCTAAGACTACACACATCACCAAATGTATCATCAATAGACCATGAACATAAACAAGGTGTATCATGTAGAGGCACATCACTAGTGATATAAGAGGTACAATCATCATAAATATTGTTAGTATGGTAATCAATAATAGACTTGATATTTTTGTTGAAACATGGTGTAATTAAGAAAGGAGATATGTTAAATTTTAATTTCGAAAATTCATAACAATGATAGAACCTAAAGATAATTAATCAACCATGAAAGACAATGTAAACTATAACAAATATATTTATGTGGATAAACCCTTTTAGGATAAAAATCCGCACCTAAAGAGAGCCAATTTTATATTAATATTGTAAAAGAGAGTTACATAAATATGAAGTATCCCTCCTAATTCCAACAACACTTCATAACACATACAACTTACAAAACAAATTATGCAATCTCCAACCCCAAGCACCAATTTATAGAAGAATTACAAAGTGAAACCATGGAATCATTATGGTAAACCCTTTACAAGACCAAATAAGGTATGGAACCCAAATTCTTGGACTCAATTTCCAATTCCCCCTTTGGTATAATATGCCCCCATATATATTATTATCATATTCATTACATATTTGCATATATGATAAGGTGGAATATTTGAATACCAAAACTTGGGTGCTCTAATTTATCTTAATTCTCCTAAGCATTAAATGATTCATGAAAAGTTTCCAAATTTATCATAAGATTGATCAATCTTCCAATTTGACCTCCCTCTTGTAACAAAAAATATACCTAGTATGCACCTCTAGTATGGAAATCTTTACTAAACATAATTCTTGATACAAGTGCACATACCATAAAGTGTAATTAGGACATTTATTAATTTCCCACATCAGCCCTTAGATGAAATCAATACCAATTTAAAATCTAAGTAAATTTCATTAATATAATGAAATATAAATTATCACTACTAAAAACTAAAATAAAGAATAAAAGAAACAAAGGCAGGAGAGAAAAAACATTAATATACATTGAGAAAATCCTTTTTGGTATAAAACCCCACCCTCAAAAGCACCAAACCAATGTATTATTCAACAACAAGAAACACGTTACAATATACTTCCAAGATCTTTCCTTACCATGGAGATCAACATCATTCTCCTTTAGAGTAAATCAAATAGCATAACTCTACAAATAAAATTTGTCACCTCTCCTCTATATTGAATATATAGGCGAAGGCATCTACAAAAATCATAACTAGTTTCAAAAAATCATTAGCTAAAACCATGATCTAAATATTCAACAAGGAAATATGCCTTATAACATGTGTCCAAGAGTTACTAGATATTTTTATAAGCTTCAATACTTTTCTCATGAAATTGGGCATCCAACTTCACCAAAGGACAAAATAACTACTCTCCAAGTCCTAAAAGGACAACCCACTTCTTACACATCATCAAAGATTATTTCTTAAAGATATTGCAATTTCATATATATTTCTAACACATCATAATGAAGGTCAAGATTCTTGTAACTCCCTATAATCATGATCTTACATATGTCATAAAATATGCCTTAAGTAACTCCCACATCTTAAAATGTCATATGACATTAAATTTCTCTCACCACTTCTTACACACATAATACAAAGGCATACAAATGGAATAATGACCAATTCATAAATGAGACATCCCATTTCCTAAATGAGACATAAATAATAAATATACAAAATAAAATAGTTAATACAAACATTAGGACTTGCAAGGTTTATGACACACTTGATCTCAATATTCTCCCACATTCATATACCTTGAAAGGGTAAAAGAGAAACTCCAAAAAATACATGAACCACCAAGGTTGTACCACCATGATATCTAAAGAAAACTCCACATATTCTCATAGACTCGTAGAAGCATCTACATCTTTCAACGAACCACCATCCTAATAACAACTATCACATCCTCCTCATGCCCAAGCATAAAATATATAACATGACACATTAAATTTTGCGTAGACATGCTAATTTATCTAGCATCAACAAGTTACAAACAACATATATAGTTCTAATGTCCTCCATAATAGGATCAAGTATGCACCACATGATCCAAACTAGCTAAAAAATAACCATGGGCAATCTCTCTTATCCAACTAACCCCAACCAATAATAGAATTTATATGCATGACCTATAGCCTAAATTATAGCTCTTGTCCCTATATAACACATTATCCTACTCAAGATTGCCATCTCCCATGATTAAAAAAACACACAAAATGTGTCAAAAACTTAAAGATCCTCAATACTATAATCTAATGGAAATATTTTTCCAAGGACACATATACCTCCCAGGATTCTTGTTGCATGGGAAATGTCTAGTCTAATATCAACCAAAGTAACACAAATTCTATCAATTATTACTCACACAAATTTTGTGGCTCATGTCATCAAACCTTGTATCAATAACACACACAATGATATGTAAACTACAACCAACCTACTAAAAGATAGAGCATACTTCCTCAAAAAAATTATCTTTATCTCACCCCCAATATTCATAACTCTCCCAAGTTCTCCATATCACAATATATAATGATTAAATATCCCACACATTGTTGCTAAGAAAATAGTGAAGTACAACAACAATAAATTACCACAACATAATGATCACAATACCTCCACACAAACCTCCAAGAAGAAACATGAAACCATAGAGTAAGATAGAAATTATAAACCATGTCACATACCATATCCATTTTCTAGCACTATTGAGTGATAAATCTATGACAAGTAGGATCCTCACATCTAAAAACCCAAAAACAATATTACTAACATCTAATAGTTCAACCCCAAGGTCAAATAAAAACAAATTACTTAAGTAGCAATGATGTAAGCTTCTCAAATGAAAGAAGATAAAGCCAAAAACTATTCCCATTGCTATATAATATTCCCAAACCATCCCTTTAACCTAAAAAATTTCTCCTAGAAACAAACTCATGTGCATGAAAAATCAAAGGAAAATATATCATTTCATGTATTCATAAAATAAGCCCTCTAGAATTGACTATTGCTCAAGATTCATTCTCATGAGAAAAAAAAAGCATATAAAATAGAATACATTTGAGTAATAGGTGGGAAAAACCTTGAAAATAATTATTTGTCAAGTGGACTAAGAGAAGGGACTAGGTTTTCTCCTTCTAAGATACGACGAGACAAATAGACTCTCTTTGTGAACAATTTCCTCATTAGGTCTATGTTGAACTCATGCCCTGCTCCAAGTAAAGGTTCATGAGTTTTTTAATTTAAACCTCATCAAAGAGTCATGATTCCAACATATGATCCTCATAAACTAGATATCTCTAACCTCACCAAAATATATTTGGAATCCATGAGCACCCAAAAGGTTGTTTCATGCTAACTAAAATACAACTACATCACTATTTTCTCCAAAGGCTCTCAAGGAAAAATGACTAATATACTCAATACTAGAAGAATACCTCAAATAATAACCAAAATTTTAAATATAGAATTAGGAACCATGCATGACATCATAATTTATATCTCATGATGTAAAAAAAATTCTACCTCTAATAGAAAAATCTATTCCCAAGAGCGCCCATATCTTTCTAAGACTACAAAAAATAAAATATCTAGATTCCTTCATGGAATTATATCACATAATTAATCTCCAATTACAAGTGATATAGAGCTACCCATGGTATCAATATTAACATATATTAACTAAATATCATCTATGACCCCCATGCAATCAAGTAACTCAATAGCAATATTAGAAGCTCCCAAAGAGAACTAAAATAATATTCTCAAAAATAATATAATTGCTACAAGTTCCAATAAAATAAATATTAGTGACCCAAAGTACTATTATAGGAATGTTGCACAAACATCCCAAAGTACTCCACCATGAATCACAAGTACTACATGGGTAATCCCACAATGTTGGTTTACAATCTCTAGGAGATTCTAATTTTTGCTTAAATCACATATTTTTAGAAAATATAATGATTTAAGCCTTAAAAAGTTCCATTTTAAGGATTCCAATTGAAGAGGGTTTGATCAAACCACCTTAGATCAATCCCCCTTGGAGAGAACCCCGCTAGTTTTAAACCATACCTATAACAGAGTCTCCTTTACACCTATCAAAATGTTGATAAAAAACCACTTTTGATTTACCCTTTGGGGGATCAAATGAATTCATTTAAAATTTATTTTTTGTAAGTATGTAGTCCTTATTATAAGCTTCCCAAAAAGTATAATTTTAAATAAATTTAATTTTATTATTATATTTATTTTTTATTTTTTGTAAATGTAGGTTTTTCACCAAAAATCAAACTCTATGTTTTGCACATGTGGAAAAATAGCAGATTATCAAAAAAAAAATTGAAAAATATCAGTGGACTAGATATTGAAATCCTTGATCCAACAAAAAAAAATGAATTTCGATACATACAAAAAAATGTTACATTGTATACAGTCTACCTATGTCTGAATTGTAATTAGTTTGACTTCGAAACTTGATTAAGGAAAAAATATTCAATAAAACACTATGAAACCAAATGAAAGCGCTAGATATCATAGTTACAAATCTAAATTAGAAAAAAATAGAATTTTATCCTTCATGAAAAAAAAAGGTTATGATGTATATGGTGAGCATCGCTCCTTAAAAATGGTGTTTACTAAAAAAAAACTAGTTTTCAAAGGAGATAGAAAAAGAAGTGCAATTTGATTCCAAAAATTTTGAAAAAAATATATTTAGAATCTACAAACAAAATGTCACAAATCACTAGTTTGGATCATCTTCAAATTCCTCACAGTCTAGCTGCTATAGGTGCCTAGAAGTGAAGATTTAGTTAGAAAAAATCAATTTAGTGTTCAATTTGGCCAAAAATTGTAAACCAATATTGTGGGATCACCCGCATCCATCCATCTCATTGTCTCACTACTAAACAACAATAATACATCATTATGGCGAAAGGAACACTAACACTAGAATCTACAACACCATGGCATCTAAATAGTCTACATCTAAACCTTGTTGTAATAAGACACCAACGATATTATAAATATCTATGGGAATACATAGCCCACATCCAAGTTTCTATGCAGCTTGTTGGTATAGATGACCTAGAAAACTATAGACCATAGATCTCAAAGCATCACAATAATAATAGTGGTCCACCAAAAAATTTAGACCCAAAAGAAAGAAAACTCAACATGTATTAATAATAAGAAAATCAAAGACAATGAGAAAAAATAATGTAGATTTTTCATGACTCAAACACCATACCAAACCTAGATCTAATTTATTATGAACTTATAATAGATTAACCATAATTTAGGATAAAATTACACAAATATTAAGTAAATAAGTATTCACCAACACCTATACACGAGAAGGATACAAACAACATCCTTGAATTGTGCTCTAAGCATGTATGTAAACCTATAACTATTATGTATCTAGAAACACCTCCATGAGATTTAGATTAAAAAAAATGTCTCTATAGATTTGCAAAGCCACAAATTTTAGTTAAATATACAAAAACTATAAAACCATTCATGATAGGAACATATACATGTAAATCTAAATCCACTTGTGATCTAAAAGACCAACAAGTCTAAATATATTAAAATTGTTAGAATAAAAATATCCTTAACATACATAAGAATTTATATTAAATGAATAGTCTAAAAACCCCACAAATGCAACCAACATGAATCTACAACATGCAAGTAAAATCACTAATTAGGAATAAGAGTTTATCTAGGAACCCCAAGCCACCAAATAATTCAACTATAAAGCCATCACCTTGAACATGCATACAAAGAAACTAGGTTGTTTTATAAGCTTCCAAGTTTTCCAATAACCAACTCCCCAACCTATATGCATTAAAGGTTAATAAACCAATGCTTTCCAATAACAAGGGCTAAAACCAAGACCCATTGTAAGCACACCAAATTATAGTCTAGACAAGCAATTTCTCCCGTATATCCAAAGAACCAAAAATGGGCACCCAGTTCATGCAAACCTTATTATACATTCTCATAAGATGGAAACACTTAGCCTCATAAGAAGGTTGTTCCATATTGTCAAATAAGAGCTCTAGGTTAACACCATGGTACATGTAACCATATGACCAACTCCAAAATGCTCCATATTATCCATCCTTCAAGTGTATTTTGTACCCTTAAAAATTACCACTAAAATACTTCTACTCATACAAGGATTAATAATCATTTGATTCCTTCAATAGATTCCCTCAAGCTTGCTAGGCTAAGAAATTAAAAAATTAATGAATACCTAGAAATAAATCACCATTGGTCCATCACATATTACAACATGCAAGCACATACAAACCATGAATTATCATAGATCTAATATCACATCTAAGAAAAAATATACCTAGTATGCACTTCCAATACTAAAATATTTACTAAGAAAAATATAGATCTGATACCAACTCTAAGGAAAAATATACCTACTATGTGTTGGAGATGCCAAGATCAGAAAGCTTGAGTTCATAACCTTCCACAAGTGAAATGATGAACACAATAGTATGTCTACCAATATGATATTAAGAGTGTGAAATACAATGAGAAACCTATTATATATAGGAAAGGTAGATTATTTAGGAAGGTAGAACTAAACAACTGACTAACCCTCAAAATGTGCAACACTTGTGAGCTTGCTTAACAAGTGTGTGAGCAAGTGGAAAGTGTCAACTAGGAAAATTAGTGTGAAGGCATGAAATCATCGATAGCAACAATAAAGCTATCTAATTCAAGCCCTAAAGACCCTAATTTAATAATGAATCACAAGATGACATAAAAATTCAAATAATAAAACAAATATACCTCAGCTCCTATGTCAAGATTTATTCTCCTTCATTGTTCTTCTCCATTTTTCTTTATTTCTCTCATATATGAATTGTGCACAATCTGTAATAAGCTCAATGTATATGAATTATAGAAAAATATCAAAGAATGTGGTTCCTCAAGATAAATAATAGAAAAATCTCAAAGAATGTGGTTCCTCAAGATAAATAATAGAAAAATCTCAAAGAATGTGGTTCCTCAAGATGAATAAATGATAGTGATAGAAAAATCTTGAAGAATGTGGTTGGATTGGAATGAGGTTGATAGCTTGAATTTATAGAAATTTAGATCAAATCAATGGTGCAGATTCAGAGGTGCAATGATCATATCAATGGTGGAGGATTGTTGAGATGAGAAGGTGGATTAATAAATTCAATGTATGATAAGATAATTGAGCTAAATATGGAGTTAACTCAGCAAATTGTGGAGATAACTAATTGTATGAAAGATGAACTAGAAGAGAGTGTTAGATAGAAGATGAGTTAGTTTTGCATGAGAGGATTAATAATTAATTAATATTGCATATGCAAGATGAGCTAAATAAATAAAATAATTAATTTCATTTATTTGGAGAATGGATAAATTTAGATAAATTAAATAATTGATATAATTATCTAATTTGGGATGTGGTGCATGAATAATTAAATAATTAAAAATAATTATTTAATTATAGAGGGAAAAGGATAATGAATAATTAAATAATTAACAGTTATTTAATTATAGAAGAAAAGAGGATGGATAATTAAATAAATAATAATAATTTATTTAAATACATTAGAAGAATAAAATAATTAATGATATAAATAAATAAATAAAATTAATTAAGGAAGAATAAAGATAAAGTGAATTATTTAATAATATCAAATTATATAATTAAAAGTAGAATATAGAATGAGAGAATAATTAAATAATTAAAAATTATTTAATTATGTGGAAGATGTGTGAGTTAACTGGTTGCATGACAAGTGAAGTGGAAGAAAGTGTTAGTTAGAAGGTGAGGTGGAATTTGTATGAGGGTTTAATAATTAATTAAAATAATTAATTATTATTGCATGTGTAAGATGGGCTAAATAAATAAAATAATTAATTTCATTTATTTAGAGAGAAGATAAATATAGATTAATTAAATAATTAAAATAATTATCTAATTTAAGAAGTGGGAGAATGGATAATTAAGTAATTAAAAATAATTATTTAATCATATAGGAAGAGAGAGAAATGAATAATTAAATAATTAAGAACAATTATTTACTTATAATGAAAAGTGATGATGGATAATTAAATAAATAATAATTGATTTAATTGAACTAGAAGAATAAAGTCATTAATGACGTAATTAAATAAACAAAATTTATTTGATTAATCATAGAAGAATAAAGATAAAGTGAATTAATTAAATAATATAAAATTATTTAATTAATAGAAGAATGTGGAATTAAAAATAATTAAATAATTAATAACTAATTAATCATGTGGAAAAGATGCAAGTTAGTGTAAAAATGTTGTTCATAGTGTAGCACCCCTCCATTTTGCTCTTTTGATCGAACATTGTTCTATTTTGTTATGTCTTATTTTTTGTTAGTACTTTGACTATGGTACTTGGTTACTATTTGATCGCTAACTATAAAGCGACACGAATGTTATATTTTGATGTGATGGTATTTTATTCTGATGTTATCATTATGGCATGCTTTGGATTAGCTTAGTGGATATTCGAATTAATGGTGCTTTATGTTTTTGATTAAATTATTGATGTTAGATTCGTCAGTTAGTAACATTGTATTGGTGAAGGGGACAGGATTGCACCACTCACATGTGAGCACCCTGCAATTCCGCGATTTCCTCTTCACGGTGTGATTTATTATGATATATATACATATTCGATATACGCTTTGTTTGTAGGTTTACAGGTACAGGACATCGACTCCACCTAGTTTCACAGGTTTGAACGTGTCCATTGGCCAACGGTATTCGATTGGGAGATAGTAGCTAGGTTTTTCATGTCAAGTCATCACCCTGATCTTAGTGTGTTGTCGGTTTTAAGTCAGGTTTGATTATTTTAATATTGTTCAATTTGCCTTGTTATTATTTAATTGCAAGTTAAAAAGGGTAAATAAATGGCTTTATGTATTTAAGTTGTTGATTAAATTAATCTGGTTATAATGTGAGAAATGTTATTTAATTTATTAATTAATTTAATTTAATTAATAAAATAATTTCATCTTGGATTAGATTTATTTTATTGATTAATTAAATTAATTGTGTTGAATTGAATTAAGTTTTCATTTTGGAATTAATAGATATTTTGTTTGAAATTGGAAAATTGAAAAAAAATGTTTTAATTTGCATTTTATTGAAAATTTGAATGCAAAAAGAAATGAAGATATTTTATGTTTTGTTTTGAAAAATTTATGAGGGTGGTTGAATAGATATTTCATTTTTTTCTATTATTTGGATTTTTCATGGAGTTTTGAGAGAGGATGAAAAATTGAAAGGAGGAAAGAATAGGATTTTGGTTTTGTGGGTTTTGGATTGGAATTATGGAGAAAACTGTTGATTTGTTGGGAAGAAACTGGAATCTGAGGAAGGAACCTTTGCACCATTGACAACCTCTCAAGCTTTTGGATTCAGGTTTTCTTCTTATTAAATTAATTCCAATTTGAAAAGGTTCACAATTTTTATTTGTTGTTTGTAAAATATATAGACTTTGTTTGATTTGCAAGGAAAACATGCATGCTAAATCTTATTTCAAAACTTTGAAACCTCTGGTTTGGAAATGAACAACTTCAAGAAAAAATTGCAATATGACTGTAAATGATTCATTTCTAGAGTTTATTTGTTCAACTAGACTTATAATTTTTATAAATTTGGATAAATATATATATATATATATATATATATATATATATATATTTTGAAAATGCATATATATATACATACATATATATAATTATATATATTTGTTTGTTGTTTTTGGAAATGAACCCTGTCAAAAAAAATGTGATTCGGATTTTCGAAATCCACAGTCTCTGTGTAAAGTTTTTTTTTAGTTTAAAAAAAAAAAATTGAAGTATTTTGGGGGGGGTCGCTGGGGGCTCACCCCCACCGTGCCCCATGGGAGGAGTGTGGGGGGGAGTCACGCCCAACATGCACCCCACACCATTGTCGTCGCCGCCGCCGCAAGGGACGGTTGTGTTTAAACACAGTCGCTCCCATTAATGGGTGTGACTGTGTTTAAACACAGTCGGCCCCTCTTTGGGATTCAGTTGTGGTTAACACAGCCGCCCCACCCTAAATGGCGCACGCGGCCCAAGAGCATAAAAACGCGTTTTGACTTTTAATTTCGGGTTTTTAATAAAATTAAAATATATTTTAATATTTTCAATATTATATTTTTATAATATTAAAATATTAATATATAAAAGATAATAAAATATATATTAATATTTAATATTATATTATATAATATTAAAATATTAACATATATAAATATTAAATAATTAAATACATATATAGTTGAGATTATTAATTTTAATATATGTATATATATATATATTTTAAATATATACATATATTAAAATATTGATTTAAATGATGGCATGATTTAAATGTAATTGAGAAAGTTAAAATATTGTGTTCATAGTCAAATTATTGATTTTATTTTAAAATAATATATTTTATGGAACAGTATATTTGATTTTTAAATAATATGTTTATTAAGATGAGTTAATTATTTTTAAAATGATTAAGTTAAAAATAAGAAACAGTTATTTATTTTAAAACAATATGTTCTAAATCATAGAAGTAATTGTTTATTATTATTTAAGAGCAATTAGGGAATTAAATATCTAGTTAAATTTTATCCTTTGTCTGAAAGAGACATAATTTAATTAGTTTTATTAAAGCAATAACTATTGAATTTTATTAAAGGAAGTGGATTTAGGAAATCCAAAGTAGATTTAATTCCTGTTTAATTGCCCTTTTTAAATGCATTTTTCTTTTGTTTCTGTTTGGGGAAAATTATTTAGTAAGGGTTAATAAGTCTTCCAGATGGGGTTTTTAATTAGTTGGGGTTGCCGTTTTATGTTAGTCAGCCTTTGAATTGCCTTGGGTAGTGTGTAGAGTTGTATCATGTTAATTACCTAGTTTCCACGAACAGGGATGTTTTGTGCCTCCTTTGGAAGGAGTGGATTATGTGAATTGTTGCCTCCAATATTGTAGTGAGTTTCAGTATATGTTTCCTCCTACAGTTGGAGTGGTTGTAATATCTATTTTGTATGCACTTGGTTCCCTTGGTAATTGGTTTGAATGTGAGTTGTCAAGTAGAAGAGTGGCTTTTGTTAGGCGCCAAAGACCAAAGAGGTAAATTGGGTAACCTTCGGAGGTGGTTTAATCAAGTGATAACTAAATTAATGTACTTAGAAAATTAAGTAGTATTTCACACTAATCAAGATAATTTAGCCTCACTCATAGACACAAGTGCTCATTTAGGCTTGGGATGAGTGGGAAGGCCTAGAATGGCAAGGTCATCTATCTTGTCCTTACGAGAGATATTTGATTCTGCATGAGTGAGTATGGGGCCGGGATTCGGTTGAGGCCACCAAGATATCTCATAATGGGGGCCGGAGCCTATGAAGATTCCCAAAGGAGATCCCATGATGAGTTGTGCGATGACACTCTATCTAGGACAACAGTTGATATTTGATTTTATGTGTATGGTTTTCTTAGCATACCTGATCTGTTTTATATCTAGAAGCAATGTGACCATGTTAGAGTTGTACTTGTGTTGTACCTATGATTGGTTGTGTCAGTATGAGTCAGTTTGTGCCAGCCTGTGTCTAGAGGTAGATGGTCTTGTATAGGAATCCTTGTTACTATCTCCTAGCACGGGGGGTGGGCCTTCGGGTACCACTTGGTGGGTGGAATATGCACCTTACTCTGTTGGGTTTTCTTCTTGTTCGTGTGGACGAGATTTCCAGTGAGAGAGCTCGTGGGGTCTAGTTTCTTTACATGCTTTATTTTCATTTCAGTTGAACTCTTGTAATTTATTACCCCTCATTTGTAATCAAGGTGGAAGATGTAATATGTAATCATGCTTATTGGATTTACCTCATTCAGGGAATGAGAGATTTAATCTTCTTATCAAATAGTTGTTATATGAAATCATATCGTATCTATTATTGTGATGATGTAATTTATCATGTATGGAATGTATGTGTTCTTAATTTCTTAAGTAAATAAATTTTATGGATTCAATTCATGTTTTTTGTTTGGGTTTTAATAATTAATCTTAGTCTCGTAACCTCAGAGGTTGTTGGAAATGGGTGGTGAACTTGCATGT
Source organism: Sequoiadendron giganteum (assembly GCA_007115665.2). Taxonomy (NCBI): domain Eukaryota; kingdom Viridiplantae; phylum Streptophyta; class Pinopsida; order Cupressales; family Cupressaceae; genus Sequoiadendron; species Sequoiadendron giganteum. Next base: position 397,347,800 of record CM021106.1, read on the forward strand.
TAATTGTACTTAAACAAAAAAAAATTGGTGCATTTGAGTAGTTAATTGCAACTTCCTCTAGGGTTGTGTGGCGGGGCGTTACACATAGGCTTAGGACATTTTTCAATGTCTACAAAAAGTATGCATGTAATAGGTTTCTCAAGTGATGAGGACATATGTCTCAATTCTATGAAGTGAGAGAAAAGAATAAAATTTCTAACTTAAGCTATGAGTGTGAATAGGTCAATCATAGAAAGGTGATTAGCTAACTAGGTAAATAATGACTCTATTTACACTAACACCCCTCCCCCTTAAGTAAAAACTAGGGGGTAATGTATGCATATCTAATGAGTCTCGACTACCAGGACATGTTAGAACCTCATACGAAAATTACTCAAAGTGGAGTAAAGGAAAAAAACTTGGTGGGAAATAAAAACCCCTCTCCAAAAGAGAAATGATGCAATAAATAAAATGTACAAGTGAAGAAGATAGAAGGAATCATGATGACCCCCAAGGACTTATTTTATGAGATAAGTACAAGAAATTTTCCCCCATGGGAGAGATAGAGAAAGACTACGAAGCCCCCTCATAATGTCATAGAACCCGCAACATTGAGTGACACTCAAAGAAGAATGTAAAATGTGATCCTGAATTTCAAACAACATTTCTTCCTTGTGGAAGAAGATTAGTTGTATTTAGGTGCATGAAATATTCCCATGTGAGAAGAATAGAAGTATCTTAATCATGCACAAGATCTAAAGGCAATGATGAAAGATCTCTAAAAAATTCTCAAATTCTCCATGTGAAGCCTAATGTAGAACAAAAACCAAAGATATGGATGGGTTGACAACAACATTTATGTGGCTATCATTAAAGGTGATTTCCAACTATAAAATGGAATTCATGAAACAATTTTGATATACCATGTAATCAATCATCCCAATCAATTGTAGTGGATACACAACTTTGAATATTTTGTTGTCCTAAATCATGAGAAACCAATTATGTAGGAAAACTCGATAGTGAAGAAGCAAATGTGAAGGAGATGTAATATCAATGTAAGGTGAAGGAACCAATGAGGAGGATAGAAATCCAAGGTTTAAATAATTGAATTGTATCTCCTTATACATGTTGAAGGTATTAGTGTCATCTATACTCAAAACATCATCAAAGTTGAAAGAACCAAAGGAATAAATGGAGTATAATCTAGAATCATGATCAACATGACTTATGGAAATGATGTCTCTACTCTACAAATATCTAATAATCATGAAATGTGGTATGAACTCAAATTTTTTTCTTGTGTCACTATGTGTAATCTGATAAATGGAAAGGAGATTATTAGATAAGGAAGCTACATAAATTACATCATTAAAATTTCCTTCTCCAATTTCAATATATCCTTTTTCAAGAGATGATATGTGTGTTAAATTTGTCATCAATATTGGTGAGAATGAACATGGATCAAATATAGAAAACACTTCCTTGGATGTATCCATGTGTTTGATGCCTCAGAGTCAATAAGCCACGTGTGTGATGTGTTGTTTGCAGAAGCAATGTGTGACATACCCTTATTCTTATCATTTCCTAAATATGTGGATTATATGGATGGAGAAAAGGAAGAATCACTTGTCTTAGGTGTAGGAAATTGAATTTTATTTTGTTGAATAATATTTCTCAAGTCATCAATTTCCTTTTTCTAATATTATTGTTCTTCATGCCCTAGTTTCTTACAATAAGTACATTTGGGCTTCTCAAAAAAAATCTCTTTTGATGAGGGATATGAAACTAATAAAGTGTTTGATTTTGATCCCTTAGCTTGATCCTTAGTTTTCTTCTTTCCCTTAGATGAGTAAGCAAATAATGCTTGACTTTTTGAAGAGGTGATAACATCCATAGAGATTAATTTAGATTATTCTTGTGTCAGTTTATCATAAAACTGCTCAAAAGAAGGCATTATAAATGTTATTCCAAGAGCATCTATTATAGAGTAGAAATAAGAAGAAAATATTTGATAAGGACCTTTTAGTTTTAACAAAACCAAGAAGATTCATTCTTTATATATTTGTATTTTACCACAACCCTTAAGTCAAGAAAGCAAAGAATTAAGTTGTACCAAGAAACCTTGAATAGATGGAAATGAATTAGGAGGCAATGTTTTCTTTGATTGATTAAGCAGGGAAAGGGCCCTAGCCCATACAGAAGAATAGTAGTCTAGAGACCAGCAGCTAGAAAAAACAACACAAAAGAGGAAGCAGAATAGAAAGGGAACCACTTCCCCCCACCCCAATCAACCAAAAAACATTAGCCTATACCCACCACATCAAACATTATAAAGCTATCAATAATCCCTAAGAGATATAACCAGTTCATCTTAATATCCATCCACAAAAACGGTTTATAAAAGCATAACCTTAAAAGAGTATCCAATTGATAACCAGAGTTCTTAATAGAAACACAACTAGAAATATAATAGTCTAGGCACCTACAGCCTATACCAACTAAACACCTTATAGAACAGCAAAAAACTTCATGGAAGCAAGTAACAAAAAGCAAGAGGAATAGGAGCCGAGGATTAAGTATCCTCAATTAGGCTCCACGCCTTCACCAGGTCTTCAACAGAGTTCAAAATTATCTTTGAGCTCCATCTTTCTAGACAAATTGGCCTCGTCGTCATTCACCTTTTTCCTATGTTGTTTCTTTATTTTTCCTTGTCCTGAGATAGTGGCCATGACAGCTTTTTTCATGACCACATCCATGACCCTACACATACTCTTTACCACACTTTCAAGTGTTTGGAACTTGCTGGCATTACCATCCTTTTGCATCATTTTTTCCAAAAACTCCATCCTTTCCTCCACCCTTTGAATTCTAACAGTATCTAAACCCGACATGTTATCTTTTAAATCATCATTACCAGGGTTAGTAATCTCCATATCCTTTGAGTCATTAGTAGAATCTCCTTTTTCAACAACCATAGTGTCCTCTTCAACATCTTGCCCATCCTCTTGTTGTGAATCCCCTTCCTCCTCATGGCTAGAGTCTTCCACTTCCTCTGAATCTAACTCCTCCTCCTCAGGAGACCCACCACTTCCAAGGTTGTACGACACTTCCTCGGATGAAAAAACCATTTCCTTCCTAGCCACCTTCTTCCCCTTACTATCCAAAGACCCTTCGGCATTCATTTCTTCCAAACTTTTTGATATTTTACTATTATTAGACCCCTTCAACGTAGCCAAAGCAAGATGAGTCGATCTTCGACCCACCGGAGTGGAACATTTAGGATTGTTTTCATTGTCATCATGTATCATTATAGTGTTGGGGTTAGCCCCCAACTCACAAATCAACATTTTTCTCTTCTTGTTCACATCGGGAGCGATGGGAGAAATACTATGTTTTTCCAGAGTAATTTCAAGTAGGTCTGACCAAGAGGGGTCCACAGAATTGGGGGAGGCCTTAGCAGAGTCTTTGGTCAGAGAGTAGGGTTGGCTTTCTATAAGCTCAATTTTAACAGAACTCTTGGGAGTGGGGTTTTCAAGTAAATTTAGGAAAAAAATTCTTTGCGAGCAAGTAGCAAGGACATATTTACATATCGCATGAATCAAGCCCTGGTGTAAAGGAGGGTTAGCACCATTGGTGAGGATTTGGCTCAGGGAAGAAAAGAGGAAAAATGATAAATTAATTTTCTCAAGATTTCGGATGTGGTTCAAAATTAGGAAGTGATAACCATGGAAAGACTGAAAACGGCCTTCCAACGTAAAGTATTTCATAGAAAAGAAGAAAACATTATGATGCGGTGGAGGAAGCAAAATCCTAGAGCAACCATTTTGAAATCTCTAAGCTTTTTCTTTATCCTCAAAAAACTTATCAATATAAGTTTGATATTTTCCAGTGCTTACCTTAGCCACCTTCTTCGCTTCATATGCATCAACAGTAAAATGAAGGCCACTCAACTCAACTTCCCCATATTTCTATGCATTCACAAATTTGTAGCTCAGCTTCTCATTGTAACCCTCCATGGTTGCAAAGTAAGGGGTAAACCCAACCCGCTCAAACAAACCCCAAAGCTCTGTATTCTTTCTCAGGGAGTCATATTTACTCAGATCCATCCTCTTTCTAGGGCCTCCCATGGTTTTTTCCTTGGTAGAATAATTCTTAGGAAGGAGTAAAAACTCATTTCTTTGGCCTTCCTTGTTCACGACAGTAGCAATAGCTAATTCAAAAACCTTAGTTTTGATAGAGACTTGGTGGCTTTTCATTTGCAAGAATAATAGCTCGAACCTTCTAGCAGTTTGTTTAAAATAATCAATCTGAATGCAAAGCCAAATTTCATATTTTTGAATCTTGTCATTATGATAATTGACAGCTCTACCACCTTTATGAGCCATGATTACTTTTTTTTTATTACCCTCCTTCACATCGGCGATAACACATGTCAAAATTTCTTTTCCAAAATCAAACATAAGATTTTTAGAGGTGTGAATAATGACCCATATACCCATATTAACATCTTTCTTTTTAACACATGAGGTTTCCAAAAAAATTTATCCTTTCCACCCCTTTCTTTTTAAATCTTTCAAATCAGGCGTACCACCACCTTTAATATCATACCTCCCAATCCATCTTATTAGCTTGCCCAATTGCCACTAGAGAAAGATGGCAACCAACATGATAGTTAGACGACACTGCAAGCCACTATTTTTAATTATTATCATTCTATCCATGATAAATCAAATCCCCCAATCTATCGTTAGCAATTATTTCCTTAATTTGGTTTGATAAATTGGAAAAATCCCAATATTTTAACACCTCCTACCTAAAGCCAAAATTTACCAAGGCATCGACAGACCTGTTGCCTTCCCTAAAGGTATGGCATATCTTGCAACTTTGGAAATATTGTAACATATTTTTACAGTCATCCAAAAGATCTTTTATCTCCCAAGGGGCCTCAACTTTATTATTTAAATAATCAATTATTAACTTAGAGTCACCCTCCAAAATTACCTTCGTGTAGCCATTATCTTTGAGATAACATATTCCTATCCAAACAACGTAAGCCTCTGCCAAATTATTTGTTGTTGTTCCCAGGCCCTTACTATTTCTAGCCACATAGATGCCACAATCATTTCTAAGAACTCCACCTGCCCTCGCTAGGCCTGGATTCCCTTTTGAACATCCATCAAAATTACATTTAATCCACCTTGGGTCTAGGGGGATCCAAATTGTGATTTTCCTGATAATATGTTTAGCCCAATTAACATTATTAAGATCATGAGAAATTCCCCATTGTTGCTTGATTCTCATCTCTTGATATGAAGGCCCTTTCTTTGACAGAGCATACTTACAACTTTATATGTTCTCTTGAATCTATTTTCTAATAGACATACATAGCTCTTTAATGCTTTTAGCCACATCCCTAAAGACCCTATTTTTCCTCTATTTCCACAAACCTCAAGTGAGGAACGAGAGGACTTGTCTCTAGAGGTCAAGAATTATATTGTGTGAATAGGGGGATATACTCCAACAATCAGCAAACATTTTGACCGAAGGAGGGAAAACCCAGTCAACCATCAAATTCTTTATAAAAAAGCCCAAACTTCTTGAGCATAAGAACATTGAAAGAGCATATGCATAATTGTTTCTTCCTCTTCATTACAAAGGTAACATTTATTAACCAAATACCATCCCCTTTTCTTAAGATTGTCAATTGTAAGAATCTTTCCATGCATCACTGTCCACCAGAAGAAATTAATCTTGGGGATTAAGTTCTCGCTCCACACTATATTCCAATTAAAGACCCCTAAATAGAGGGGCTGCAAATCCATAGTCTCATAAGCCAATTTAACTGAAAATCGTCCAAAAGCTTTTTTTGTCCAAATCCCCTCATCATTCCTATTTCTAATTTACTGGAGGTTTTCAATAGCTGACAAAGGATCATAGGTAGACCAAGCATCCTCCCAAAATTCAACTCTAAGCCCATTTCCAATTCTCATTTTTTCTCCTTTTGTTAGAGTGCCTCTTACCTTTAGCAGGTTATTCCAGAAGACACAACCATAGGGAAATTCCTTTTTCCTGAGGAAATAGAAAACATCCTTGTTACCCAAGTATTTAGCCCATAGAATCTGTACTGAATATTTTTCTCCTTCTAGAAGAAACCAACCCATTTCAGCCACACAAGCTTTATTGAACATTTTTATTCTTTTTATACCCAATCCTCCTTCTCTCTTCGGAGTGCAAAAAAATTCCCATCTAACAAGCGCCATTCTTTTGCTTTCTTCCACACCTGACCATAAGAACCTCCTTTGAATCATTTCAATTGTCTTATTAATATAGGTAGGAATGTTGAAGAGAGAAAGATAATAGACAGGTATGTTTTGTAAAGAAGCTTTTAAGAGTTGAATCTTCCAAGCAAAACTTAGCAATTTTCCTTTCCACCTAGCCAGCTTCTTCTGAATCTTTTCCACAATATAATTCTAGTAGTTAATATTGGGTTTTCTTGAGATCAACGGTAAACCCACATAGGTAGCAGGCAATCAGCCTCTTGGCAACCTAAAATATTTATCACTTTGTCCTTAACAATTTGGCTGGTATTGAAAAAATAGATTTTACTCTTCTAGTAATTGATAAATTGGCCAGAGACCTTAGCATATTTATCAAGGATTGCTTTCCAATTTTTTTCTTGCAAAATAGAGGCCTCCCCCAAGAGGATAGTGTCATCAACAAACTGTTGATATTAAGCAGGGGGGAGGGATGAAGCAGCACAAAAACCTTTCAAAGCTTTATTAGCAAGTTATTTTTGGATATTGTGGCCCAAAACTTCAGCAACAATGACAAACAAATAAGGTGAGTGGGTCCCCTTGTCTCAGACCATGACCAGAAGAGAAGAATCCTTGAGGAACCCCATTAATAAAAAAAAATACTTAGGATTAGTGACACATGATCTAATTAATTTCAAAAATTTACCTTTAAAACCAAATTTTTCAAGAACAAAAAATAGGAAATTCCAAGAGACCCGATCATAAGCTTTAGAAATATCCAGTTTCAAAGCCATGCCCTATTTTTTTTTGTGATCCATAGAATGTAACACCTCATGAGTGTTAATAGTTGCATCCAATATTTTTCTTCCCTGGACAAACCCTTTCTGATTAACATCAATCATTTTATTCAAGACTAATTTCAGACTATTAACCATAATATTATAGTAGATCTTATATGTGGTGTTACACAAACTGATAGGTCTATATTCATTCATAGAAGCAACTTCATTAGTCTTAGGGATAAGAGCAATAAAAGTGGTGTTCATCTAATTTAAAAGCCTTCCTAATCTAAAGAAATCCTTGGTCGCATTGAACATGTCAAAAGAGACACTATCCCAATAGACCTGGAAAAAACTTGGAGGGAAGTCATTTAGCCCTGGAGCTTTAAAAGCACCAAAAGAGAAAAAAGCCTCCTTAAATTCACTCATAGAAATAACTTTAGACATTTCTTTTAAATCCTAATTTGTGATAACATTAGGAGTCACCTACAGGAAGTCATGCAAGTCAGAATTATCAACCATTGGCAATTCGAGAAATTTTGAAAAAAAGGAAACAACCTCCTTAGCAATGTCCTCCTCCCTATCAAGTCTTGTCCCATTAGAAGTAACTAAAAATCTAATCTTGTTTCTTCCTGTGTGTTTTAAGGTAGATTGGTGGAAAAAAATTATATTTTTGTCCCCTTCCCTCAACCATTGGATTCTTGATTTCTATTTCCAGAAGATTTCTTCCTTTTTATTTATTTTATACCATTGAGATCTAAGATCCCTTTCTTAGTTACAGGTCTCTTCATCCATCATTCCCAGCTCCATCAGATCTTGAATCTCCTTTATTTTTAAGCTTAAATATTTTTTGGTGCTAAAAATGTTCCCAAACGAATACTTATTCCACCCTTTAAGCTTCTCTTTGACTATTTTCAGCTTATGAGCTAATCTATACATGGGAGTACCATCACAAGGAGCTTTCCACCACTCTTCAACCAGGGATTTGAAGTTTGGATGAAGAGATCATATTATTTCATATATGAAAGGAAAGGGTTCTTTAACCATTTTATCATCCCACTCCGGAAGGAGAGCACTTTGATCAGAACCTATTCTAGGGAAAGCAGTAAGAGTGAGATTTTGTAAAATGTTCTAATTGGAGGAAACAAGAAACCTATCCAACTTAAGCTATATAGATGACTACCCTATCTCCTATTGGTCCAAGTAAAAAGAGATCCATTCAGAGGAATGTCCATTAAGCCCACCGAGTTAAGGAAACCCGATATGTCCATCATGTTATCTAAGAAATCAGTAAGACCTCCATTCTTTTTTGAGGGATACAAAGGGGAATTAAAATCCCCACCAAGCATCCAGAACTCTCCCTTTCTATTAATGATGATACCCTCCAACAGGTTCCATAGATCAAGCCTATTCAGTCTTGAGTTAGGACCATAAATATTGACCATATTCCACTTGACCGAGGTTATATTATCTTCCATAGAAACTATGAGACAATTCTTATTACGGAAATTTAACCTTCTAGCAAGCCTAGAAGGGTTCCAATATGTTACAATCCCCCTTGAGGCCCCCTCAGCATCACTAACTTCAAAACTAGCACAAGGCCAAAGCCACTTTATCACCTTCTCAAAGTTTTCTCTTTTCATTTTAGTTTCTTGAATTAAGAGGACATTTAGTTTCATATCTGCCAAAGAGGCTTTTAACAGATGTTGTTTATAGGGGCCATTAATTCCTCTCACATTCCAAGACAGCAGACACATCAAATCAAAAAAAGGAAAAGCAGTATCACCTTGATACTACAAAGAGTGGGGAATCTCCCATTACTTCTTTTTGGATTTACTCCTAGCTAGGGAGTCAATAGTTCTCTGCTTACCAGCAGCCACATCTCTTGTTGTTTCTTTAATCCTGGACTCTTTTAATTATGGTCTTCCCACTTTGTTATTTCCTCCTACATCTGGTTTCTTCTTTTTCCTTGATTTTTTATTTATCCATTATTCCTCATCTACAACACCCTCTTTATAGGGGGAACGAGAATTCATCAAGCTTTTCTTGATTCTGTCTTTACCCTCCATCTTATGCTTATCTTCTAGCATATGATCATCTGCCAAAGCCATGTCTGGCATAGGGAGCTCAAGAGAGGGAGTTAGTAACTTTTTCACTTGACTTTCAATCTCACCATCTTCAAGGAGTTCACTTTATTGATCCTGAATTTTGGAAATGCCTCCCTCCATTCCATGTGATAATTTTTTTAGGTTATCCACCTTTTCATTACCATTTTGTGGTTCAAGATATTTCTCTAAGGAAGGCGAGGAGTTAAACCCAAAAAAATCCCCCCTAGAGAGAGCCATTTAAACATTGTTCATGGGAACACACTCATTCAAGGTCTAACCCATCGCCTCTTTCAACATTTGAGAAGGCACCATCACCTTATCAGAAAGCAACAATGTCGAGCTAGGAATTGGTGTAACAAGTTCCTTTATCAAGTTCATTGGAGCCACATTTTTCAAGGGAGAGCTCTCTAGTTCTCCAGGTTGAGGATTTTTAGGTTCAAGAGGGAATGTTTTACAAACATCCTATAAATGACCAAACTTATTAAACCCTGGGAAAAATACCATAGCTTTTTCATATTCCAATGGTTGAACCCATCTTCCAAATTTTAATTTTAAGGTCACTGAGGTGGGGAGAATTGTGTTGACAACAACATTCACACACATTCTAGCATAACCAATCAATACTTGAGAAGGGTTACTTTATCCACTATAACCAGGGTTCCAAATGAATCAGCAATATCTTTAAAAACATTTTGGTGCCAAAATTCCAAAGGAAACTATGGAGCTAAACCCAGGTAGGGGCAACTTTACCTAGGTCAGCAGAGGCATCAAACCTTGGTTTCCACTTACACAAGGATAGAATATTCTTAAAGCTTCTATCGAAAGCCCAAGGGCCTCCTCTGAGAACCCTAATCATATCCTCAGGGATAAAAAAGGTAAATAAAAATAGACCTTTAGGCATAGCACTTATGGAGACACTACCCTTGAGATTCCAAGTGTCAATGGCCCACTTACATACCTGGTCAATATTAGGACGGCCAGCAAAGAACTTTCTAACCAAGGACAACTTCATACCTTCCATTGCATCATTCAAGATTGCATCTGGGACATCCACTTCATCCCCCTCTACAGTTTAGAAAGCGGACAAATAATCCTAGGGTGCCTTTGTCGAAACCTTTCCACCAACAAGCTTTTCCACATAGGATAGAGTGGTCTCACCAGCTAACAAAGTGTCCTTACCCCCAAGAGAAGAGGCGGACCCGTTCAAACCCCCAGGAAAAGGAACATTTGAAGCACCAGGCATAATTTTAGTCCCCCCAGAAGGCAAAGGCGAGGAAGTGACATTTTGGGAAGGAGCAGAGTCCATGGGTGGGGGATCCCTGATGGGGCCCCCACCAAGCCAATTCATCAGGATACACAGAAGCTTGGAAATTTGAAAAAATGAGCACACATAAAGAGCTCAAAAGAAGCTCAAGAGGCAATGTTGTTAATTCAACATCCAATTGTAGTATTTTGTGTAGCATTGTAAATTGTCACCCTTGACAATTTCATACTATGTTTCTCTCCCCTTTATTTATTGGACCTGATTAAGCATATAATTTCCCAAATTATGCATTCTATGGCCTATTTTTAACAATTATCAATAAGTTGCAAGCGAAAAACAAATGCATACATTTGATACTTTTCCCTTGACACCTTATTTTTTGAAAAATAGGGCAAGGACAGAGTCACCCTATGGCGATAGTGTCCCCCTATTCTGCTTGGTCCCAAATTTGAATATGTCATTGTTAGAATTTTATCATTTCCAATTCAAGTTGCAAATATCGGCTATCGGGATCTAATTTTCAAGAAATTTAATAAATGCCTATAAATACCTAGTTATTGCACCAATTTAAATCTAACAAGAAGCAAGAGGTAAAAATTATTGTCAAGAGAACTATCAAGCAAGTTAAGAGAATCATTTTAGTGATTTATTACAACAATTCAAGATCCAAGCATCATGTCAAATCCTATGTGATTTTATGTATGTTCATGTTATCATTGTTTGTGAGGGCTAACCCTTTTGTAGGTCTCCAAGCAATTCAAGCAAGATCCAAGACCTTGAGTTAATGTGCATGACTTCAGTCCTTCAAGGAAACTATTGAAGGGTGGTGAGTTGTTGCACTTCATTGATTCATCATTCCTTCCTATCATTTATCTTTTTATCATTGACATTGCCATTATGGAAGTGAAAACACTAATACGTGGTTTGACTAAGGCAAGCCCCTAAATGGTGTATCTTTTCATCTCTCTTTAAATATGTAGATTTTAGGTTTAGAGGAGATTGGAGGAAGCTTGAAGATATATTATTGCATTCAAATCCCTAAACCTTGACAAGACATAGAAACTCACCTACAAAATTATCCAACAGTGATTCAACAAATTTGTAGGCGAAGTCAAGAAGCTCGAATCTGATACTAGAAGACTACAAAAATAGCTCTAAGACACCCTTACAAGGACATAGTTTCCCTTGGAAAATTTTGTCCTCCTATTCAGATTGTCTATGAATTTACATGATAGGTGCACAAAGTACTTCCTTTCTCAGATTTGCTTGCAAATTTTTGTTATCATTTCTTGATTGTCAGAATCATGCATTTTCATATTAGAGCACATAGACTAATTATGTTAATCAATGAAAATCAATTCCAATTCATTTCTAAGGCCCACAAAGATGTAGATCGAAGTTTGATTGACTCACCTTCATGGTTGAAATTCAATATAATCACCTTGTTGATTTGAATCTTAATAAAACCCTAGAAAAAAGAGAAATTGATCCTAGGTTCTATTGCATTTAGACTTAGGATCACGTTTTTCTATGTTTCATTTTGGTAAATCCTTGGTCTTGGTTTTATATTGCATTTAGGACACCATCCCCAATTTCATTTCATTTTGGTGAACCTAACCTGTTAGCATTATAAAACTTTTGAAATTTCACAATAGATCTAAGTTTTGCATTGCATTGTTTATTTAGGGTTTCACTTTGCATCATAAAAAAGGCATAGAAATTTAAAAAATTGTATATCATACTAAATCATAGTTTGCATTAGGGTTTATTTCAGTCATTTAGGTCATATCTACATTCAAAATTTTCATTCGTTGTTACAAATTTACATTTGAGTTACATTATCGTAAATTGAGCAAATTCTAGAAAAATGCTCAGTTTCAAACCTATTTACACATGGATACAAAACACTTAAGCAGTCTAATAAACATTAAAACTTTTAGTTTCCACCTACCCTATCTAAGATGGAGATGCCCTTGGGCGGCTTTGTCCTCCTATTGGTAGCTCAACAAGATTTTGCATAATTTTTTGTCTTTGTCTTCAGTCTATTTTTGTTTGTAGATATTTGATTTGGAATTCTTAACTGCATGTATTTAAGCATATTTCATATAGTTCAAAAAAGTGAAAAAGGTGAATTATTTAGTTTCAAAATTGCATCAAAGTCATCATTCTCATATTTAGGCATCTTAGAATCAGACAATTTTTGCATTTTAGATCAAAAAATTGTATTCAAAATTTTCATTTATTGTTCAAACATTTTCAACATTGTTATATACTTGCACTTTGAACTACAAAATCATAAATTGGGTAAATTTTAGAAAAACAATTCACTGTCAGACCTTTATGCATGCAGACCTGAGAACCTTAAACAATATTGAACACAACCAAATTTTGAAATTTACAAAAAGATATGCAAGACATAGACACCATATGGCGAATTAGTCCACTTATGGTGACTTACTCCTACCATTTTGAGCTCAAATTCACTATGCAGAATCTTGTCTCTGATCTCCATCCAGATTTGGCATCATCTTTTGAATATTAGTCTTGTAATTGGCTATTTTTCTAAAAACATTGCTAGCTAGATCCATAGGGCATAACATCATGTTCTCATTGCAAAATTCTTGTAATCATAATTCATGTTTTATTTCTAGATATTGTTAAGCATTTCAAGTAATTTTTGTTACAAGCATGTCACAGTGAGTTTATCTCCCCTATTTTGTTGTTTTTCAGTGATCCCTCTCCCATATCTCTCCTACTTGTGAGGATACATTTGTGCAAGGGAATACAATAATTTAAAATCATGATAATTATGTTTTTTCTTCTCTCGATATCTCTCCTATTTGTGAAGAAGGTATATTGGTGTTAGAAGACTCAATCATGGAGCATCTTGAGAATCTTGTTTGTTTCTCTTCACCTGCATCTCCTACTTGGGAAGATATTGTGGCACAATAGGATGAAATAATTTATATACTCCTTTCAAAATAAAGTAAGGGGGGTTCCTTAGATGAGGATGTTAAGGTGACATTAGATCCCCCCTTGATAGAATATCATCAACAAGAAGTTAAGTCCATTGAGGTTATGAACGCACAATTAGCTATTATATATCCTCTAATTATTGGACCTCCTAAGTCACCTCTCATTATAGGACTTTCTAAACCTCATGGCCATATCCTAAGCTTTGCTAAAAAATTCACTAGTAATCATGTGTTGAAGCAACCAATTTATCACACAGTTTCTCACACATAACACTAGAAACAATAAGAAAAAAAAACAAACACCAACATCCATTGCATTGCCTCAACCATACCTCCCACCCACACCTAACATTCCATAGCATAGTGGTAAAGAATATGATCTTGTTGAGCAACTTTGTAACACTCCTACTAAGATCTCCTTGCGGGATTTGATTCAAACATCACCTGTTTATCATGGAATGCTTCAAAATGCTTGATAAAAAAAAAAAATTCCCTCGTAGTGCTCAACCAAATGATGGGGAAACTTTTCTTGAATCCATAAATAAGCTAATTTGGATATTTTCTTTCATCAATATGAATTACCCCCTTTGGAAATGCTAAAACAAAATGATGCCTTGATGATAATGGATATTATTAACAAGGTTGGGATTAGCCGTACCCTTATTGACAATGGTTCAAGGCTTAATTTTTTTAGTGTAAATATTTTGGATAGAATTGGAGAAGATAAGACTAAGATTCAACTAGATTCTTTGTCCATCTGTTGTTTTGATAATATGGGAAGACAACCACTTGGTGTGATAACATTACCTGTTAAAGTTGATAAGGTTGTATTGCAAACTCACATCTATGTCATGCCCTATGATATTTCATATAATATTCTCTTGGGTAGACCATGGATTCATGAGATGAAAGGTGTACCTTCAAAACTTCATCATTTAATAAAATACACATACAACAATAAGGTTTACACAAGAAAATATGATCCTAAATCTAAGAATTGTTTACAAACTGAAACAAGAATAGAGAATCCTCTTAGCACACTGACACCAATGTCAAAAATGGAACCTTTAAAAATTGAAGACAAAGATGAGTGCCTTTCATTCATGAAAAATTTGTTGGATGATGATTGCCCAGTTCATTAGATTTCATGCCTACATTTATGGGGGAATACAAGATTACACCATCAAAATTGGAAAAAGAGAAAGAAGTCGTAATGATATGAACATAATCTATCACTAAATCATCAAAAGCATTTGACTCCACAACTTCTAGCAAAGAGGAAAACATAAGTTACACATCTACTTATGATGAAAGTGATTATGAAAAGCCACCTTCTTTGAAAGAAATGGAAGCCATTTATGGAAGAGGTTATCAACTTTTGAAACAATTTTTCTATAATGGAAAAGGATTTGGTGTAAAAAGACAAGGTATCTATGTCCCCATAGAGCATAATACACAAGAAACAACAAAAGGTTTTGGCTATTGTCCTTCAAAAGTAATGAAAACATCAAAAACACCTTCACTTAATCATAAAAGGGACAAATAGCATTAGTTGTCGCTCCTTGCCATGTGGTAGTTGTAGTGTCACAACATACTCACTACCATGAATGGGGGTATAAACTAAGCTTTATGCAATCATATATCATCTCGCAAGGAGCAATGTATCATCATCCATTTTGGGTTCATCTTTGTCCCTACACTTGAGGGCAAGGGGTTAGGTAGACTTGTCTTAGGCGTATTCCTTCTAGCAAGAAATCCCTTTGTTTCTCCTTAAAATGTTAGTGTATCAAGTACACTAACATTTTAAGGGTGGGGCATATAGTCCCTCATTCATTGTTTGCATAAAAACTGGTCCCTTTTTTGTGATGATAGCATATAGATCTTAGGAAGTGTGACCTTCTAGATAAAAGTGTGGCCTTCTTGATCTATGTTGTGTCTCCTTTGTAGTGATATTGAGCTTGATGTCCTCTAAGTGTGTGATCTTTCTTGGTGTATGATGTTCCCCTTGGTGTTAATGCTATGGATAGTATTCCCTAAGGTGTGATTCTTCTATTCCATGACCAGTCCTCTCTTGGCGGTGATTTCATGTGTGATATTCCCTAAGGTGTGACATTTCATATATTGAGCAAAACCCCTTTGTTTTTTTATAAATCACCTTTTGTGGTGACCTATTTTTATAACACCCCTTGAGGTTTTGGCCTTATCTTGTCATCGTTTTTGCACATTCTTAGGTGAGTTTGGCATTTTTTATTCACTTTGTTCACATGCATTAGATTTAGTGGTGTGTTGATATTAGCATTTTTACTTCACTTTGTTCACGCACATTGGACTTAGTGATGTGTTGACATTGGAATTTTTTCTTCACTTTGTTCATGCACATTGGACTTAGTGGTGCATTGACATTGGAATTTTTGCTTCACTTTATTTACATGCGTTGAACTTAGTGCTACATTTACATAGCATCTTGATCATTTTGTGGCACCTTATCAGGGTTATCAAGGATTATAACTCTTGGTATGGTTGTTAATGGTACACACTTAGTGAATAGCGCACTTTATTAGACCTTGTGTGTTTCTCATTTTGCTAATATCTTGGGGGCTCACCTAGTGAATATCAAACTTCACTAGCCTGTGGTGCCTTTTGTTTGTGATTTACCTAGCAAATATGATACTTTTCTGCTATGTGAGTCATGAACGCCTTAACATGGCCATCGAGCATAAATAAACTTGCTTGACAGTAGAGCTATGTGTTTCATGAGTGTGTAGCATAATACAACTTGCTAGCCTTATGGAACCCATCATATTGCATGGACACCTAGCATGATACAAATTTCTAGACATTAAATCCATGTGGCTCATGAGTGATGTGGCATAACATAGCTTGCTAGTCCTCAAGGATCATTCCTTTATTCGTTGGATGACATTTGGTATTTGAGACAATTTAAGATTGAGGTCTCTTTGCCTTACCAACTTGAATCCTTTTAGTATTAACATTGTGTTCTATTTTATGTCTTTTGTGTGTTTGTATTGTGTTTACAATGTGTTTGTGTTCATTTTGTTTTTATTTACATGTTATGTTATATTATGTATTTTCATCGTGTATGCTTCATATTTTTTGACATGTATGTTTGTGTATGTTGTCTTGTTGCATTTCATGTACGTGTTTGTGTTCCTTTATGATTATGTTGATTTGTCATGGGATATTATATCTTGGGGGCTTGTGCACTCCCCCTTGATCCTTTCCATCCTATCCCCAACATTTGGACAATTGGACCCCTCTTGACATATATTTTCTACTTTAGTGTGATTTTGAGTGTAAGTTCATACTCTCACTAAAGTGGTGGCTAAATGTTGCATCATAAATTGTCATCCTTGATAGTTTCACACTATGCTTTGCTCCCCTTTATTTATTGAACCTGATTAAGAACATAATTTCTCAAATTATGCATTATATGTCATGTTTTTAATAATTATTGATAAGTTGCAAGTAGAAAACCAATGCATTCATTTGATACTTTTCCCCTGACACCTTATTTTCCAAAAAATAGGGCAAGGATAGAATTGCCCTATGGTGACAGTGTCCCCCTATCCTATCTAGTCCCAAATTTGAATATGTCGGTGTTGACATTTTATCTTTCCAATTCAAGTTACAAATGTTGGCTATAGGGATCTAATTTGTGATAAATTGAATAAATGCTTATAAATACCTAGTTATTACATCATTTCAAATCTAACAAGAAGAAAGAGGTGAAAATTATTGTCAAAAGCACTATCAAGCAAGTCAAGAGCAATATTTTAGTGATTTATTGCAATAATTCAAGATCCAAGCATCATGTCAAATCCTATGTGAGTTTATGTATGTTCATGCTATCATTTTTTGTGAGGGCTAACCCTTTTGTAGGTCTCCAAGTAATTCAAGCAAGATCCAATGCCTTGAGGTGATGTGCATGACTTCAATCCTTCAAGGAAGCCATTGAAGGGTGGTTAGTTACAACACTTTTTTGATTCATCATTCCTTCCTATCATTTATCTTTCTATCATTGACATTTCCATTATGGAAGTGGAAACACTAACATGGGTTTTGACTAAGGCAAGCCCCTAAATTGTATAACTTTTATTCTCTCTTTGAATGCGTAGATTTCTGGTTTAGAGGAGATTGAAGGAAGCTTGAAGATCCATTGTTGCATTCAAAGCCCTACACCTTGACAAGACACATAAACTCTATAATATACCCAATGTTTACTCAATAGTTTTCACCTAATTTTTAACTCAAAAAGTGAATAATCCAAGTTTCCAAAAATAGGGAAATGAAATTTGTCCTTTTCAATAACATAATTGCACATTGCATAAATAATTTTCACATATCATTGAAAAAATCAAATAACATTACATAATTCCAAGTAGATGAAACTCATCTTTTCAAATACAGGTTATAATTAATTCATGGTCATAAACATATACAATTGTATAACTCACAAGATTTAAATGGTCAAGGTGTCCTCATTTGGATCGCACTTCTTCTATTTCACAAGCCTCAGCTACCATCTGCAAGAGGGAGAGCATCACCCAAGCACTTTTCCTCCAACCACGGACTTAGCAGTCCCCCAAACATCTTCCTAACTAGAAATGGCCCTTCCCTTCAATGAAGATTTTGGTATGGAAACCTCTAATAATGCACATCTGAGTATCTAGTGTTGTGTCCTACATATCTAGTACGACCATACAACTATGGATACCCTCCAACTATTCATGACTCTATTGACTAGCTATACAAACCTAGATCACAGTGAATTGATAAAGTGCAAGCAGTAGATTTTACACCTACTCTGGCCAGATCTTTTATATATATAATAAATCTACTTTCTATGAAGTAGGGTTGTATGTTCACCCACCCTTACTCAAATTGGAAAAACTACTGACCTGTGGTAAACTCTTCTCTTGGTTAGGTTAACAATCATAACAATATTTCATTCCAAAGTAATGACACACTAATATTGATTTAATAGTTCAAATAGGTTTGACACATTCTCTTGAATACCCTATTACATACTTGTAACAATCTAGGTCTAGCAACTACCTGTTATTCAATTTCTTTCTCTCTAATCATGGGAGTGACGACTCTCCTACTTTATGCATAATTAGTTTATATTGATGACACGATATCATTGGCTAGACACACCTGGTCTCAATCTAAATCACTGACAACATGTCAATATATATAAAAATATAGAATTAAAATTGATTTAAATATTACTTCTTTGTATTGTGTTATGCCTTGTATGGATCCATCCTTCTAGGATGCCATAACCAATTTGGTAATTCATGACATTAAATATCATTTAATTTGATTTGATATAAAAATTATGTTCATAGTAACATCGAATAATAAGTCAACATAATAAGTTGTTTAACTTCTAATAATTCAACTAAGAATCTTTTGACTATTCTCTAGATTCCTTGCAGTTCCTTCCAAGTTATCCTTTACATAATTTGTATAAGGTACATACATTTATATGTTCAAAAACAATCATATATCCTTTCCCTCAATATGACACATATATTCACATATTAAAAAGTGTGATAAGTTCATATCCAATTTGGAGAATGTTTTCTACTTCAGAGGAGTCTATGCTTTTGCACCTTAAAATCCCCTCACATTATGGATTTAGTTTGTCAAGATGTAAATTCCTCTTCTTTAAGATTATATTACCATGAATAGGTAATGATATAAACTCTTGGTCAAAATATATAAGATAATATTATTCGATAACTAGTGAGGACATGTTTTCCTCTAATTTATGAGTTTAACCCTCTTGTTAAAAAATAATATAAACTCATTCAAACATTATAAATATAATACTGTATTAATATGAATAATATCACATATCCTATTTAGCTCCGCTTTCTATGTTATTCCAATGAGTTGGTGGTTCAGGTTTCTCACAACTTCAAAGGGAATTATCCTTCCCATGGGTCTACTTTCTCTCAACTATATTAATAGATAATGTTTGAAATCACGTATTGTGTTATTATCTAACATTGTAATTAAATATGACTACTTAATATGCTCTTTGGATTCCATAATCCAACTTATCTCTTTGTGTTTTCAAAGTAGCTCTATGCATAAATAATCTATCCATTTGTACATGCACTCACATACTTTCTAATAGCAATAGTTTGCACACAATCATAGCATATGCAACTTCAATCAATAGAAAAACTTAGATTCAAAATTGAAATGAGAAGGAGAAAGAGATATCTTAATCATGTCTGGATTAAAATAGCTCTTACAAATCCTTACTCCAAAACTCAATAGCTTAGCTTGTTGCCTTCTCTATTCTCAGCTCTTAAATGAAAAAATGAATGCATAAAATGAATTTCCAATGATCTGTAAATGAACTACTAATGAACAACCTTTTCACTCTGTCTCTTGATAATTGGAAATGCATATTTCCAATATTCTTGCTCAAAATACACTAACTTCTCACAATCTCACATCTAACCTATCCTTAGAATAATAATATGAATGCACCAAAGATGAATAGAAAAACTATGAGCAGTTGCATCCTTATATACAACAATGGAGAAGTGGTTGATCCCTTAAAGAAAGCTATTCCTTTCTTAATTTTCTACCACCTCTAAATGTATTTGATAGTCATGGTACTTAGCTAGGCAAAAATCATTTAAAATATGACTCTCAAAACAACTCAATCTCCTCTCAGGCTTGTTGGTGCAACCTTTCTTAATCACTGGCAGGTTCAGCATAGCAAAAAAAACCATCTTTATGGCACGTTGAAAGGCTAATTCAATAGAAATTCAAATAATTACTCATGTGCCCCATATGTGGGCTGCATAATACCATTTACTCAGTCAAAACTTTATATAAGGCATGGAAATTACATGCACCTTGTGGTGTTGGTTCTCACATTTCATAACCATTCTTTATAACAGTTATAGGCTTTGCCTTTATACATGGATTTGCTACCACTTAACATGCCTTGTGTGACATTTCATGCCTCCAATATGAATACCATCACATCAAATTATATTAATATATATAATATATTATAATACATCCTCTTTGGTATGTCATAATCATTAAATATTTAAGATACTGAGAAGGGGGGGTGAATCAGTATCTTCTAAAACTTATTGAACAACCACTTTTAATTACTTTACTAGATAACATAGATAAAAGCAATAACAGAACATGAAATTCCACAACACAAAGAAACCAGATTTTTACATGGAAAACCCAATGAGGGAAAAACCACGATGAGGATTAGCTCATAGTATATAGTTATTTCAGTACCGGTTACAAAAGAGGCTCACTACCAGATACAAAATCTCACTGCTTACAAGGACTTACTGTCTAGACAAGGAGGCTCACTGCCTATAGAAATTATAGAAATAAAAATGGCTAACCGCCAAAATTGAACTAATAAAGTTACACCAAAAGTGCAGATTCAGTTCCTTTGATGCACAAAGTATTTGTTTGCATGACAGCAGACCAATCTTCAACCTTCTATTCACACACTTCACCTGTCAACACATTCATGCTCGCATACCTTCTTCTTTTCACTCACTATTCATTTTCCTTCTTCATCTTCAAACCATCTTGCATATATACCTATTTAACCGCACACATCAATTAGGTCGGCCTAATTGGATGCACTTCATATTTTTAAAAAGGATAACTTTTCAGCTTCATATAAAGCTTCTTCGAAAGTAATTCAACTATGTCATGCAATATTATGTTGGCTAGGACCAAAGCTAGGTCACACATATAGCCGTAATTCATGTTAAACCATTTATTGATTATTAGGTCGGCCATGATTAACCTAATAACAAAAGAAATCTCAAAAATTGATGCTAGCGCATCATCCAACCATATGAACATCCAAGAATACATATCTACCCGCTTCCAATGATCATAAGCCTTTTCCCAAAACCGTAATCCATATTGATTACCGAAGAGAATATGTGGACCAAAACACCAGAAATACCGGGTTAAATACTGGATGAGATAAGCTTGATTTGCACACTAGTTCAAGATACCAGACCAACATGGTGACATCAATGAAAATATAAGACTAATCTTCTCCATACTTCCAACAATCTCCCCCATTGGAATTTATGGCAACATGTGCAAAAACAAAAATTCTCCTACAATTTCTCATTCCATATCTCTCCCCCAAAATTCCATACATCTCCCCCTTTGACATCAATGACAAAGGGTTCCAAAAAGATGTAAACATGGTGACATCCAATATTTAAAAGATTCTAATTCATTCAAAATTTAAAAACCTCAAAACTTCAAAACATCCAATCTTTCAAACTTCTTTCAAATCAAAATGACACTTTTCACCTAAAATAGCTTCTTGTACCTTTCTTTGATAATAGGATATAATTTCTTCCATTCAAGTACTACAGAGTCCATTCTTGTACAAATGTTTTTCAATAGAGCCAACAGTGTGAAAGAGGATGACCATTTTGCACATTAGCATTGTCTTTCACAATCTTCTACATCGGAGAGTATTCCAGAAAGATGGTCTAATCGGACCTCAACAATTTCTTTAAGAAGCCAAAAGGTCTTCACTATATCATCCCTTTTTCTTTGCACAATGATCAATTCAACTTGTAGTTCACCAATTCTCAGTCTTTTCTTTTCCTCTTTATCTTCAAAAATATCAAACTTCTTTCCAATGTTGTTCACTTTAGATTCAATTGCTTCAATCTTGCTTCTGAAATTATCAACTGCAATAGGCCACCAAAGGCAATACTTGTAAATATCTGACATTTATTTTATGCACCTCTTCATCTTCGTGATAAGTTCAGATATTCTCTATTTTGATTTAGAACATCTCTTATCAACCAAGGCTTCCAACTTGCATCCTTTCGGACCTTCAAGCAACATTCTTTCTTCAACTACTTCAACTAAATTTTTTGGCAAGGAATCAGAAATGATAGATACATCAATGCCTTTGCAAAGTAGATACTCAACTAGAGCATCATCAATTTTAAGTCTATCAACAGGAGAGGCCGAACTCCAAAACTCACCAATTTTCTTCATTTTCCCTTTAACTAGCATAGACCGAATGTCATCTAGATCAGAAGATTCGGATCCAGGCAGAGATTCTTCTCCTTCTTCCTTCTCTTCTGGAATAACAATGATATTTTCAGCAATAGCTTTTCTTTTCTTCGATTCTAGAGGGGAATCACTAGTGACAACTTCCAATTATTTTGTTCCAGAGGAAGAACCTTCCTCAAATCAACCAGGCATAACTTCACCAGAGCTCATTAATTTCTATAAGGATGTGAAAAAAATTTACACGCACTTACTTTATTTTCTAGGCCTTCCAATTATCTCTATAGCAACGGGAATCCTGGACTCCCACTTAACATCCTTCTTTCCCACTAATGAGTCCAAGGAATAAAGTACCAGACATGTAAGAAAGGACCCAAAATGGAAAGTGTATCCTTTTACCAATGACATTCGTATGTTTTCGATAATATTTTCAAGAATTAATCCACACAAATCAAACTGCTTGTTTTCTTATATCATTTTATGTGCCAAAAACACAACAATGGCCGAAGTAGAGCTTTCTTGATTTCTGAAATAGATTTTATAAGAAATGCCATACATAACATACCTAATGGAGGAATCAGCAATAGTATCAATCAATAGTGCTCGAGGATCCTTGTCCACTCCCGTTAGCTCCTCTACTTCCTTGTATTTTATAGTCTTGTTTGCAGGAAGGTCTCCAATATTGCATAACTTGATGATGGATTTGATCGCTTCCTTCATAATGGGATAGGATTTATCCAATACAATGCTACAATCCTTGAATTTTCTCAAAAGGAACAAGATAATTTTTTTGTCAGCAAACCAAGGGAGTTCTCCCCACAAATCCAAACCTAGGGTCTGTAAGTTTTGTAATTCGCTTGATTCTAACCCTAATTCCATCTTCTTTATTTTGTCGTGATTGAATTCATCCAGCTCGACCCCCTTCAACTTCAGAGGGATATTTTTGCTTGATCCTCTGTTAGAAGGTTCCATTATAGCTCTTAATTTCAACAAAAAATTATTTCTATTACCTTCCTTTGCAACTATGAGAGGGAAACTTTTGTTGCTTGCTTTTGAATGACCACAAATATTTCTCCAAGATGCTTCAGAATTATTCCAAGATAGTTTTGAGTCGTTCCACAAGTCCTTTGAATGCTTTTGATGATCAAAATGATTTGTAAAATTTCCTTTAGACACCATCATTTTTCCCTAACTCACATTAATTACAAAAAGCTGACAAAACTTTTCTTCCACTCTACTGAGAAACCCTAAGTTACTCCGCAAAAGAACATTCTCGCTCTTTTTCTTCCGGTTTCTTTTGCATTACCTTTGTTCAGCCATTCCTTACTACATATTCATGTGCCAGCATCTGGAACTCCACATTTCCAGGGGTTTAATTGATTTTTTGATAAAGCTCCCCCTAAGACCATGCTAGGTCTAGTTCCCAGAGGAATCATCTACACCGAATGAGGGTACAGATGCATCAGGAGTCTCTGATTCTTCTTTCTTTTTCCATATCTTGCTCATTTCCTGCTTAACTTCTTCCTTTTCAATCTTTTTCACTGGTTCATCATCTTTCACTGGAGCATACTGCTTCCCCTTTTTACTTCTGCATACTTTTGAAATATGTCCCAATTTTTTGCAATGGTAGCAAATAATATTTCTCTATCATGTTTGGTTTCCATTACTCCCTATTTTGCATTGATTCACTTTATGTCCAAACATGTTATAGGTATAACAATAGCCATAAAAAATATTGATTTATCCTTCTTCTATTGAATTTTTTCATCATCACTCTACTAACCATCCTTACTTGTGATCTGCATTCAATAGCTTTATGTCATGTCTTCTTGCATGTATAACATTGTCCAAAGAAGGGATCAGAAAACTGATTCATCCTACTCCTACACTCAGTTGCCTTATGACCAAATTTATTATAGGAAAAACAAACACCATTGAATAATGAGTACCTTTGTGCATTCGGTTGTCTGATAGGTGATTTCCTTCTAGAGTTTCTTTTCTTATTTCCTTTCTCTTGAGTCTTCTGATTATTTAATGGATCTGAGTTCTGTATCTTTTCACTAGCTTCATTCCCTAATCCACTTTTGTCTTTAGAAGGTTTATGTCTTGATATTAATTCATCAAGCTTGGTGGAGCTTGTCTTGAAATCATCTTCACAGAGTTTTGCTTTCTCTAATTATGCTTTCAGATTTATCACTTCCTGTTCAAGTCTAGAGCAAACATCGGCCTTTCTTTATATCACTGTTTTCAAGCACTCTTCAACACTCTTCTTTTCATCTATTTTCAACTTTAGTCCAGTAATCTCTTCATTTGCTTGTTTCAATTTCTCACCCACTTCTCTGTATCTTTCTTTAAATTTCTTTAACTACTCTTTCAACTTTTGGATGCATTCATTTGCTTCATCTCGATTTTCCTTCAGATCTCTATTCGCAATTTCAGCCTTGTCAAGATCTTCAAGAGCAGTTCATAGTTCTTCTTTATCCATTTGTTCAATCTGTAGGATCTCCCTCAAGCTGTTAGACTTCACCAAAGGAACCAAAGCTCTAATACCAATTTTTAAATATTCAAGATACTAAGAGGGGGTGAATCGGTATCTTCTAAAACTTATTGAACAACCAATTTTAATTACTTTACTGGATAACATAGATAAAAGCAAGAACAGAACATGAAATTCCACAACACGAAGACACCATACTTTTATGTGGAAAATCCAATGAGGGAAAAACCACGGTGAGGATTAGCTCACAGTATATAGTTATTTCAGTACCAGTTACAAAAAAGGTTCACTGCCAGATACAAAAGCTCACTACTTACAAGGACTTACTGTCCAAACAAGGAGGCTCACTACCTACATAAATTATAGAAATAAAAATGGATAACTACCAGAATTAAACTGATAAAGTTACACCACAAGTGCAGATTCAGTTCCTTTGATGCGCAAAGTATTCGTTCGCATGACAGCAGACCAATCTTCACCCTTCTATTTGCACACTTTACCTATCAGCACATTCATGCTCGCATACTTTCTTCTTTTTGCTCACCAGTCATTCACCTTCTTCATATTTAAACCATCTTGCATATATACCTTATATAACCGCACACATCAATTAGGTCGGCCTAATTGGATGCACTTCATATTTTTTTAAAGGATAACTTGTCAGCTTCATATAAAGCTTCTCCGAAAGTAATTCAACCATTTCATTCAATATTATGTTGGCTAGGACCAAAGCTAGGTCACACATATAATCACAATTCATGTTAAACTATTT
Organism: Sequoiadendron giganteum; assembly: GCA_007115665.2. Taxonomy (NCBI): domain Eukaryota; kingdom Viridiplantae; phylum Streptophyta; class Pinopsida; order Cupressales; family Cupressaceae; genus Sequoiadendron; species Sequoiadendron giganteum. The sequence goes on from CM021106.1 coordinate 397,373,518, forward strand.
ACTAACAATTAGGTCGGCCATGATTAACCTAATAATAAAAAGCAATCTCAAAAACTAATGCCAGCGCATCATCCAACCATATGAACATCCGGGAATACATATATACCTACTTCCAATGATCATAAGTCTTTTCCCAAAACCTTAATCCATACTGATTATCAGAGAGAATATGCGGACCAAAACACCAAAAATACCAAATCAAATAAGCTTGATTTGCACACCGGTTCAAGGTACCATACCAACATGGTAACATCAATGACAACATAGGACTGATATTCTCCATACTTCCAACAATAATATATATATAAATATATGTATTTATATTTATTTTCTTATAACAATCACTCATTATATATATTAATATATATAACAATTATTTTTATTATATATATGTATATGTATATATATTAGTCACAAAAATATATATATAGTAATATATACAAATGTAACAAGAATTTTAAACATAAGAGCACATATATACATATCAATATATATATGTACAATATATATATATATATTTGGGTCCCCGCATATGTACTACGTATCTATGTATGGGTGTACATAGATATTATTATCTACGTATACTCATACCTACATACGTATGTATATGTACGTCATTGTATATATACTATATATATGTATCCATGTATATATTAAATACATAATAAACAAAATATTCTTAACTACAAGATCTTTAACACATTAACGCAAACTAGCCAACCAATCAAGGAGGGTTAAAGACAACCAACCCTAACTTCCCTATCAACCAAGAAACTATCAACCTAGGCTTAGCACTTACCAACACAAAACTCAAACTGACTCAATAAGGTTCCCTTATCCTATGCAGTGAGTGTGTGTGTCTACTCGGATATATACCAATGGTTCAAATACCAACCTCCTCTCTTGGGTGATACTCTCCTTCCCCGTCTAGAGGGTTCGAACCTTTTGTGAATCCAACTTAGAGCAACATGTTTGTAGTTAGCCGATAACATATAAATCATATTCATCATATATCAAAAGCATAATTAAAGCATTTAATAATTAATTCATCATAATGCATATTCATACATTTCATTTATCCATTAAAATTTATCATAACATAATCATGTATTAAAACATATTTACTCATAAAGGTAAAAATAATTTGGTAACTTAGAAATGAGGTGTAAAAAACTCACCTATAGAATTATCCAATGACCCGACAAATTTGCAAGCAAAATCAGGAAGCTCAAATCTGAAAGACTGCAAAAACATATTTGAGACACCCCTAAAATGACATAGTCGCCCTTGGGTGACTCTGTCCTCCTATTTAGACCGTCTCCAAATTTACAAGATGGGTGCACAAAATTTTGGCTTTCTCAAATCTGCTTGTAAATTTTTGTTATTGTTTCCTGACTGTCAAAATCTTGTATTTTCATATTAGAACACATAGACTAATTAGGTTAATCAAGGAAAATTAATTCCAATTCATTTATAAGGCCCACAAAGATGCAAATCCAGGTTTGATTGACTCACCTTCATGGTTGAAATTCAATCTAATCACCTTGTTGATTTGCATCCTAATGAAATCCTAGAAAAAGGAAGCCTTGATCCTAGGTTCTTTGCATTGGAATTAGGATCACCTTTTTCTATGTTTTATTTTGAGCTAATCAATTGTTCCAAAGAGATCTTTAAACTTATCCTGCATTTTCTTAGGATTTGTACACTATGAAATATAGAATTGCAAGTTATTGAAAACATGGAGACCAATGATGCTTGTTGCATCATATAACTTGTTTCGATAAGTAAAATATTCAAAATCTCTAGTAAACTATATTTTTTATCCATTGATCATTTGTCATAATCCCTAGATTGGAGAATGTCAAGGTCAGAGAGATCTAATTGATAACCTTCCATAAGTGAAACAATGAAGACAATATAATGTCTATCAATATGATATGAAGAGTGTAAAATACAATGAGAAACCTTGCATATATTAAAAAAAGGTATATGAGGTAGGAAGGTAGGATTGAACAATTGACTAACCCTCCAAATATGCAACACTTGTGAGCAAGTGGAAATTATGCATGCAATAGGTGTCTCAAGTGATGAGGACACATGTCTCAATGTTATGAAGTGGGAGAAAAGCATAAAATTCATAAGTAAACTTAATCTATGAGTGTGAATATGTTGGGAATAGGATGCCATTTAATTGCATTCTTAACATATTTCATGTATCTCCTAAGTCCTTGGAATGTGTTTCAAAACACTAGGATTAGGAAGAGATTAATTTGGAATGAAATAAATATTTAATTTAACATTTGTAGTTATTTCTAAGTGTTAGGAGCATGTGGGGGCGCCTAGGAGTGAGCTCCTACAAAATAGGAGCACATAGGCACCCACATGGGAGGTGGGATCCACCTTGGTTCTGTTAATTGGTTGGTGAATTGAGTACACTTCAAAAATGCATCTCAGGTTCCTACAAAATAGGTATTTTGATTTATGCATGTTGAGTACCTATAAAATAGGGATTGATATTTACGAGGTTCAGTTTAGTTCAGTTCAATTCAATTTAGTTTAGTTCAATTCAGTTCAGTTCAGTTATGCTTCAGTTATCTTTAGTTGCATGATTAATCTTAGTTGACTTGATTTGCATGGACAGATAATAGGTTGATACATTCAGTTAACAGATGGAGGATCATTCATGCACATTGTTTTGCATGAATCGGTGACAGATGTGTTTCAATTAACAAAGATTAACTTGGGTCCACCTTGGGCGCCCAAGTTGGCATCTTGGAGTTAACACTTTTGCATGATAAGATATTTTATAAGGTTGAGTTAAGTGGGCCCATTCTTGGGCACCAACCTTGAGGAGAATCTTACAAGATATCTTTATAATCAACGTTGAGTTAGCACTTCAGTTTTGGATGCCCAAATTGATGAAGGACTTGGTTTGACATTGTTTTTCACAGAAGAACTCTACTTGCAAAGAATAGGCGTAGGATTTGTGAGATAAGATTTGTGCTTTGTAATTGTAAACTCTTTGGAGTTTACAAGGCTCTACACATAGCTATGCTCATAAAGTAGAATCAAGATACAAATTTATTTCCCACATTACCCCATAAATGAAAAAATTACAAATCTTAGGTATAATTAGTTCTTTTAACAACATAATTGCATGTACATTAACACTACTAAGAATAAGAATAGAATAATAATATACAAAAGAGAAATAAAATCAATATACTTGGTGAAAATAATTTAAGGTAAAAAAAAATCCACCCTCTAAAGTACCAAACCATCATATTTTTTAGCAACAAGAAACATGTAATAATAAACTTCTTGTCTCTCGCCTTAATAGGGAAATCAAAATCCTACTCCTTTGGAGGAAGTATAATAGCATAACCTTACAAATACAACTCCTCACCTATCCTCTAGCTCTAATATATAGGAAAAGGCATCTAGGAAAACCACAAATGGTTTCTCAAAATTATTAGCTAAAACCATGAGCTAAGTAGTCGAGAAGGAAATAGACTCATGACATGTATCTAAGAGTTACAAGATTTTTTTAAGAATCTTGAAGACCTTTCTCATGAACTTGGACATCCAAATTCACTAAAAGAAAAAAAATATCCACTAGAGGATAAAATAACAACTCTCCATGTCTAAAAAGGATAACTCATTTATTACACACCAAAGATTATATCTTACACCTCTAGCAATGTTGGTGATGCTTCTTACACATCATAATGAAGTACAAGATTCGTAGTCCACTTTGTAACTCCATATAATCATGCTCTTACATGTGTCACAAAATCTATTGTAAGTAAATCCCACATCTTGCAATGTTAAAATGACATTTAATTATCTTAAAAATTATTACACATCATAAAAAAGGTATAATGGCCAATTCATAAGTGAGACATACCATTTCCCAAATGAGACATAAATAATAAATAAATATAATAAAATAATAAGTTTAAATATTATGAATTTCAAGGTCTATACCAAATCTAATCCCAACACCTCTTACATTAACTTGTATGTCATAAGAATCTATCATAATAATTAATATTCTATTACACACCTTCCAAGATGCCAAGAAATAGAAAAAAATCAAACTCAATTTGGGATACCTAACTCCTCATATGATACAAGATCCACTAAACACAAATATAATGCCACCTCCAAATGAGATACCAACTTTCCCAAGTGAGGAAAAAATCACTAAAAATAAATATTAAATACATACAAAATATTAAATATGAGCATTAGGATTGTAAGGTTGAGACACATTCTCCCACTTTTTAGACACCTTGTAAAATTATAAGGGAGCTCTTAACACTAAAATTTAGCACCAATATCAAATCAAGTTCTAGAGGACAAGAGATTCATGGCCTCTCTACACCAATTGAAGTTCTTTGTGCTTAGTGGCTTACTTAAAGAATTTATAAAATTCTCAAAGGTGTCTACTTTCTATGAAATTAATTTTCCACCCTCAACCACTTTCATAAGAAAGGAGATACTAAACATCAATACTCTTCATGTAGGAATGATGCATTAGGTTCTAAGCCAAAGAGATGGAACTTTGACTATTGCATGAAATTCTAACATGTTCACACTAAAATTTAATACTTTAAAAACCTTTATAACCAAATTTTCTCCTTACAAGCATGTGCACAACCATGTACTCTATTTCTATAGTGGACGACATGACTGTAGGATTTTATTTTCTCATCCAACTAACTTATTCTCCAAACAAAAGTAAAGATAACCATTCATATACCTCCCTCAATATAGATCAATAATCTAATCATAATCAACAAATCCTTTTAGCTATACCATCTTGCCCATATTATTAGTCGCAAGATAATAAATTCAATAACTAGATGTTTCTCATAAATATTTAAAACCCTTTTAACATAAGTTTCATGTTCTTTATCATATCTCACCAAAGACCTACTCAAAATTCCTATTGTGTGGGAAATATCAAGACTTGTATAAACCATGGTATACATGAGGCTTCCTCTACCACTCTCATATGGAAATTTATACATCTCTTCAATATCATAATGTTCTAGGATATTATTATCTATATCATAATGTTCTAGGATATTATTATAGAGATAGCCTAGTTCAAACAAAAAAGGGAATAATAACTAGTATGTAAGAAATAACCCTTTGCCAAGAATTTTGCCTTCTAATGCTTTAGCTTACCATCTACTTCAAATTTATTTTTAAATACCCATTTACGTTTAATGTATTTCCTCCCCTCAATAAATTCAACTACATACCATGTGTCACATTTTTCCTAAGCATTCATTTCATCTTTCATGGCTTCCAACTTGACTCGTGATCATATGAAGAAAAATCTTCCTTCATAGATCTAGCTTTACTATCAATACATAATAAAGAAAATACACAACTATAGAAATATATGTTCACTATCTAGTGAAACTTTTGAGAGGTGTAATAAGAGGCTTTTGTTATTATTCATTAAAACTTGAATTTGAACCTTCTCTTTCCTCATTGTGTCCATCTTGTTACTATTTTGTGCATGCATTTTCCTACAAATAATTCTTAATATTAAAATGCACTATTTTTTTAGTCTTCACCTGAGATTGCTCATCATTTTTAAATTCCCCAAACTCTCTAAAAATAACATCCTTATAATATAATTATTTACTGCTATAAGATCCCAAAGCTTATAACCCTTAATTTTCTCACTATAACTTGCAAAAAAACTCTTGTCAACCTTAAAATCTAGCACAAAATATTTTTTCTTTAAAACATTCACATATGCCTCACTATCAAAAAAAAATTATAATGAAAAACTAATGATATTTTACTTTTCCATGTCTCATAGGTTTTTTTTAACTAGAGCATAAATGGGATACTTTTTAACTAGGTAACAAGCAATGTGAATTTATTTAGCCCAAAATATTGTTCAATATTAGCACTAAATATGCTTCTTTCTTAATAAGTTCTTTAAACTCCTTAAATATGAAATAAAAAAATACTTATGCTTCAAAAAGTAAACCATGTATATACAAAGAAATTACTGATAAATTAAATATAATAGAAATATTTTATAATCAAAAGTACATCCAGAAGATCAAATGCATCACTATGAATAACCTCCAATTTGTTAGCTCTAGTACTACTAGATTTAAATAAAAAACTACATTTTTACATACACGCAATGTTCATATACATTAAATTTAATAGAATAACATGATAATCCATCAAACATCTTCTTATTAAATAGTATTTTGAGACCCTTCTTAGCAATGTAACCTATATTGTGGCGCCATAGTTTACAAGAGATAGAGTTATCAATTACATTCATAGATTTATGAAAAGTAGATTCTTCCATCCTTAATAGGGTGTTAGACTTATTTCCCCTATCGAACACCAAATTATCTCTACTAAACTTGTAACTATTCTTCTTAAAAGTAACATGCACCATTGAATCATTTATTTTAGATACAAGAATCAAAATTATAGATAAATTACGGATATTCAATACATCCATAATGTTTTTCACCCTTCTAGCACTATTTTTTTTACTTCTCCTTAGCCCATAATATTTCATGTTCTATTATCCCCAAGAAAAAATTCTCCATAAGATCATAAGTTGTATATGCTAAGAAAAACTCCTTGTAAGGAGTTATGTGGTAGGATGCACTTGAATCTATCAACCAAGAGTAACTCTAATTCATGTTAGTAGAAATAATAAAAGAATCAATAACTTCATCGTTAGAGGATTTATCAATAGAGGAATCATCATCTTTCTTTGTCTTATTCTAACATTCCTTTTTGAGATGCCTCTATTTTCCATAATTCCAACCTATCAATCTACACTTACCAAGTGTTTTGATCTACCCATGAACTTACATTTGTCCTTACCATATTTTTTATCCTTATCCTTATCTTTAGATCATCCCTACACATGCAATGCATCATTAGACCCATATGGATTTTTTCATTCTCTATGAGAAAAGTGACAAAAAGGGCATCCAATTTTAGATCATCTATAAAAGAACCAATAATTACAAGGATTAGATTATCCCAAGATTCAAGAAATGAACATTTACAAAAATACATTTATCCTCTTCTTCTATCTTCACATCTATTTACTATAATTGGTTTAAGATAAGATTAAATGTATTTAAATGTTTTGTAGTTGAGTCCCCATCCTTAATTTTAATAGATTAAAATTTTATGTTTAGAAATAACTTATTAATGAGACTCTTTGTTTGGTAAATATCTCATATTCTATTTCATGACTTATAAGAAGTAGTCTCACTAGAAATATTAAATAAAATAAAATTAGATAAACACAATTGAATAGTTTCATAAGATTTTTTAATCAAATTTTATCCATTTTTATTTGATACACTATTTGGCTTATCTTTATCATTTGTGGGAATCTATTGATATATTTATTCTGAGTAATATACATTTTTATAAGCCAAACCTCAAAACTCATGCCATTAAAATTCTCTCTCTAACCAAGATGAAGTAGCCTTCAAAATTAGAACTACAATAAAACACAACATGCTTCCACTATAGAAAAAAAACACCTGTTCTAGTAAGGCACCCCCTACTAATTGAAACCAATGACTTTAATACAAAACATTGAAATAGAGTGTAACTAAATAATAAGATATGTTGAACTTTAATGCCAAAAATTTATAACAATGATATAACATGAAGATAATAGAATCAACCATGAAAGATAATGAAAACCATAACAAATTGATTATATGGAGAAACACTTTTTGAAAAACTCCACACCGAAAAGAGACCCAATCTTATATTAATCCTTCATAATAGAGTTACATCACTATAATTTACTAAAACAACCTTTGTAACCTTAAACTCCAAGCACCAATTTATAGAATAATTACAAAGTAAAACTATGGGATGGTTTTGGTAAACCATTTGCAAGGCTAAAGGAGGTATGGTTCCCAAATGCTTAGTCTCAATTTCTAATGCTCCCTTTGGTCTAATATGTCCCTAACTATTATTAGCATATTCCTTACATGTAATAAATGTCATATAGTTGAATATTTTGTTTCCCAAAATTGGGTACTCCAATTTATATTTATTCTATATATATGGAGAAACAAGAGGGAAAACAAGACTCAAAATGCAAAAAATAAACCTTTATATGTTGTCTCTATATATACCTCCATATGAGCTTCATGAAGAGAGTGAAGTGCAAAAAAACTTTAAAAGCCTCCAATGATTAGCCCAAGAATCCTCTTAATTCTCTCTTACTATGTTGATGGTTTGTAGTTGTTCTTCATTTTTATAGTATACCTTCTGAATGGAGAGGGTTGGTTTATATATGGTGAGGATGGAGTTTTAAGGGTTAGGATTTTATTTGAAAATTAAAGGCTAGAAATAATTTAGAGTTTAGGATGGATAAGAAGCCTCCAAGTGGCACCATTTCATTGGTGCACTTAGATAGGAGGATGATCAAGGAGATTTGAAGGGCTAGGATAATTTTGACTAGATCAAAGAGTTGAGATTGATTCGTCTCACACAAGTGTGAGAAGGATCATAAGGAATAGTGATTATGAAAAATGTCCTCTCATTTGTGTAAGAATACATAGGGAAGTGGAATAGAGACATGTCACTCCTCTCACCTATGTGAGAGATCACATGGGGATAAGAGATGGATACATGTGATTCCTCTCACTTGTATGAGAGATCATATGGTAAAGATGATGCAAGAGCATCTAGGGGTACTAGCAATCTTGCATCACCAAAAATATTACTAATTTATTTTTGTTGTTTTCAATAAAGGGCTAAGGTGTATGGAAAATACATATTTTAATTTGCAATAATGTGATTTTCCCTTGTGGTGATATGTAAATGTAATTTTTAGAGGAAATATGTTGAGATAAATGTTTCCAAGGCATTTAAATTGGAATAATCTCTTTGGGGCATCTATTTCTTGGTGGAGAACACTTGGGGTGCATGTTATTGCATGTTCAATTTCAAGTCTTGAATGTATTTGTGTGTTTATGCCACAAGCTTTGGATGTTGGTGCATGTTTATATTTGGAGTCATCGGGGCCATTGGAGATCAATGCAGATACTAGAATTGACCAAATTCGATTGGCCATGGTTAAGGTGTCCATGTGAAGGCCATGTGAGCATTGAATAATTTTATTATTTTATGATTAGTAGTCCAAATGGGGTGTGGGTTTTCTAAGGAGGTGTTTTTCTTGTGGTTTTGGAAAACCATGGTGGTTTTTCTCATTCACAAATCAATATATTCGGGCCTTGTCATTTGGGAAGATGGATTTGGGATTTTTTGCAGGTGATATGGGGAGATGTTGTCATATTGAAGAGAATATTTGAAGACTCCATTGTTGCAGATTTCTATTTCCATAGAAGCCCATGTTTTTGGGAGCTAGTGAGCTCTAAATTTTGGAAGATAGTGAGCTAGTGAAGTCCATGTGAAGGGAGCTTGAGAGATTCAGTTGAAAGAAGGTTGAAAGAGACCATGAAGACATTTTTTTTTTTCAGGTTTGAAGGTGTGCTACAATAGTAAGAAGATTGGTAATTTTTTGATTTGATTGCAGCAGTGATTTCTAATGAAGATTACAAGTTGAAGGAGCTAGAATCGGGTGAAAGAGGATAGTTTGAAGGAGATCATTCTCAATTTGATCTTTGATGTTATACAATAGATCTATTTTAGTTTTTTAATTATTTTCATCAACCCATTTTGTTGAAAAATAATTTATTCTTTATTTATGCTTTGTTGTTGTATCAATTCATGAGTTTTTGAATGAGAAACATGAGACCTTACTTGCAGATTTTTGGTGTTGATTTAAACAATTTCTAAGTTGAATTTTTAGATTGATGTGATTATGTGAATGATGGTTGGTTTCTTGCTTCAACAATGGTATCAGAGTGGGACTTCCTGAATGTGCAAGCAGAAGCGTCAATGTGAGGTAGTTTGCACCAAAACTTGTGGTGGTGTGTGTGTGATTTACGTGTAGATAGATCGTCAAACATGAGGCAATCTTTACCTAAGAGGATGGGATGGGTCATGAGGAGGCCCATAAAAATTTTATTCTGGGAACAATATTGGGAAGAAGTGGAAAATAGGAAGTACCATGAAGAATCTGAAAAGCTCAAAGCTGAAGTAAACATATTGGAAAAGAAGGTTAAGGAAGAAGCAAGGATTTAGGAAGAGAGATATGAGAAGAAGAATTTTCTCTTGGAAGAGGATAGTGAAAAGAAGAGAAGAAAGAAAGGGTGTTGCAGCCCTTTGGTAGGGTTTGAATGTAAGGATGAACTTGTTGGGCAGCCCACACAAATGAAGAAAGTAATTGTGACTGACGACTTAGTATTGGCTAACCACACTTGATCCATGAGGATTCGAAGCATATTTAAGCCACTAAACATCAATCCCAATAAGATCATTCAATGCAAAACTAAACCAAGAATCTGTTAAAACTAACATTTAAAAATATGAAAGCTTAAAAAACACCTATTCTAATCCATTAAAACTTATCCTATTGGGGGAGTGTTGTCACATTGATGTGGAATGGCAACCCTTACCCAATCTCGTGGATAAATGAGCTTGTTTCAATCGATTCTATTGAAAAGAATTGATGAAACCGATGAGAGATGTGTATGAAAACATGATTTAAAATCTAAATTAATATGATGAAAGCTATTCTAACATGATATATGCTAAGATGATTGATATGGGTGTATGCAAAGCTATTCTAAATGAAGTTTAAGCTCAAAAGATTAAAACCCTAATTACCAAATCTGCTAAATGGATGCACCTATGTTACCATGGAAGCCATTAATGGAAACTAAGATAATATGATGCAAGAAATTAACCTAAAATGCTTTCTAAAACATGAAATATGAGTGCAAGATGAGAGTGATTTTAATAGCATAAGTTTTCTATTAAAAGATGGATGGATGAGTTTCAACGGCATAATTTTTCTCTAAAAAAGGTGGATCCCTATTCAATATAGGCAAGCTCCATTTATAGAATAGGCAAAATGAAACTGATGGTCAAGATCGAAAGGATTAATCAACAATCAGAATGGAAGGAAGATAAGAGGCATGGAACATGCATTCCCATCAAGGGTTGAGGATGCAAGATGATATTTAATCAAGGGCTTAGATTCATCCAGACAAACACACTTTCAAAACTTGCACAAGAAATCTTGTTGAAAGTTTGTTACCAAAAGGAATATTCCCTTTTTCAAATGAGTGCAAAGGGAGAATATTCCCTTTTGAAGGAAATTAGCATTTAGTTAATTAAAACCAAATTTTAATGTGCAAAGGGGAAGGAATATTCTATGAGAATATTCTCTTTTTGGAGGAATGTGCAAAGGAGTAATATTCCCTTGCAAGTGGGGGGATTAGATTTAATTAGTAATTTGATAATTAAAACAATATTTCAATTATGCAAATTAGGGGAATTATATGATATTCATTAAATGAAAAAAGGGCGATGTGATATTATATTTAATTAAATAGCTTTAGGGTTATTTAATTAAATAAGAGGACTTAGGGATTAAATTGGATAATTTGATTTATCCAATTTAACAGGACGAAAGGTTAGCATGAAAGGGGATGAATTCACCTAATTAGGTTAATCGGGTTAATAGATGAAAATGATGCAATTAATTAAATAGTTAGGCTAATTTAATCAATTAAACAAAAAGAGGTTGGGTTGTAGGATGAAATGATGTTAGTATATTTGATTTGAGTGCATGATACCATTCAAGACATTTTTAAGTGTCTACATTTTTCCCCTCTTTGAAGCAATTTACTCGTTGCATTAGTTCAAAGACTGATGTTGATGACAATGCAAAAATGGATATCGATGATCTCTTTGAATGTTGATAGCCAAGCTAAAGTTGATTGATCTAATTGATTGATTGATAACATGTTTGAGGATTCAAAACAATGCAAGGATAGTGTTGTCAAGATATGAACAACACAAGGATTGATAGGGAAATATATATCCCAATGATGATTGATTTGATAAATTGATCAAGATTTGCTAGCAAGGCTAGGAAAAAAATCCATTAGATGATTTGATATCGATATGATCGAAATATGGTTGGTTTCCCCCTCGAGAGATCGATCAGAGAATAAAGTGTTCCAATCGGGCTCATGATAGGTGAAAATCAAACTTGTGCTTGAGATGCTTGAGATTTAAGGTTGCTTTTGAATCAAAGAGCTGCAAGTTTTCAGATTGTTGAGTTGAAGATGATATAGATGCCCCACTATGTCCTAGCGGAAGAGGGATTTCTAGTAAAGAGGATGAAAAATGATTCTTGGAAAGCTCAAATGTTGATGTAGATAGATTTGATGATGTATAGACAGTCATCGGCCATGGGTAGCCTCATGTATATTTTGATATATCACATAGATTTGATGCTCGGATAGAATTGTTAGTAGGATAGAAGAATAAGAATAATAAAATAGATGGATTAACCTTTTTTTGAGATTGATTCAGAAGTCCAACAAGCCTATGATTCATCAAGACTTTATTAGATATGGTGATGAGATGAATGATGATTTTCTCATATCTTGGGATCGGTATTTTCCATCATTCCTTATGTTTGATATAACACATAGACATGATGCATCATGGTATTGAGAACTAGGATGGAGTTGTATCTAGTGTAATGGAATTTGAATCTGCAAACAAATAGGATGGTTCTTGTTCACACCTTGACATACGGAAACCTCATCAGAATGTAGTTTAGTGGTTTAGAATAAATCGGACCAAAGCATATGCAATAGTCAACAATCTACTCCAAACGACTTCCCTACACACAACTAAGCAAGTATGCACCAAGATTATTTTACAAGAATACCCACAAGCACAGCAAATGAAAGATAATGATCAATGCCCCATTCCTTTCTCTCTAAATCATTGAGACATCATCGAGAGGTCCTCAGAATGGGTCAGTAAAATAAATCACAAGAAAAGATCAAAGGCAAGCAGTCTGTATTATCTATATCTCTTGCCAGTTTAACATAGCTAAGGTGATTTTTGATATTGATGCCCATTGTAGGAAGGATACATCCTAGGACATGTTGATTAGGTGTTTTAATTAGGATGAGGTGTGATAATTTGTTGGTACAAACTCCACTGACTCATTTACCTATGATCTAAACTTTAGATTTTGACACTTCGGTTCTCACTTTACAACTTGTGATACTTGCCTTCTACTTATTTTGCCAAAGGTTGAAGGGGATGATTGATTTATTATGGGTGAAGGTTTATTGTGGGTGAAAGAGAAATGGGATGGATGGTTTTGGAGTTTTTTGAATATGTCAATGTTTTTTATACTTTAAAAATGTTGTGAGGCCATTTTTTTGTCTTTTTGAAAGTTTATGTGAATGTTTTTTTTATTTTTGATTATTTGAGGTTGTTTAGGGTTTTCCAAGGTTTTCTCATGTTTTTGGGGTTTTTGTTTTTTCAAATGTTTTTGGATTTTTTTGAGTTTCAACCAAGAAACTAACCTAAAAGACTATCCTAGGGGCCCTAGGGGCTTATCAAAGAGCAGCCTTGCCTACATTATACACGTAGAGACCACGTAGTTCGACTAACTTGACTTATTGACGATGAGAAATAAATAATGGAAGGAATACCAGTTTATTATGATGGAATCCTAAAGACTAGCCTCAGGTGTCTCGAGGGCACATCAATGATGTCCTTGCCTAAATTCAAGCTCAAAGACTCATAGTGTGATATGGTACTATTTTTGGATTTTTGAGGATTTGACCTTTCTAGAGATTTTGATGTGTTTTGGATGTTTTGGATTTTGACTTTACAATTTTTGAATGTTTTTGGATTTTAGTTCTACAGGATTTTGATGTTTTTGGATTTTTTATTTTGCAAGTGTTTTTGGATTTTGATGAGGTTTTATGAATGTTTTTGGGATTTTTGATGATATTTTGAGGTAAACAATACCTAGATCACGATGTCGATGTCATGTTGTGAGATATAAGACATGGATCAAGAGTTATTTGGAAACAAGAGTGCAATAACCTATCCCTAGTGTCTAGCAATGCTTCATAGATCAATGGAAAAACCAAGATAGGTAATATATATGTGAAGAGTTCAATAGATTTTTATCATGCCAGATATGGGCTATGGGACTTCATGAGAGAAAATGATAAAGCTCATGTCAAGAGTTTTCCATGAGTAGAGCTGAAGTATACATCGAATCTTTGTCAAGATCAAGATAAAGTGGAATATCTGGATGAATTTGGATTGGATGGATGGAGGTAACATTGGATTTATCATGACAAGGATGAGATGCTTCTGTCTGAGAAGGATCATATAGACACTCAATTCTACTCATGATGCTTGTTTACCAGGTTTTCATCATAGTACTTTCCCAATGTGCCACCATGGTGGTTTTCACTGGAGGACAATTTTTATTTTTACTATTTTCTAGATTTTTTGATCTTTCTTTTATTTTTTGAAAAAATTTACCCTCATGTTGAACCACCTAGTGGTACTAATTTAGAGGCCATTATCATAATGTGCCAACGATATCCTACTTAAAGAATTTGTTTTGCTAAGATACGAGCACTTGGATGCAATTTTGAAGAACTCTGATTTTCCTTGTGATTACCAAAATTAACCTTGTTTATGTACGCACATCATGATATGGTACCTTCAAAATCCTTATAATGAAGGCTAGCTGCCAACACATGGTCGATGCAAGAATTGGATATTATGAATGGATTGTATGGTGCCATGCATGAAGTAATATGAGATGGATTGGTAGATGGTTTGGAACCTTTGACTCTCCAAACTTGGGAAGATGAGCGATGATGGGTGGAAATGGAGGTTTTCATGGAATTAGGACCAACTACTGGATATACTTCATTCCTTGCTTGAGAAGCCTGATTTTGTATTTGAGGACGCTTTGGATGGATATATTTCCATTTTGGACTTTTCCCCATAGTTTCTTTGATTGATGGAGTGTCATTGGGATGATTTTCTTTTGCATTCTTTGGTACCCATTTGTATTTTCTTTGTCCTTTTTGCTTTATTGCTTCATTTTCTTTGATTATCTTCTCCTTTCTTTGATAGGAATTCTTCTTTTTATGTTGGTCCTAATTTAAATATGAGATGATGGGTGGATGTCAACTCATGATACGGCTAGTTGTAGCATTGACAGTATTTTCATCATAAGGATTATTTGTGCCCCATATGTTGATGTTTGTTGTAGATGAGCTTTCCCTCGGTGTTGTGAAGGTATTGAAAATACCTAATTCCTTGCCTTGATAATGTATCCTCTGATCCATAGCCACTGAATATGACTTGTCATGAATACATGATATTGTTATGGGTTCCTATTGTTTAGGAATATGAATTATTTGCTCTGATTCTATGACATCGTTATCTGTTGATAATGCTTCAAAATATGTTGGTGTCGATTCAAAATATGTCGATGATGTACAATCACTATAAGAATCAAGAATCTTGACCATTATTTTCTCTTGTGTAGGAATATCAAGAGTGGGAGACTCTTTTTTTGGATGAAGAATGTCTATATGTACATCAGAAAGAAACATCTTAGGGGTGATATCAGGGACATCTTTGGAGTTTAAAATTTTTGGAAGATGTCCCTCATTTCTTGGTGAAACTTTGGGATAAGGGTTCTTGATTTTGACTCGATTCGGAGTAACTTTTGTTATCCTCAAGAGCTTCTTCTTGACATGATCCTTGGGTGTATGATATATCATCGTTGAAAGACTCTTCACAATAGTTTTTGGGTATGGGTACAATAACGGATATTTCTTGCTCATTTGTAACTTCTTCAACATGCCTAATCATTGAGTCATATGTGGGAGAGACATTGTAATTTGATACTCACTCGATGTCATTACGGTATAAAATATTGCTAAACATTGTTGATGGGTTTGGAATTTGTTTTCAAATAGTATCTTGATGCATATTTGATTCCTCATGTTGTGATAAATAAATATGTCCCACCATGGTATCATGGGTATGGTTTATATTTTTTGAATTTGATGCCTTTCTTGATTTTTTTTCTTTTGTATGATCAGGCATAAGGTTTGTGTAAATTTTCAAATTTATGTTCCCAAATTTTTTATCAACGATAATGTCTCCTTGTTCAATAAGATCTTCTATTAGATGTTTGAGTCTAAAAAAATTTTGTGTGTTATGACCTTTGTATCGATGAAATTCACAAAAATGATCATCTCTATAGCTATGAGGTTTGACTCATGGCTCTTGATAGTTTGAGAAATTTGGGAGTGTGATAAGGTTAGACTGTATCAACCTCTTCAACACATCCTCCATAGGTTCCCCTAAGGGAGTGAATTGTCGCTTAGGAGCATTGGTTGTTCTTTGTTGTCCATGTTCAGTGTTTGTAGCATTGATTGTTGTTTGATTGTTTGGTGATGGTGTGTATTGTTGTGTGTTCATGGTTTGGGTGTTTTCTTGCCTAGGAGAAGTTAAGACCACCTTTGCATCAACAACACCAACACTAGTAATGTTCTTGTTGTTGGCCCAAAATCAGGTTTTTCCATTAGAACTAGTGGATGGGTGGTTGTCTCTATACACTTGTGTATTTCCCTGTGAGATTAGAGGTCTCTCGATGTTGAGGGCCCTAGGGACAAGCTCGTCATAAGTGGTAATGCATTGCATTTTCAAGTGGAAGGATAGATTTGGATCGAAATTTGCTATGATAATCCCAACTTGTTGTTCGTTGGGAATGGGCCACTTGATTTTACTAGCTCTTTTTCTCCACCTTTGTAAGAAATTAGCGAAGGATTCTCCTTTGTTTTGCTTGAGTGTGTATAAATCTTCTAGGCTAACATCCATGTAAAGATTAAAGGAGAAGTGATCTATGAATTTATCAGTGATTTCTTGGAAGGTTTTTATACCTATAGGCAATTGAGAAAACCAATCAATGGTTGGGCCTATCAAGATTTGTGGAAAGAGGTGCATCAAATAGGATTCATTGTAGGTGACCTCCATACACATGATGTTAGACTCTTTGACGTGGTCCATAGGATTTCCTCTCCCTTTGTATTTATCAAATTTGGGAGGGAATAGTACCAGTGCGATGTTTTGGTCAAAGGGATATGGGAATAGGTTTTGTTGTGTATGGGGATTCTTCATTTTTCCCATCTGGATATCCTGCATTTCTTGTGTTAATGCCTTAAGTTGCGATGCTACATCATCTAGTGGATTTGGTGGAGGAACATATGTTGTGTATTGTGGGATGGTGGATGGATTGTATGTGGGATTCTGATATGATGGGATGTTGTATGGTGACTATGGTGGTGTGGGATATTGTGATGGTGATGGTGGTGGAGGCGCATATGTTCCTAACGTGTTTGGGTTGATGATTTTTTATTGAGGGTTATAGTATAAACCCTGTTGTTGTTGTTATTTTTGTTGGGCGAGCAATTGTTATTGTTGGGAATACTATTGAGCTTGTTGTTGGGATTATTGTTGTTGTTAGGCTACTAGGGTTGCTTATTCTTCTTGTTGTTGTGCTACGAAGGCTACTTGATGTTGTTGTTGTTGTTGTTGGGCCACTAGGGCTTGATGTTGGGCTTGTTGTTGTTGTGTTGCTAAGGTTGCTTGATGTGCTTGTTGTTGTTGGGCCACTAGGGCTTGATGTTGGGCTTGTTGTTGTTGTTGTGCTCCTAAGGTTGCTTCTTGTTGTTGTTGTGATACTAAGGTTTCTTATTGTTGTTGATGTTGTTTTGCTACTAAGGTTGCTTCTTGTTGTTGTTGTTGTTGTAGGACAGCTTGTTGATAAGCCTATTGTGCTTGTTGTAAAGCTAATGCATGTGTGATTATAATGTAGGATCGGTTGGTAGTTGGGATATCTACGATGGGTTTTGGGTATTGATGTTTTGCTAGGTTGTAAATGGTTCATGAGAGGTTGGGGGTTACCTTGGTTTAACATTCTGTGTAGAATGGTTAATTGGGATGGAGGAATGTAAGTTTGAGGTCCCATTTGATTTTGCATGATGAGAGGGACCGAGGGGAAAGATGATGATGGTGCTATTAGATATTGCGATGGAAATGGAACATTAGGACCTTGATTCCATTGATTAAAAGGATCCCTTGACCAATGTTTTGGGAATTTCCTTGTGTTTGGGATGTGACCAAGGTATTACCTTTGTTGATGGGGTTTGTGACCAATGGGTTGTTTTGATTTGGGTTCATGATGGATGGGGTTGATGTGGATGGTGGATTGACTTGAGTAGTTTGGGTAACCACTTGTTTCGATGCATCAATGGGTTTGTTGGAACCACTTGTCAAGGGTTGACTTTGTGTGAGGGTGTTAACTTGCCCTTGTTTTCCTATTTGAGGCACTTGGTTCACATTAGCTTGTGCAATGTTAGGCACACTTGGGACATTTGTGGTGATGGATGAAGATGGTTGTGCTCGAAATTTCAAGGTCATTGTGGCATCATGGCATGTAAGTATTTTGCCAAATTTTGGTGTCTAACTTGTGTTTTGGGTAAGGTTGGTGTTTAATTGAATGTTTTTGTTGTGAATGCCCAAATTTGTGTTTTTTCCTAGACATGAAGTGAGAACAAGGTTGGTTCTTAGCCTAGTTGCAAGACTAGATGTTAAGGATTGACCTAGCACAAGGGATGGAGTTAATTGATTTGTAGATTGGGTTAATACTTGTGCCAAGTTTTGTGTGAGAAAATTTGGATCCATACTTTCTAAGGGTTGATGATTTTTTTTGTACTCAAGGAGTTCTTCTTTAGTAATCTCAAGTGTATTGTTGGTGATGTCTTCTACCTCATATGGTCCCACTAGATCTTGGGGTTACTATGAGAGGGTAGAATGACTCCGTGGATCGAATTCTTGAGGATTGATATCACTTGTGGTGGATGTAACTTTAGTTTTCTCCATGATTCTCTTATGTTGTGATCTTGTTTTTACCATAAATTATGGGTCACCTATGGGAGAGTTATGTTGATCTTTGTAATGTTTGAAATCTCTAGTTGACTCAAATTTAGGTAAAAGGGATGTTCTAAGTCGTTTTGGAGAAATCATGTGAAGTGGATGATGAAATGGGTGAATGATATGGGACGTGAGCTTTTGTAAACGTTTGGGACAACACTTTGAGACCAAGAGATTTGATTGGTTTATGATAATGAACTTGTAAATATTCAAGGTAGACTCGTGACCTTTAAGATAAACCAGTTCACAAAGGTGATAACTAACCCAACTAAATGTATGGAAAAGGATTCATTTCACACACAAAGTAGATAAGTTAGGGGATTGGTTGATTGATTGTCTAAGTCCAAAGTGTTGGTGTGTTAAAAAGTTTACAAATTTTGGTGAAGTGAAAGGTGAAATTTGATAGAGGATGGATTAAATGTTTGACCCAATGTTGACCTAGAGTGAACCTTTGTTTTCTGAGACCAAGGTGTTGAGAAACATGGTAGACCTCTAAAGTGTTCAAACCCTAAAGACTCAATTATTAAGGAGAAGTTCTTGTGAAATGTGTATATCTAGCTCATCCATGAAATAGCGTAGAAAAAGTCTCCTTAGTGATTTATCTCGGTTGCAGTAATTCCTTAAGATCCTTCAACTAATATAATTTGAACTATGATGTCTAAGTTTGAAATAGTGGAATGGTGATCTTCTCTTGGGGATTTTGATTTTACGTGAGAGCATTTAGAGAAGCATAAGATCATGAAAAAGAGGATATTTATTGCCACGCAAGAGGTAGTAATATGGGCCTTTCGGCCACAATATCGACTTGTTCCTCTTGTTTGTCTAAAATGTATGATGCATTTCTCCATTGGATTGATGTTTCCTTTGTTTCAAAAGTGAAGCTTCTTAAACTACTAATTATATTATTTTTTTCTCCTTCAATTAGTTCATTTTTTTGTTGAATGATAGTGGGCGTAAGGTTTGGTTGTTCAACTGGAGCGATCGGATGCCAAATGGTCATGTGGGGTTCAATTTGTCAATTTATCTTGTTGAAATGAGTTTCTTTTTACGATAAACACTTTTTCTTGCTTAAGTTCAAACTAAATGTCTATTTCAAAAATATCATTCATTGCACAAAGTCCATTTTGTGAAAAGGATGAAGTTAGGGGCATAGTTACCTAGGTTAACTTTGGGGAGTATGGAATGAGATGTAAACCCAAATATTTAGAAGTCTCTAAGAATAAATCCTTAGCACAAGCATCAATATCAAGGATTTTTCAAAGGGTGTCCATACTTAGACCAAAGAGTTTGAAATATTGAAAAAACTTGTTGATATTTGTTTGTAATTGTTTTGGAACCAAGCAAGTATTAAACTGACTCAAGCATTTACAATCCTAGATAGAGCGGGTACGTATTTCTTAGTAGGCTTACCACCATCGAAAGAAATTATTAATCTGTGAAGATGAAATGGAAAAATAGGCTATGTCAAGGAAATGTAACGTCTTGAACGCCAAGAAAAGGAGTCCCTTCCCCATTTGCTTTATTGCCTCAATCAAAAACCAAACATGGTAAGTAACTTCTTAGAGTGGTGCTACTCCAATACACTACCTTAAAATACATTTTGGATTTGGACTTGGTTAGCCACTACAAACAAGGATTTTAATGACCATATTTGGGATAAACTGGTGCCATACACACGGTGATTCACTCACTTAAGAGGCCTCCCAGCTCTTAGAAATATCTAAGGGTTTTATCACATCACAAGGATACTAAGGGAGAAATTCATCAGTATGGGACAACCATAATAGCTAGTAAATGAATTTAGCCACAACCATTTATTTATATAGCGGACTAAAATAAAAGCACTGCTTGGGTCATTCTCTCTCACAAGTTGGGAAGTAGGCCCTTCTAAAGGTAACACATGTTTGAAGCGTAAAATGCTTTTTTTCACCCAAGATTTCCAAAAGGCGCAAGGGGAGAGGATAAGAACTTCCAAGAAGAAAAGGTATACTTGTGTGTTTCTCTTCACCCAAGATCGCATGAAGCAAAAGGGGATTGGATACGCACGACAAGCACACTCAAGGAATTCAAATACATGTTTGTTTTAATCCATCATAGAAAAATAAGTTCATTTTAAGCACCAATTTGAAGTGTTGGGATTGTATTGTTCAATTTTAAACCAACAAGCATAATAATGTGAGGGTTCAGTTTTAACCAATTTGAACGTTCATTTTAAACCTAAAGGAAATCTAGTTTGGCCCTAAAAACATGAAATAAAGCATCATAAATGGGTTATAATTTCCCCATAAGTGTCAAAACACTTGTTACAATTATATTCAAATAATAATACACTCCTTCACTTCAAACTTTATTGCTCCAACCTGCAAAACCAGTCAGTCTAAAAGGAAAAAAATGAGAATTTAGTGACATGTAAGCGACCAAATAACTCAAAAAAAATAAACCACATGTCAAAATTCAAGTTCAGTTTTGTTTACCAGTAAATCAAAATGCTGAAATCAATTGCATCATTGAATTTCATCAATAGCGTCACTATATTGAAGTTGCATTATTGTATTGAAAATTTAGATGTGTCACTTTGCAATAAACAGTGACGTCAAATGCGTCACTAAATAAAAATTTATGGCACAATGAAAAATTATCCTAGTGTCACTATTTAAATTTGCGGTGACAAAATCAATTAAGCGTCGCTAAATTAATTATGTGTTGCTAAAACAAAAACCCAAGTGTGTCATTGTATAGCGATGTGCCATCAAATGTTTCAATGAATATTCAATAGCATCAGTGTACCTAAAAACACAAGCAAAATAGATATTTAACAAGAAAGTTGTCTGATTGATTAGTTTTGCCCTTCTTCTAGCGCCAAAATGTGACCGACGACTTAGTATTGGCTGACTACACTTGATCCATGAGAATTTGAAGTGTATTTAAGCCACTAAACATCAATCCCAATAAGATCACTCAATGCAAAACTAAACTAATAATTCATTAAAACTAACATATTAAAAATACAAAAGCTTCAAAAATACCTATTCTAATCCATTGAAACTTATCCTGTTGAGGGAGTGGTGTCACATTGATGTGGAATGGTGACCCTTTCTCAATCTTGTGGATAAAGTGAGCTTGTTTTGATCAATTCTATTGAAAAGAATCGACAAAACCAATGAGAGATGTGTATGAAAACATGATTTAAAAGATAAATTAATATGATGAAAGCTATTCTAACATGATATATGCTAAGATGGACAATATGGGTGTATGCAAAACTATTCTAAATGAAGTTTAAGCTCAAAATATTAAAACCCTAATTACCAAATATGCTAAATGGATGCATCTATGTTACCATGGAAGCCATTAATGGAAGCTAAGCTAATATGATGCAAGAAATTAACCTAAAATGCTTTCTAAAACATGAAATATGAGTGCAAGATGAGATTGATTGTAACAGCATAAGTTTTCTCTTAAAAGATGGATGGATGAGTTTCAACAGGATAAGTTTGCTCTGAAAAAGGTGGATCCCTATTCAATATAGGCAAGATCCATTTATAGAATAGGCAAAATGAAACTGATGGTCAAGATCAAAAGGATTAATCAATGGTCAGTATGGAAGGAAGATGGAGGCATGGATCATAGATTCCCATCAAGGGTTGAGGATGCAAGATGATATTTAATCAAGGGCTTACATTCATCCAAACAAACACACTTTCAAAACTTGCACAAGAAGTCTTGTTGAAAGTTTGTTACCAAAAGTAATATTCCCTTTTTCAAATGAGTGCAAAGGAAGAATACTCCCTTTTGAAGGAAATTAGCATTTAGTTAATTAAAACCAAATTTTAATGTGCAAAGGGGAAGGAATATTCTATGATAATATTCCCTTTTTAGAGGAATGTGCAAAGGAGGAATATTCTCAAGGAATATTCCCTTGCAAGTGGGGGGATTAGATTTAATTAGTAATTTGATAATTAAAACAATGCTTAATTATGCAAATTGGGGGAATTATATGATATTCATTAAAAATGATTTAATGAAAACAGGGGGATGTGATATGATATTTAATTAAATAGCTTTAGGGTTATTTAATTAAATAAGAGGACTTAGGGATTAAATTAGATAATTTGATTTATCCAATTTAACAGGATGAAAGGTTAGCATGGAAGGGGATGAATTCACCTAATTAGGTTAATCAGGTTAATAGATGAAAGTGATGCAATTAATTAAATAGTCAGGCTAATTTAATCAATTAAGCGAAAAGAGGATGGGTTTTAGGATGAAATGATGTTAGTATATCTGATTCGAGTGCATGATACCATTCAAGACATTTTTAAGTGTCTACAGTAATGAAGCACAAGTTGTATAGATAGCATGTGAATGGAGTGCATTATGTGAAGCGGATGAAGAAGGTTTGCAATCAAAATTGTGAATAATAATGGTCCAAAATTTGATGAAAAAGTTGGTGAAGGAAAAGATGATTTCTTGTTGAAAGAAGAGATGGAAAGAATCAACAAGTTGTTGGAAGGAGAATTGATGGAAAAACATAAAGAGGAGTTTGTAAAACTTGTCATTGTAGGTGAGAAGATGGATGTTGCAGCAAAGAATGAGGAAAAAGATGTCGGGACAATGAACAAGAATGAGAAATTTTAATTTTGATTTTAATTGTGATGATTCTATACCTTTTTTGGTGAGATTAGAAGAGGATGTCAAACAAGAAGGGAGCATGCAAATGGAAAATTTTAATTTCCATGGAGTTGTAATTGCATATTTGGATAAGGATGTAGTAGATTTTGATTGTTTTTTAGATAATACATATTTGGATGTAGAATTTGTAGAGGATGTTGTAGGTGAAACTTGGTGGAGATGGTTGGTTTGTGGTGGGTTGAATCCCACAAGAGAAGAGAGGAGAATGGTATTAGGAGAAGGAGGAGGGTACATGGTGGATACAAGTCCACGAGAGGAGAGAAGAATGGAGTGTAGAGTTTTTGGAGGAGGAGGTTGCTTGTTCCAACTAAGTGTTGGAAGAGGAGAAAGAAGACTCAATTGCATATACCAAATTCAATGATGGAGTTTTTTGAGGATTGTTTGCAATCTGAAAGGGTGGTACCACCACTCAACTCCATTTTGTGAATCCATATTCACAAAAAAATTTCTACTTCAAGTGTCTGATGCACAAGCATCTAGGGGTACTAGTAATCTTGCATCACCAAAAATATTGCTAATTTATTTTTGTTGTTTTCAATAAGGGCTAAGGTGTGTGGAAAATACATATTTTAATTTGTAATAATGTGATTTCCCTTATGGTGATATGTAAATGCAATTTTTGGAGGAAATATGCTGAGATAAATATTTCCAAGGAATTTAAATTTGAAAGATCTCTTTGGGGCATCCATTTCTTGGTGGGGACCACTTGGGGTGCATGTCTTGCATGTATTTGCATGTTTGTGCCACAAGCTTTACATGTTGGTGCATGTTTATATTTGGAGCCATCAGGACCATTGGAGATCAATGAAGATGCTTGAATTGACCAAATTTTATTGGACATGGTTAAGGTGCCCATGTGAAGGCCATGTGAGAATTGAATAATTTTATTATTTTATGATTATTTCTTCAAATGGGGCATGGGTTTTCCGAGGTGTTTTTCTTGTGGTTTTGGAAAACCATAGTGGTTTTTCTCATTCATAAATCTATATATTCAGGCCTTGTCAGTTGGTAAGATGGATTTGGAAGTTATTATAGGTGAGATGAGGAGATTTTGTTGGATATAAGAGAGGATTTGAAGACTCCATTGTTGCAGATTTCTATTTGCATAGAATCCCATGTTTTTGGGAGCTAGTGAACTCTACATTTTGGAAGATAGTGAGCTAGTGAAGTCCATGTGAAGGGAGCTTGAGAGCTTCAGCTGAAACAAGGTTGAAAGATACCATGAAGAAATTTTTGTTTCAGGTTTGAAGGTGTGTTGCAGCAGCAAGAAGATTGGTGATTTTGTGGTTTGATTACAACAGTGATTTATAATGAAGATTGCAGGCTAAATGAGCTAGAATCGGGTGAAAGAGGATAGTTTGAAGGAGATCATTCTAGATTTGATATTTTTTGTTATACAATAGATTTATTTCAGTCTTGTAATGTTTTTCATCAACCCATGTTGCTGGAAAAAAAATGTA
Organism: Sequoiadendron giganteum; assembly: GCA_007115665.2. Classification (NCBI taxonomy): domain Eukaryota; kingdom Viridiplantae; phylum Streptophyta; class Pinopsida; order Cupressales; family Cupressaceae; genus Sequoiadendron; species Sequoiadendron giganteum. The sequence continues at coordinate 397,398,642 of CM021106.1, forward strand.
CTTCAATTATGCTTTGTTGTTGTATCAATTCATGAGTTTTTGAATGAGAAACATGAGACCTTACTTGCAGATTTTTGGTGTTGATTTAAACAATTTTTAAGTTGAATTTTTAGTTTGTTGTGAGTACGTGAATGAGGGATAGTTTCTTACTTCATCAATGGTATCAAAGTGGGAGTTCCTGAGTGTGCAGGAAGAAGCGCCGATGTGAGGCAGTTTGCACCAAGACTTATGGTGGTGTGTGTGTGATTTGCGTGTAGACATATTGTCGGATGTGAGGTAGTCTATACCTAAGAGGATGGGATGGGCCATGAGGGGGGCCATAATAATTTTGTTCTAGGAACAATATTGGAAAGAAGTAGAAATAGGAAGTACCATGAATAATTTGAAAATCTCAAGGCTGAAGTAAATATATTGGAAAAGAAGGTTAAGGAAGAAGCAAGGATTTGGGAAGAGAGATATGAGAAGAAGAATGTTCTCTTGGAAGAGGACAATGAAAAAGAAGAGAAGAAAGAAAGAGTGTTGCAGCCCTTTGGTAGGGGTTGAATGAAGGGATGAACTTGTGGGGGAAGCCCACACAAATGGAGAAGGTAATGAAGCACAAGTTGCAGAAACAACGTGTGAATGGATTGTATTATGTGCAACGAACGAAAAAGGTTTGCAATCAAAAACTATGAATAACAATGGTCCAAAATTTGGCGAACAAGTTGGTGAAGGCGGAGATGATTTCTTGTTGAAAGAAGATATGGAAATAATCAACAAGTTTTTGGAAGGAGAATTGATGGAAAAACATGAAGAGGAGTTTGTAAAACTTTTCATTGTAGGTGAGAAGATGGATGTTGCAGTGAAGAATGAGGAAAAAGATGTTCGGACAACAAACAAGAATGAGATAAATTTTAATTTTGAATTTAGTTGTGATGATTCTATACCTTCTTTGGTGAGATTAGAAGAGGATTTTGAACAAGAAGGGAGCATGCAAATGGAAAAATTTAATTTTCATGGAGTAGTAATTGCATATTTGTATAAGGATGTAGTAGATTTTGATTGTTGTTTGGATAATACATATTTAGATGTAGAATTTATAGAGGGTGTTGCAGATGAAACTTGGTGGAGGTGGTTGGTTTGTGGTGGGTTTAATCCCACAAGAGAAGAGAGGAGAATGTATGGTATTAGGAGGAGGAGGATGGTACATGGTGGATACAATTCCACAAGAGGAGAGAAGAATGGAGCGCAAAGTTGTCAAAGGAGGAGGTTGCTTGTTCCAACTAAGTGTTGGAAGAGGAGAAAGAAGAATCAATTACAGATACCAAATTCAATGATGGAGTTTACTGAGGATTTCTTGCAATCTGAAAGGGTGGTACTACCACTCAACTCCATTTTATGAATCCATATTCACAAAAAAAATCCTACCCCGAGTGTTTGATGCAGGAGCATCTAGGGGTACTAGCAATCTTGCATCACCAAAAATATTGCTAATTTATTTTTGTTGTTTTCAATAAGGGCTAAGGTGTGTGGAAAATATATTTTTTAATTTTCAATAATGTGATTTTCCTTTGTGGTGATATGTAAATGCAATTTTTAGAGAAAATATGTTGAGATAAATGTTTCCAAGGCATTTAAATTTGAATAATCTCTTTGGGGCATCCATTTCTTGGTGGGGACCACTTGGGTTGCATGTGCTTGCATATTCAATTAGATGTCTTGCATGTATTTGCATGATAAGGGCTAAGGTGTGTGGAAAATACATATTTTAATTTGCAATAATGTGATTTTCCCTTGTGGTGATATGCAAATGCTCTTTTTGGAGGAAATATGTTGAGGTAAATGTTTTCAAGGCATTTAAATTGGAATAATCTCTTTGGGGCATCAATTTCTTGGTGGAGACCACTTGGGGTGCATGTTCTTGCATGTTTAATTGCATTCCTTGCATGTATTTTCATGTTTGTGCCACAAGCTTTGCATGTTGGTGCATGTTTATATTTGGAGCCGTTGGGGCCATCTAAGATCAATGAAGATGCTAGAATTGACCAAATTTGATTGGCCATGGTTAAGGTTCCCATATTAAATCCCTATGAGCATTGAATAGTTTTATTATTTTATGATTATTTCTCCAAATGGGGCATGGATTTTCCAAGGAGGTGTTTTTCTTGTGGTTTTGGAAAACCATAGTGGTTTTTCTAATTCACAAATCTATATATTCAGGCCTTGTCATTTGGGAAGATGGATTTGGGAGTTTTTTAAAGTGAGATGGAGAGATGTTCTTGGATTGAAGAGAGTATTTTAAGACTCCATTGTTGCATATTTTTATTTGCATAGAAGCCCATTTTTTGGGAGCTAGTGAGCTCTTCATTTTGGAAGATAGTGAACTGGTGAAGTCCATGTGAAGGGAGCTTGAGAGATTCATCTGAAAGAAGGTTGAAAGATACCATGAATACATTTTTGTTTCAGGTTTGAAGGTGTGATACAACAGCAAGAAGATTGGTGATTTTGTGGTTTGATTGCAACAGTGATTTCTAATGAAGATTGCAGGTTGAATGAGCTAGAATCGGGTGAAAGAGGATAGTTTGAAAGATATCATTCTAGATTTGATATTTATTGTTATAAAATAGATTTATTTTAGTTTTTTAATGGTTTTCATCAGCCCATGTTGCTGAAAAACAATATGCATCGGTTATGCTTTGTTGTTGTATCAATTCATGAGTTTTTGAATGAGAAACATGAGACCGTACTTGCAGATTTTTGGTGTTGATTTAAATAATTTGTATGCTAAATTTTTAGATTGTTGTGAGTATGTGAATTATGGCTAGCTTCTTACTTCATCAAAAGAGATAATGGAAAGTATCCTCTCACACATACAGGATACCACATGTCTAAGATGGAGGGTTAGAATTTTTTAAAACAAATGGATGGCTAGAATTTCATTGTAGGAATTAGGGATAAGTTGGATTAGATGTGATCAATTAAATTGATCATATTTATGGATGCACAAGGGAATACTTAGATAATTAATTTTATTTAATCAAATAATTAGATACTAGTGGGAAAATGTAAAAATTATATAAATGGTTTGAATTTATTCAATTCTAGTAGGATAGGACTATGAGGTTGATTTAAATTAAATAAATAACAACTTATTTAATTAAAGGAATGATAAAAGATAGGTTAAATAAATTATTTATATTTCTTTAATTAATGATTTAAGTATGACTAGAAAGGTTAATTAAATAATTGGCTTATTCAATTAACATTAGGATGAGGTAAATTATAGTGTGGTTAGGTGTGGACAACTTTAGGTGTCTACACTCTAATATAACCTCCCTATTGCATACTCTTATGTGTCATAATAATATTTTATAAGTAACCTTCATGAAGAATATTCAAGATGCTCTTACACACTTTCCAAGACGCTAACACATGGTCAAACATGTCAACTCAATGTGGGATGCCTACCTCCTAATGTGTAGACAAAATACACTAAAGATGAATGTAGTTCTACCTCAAAATGGGATTCCCACCTCCTAATGTATAGACAAAATACACTAAAGATGAATGTAGTTATACCTCAAAATGGGATGCCAACTTTATGAAGTGATGACAAAAAAATTGAAAATAAAATAGTATATATACACAAATTATTAAATATGAACATTAGAATTGCAAGGTTGAGATGCCTTATCCCAACAATTTTCATATTCTATAATATTACTTTAAAATGTTTCTAGTTGTAACTCTATAGAGATTTTTAGAATCAAATTTTTAGATCACATTATATTGTTCATCATTAAGAGGATAAAATTATGAAAGATTTTAGAAAAAATACCCCTTAAAATGATTGGGAGGGAGGATGAGGATTATAAAATAAGAGAAGGGGATACCACAAACACAAAATGAAAAAAGAGAAAAAATGTTGGGTGTAACATCAATCAATCTACTAAAAATAGAAAAGCATAGAATAATATTTTTGGTTAATTCAAGTTAGAGGTAAGGGTCATCCCTAATGGTGTAGGTTTCTATTTTCTTAGTGTGTAAGGGGGAAATCAATATGACCTTAAGAGATCAAAACATTCTTGAATTGAAACTAATCTAATCCAAATAAAAGTTATGATTCATACCCATTACTCACGAAATAAAAATACGAAGAACAATGAATTCACAAAAGCAATTGAAACAAAACAATAACAATGAATTCAATACAATGTAGCTTTACCATCCGGTGTCAAAGTGTGTTCACAAAGATGTTGGATTGTTCGTTGTATCGATGTGAAGCCTCCATTTGTGCATAGCAAAAGCTTCAAAGTCATGCAATGTTGTTGATTGAAGATGTGTAAAGTTTGTCAAAAGATCGATTGTGATTTTGGCATTACTTCGTTGTGTAAAATATGTTGATTCTCATATCATTTTTGAGGAAGAAGATGATTTTTATCTATATTTTGTGTTTTGAAATGAACTTTCGAGATCATGTAGTAGAATATATTGATCAACAGTTGAAAGATGTTGAGAGGAAATGGATAGGAATAATCAGTGTATTTTGATTACGTAATCAATGTGATTGAAGAAATGATTTTGAGTGTTCAATGGGATTGAGGAAATAGATTGAATAATCTGTGGGATTAAAGAATAGATGAATCAGTTAGGAATAGATGGATCAGTCATCCAATCAGAGTGAGCAATCGGTGGATCGTAATTCGCTCAATCATGGAAGTGGGTGAGGGTAATTAATTAATTGATTTAATTAATTAATCCTTTTGAGTTGAACATGCAAATCAAGTTTGAATTTTGCAAACAAGGTTGCATTTGTTTGATTTGACCTTTTGGATGATGTTTGAATAATTTGTTTAATTATTCAAGTTTAGGGGAAAGTGATTTAATTGACTTAGGGGAATAGAGTGAATTAGCGACATAATTAAATAATTGATGTTATTTAATTAATCAAGAAGAATAAAGTTAGATTAAGACTTTATTAAATAAATGAAATTTATTTACTTAGTCAAAAATCATGAAAAAATGAATTAATTAAATAAGATACTATTATTCAATTAATAAAAGAAATTAGTGTTTTAGGACTTTATTAAATAAATGAAATTTATTTAATTCGTCAAAAATGGTGAAAAAGTGAATTAATTAAATAATGTAATTTATTCAATTAATAAAAGAATTAGGGTTTTTAATGTATTTGATGTGAAATACAATGATAGGTGATAATAATGTCGATGATGAGAAAATGTCATTTAGGATATGTGATATGTGTTGGGTCATTTTTACATGTCTACACTTAGTGAGATAATTTGTTTTCCCTTATTTATAAGTTTTTCCTACACTTTTATTAAGATTACTTAGGATAATAAAGTGAGTTTATTATTTAATAAGTAAGAGATAAAGTGATGAGGTGTCTCCACTCTTTAACGGTGGAGTATTTACTTTTTCATCAATTTATTTAATTTTGGTGGTTATTGGTGGTCAATTCCTATTGTTTGATTTTCCACCTCCATCCTCTCCTTAGTCCTATATAAACTCCCTAATTATCTTATATTTTTCATATTAGAATCTCTTAATGCAATTTTGTCATCTTGACATTGCATGTCTCTTGGAGTTGTTGGTTTGCATTATTTATGTTTTTCTAATTTATGTAGCTTTAAATTTCTCTTATATAGTTCATTGGGTTATTCAATCTATTTCAAATTTCTAATAGGTATCAAAAAAATTCTTTGAGAAATCTTAGTTCTTAGATTTCTAATTGAGAGATTGAGTTTTTCGTGTAAGATCTTTTAAATTCACGTATGCTCTTCTCTTATGTTTTGAACAATCTTGAAAATAAAAAAGGTTTTGTAAAGATCTAATAACCTCTTCATATTGCATATATGTTTTGTGAGATTTGGGTGATTACATCAGTTCTAGTTATATTGGTGTCAAGATTAGCTTTCATTTCATCTAATTTGGATATCGTTTTACATAGTTGCAAATAGGGGTTTAAAGCTCAAATTTAGCAAATAATTTTTAGTTTTTGCAAGAGAATTTTCAACCAAAAAAACCTTTCCATTGCATTCAAGAGGCTGAGGAGACAAATTTTGACATAAATCTACACATATTTGAAGCCAGAAGCTGTTAAGGAAAAAATATTTTCCCAAGGAGCCCCAAGGATTCGTATGACCCCCAACACTACAGATCGTACAAATTTAGAAAACAAATGTAATTTTTTAAAAGAATAAAATTTAAAAAGTTCTTTAAAGCACCAATCGCTAAGGGATTTAGCCTAATGCTAGCTGCTAAGGGCTTATCCCAGCACCTAAGCATTGTGGTTGCTTTGTGGCTCTAATCTATTACAACTACTCACAACCAATAGGGATTGCTACTAAGGTTGCCGCCAATGGCCTTTAAATATCGCACTCTCCAATATATTTCCAGAACCATCAATGGCTAAGTGATAAATGCCACCTGCAATCACCAGATTTATTGCCAATCCACCACCTAATGGCCATCGCTGCCTAAGGGCCACCAGGGGCATCAAGGCCCTCCAATAGGCCAAATTACACCTTTTTTCAAACTTGCATAAATTTTCACCACAGTGTTTGTTTTCAAAAATAAGATATCATTGAAAAGATGGAATTGAGCACTTTCTATCCACAGAGGTATTGAAAATATTTTTGCCAAATATTTTAGATTGAAATTTTTTGTTGCTAATTTCTTAAATAGGCCATAACTTTCACCCTGGTGATTTGATTTTGGAAATGAATAGGCATTGGAAAGGTGGAGAAGAGAACTACACAACTATGAGACTAATTTTTCTAGATTTTGTCTCAAGTTTATTTTATATCAAAATTTATAATTTTGGCTATTATGATCTTATTGAGCACTGTATCTTGGAAAAAAATTTATAAACATACTAAACTATAAAGTGAGAACCTTATAATATTTTGGGGGTGATTTTTGATACTAGTGAAAAAGGTAGGGTTGTTTTTGGCATTCTTGTGTTCATTTCATTTCAACACTTCTTTTTATATCTCTTCATCATGGCTCAAACAACAACTCCTATTTTAATTGCATACAACTATTTTGAGTGGAATTCTAAAATAGAAGTTCACTTAATAAGTCATGTTTTGCATAGAATAACAATGGGACTAGAAACTGAACCTACTAAAGATGAAGAAAAGCCTAAGTGGTTTATAGATGTGATGAAGTAAATGGAGCATTGTGTTTATTTGTATCTCTTGATTTTCTCTTTCATATTGAATCTTTGAATAATCCAAATGAAATATAAAAAAAGATAGAATCTCTATTTGGTACTCAAGATGCTATGAGGGGTTGAATATATTGGAAAATGAACTAATTGGTTTAATTTCAGGCAACTTCAACACAGTTCAAGATTTCTTCACCAAATTGAAGTCATTAAGAATATATCTAAAGTAATTTGGAATTGATAAGAAAGACAAATAATTGATTATAATTATTCTCTCTAAGCTAAGTTTTGAATATTCGGTATTTGTTTCTACCTCATATGCTACTAAGATGCACTTGGATCTAAATTCACCATTCCATCTTTGGAAGATTTTGTTAATTCTCTCATATGGGAGCAAGATAATCTAATCCATATGGGCACTCTAAATTCTTCTAAGTCACATTCATTGGCTATCAACCATGGCACAAATGAATAGTGAAGACAAAGTATTAATAAGGATAAGAAACAAAAGAATAACAAAGAGAAGAAGGATAAAAAATTAGTTTCTCCAAAATTAGTTAATGAGACCTCATCTTCAAAAGGTGAAAATTATAAGAAAGAGAAGGTAAAATTTTTCTCTTATAAAAGGCCTGGTCATGATGAGCACAAATTTTTGAAGAAACAAGTAGATCACTTGATAGAAATTTTTGAAAATATAATCTTAGTGTTCTTGATTCCATCAAACAAATTTCATATGAGAGGTCTCACAAGGCTAAAGACAACAACAAGGGGAAAGGAAATGGAAAGGACCTTGTATTAGTTGCTTCTACACCATCCAGTTGGGTTCTTGATTTAAATGCCTTGTACCACATGGTTTCATCCAAAGATGAAATTGTATCTTTGGAGCCATGTACTATGCCTTCCATTTTGATGGGTGATGAAACTCCTATTGAGGTTTGTAGGAGAGGGTCTATTGATATGGGGTATGGCACATTGTAGGATGTTCTTTGTGTGCCCTCATTGTCAACTAATCTTCTATCAATTGATCAAATCACTCATGTACGTACAGGAAAGCATGTTGAGTTTTCTCTTGATCCAATGGTAACTCATGACATAATGATTCTACAGTTAAAATTGGGAGAGTAGATCATCAATCTCAAATTTATTTGTTCTCTAAATTTGTTCTTGATCCATCTTCATTTGTTCTAATCACTCATTTTAATGATGTGTGTAATTTGTGGCATCGGTGGTTTGGCCACTTGAACTCCCACTATTTGTAGCAACTCAATCAATAGGACATGGTTATAAGATTGACTATAGTTTGTTTTTTTGATGGTGTTTGTCAAGGGTGCATTCTTCGCAAGCATACTGAAGAGAAAATTGACAAAGGTAAATCTTGGAGAGCCTCGCATATTTTGGATTTGGTACATAGTTATTTGGTAGGGCCACTTCTACAACCATCTTTCAGTAGAGCCCAATATGTTTTGACATTCATTGATGAATTTTCCAAGTACACATTTGTGTACTTTCTCAAATAGAAATCTAAATTATTTGATCCATTATTGGAATTCAAGGCTTTTGCAAAGAAACAAACTAGGAAATCTATCAAATTTTTATGTATAGATAATGGGGGAATATGTCAACCATAGTTTTGTACAATATTGTGCAACAAAAGGAATTAATTTGTAGCATACAGTTCCCTACATTCCTTAGTAGAATGAAGTTGTAGAATGAAATAATGGATCCTTGAAAGAGATGGTAAATTTTATGATCCACTCCAAGTCTTTGGCGCCACATTTTTGGACATAAGCCATTAATTATGTGTTATATCTAGAACTGAGTTCCTCATAAATCTGTGAAGGGGGTAACTCTTTTTCAATCTTGGTACAGTTAGAAACCCTTAGTTAAGCACTTTCAAGTGTATTTCTCTAGTGCATGATTCCACATTTCAATAGAGAAACATAAGGCTATGGATTCGAAGAGAAAGACTTGTATGTTTTTTGGATACCCAGATGATTTCAAAGGCTATAGGATTCTTCATCCTACCACATGAGTTGTAAATTGAGAGGATTTTTTGTTTCAAGGAGAACCCTTCCAGTTCTTATCTTACCACTTCTCCAATGACTATTATATTGGAGTCCTTATATCATGATGATATTTCTTCAAAGGATCATAATCTTTTTTATCTTGATGAGGAGTCTTCTTCCTCCACTTCAAATGATGACAGTAATGATGAGGGTTCACATATCCCAGCTTCAAATGTTGATGATTCTCCTCTTGATTCTCCTCCTTCTCCAATCACAGGGCCTCTTTAGGCTCATTATATATTGCAATAAATAGGGGATTGGGTAGGGTATCCTTTAGATTACAAAAGAACCCTTCTGATTCTATAGGATTATCATAGAAGAACCCTTCTCTAACCATAGGGCCTCTTTAGGCTCATCAAATATTGTAGTCAGTAGGAGATTGGGTAGGGGATCCTCCAAATCATAAAAGAACCCTTTCAGTATATTTATTAGATACCTAGATGATGTCAAAGGCTATAGGATTCTTCATCCTACCACACATGAGTTGTTAATTGAGAGGAGTTTTTGTTTTGAGGAGAACCCTTCTAGTTCATCTCTTACAACTTCTCCAATGACCATTAGATTGAAGTCCTTGTATCATGATGATATTTCTTCAAAGGATCATAATATTTTCAACTTTGATGATGATTATTCTTCCTCCAATTCAAAATGATGACAGTGATGATGAGGATTCACATATCCCACCTTCAAATGTTGAAGATTCTCCTCCTTCTCAACTCATAAGGCCTCTTTAGGCTCATTAGATATTGCAATCAATAGGGGATTGGGTAGGGTATCCTTTAGATTACATAAGAACCCTTCCAATTCTATAGGATTATTTAGATCACAAAAGTACCCTTCTCCAACTGCAGCCTCTTTAGGCTCGTCAGATATTGCAATCAATGGGGGATTTGGTAGGGGATCCTTCATATCACAGAAGACCCTTTCAGTATATTTATTGGATACCTATATGATGTCAAATACTATATGATTCTTCATCCTCCCACACATAAGTTGTTTAATGAGAATATTTTTTGTTTCGAGGAGAACCCTTCCAATTCTTCTCTTACCACTTCTCCAACAACCATTAGATTGGAGTCCTTGTATCATGATGATAGTTCTTTAGAGGATCGTAATCTTCTCAATATTGATGAGGAATCTTCTTCCTCCACTTGAAAATGATGATATTGATTGTGAGGGTTCACATATCCCACCTTCAAATCTTGATGATTCTTCTCTTGATTCTCCTCCTTCTCCAACTACAGGGCCTCTTTAGGCTCGCCAAAAATTGCGGTCAGTAGGGGATTGGGTAGGGGATCCTTTAGATCACATAAGATCACACACATAATTTCAAGAGGTTCCACATCTCTTCCTTGCCACAATGTCTAATCTATAATCCTTTCAATAATCTTCTAGTGTCCTCGAGTGGGATGTACCAATGCAAAAGGAGTTTAGCTCCTTGGAGAGGAACCACACTTGGGACCTTGTCCCACTTCCTAAGGGAAGGAAACTTGTTTAATTCAAGAGGGTATTTTGAACAAAATTTGTAGCATATGGGTCATTTGACAAGCATAAGGCTCTCTTGGTTGCCAAAGGACTCTCCCAGGTTCTTGGGATTGACTACTTTGAGACTTTTTCACTAGTCGCAAAAATGAATTCCATCTGAATTGTTCTTGCTATTGTTATAATACATAAATGGGAAGTTTTCAAAATGGATGTGAAGAGTGTTTTTCTTCATGGTGATCTTTAAGAGGAGATATGCATGGAGTGGACACAAGGGTTTGTTCAAGTTCCTTCACTTGTGTGTCACCTTCAAAATTCTCTCTATGGCCTCAAACAGGCCCCTCGAGTTCGATATGCCAAGATGGACTCCTAAAATTTGGGTTCACTTGATGCCATTCTAATCCTAATGTCTATATTTTTCAATAGGATGATCCTTACACCTTCCTAATTCTCTATAATGATTATTTTTTTATCATAGGAAGTCACTCATCCCCTATTTGGGTAGTGAAAACCACCCTTCATGATCAATTTTTGATGTCATACTTGGGGTTATTGAATTACTTCTTGGGGATTGAGATCACTCAGTCTTCCTCAGGTGTCTCTCTTGCATAACCTAAATACACACTTGATATGCTAATTAGGTTTCATGTGACTAATTGTAAGCGTACATCAATTCCATTTTTGTCAAGGGTCAAACTTGAGGCTAATTGTTCTTCAACCTTGGTGGATGGCACTTTGTATTGACATCTTGTTGGTAGTCTCATCTATCTAACTCACATGAGACCCAATATTTCATATGATGTAGGCATGATCTTCTAATTCATTTAAGAGCCATATGAGTTGCACTGGAAACCATCTAAGTAGATTATTCACTACAAGGGTACTCACAATTATGGGATTCACTATGTAGCGGGTGTGGATTTTGACTTGGTGGGACACACAGATTCAGATTGGGCAAACGATTCTCAAGATCACAAGTATACTTTGAGGCATTACTTCTCCCTTATTTCAAACACTTATTTATATTTTTGGAATTAAACTAAGAATAGAAGAATTTGTTTATCTAAATTAAATGTAAGAGGAAAATATAAAGGGTGACAAAAGTGTGTTTGTTTAGATATTTGATAAAGGTTTTTGAAAATTATGGAGTTTAAGAGGAGGAAATATATTTTTGACTTATTCTTTGCCTTTTTTTCCTCATGTTATGTGCCAACTAGATTCTATTACACATGGTCTCATCCTTTTTGGTGCTGACCCACCCTTTGGCTATGGAAGTGTCTTGTACTACTACAATCTTGTTCTCTATAAACTTGAAACCTAGTGTTTAAAACATACCTTTTCTATTTGAATTGGGTGGTGCCATGTCATGACTTGTTATGTTAGGGTTTGGGAGTCTATAACTTCCCTCTTATGCCTTGATTATGTTCCATAAACATATTTGAAAAGTTGGGGGTTGAAACTTGGTGTTGGGACAATTTCCCATTGTTCTTTTTTTCTTGAGTCCCTTTTGTTTGTGTGCTTATGTGGAATGATCCCTCATCAATAATGGATTTGAGATATTTTATGTAAGTCATCATATTGTTTTGTGCTCTAGGCTTGTGGTTTTTCTTTCCTCCACCTTAGTTAGATACACAAATTCAATAATAAAAATTGGTCAAGTCTAACATGGCCTAAGGTGCAAGGAAATTATTGGGTATGTGAAGGAATTTGGGTAGCATGAAGGAAGAAAACAAGAGGTATGCATTAGGCCTAAGACTCAATGCTTGAAAAAGGGTAGATTTTGGTACAACAGACAATTTATCTAACCCGTGATGGCTTCCCTATGCTTTGTCAAGGGTCCTATAATTCTAGTGTTAAAACATGAAGATTGTTGGCATGTGGCAGAGGTTCCCAATAGGCATGAAATCACCAAAAAAATAAAGAATGAAGGTCTTGGTACTTATTTTTAGTGTGTAAGTGTTGCACACATCCCATCCACTCTCTCCACCTACCAATATACATAGAATTCCTTCACACAACCACTAGAGTTATTATAAATTTCTTCTTTCAATATGGTGTGCCCATTTTGGGTAAAATTAGCCTCGAGCCACACATTTTGAAAGAGCTACAATGCATAAGCTTATGGTTTTGATCCTAATTGTTTATATAAAAAAAATTACCATTTTTAAATAAGTTGATTGTCGTGTGGTCTCTAGACACCAAGAAATATTGTAGAGCATCCACTAATATCATAGTCTTATTTTCTAAGAGATTGTAGACCTATGAAATTGAACAAGACTAGTACTATAATAAGATTTTGTGTTGCAAAATGTCTCCATGGAACTATGTATCTATTTAGGATGGTATATTAGACACGGATATGGATTTTCCCTTGCCACACTTACTTGCATGAATGTTATGTTGAGTTAGATGAGTATGACAATATTTTGAAAACATTGCAAAGCTTGTAATGATCTTTCTCACTTTATGTATGAATATATGCAACTATGTCTGGATTACTAAGTATGCTTCATACCAAGGTTTCATATTCATTGGTGTATGTTAATGTATTATAACTACATGTTCTTCTTTTCTTGTTTGTTCTCTTCTCAATGTTGTGACTTTGTTGCTCAATATATAAGTGTTGATCTAGGACCATAATCCAATCTCACACCATTAAATCAAAACATTTCAATTAATAATTTAGTTTAGGCATTCCTTTCTATGCACCCGTGACAATCGATATAACTAGGGAATCATTCTCAAGTGAATATTCAATAGATATATTTTATGTGGGTCATGATTGCACAATCATATTAGCTATATAGGGGTTATACGTAGCCAATTTTTCTTAACCAAGTGATAATATTTGGGGTTAAAATTACATTTGGGCTTGGTTGTTGTGGTTTTGGTTGTCCATTTTATTTGATTTCAATGCCTGTTAATGCATACCCTTGGGAACACCCTCCTGAGTCTAATCTTAGTTTGAAGTATAGAAGAGATAACCTAATCTCATAGAGTTTTCCTTAAACCCTCCATTATTTTGTTGATGAACTATTTTCAACCACATGTTAACAACCCTAGAATTATGAGTGAGAGGTTGTTCTAGGGAGTGGAGCAACATTTTTTAGCACTAATAGAATGACACCATTATCAAGGAAGAAGTTACTTTCGTTGTTTCTAGTGAATTATGAGACCTATGCATATTTAAAAAACCTTTGTAACTTGTTTTCCATTTTTTCCAATGGAATCATGTTGGGTAATTTTAGAATCTCATCATCTCATGCCAACATAATGATGTTGTTGCTAATGAATATTTAGTCATTGTTTGGTCTTAGGCAATTGAAAATATTTTAAACACCTCAGTAATAGGAGATTTGTAGTTGTGTATTTTATTAGGGCGAGTTTGATAGCCCATCAACTCACACCAATAGAAAGACGATGTTGTTGGGGATGAATTAGCCATTGTCAGGTCTTAGGAAATTGAATGCATTTTAAATACCTCAATAATAAAATTTTGTAGCTACACATTTTTCTTGGATGAATTTGACAGCTCATCAACTACCACCTAATAGAATGGTTTCGTTGTCAGGGATAGACTTGTTGGTGTAAATTTAATAAGCCCAATGTTTTACCTACTAATTTTACCAAAGTTTTAACCCATATGTGAACAGTTTAAGTTTACCAACTTATAGCAATAAAAAATTACCTTTATATTTCAATAACAAGATGCACATTCGAAATAATCCCATTTCAAATTCCCATTGCATTTATAAAGAATGATTACATAATTCCAAGTAATGATTTTATATTACATAATCCCATGTAATGATAATATTTTATCCAAACACAATTTCCATAAAGATAGAGATACATGAATACATACGTGGCTTTCCAAGAGCTCAATGGAACAAACCAAAAATGGTCTAGATGTCCCTTTTTGGGTATACATCCTCACACTTTGGTTGCCAACTATATGAGGGAGAGTATCACTCAAGTGCTTTCCTACCAACCATGGACCTACTATGGTCCCCCACACATCTACCTAATTGGTAAGATAGCCCCCCTTCGATGAAGAGATTGCTCTAGTAACTTTCATAATAATAGCCTTCCTGAGCATGGTGTTGTGTCCTACATAACTAGAGCTACCATACAGTGGATACCCACATACATGCATGGAATTCCTAGCCTAGTTATGCAATCCTAGCTCACAGTGAACCAACAAGTGTAATTAGTGGCTACTTACACTACTTTGGCTAAAGATTTGATAGTTACATATCAAACTCACTTCCTAAGAAATGGAGTCTCACTTCTATGAAGTGGTAGTCGTATGTTCACCCACCCCTTAGCTTAATTTGAAAAATGACCACAAGTACTCTTTACAAGCTATACACAATATAATTTCAACCCATAAATTAATGTACATCTAAGTGATCTAACTGACCAACTAGGTTACTCCCATCCATGGATTATCCCAACCCCAAGAATAACCAAATTAACCACACATGTACATATAGCATTGCAAACTGAAATCTTCAATATAGTACTTCAATATAATATCATTTCTCATATTTCATAATCCATGTAAGCATACATATGGTTTATGACAACCTAGGTATTATACTAATACTCTATGATTATCTTGTTTAGAAAACACAACCACATAATTCCAACATAAGGAATAAATATAAATATATATATATATATATACTATATATTATATATATGTATCAGCCAATAAGGTTTCACCAAAATAAAACTTCACCAAAGATCATGCAAGCTCACCAAAATAAGAACTTATCAAATTTCATGCAAGCAAGCTCAACATAACATATAATCATATTTTCCTCAAACACTTGCATTCATAAACAAATATGATATCTAATGGGTCTAGTCATTAGATAGTTTTCTGATATTTTTATGCAAGCTTATAGACATTCCCAGACACTTATCCTATACATATTCCCACACTATGCTATCTTTTATGCTTATTATGCAAACCTAAACCTGATTTAAAGTATATGGAAATATGGTTATGATGTGATGGTTATTGCATAATTTATGTGTGAATATTTATGAATTATAATGGATAGCAATGCTTAGCTATGGTTGTTAGTATTGTGTACATATTTTATGAACTAACTCTTTGCAACCAAGGAGCTAGAGGAGGTAGACTATAGCCCACAACAACTGCAAGGTGCAGCTTGCAGCCAAAGGGTTTCTAAATAGTAGAGCAAGAGAGGTTCCTGAATAAACTGAGCACAAAAAATACAACATGGAGGAACTTAATGAAGATGATTGTGCATCATTATAAAATTTAATAAAGATGTTAAAGGAGAAGAACCTTGTTGCAATTAGGATTCTAACATGACTGATTCAAACAGTCCATGTTCCAATTTTTTTATAGCAAACTCTCAATTCTACTTGGACTCTTCCTTTTTTAGTTATAGATTGCTTAGTCTTTATCACACTCTAATATATATGAAGTGGTGATTTATGATTTCATTTTAGAGTCCTTGTTTTAGTTAAATCCCCCATGCCTATATGTATGGCTCGGTGGTTGAGGCATTAGGAGTTACTTAATTGTTCAATAAAAGATATAGCTATCAAATATTTCTAGTTAGTTGTTGTTCTTACTCAAACAACGTTTGTTGTTCAATCGTGATTTCATGAATAAGATATTCCAGCAGAATCTTATGTGATATTCTGAAGTTGTGCAATGAATGATTTCGAGTTATTATGATTGTGTTAATCTAAGAAGCTAGATTTGAGTTAGATCAGTGGAGACAGACACTTGATCAAGGGCCACCCAAGGTAACTATCCCTCACTTCATTTTATGTGTAATTACTTCTATTATTACAGTTATTTTATAATGCATGTTATGTTAATTAGATTTCTTGTGTTATTCATGAAAAAATCTTACTTTACATTTATGCCTTAGTTTGCTTAAGCTTGTTGTACTCTGAAGTGTAGGTTTAGTTAATAGTATTAGTTTTAGATTCCAACATTCATTTCTTAACAGTAATCTAGTCAAATTCTTATACTATAGGTACCCATAGCAATAGCATCAACATTACTTCCTTTACTATTATGTAGTTTTATGATCTCTCAACAAGTATAAACACTTAAGCTAGGATGATTTAGGTAGCCGTAAGTCTTTGAAAGTACATATAGTGCCAGTACGATCACAAGCTTACTAGCCTTGGTCGATAATTCAGTGAAGGTCTTCAAACGGTTCAAGTGGATTATTCAGCTAGGTTTTCCCTCTGAATTTTGTGATTGACACAAGTTTACTAGATACTAGTAGGGGATCTAAATTTTTGGTGTTGTTTCTGAGGACGGTGCTACTTTCAAAGAATATTTTTTGTTATTTTAAAGCTTTCCTAGTTTAAATTTTCTTTCATTATTAGGATAATTAGATTTTAGTCGTTCAAAAGCCAAAACATTTCACTAACATTATGTAGGATTCGTTGCTATACAAAGTCATACCTATTGTATGTGGAGGCAAAGAGACGCTTTGGGAAGATTTCTCCCCTTAAACCCACAAGCTATAGTAGATATTGGTGACAACAATGATCAAATTGAGGGTATTCCTAATGAATAGCTTTCCCTTTCACCAACATCTAATGCAAACACAAAGGGGACCTTCCAAACCATGGTCGATGTAGCAGTGGATGATCCACCAAAACATGATTTTTGAATTTATAATTACCAACCAAGAAAGGGCTACTGTCCTGAAGAATATACCTCCTTCAACGTTGCCATTCTTCTATGGTTTGGTAACTAAGGATCCAAACACATTATTTTTCAAATTTCATGTCATATGTAGGAGCTATGACTACACAACTAATTCTCATAAGCTCAAGCTCTTTCTTGCAAATTTGAAGGATGTTGCAATGAGATGGTTTATGGGACTGGGCAAAGATGTTTTAGATTGGAACACTATAAAAACAAATTTCTTGGAAAAATACCAAGACTATTGTAGAGGAGTTGATAGGAGAAGGGATGAAATTTTTAGAATGACTCAAAAAGAGGATGAACCATTGGAGGATTATGTAGAAAGGTTTCAATTTTGCTTGAAGAAAAACCCAGATAATAGACTCTTAGAAGAATCCTTGAAGCTTGTGTTTTTAAGAGGATTCAATGATGATTGCATGGATGCCCTTAATCTTATTGGGGTAGGGGATGTGTCTCAATTACCCTTTGAAGATATCTACAAGGTTTGTAGAAACTACTCAAGGACCTTTACCAAAAATACAAGGGGGAGAGAACATCCACCGTTGGCAAACCATCTAATGGGGTTTCAAGAGTAGAGTTAAGTAACCTACTGTCCAACATGAAAGAAGATATTATAAGTCATCTAGCTACTCAGTTGGACACTCTACATGTGAAGAAGAAGTAGGAGGATTTTGAAGCAATACTTACTAAATACTACCCCCAATTGCAATTAAAGATAAGCCAATTGCAAGTGTAAAAGGGTGGCAAGTATTATAGAAGATAAATCAGAGAAACCATATTTTCAACCATTACAAGGTGAAGATGGATAGTTGCTCTACATTGCACAAAGAAGGCCATGGAAACCAAGACAAGGTATGCCATAAGACCCTCTAAATTTCAATACATCATTTCCAATTGGTAGTCAAAATTTTCCTAGTTGGAACCCCCAGCCTTGGAAAAATACCCAAAACCAATGGCAAAGCCCTCAACAATGGAAAAACCCTCAAAAAAACTAGTTCCAATAGCAACCAAATTTATGGCCACAACAAAATTTCCAAGGTTCCAATTACAACCCTCAATGGCCAGTGCAACAAAATTAGTGGAAGCCGCAATGGAAAAAGGACCAATAGTGGTAGCACCAAAATATGGATTACCAACAACCTTTGTTGCCTTCTCAACCACAACAAGAGGTCATCATGCCCAATCTATCAAACCCAACATCTCAGCCACCAAGAGCACCACAATTACCTACCCAACCCATACCTAACCCCAATAACAAGCCTATCCAATAGGCCTATACTAACGAGGTTATTCAATACCCCACTTATGTGGTAGAGGTAAGTGATGTCCACCTTAGGTCAAGGAAAACATGGGTTGGGTCTTCATCCCCTCAAATTACTAATATGGTAGATGAGGAACCCAAGGATGAAGCTTTAGACAATTCACCTTTGGAGCCTGGGTCAAATCAGGTAAACCAAACTACTTCAAGTCCAGAGCCTTCATTCCTTGAGCATTTAGCCATTCCAAGACATCATACCCAAGCTAAGACAGACCTATTGGGTTAGTTTAAGGATGACAGTATCAAAATTTCCCTCATTCAATCTATCAAGGATATCCCAATTTATACCAAGACAGTAAGAGAACTTTGTCTTAAAAAGCCATAGAGAAAGAGGAAGGACCCTCATATAGTTCATGTCCTAGGGGACCTTGCTGACATTATGCTAGGAAATATAACTATCCCCAAATATATAGATCATGGAAGTCTAGTAGTGGATGTTAAGATAAATGGGACCCTTATCAATAACACCTTGATTGACTTAGGGGAAGCCATTAATGTCATGACTAAGGAAACAATGCAGCTACTTTAGTTAGCTGACCTTAGACCTACACCAATTGTTTTATAGTTGTTAGATAGGAAAATAGTGAAACCTGAGGGAATCATTGAGGACTTATTCGTAGCATTAAAATCATGGAAGTATCTTGCCGATTTCATAGTCTTGCAGCCAAAGGTCAACCTTGCAGGATATCCAATTGTTTTGGGTAGACCATGGTTAGCAATAGTTGATCCATTCATAGGTTGTAGTTTTGGGAACATAATAATATCAAATGGAACTATGACCAAGAAATTGGTCCTCTAACCACCAACCCAACCTCATCAAAATCTAGAGTAGATTGTATGGCCTACTTTGGATGAAGAAGACCACTATTCCCTGCAGAATCTCATGACTATTGAATGTAGCCCTCTGTTGAAAAATCAAGATGAAGATGACTTAATTGGTCCCACATCATACAGAATAACTACGGTAGGGACCCGCACCAACAAGAATGTCTTTCATGTCCGCAGGATCCACTATAGAATATTATACCTGCAAATTCATTAGAAGTATCCTAGATTTTCCATTCTCTACTACCACAAAAATGTGTCCCCAACATTAGTGGACTTGACCTTTCATTTGTACAATCAAAGTCCAAGACATTGGAAATCATGCCAAGTACACTAACTAAAGAATGACAGAATTCCCTAAACACTGTGTTGCAAGCACACGCAACAGCCTTTGTATGGGACTACCATGACATGAAGGGGATTCATCCAAACTTGTGCATGTATAGGATCTACATAAATGATGGTTTCAAGCCAATTAGACAACCCCAAAGTATAATTAACCCTACCTTAAGAGAAATAGTTAAAACTAAGCTACAAAAATTACTTGAAGTAAGCTCCATTTGCCCTATTTCGGATAGTCAATGGGTGTCACCATTAGTTATTGTCTCTAAGAAAGGAGGAAAATGGAGGGTATGTGTGGACTATAGGGAGTTAAACACAACCACTAGAAAATATCACTTTCCACTACCTTTCATTGACCAATTACTTGATTCCCTAGCAAGTAAAACGTACTTCTCATTCCTAGATGGATTTAGTGGCTATAACCAAATAAAGATAGCTCTAAAGGACTAGGATAAAACCACATTTATATGACCTTGGGGCAAATATGACTATTTTTTCCTTCCCTTTCAACTATGTAATTCTCGAACCAGTTTCTAGAGGGCAGTGCTAAGTATTTTCTCAAATTATGCTCATGATTCCATAGAAATCTACATGGATGACTTCACCACCTATGGAGAAACATATGAAGAAGCACTCAGTAATCTAGAGAAACTTTTGAAAAGGTGTCAAGAACACAATCTATCTCCAAGTCATGAGAAATGTTTTATGATGATGAATCAAGGAATTGTTCTAGGGCACTTTATCTCAAGTGAAGGAATTCAATTGGATCCCAACAAGATTGAGATCATCTCTACACTTCTTGTGCCACAAAAGCAAAGAGATGTAAGAAGCTTTCTAGGACATGTAGGCTACTATAGGAGATTCATTCAGGACTTCAATAAAATTGCAACACCTTTATTTTTTTTTCTCACCAAGGATATAGACTTTGAATGGACTGCAAAATGTCAGCACTCTTTTTGAAACACTTAAGGCAACCCTTACAAAAGCACCTGTCTTGAGAGGTCAAAACTAGACATTACCTTTCCACATACACATTGATGCTTCTAATTTTTCTATAGGAGCAGTATTGGGACAAAAGGGATGTAATAAGGAGTATGATATCTACTACATCAACAAGAACTTACAAGGAGTATAACTTAACTACACTATCATAGAGAAAGAGATGTTGGTAGTTGTTTATGCCATTAACAAGTTTAGGCAGTACATCATTGGCTATCCAGTCTTTATCCACATAGCTCACACTGCAATAAGATACCTAATGAAAAAAATCTATGGTTGGAGGTAGACTAGTCAGATGGTTGCTCTTACTCTAGGAGTTTGATATAATAATAGTGGATAGGCCAGGTAAAGCTAATGTGGTGGTATATTTTCTATCTAGATTCCCACACAAATAGAAGAAGATGTTATGGATGAATCTTTTCCAGATGATCATTTGTTTTCTCTTAATATACACACACCATAGTTTATTGATATTGCAAATTACTTAGTGGCATGGAAAATTCCATCACATTTATCTCCTAGAGAAAAGAGATATTTGGTGCATAAAATTTTTCCATATTCTTGGGTAGTTGGTTACTTATTCTATACAAGTCTAGATAATATTATGAGGATATGTATAAGAGAGGATTGGGTCTTTAACATACTAAAATATTGCCATGGTGACCCCTGTGGGGGTCACTTTGCAGCCAAAAGGACAACATTTAAGATCTTAACAACAGGTTACTATTGGCCAACTCTTCATAAGAATTCAATAAAGTATACAAGGAGCTATGATAGATATCAGAGAATGGGAAAACCAACAAGGATAGAAGAGATGCCTTTGTAGCTACAGTTTGCATTAGCACCATTTGACAAATGGGGGCTAGACTTCATTGGCCCAATTTCACCAGCATCTAATAACAAAGAGTATATTTTAGTTTGCACAGATTACTTGAAAAAGTGGGTTGAAGTCAAGGCATTACAATTTTCAAGAGATGGAAATGTAGCTAAGTTCTTGTATGAAGACATCTTTACTCGGTATGGAGTACCTAGAGAAATTGTAATTGATCAAGGTCCGCAGTTCACATTTGAACTCATTTCTAAATTGGTTAAAGAATATGAAATAAGACATAGAAAATCAACACCTTATTACCCCCAAGCTAATGGGTAGGTGGAGGTTACCAATAGAGAGATTGAGAATATTCTGACCAAAATAGTACAAATTCATAGGAAAGACTGGGCAGCTAGGTTACCTAAAGCAATGTGAGCTTATAGAACAACATGGAAAACAACTACAGGTTTCACACCTTATGAGTTGGTATATGGTAAAACAACAGTTCTACCAATAGAGTTTGAATATAAGACACTTAGAATAGTAGTGGAACTAGAAATGGACTTGACAGTAGCAGAAGGAGATGCTACACAATTTGAATGGGTTAGATGAAATTAGAATGGAGGTCATGCATCACATGAAGATAATTCAAAAACAGAGGACTAAATGACATGATTAGTTTATAAAGACAAAAGAATTCAATGTGGGTGACTAGGATTTATTATATGATTATAGATATAAATATTATAAGGGGAATATACAATCCAAATGGTTGGGTCCCTATGAAATACAACAGGTATTCCCAAATGGAGCAGTCAAATTGTAGACCATAGATGCAGTTAGATTTTCACTGTTAGTTAATGGACACGGATTGAAGATATACAAGAGGCCAGCATGAAAAGATGATTTTCTTCTTTCTCTAATACATCAATATGATCAAAACAATGATTCTAATACAAACATACTACAACAAGGCAACAACTCAGCAGAAGATACTACTAGTTCTCACGGTGACTCAGCAGATGAGCTACACAGCTCACCACTTGAGAGCACTCAAGTACAATTGCTTATCCTAATTCATGTGCACACATAGCACAGGTGCCACAATCAACAATATTTTTGAAGACCACTTCATTATACAATAGGGACCTGTAGCATCAAGGTGATCCCACAATAGTGGTTTACACTTTTTGGCCAAACTTGACATTGAACTGAATGTTTTTAACTAAATCTTCACTTTCGGGCACCTATAACTACTAAACCATGAGGAATTTGAAGATGATGAAAACTAGTGATTTGTGACATTTTTTCTATAGATTATAAATATATATTTTTAAAAAAATTGGAATCAATTTGCATTTCTTTTTCTATCTCCTTCAAAAACTAGTTTTTAACAGTAAACACCATTTTTAAAGAGTATCGTGTACTTGCTAACACTTAACTTTTTTTTATGAAGGATAAAATTATAAAAAATTTCAAATTTAGATTTGTAACTATGATACCTAGTGCATGTAATTTCTTTCATAGTGTTTTATTCAATATTTTTTTCTTAATTAAGTTTTAAAGTCAAACCAATTACAATTTAGACATACATTTACTTGCTAACACAACTTTTTTTGTATGTATCAAAATTCAAAAAAAAATTGTTGGATCAAGGACATCAATATCAATTGCATAGATATTTTTTAGAAAAAAAAATTATAATATGGTATTTTTCCACATGTGTAGAACAGAGAGCTTGATTTTTGGTGAAAAACCTACATTCACAAAAAATAAAAAGTAAATATAATAATCAAATTAAATATATTTAATATTATACTTTTTGGGAAGCTTATAATAAGTACTACATACTTAAAAATAATAATTTTTAAATGAATTCATTTGATCCCCCAAAAGGTATATCAAAAGTGGTTTTTTATTAGCATTTTGATAGGTGTAAAGGAGACTCTGTTATAGGTATGGTTTAAAATTAGTGGGGTTCTATCTAAGGTGGTTTGATCAAACCCTCTTCAATTGGAATCCTTTAAATGGAACTTTTCAAGGCTTAAATCATTATATTTTCTAAAAATATGTGATTTCATCAAAAACCAGGATGTCCCAAAAAGTGTAAACCACTATTGTGAGATCACCCATCATGAATAGAAGCTACCGCAATTCAGTTCGGGACCTATTGATGAAGGTAATCGCAGCAATTACTTGTTAGATAATTCAAAAATTTGTGCCAAATTAATTGTTTTTCTTCCAAATTCATTCTATTTTTTCTGCACATGCAGCCATAAACATGTCATATCACTACACGCATCTTGATCACTTCATTCCACATAGCCTATCTCGAATCTCATGCATTTGACCTATCACTTCATATTTCATCAAATGTACATACTGCATCCTTTAATCACATGTGCTAACCTGTCATTTACTCCATCACCCATAGTAATTATCCAACGTCAAATTAAAATAATGCTATAGACACTCTTCCAACAACTTCACGTGTGCAAATTTATGTTCATCTAAACCGAAAGGTACACATACTAATATTCCATGATTAACGTAGATTTCCAATGCCTTCACTATGTACTCACATTTAATTTTGCATG
The DNA here is from genome assembly GCA_007115665.2 of Sequoiadendron giganteum. Lineage (NCBI taxonomy): Eukaryota > Viridiplantae > Streptophyta > Pinopsida > Cupressales > Cupressaceae > Sequoiadendron > Sequoiadendron giganteum. Next base: position 397,422,971 of record CM021106.1, read on the forward strand.
CTTTCTATTCATTAATCTTATTTCCATACTCATTAATCATACCCTTCATCTCATCACATGCATTGAAGTGAGGTCACTTCAAGGTTTTAAATTGGGGGGAGATAGTATATATTCCAAAATTTTATTTTCGCCACCAAAAGAAAAACATGGAAAAAAAAATCATGCAAACCCTTTTTTCTTTTATACCTTTCTGCATCTGCAACCTTTTGTTGTCTATTCCCTAAATTTTGATCCAATTCAAGCTAAAATTGTGGAGAAAGAGACATAGCAGTTGAAGTTGCAGTGAAAGAAGTGTATGCAAGTATAGCAGATATAGAGGGTTGGTGGGTTGTTGAATTAGAATTTTGAGTTGAAATTTACAAATTTTGAGCAGAGTAAGGATATTCATCATAGGAGGTGATATTGTCAGAAGGGAACCATCAACACACTAGCACGTATTGGAGGACAAGTTATTATTATCCATTTTCACAAGAGCGGGATGGTTAGACTACTTTTTGAAGCTAATAGAATATAATGAAGACATGACAAGGCAATTTGCAGCAATGCTACAACATGATGAAGCCACTACTAGAGGATTGAGGGTAGATGCTTCATAGGCTACAATTGCAAAATTATTTGGTCTACCAAGGAATGGAGTTGAATTCCCTATTAGAGTCAATGCAGTAGCTTCCAGGGATGAATTCAGGGAGGTAGGGGAAAACCTTGGTTCATCATCATAAGGTACCAAGAGATTGTCACTTTCATGGGTGTGGGATTCTTCTGCTTCTTATATTATTAATTATATCATTTGTGATGGTAGAAAATATCTTCTATATACTGTACATTTTAAGTTATTGAGTCACCTCCATCATAACAGACTGGTTAATGTACCTAATTTCCTTTATAATTTGTTAAAAAGAATAGGATCTGAATATCAAAGGAAGATAAATGATTCAGCTCTGTCACATTACTATTCGGTTACCTTGTTAGTGAAGAGAATCCTTAGGGTTCAGTATCCACAAGTGTCTTGGGAAATATTTTTTATTTGTGAAGACATTAATAATATTCTTGAGGAACCTAGAGTCGCCTGCTGCATCTTTAAGGGAAACTCCCCTTGTTTCACCTGTTGCTTCACCTACCCATAGTAGGGGATAATCATAGGAGTAAAGTGTTTAAATATCACCACACATAGCATCTAATCAACTTGCAACAAAAGAGGTACATAAAACCCCAGCTTCTAAAAAACCAAAAATCAGAAAGAAGATAGGTGGTTCTTCTTTTGCACCTTCAAAGGTGCAGAAAAAGAAGCCCACTCAACCTAGGCATTCACACTACCTAAAAATGAAAGGTTCCGTGAGGGTTAGTATTAAGAAACCAGAAGAATAAAAAGAAGATATTGTGACATTAGAAATTGACTCAAAGTTAAAAGACAATGTATCTGAAAATGTGCATGTTCCTACAAAAAGGAAATGGTACATATCCACCACCTCTGAATTAGATTTAGAGGACATTTTTGTTGCAAATAAAACTAGGAAGAGAATCCCAATTAGCCCTGACAGTGAGGGTTATAACTACACAGGGGTTGGTGATGAACAATTTTGAAAGATAAGGAATTATTTTTAGAAGAAAGAAATGTCAAAAAAGAATTGCAAGAAGCACTAGAGAGAATCAAACAATTAGAAGAATTAGTAAAAACCTATGAACAAAGGGACAAGGAAAGGGAAATGGAAATTTAGGAATTGGAGGGAAAATTGCATACTTATGGACATGGGGCAAAGTTAGACTTGCTTGCACAACTAGCAATAGTTCAAGCAAGAAACAAAGAACTTATAATTGAGAACAGAAGACCCCCTACCAGAAAAACTCCAACCTATCATACAACCATGTCCCTAGGATACCAACTATGGAAAGTTACTTAAGAATTTTCTCAGTAGAAGGAGAACTAGAAGGAAAAAGAAACAATGATCTCAGAGCATACTAAGATACTTACTAGAGAGTAAAGATATTGAATTGAGAAGGTTAGCAGTCAAATTGGAAGAAGTAGTAGATAAAGCCGTCCAAATTGTTAAATGCAAACCTCCAGCCAGGACATATGCTTTTTTTTTTGCAAGAAAATTTCTTAAGTTATCAATTCAGTAGGTTAATTAGTAATCAGCCAATTGCTATGAGTAGAAAATTTGATTTTATAAATGTTTTTGTTGATGCCACACCAAAAAAATAGGATCAATTGTGTGAATATTATTTGCATAATTATGTCGTGCCTAAAGACACAGAATGGAACCCATTAATATTTGTGGGAGATTTACAATTAAGGGCACTAGCATCATATTTTAGGAATGAAAATTATAGGGGTGAAATCATGCAAGAGTATATGGAGACAGAGAAATCAGTTGCTCTTCTAATAAGGAAGGAATCTAAATTCCCTGAGGTAATCATAGAGGAATGGTTACAAATTTTGGAGCATAAGGGTGTAGGTAGGAAAATCATGAATTTGAGAATGTAGGATTATAAAAGAATGTAGATATTGTTTGTTGGACTCATCCATCATTCTTATCAGTTTGTGCAAGAAATATGGGACAGTTTAACCCTTAAGTTGTAGACGAAAGAACCCCACTTCATTTATAACTTTATGACCATGCTTGAAAGAACACACAGGTATATGGATATTGCTAGAGACAAAGGACTTGAATGGGTACTACTCACATTCCAACCACCAATGCTTTTATACCTGGTACCACACTGGACATGAGAAAATACTGAGGAATGTGAGAGAGCAAAGGTTACCAGAATGAACTGACTTGCATGCTATAGAGGATTTTATTTGAAACAAGTCAAAGGAGTGGATGTTGTTACAAACCTTAGGGAAATTACTTTGCACTACAACCTCCATCCCTCGTTGATTTTCTTAAGGAAAAGCAAATGGGTAGTTGGGGGAATGATGGGTCTAGTCATTATATAGTTTTCTGATATTTTTATGCAAGCTTATAAACATTCTCAGACACTTATCTTATACATATTCCTACACTATGTTATCTTTTATGCTTATTGTAGACACTTAAAATTGTCTTGAATGGTATTACACACTTGAATCTGATATACTAACATTGTTTCGTCCTGAAAGTCATCGTCTTTTTTCTTGTTTGATTAAATAAACCTAGTTATTTAATTAAATGTATCATTTTTAATATATTAATCTAATTAATCTAATTAGGTAATTTCTACCCTCTCACACTAACATTTCATCTAGTTTAATCAAATAATGCAAATTATTTAAATTAAACAAACTTATCACTTCTCATTTAATTAAATGTCATTTACCCCTTTTATTAAATAAAATAATTATTTAATGGTGTAAGGTAGGGTAACCAACCACACCAAGGCTCCAGGTCATGGAGAGATGAGAGCGGAGGGCTGCCCTATCTTGCCTCAAGCTAAGCGGGTGTTTAGGTCAAAGATAGAGAATGAAGAGCACTCTCAAGTGCTTATGTCACTCTATTGATCTAAATACTTAAATGGGACTAGATGAGCCAGTTTCTAGAGTTAGAAGTACACTTCAAATAGCTCCCTGCCTGAGGACGACAGTGCGAGTCAAGGACGATAGCATGGAACGCTGATGTCTCTCTGGTGCGTTGGCATTCCTACGACTAGAAAGTGTGAAATACAGTACGAGAAATGAGAAAACCTACTAACTATCTAGCTAACTAAGTTTGACAAAATGAACAAAATGATAAATATGAGAAATAGCTATATAAATGGTAAAGAAGGTAGATGAAAGAAAGGGTGGTAAATACCAACTCATTGAGGGTCCAATTCGCCAGTGAGCTCCATGCACATGTACACCTACACATAACCAAGAAGGGAAAAATTTTGGGGTTGTATAGGGGTTTGCCTCAGTCAAACCCCCGCTTTGGTGTTCCCACCTCCATGGACAACTAGGAAAGCCACGAAGTAGAAAATGCAAGAAAAGAAAGAAGAATATTGAACACTACAAAAGATACAATGCTAATCTATCAAACCATGACAAGAAAGGATAGTGAGGCAATACCACCTCCACCCAAAGGCACTCAAGGCCAATGAAGGGAGAATGCAAGAAAATGAGCTTGGCAAAGTCGACAAAGTCACAACGGTGACAAAGGGAAGTCTCGCAAGACTCCAAACTCGCAACTTCTATTGTAACACCACACGTACAAAATGGAGTTGATGGAGCAACAAGTTGTTGTAATGCTCAATGGGATTATATGAAAATATTCAAGAGATCAAGTGAATGGAAATAAATTGTGAAGAATATGAGATAGATTGCTAAAGAGATGAAGTGATAGTGAAAATTATTTGAAGGAAGATTAGGAGGGAAAGAGTCAATTTCGGGTTGGTTGGTCAACACAGAGGCATTATGCTTCACGCCCAATGGAGAACATAACATCCTTATAGAATTTAAAGGCAATAATTTGTTAGGGATGGAAGCACGCCGTATAGATGTTCGTACACCACGCTCGTGTCCTTGATGAAAATTCCCCCACTGACACACAGGACAAACGCCAAGTAGATGGAAGGCAAGTGAGTGATGTGGAATTATCTAGTTGGGTTTGATTATTCTAAAATAGGGGATGGAAAAAGGGGAATTTACACGAGGGGCGCAAATTTTCTCCTATACATTTTGCCCCCACTTTAGCGAGCATGAGTGTTAATGAGTGTTTGGTAAAGTAGATCAAAGAGTTAGAAATGTATACCTGAACCGTAAAGGAAGCAAACCACAATCTGGCAAGCTCGAAAGTTGAAGGTAGGAAAATAACTCCATAGATACTCTCTCTTGAGGAGGTTCAAACAAAAGGAATTTGTAGCTCCTCAAAACTATAGAGGTGAACAAAGTACACCGAAGGCCCACAGACCAATGATGGAAAAATCCCATAGGATGCAAGTGCTTCACAAGCCCTCAGACCTGCAAAGAAGGCACCCCCAAGTACTCTCTCTTGAAGGAATCCCTATGCAAGGGGACTCCAAAGATTCAAATTGGAAAGTAGCTTCATAGGTGCACCTACAAAGCAACATATTAATATGCAAATAAAACATGTTAGAAAATAAAGAGAAGCCATGCAGGAAAACAATCATGCAAATGGTCAAAAAATTGAAGGAAGAGCTTTCAAAGGGGTCCCTCGGGAACCCTTCAAAAGAAGAGGGGTCCACTCAAGGGACGCGTTGTTTGAAAGTGCAAGACTATTTTTCACAAATTGATTCATCATCAAGGAATTCTTTTGAAAGATGTTCACTTCATCAAGGAATTTGAAAGGAAGAAAATTCCCCCTCACGAGGGGAAGTTCGAGGCTTCTCTCGTAGGAAAAGTTGCTCCCTCCTCAGAGGAAAGTTTGTCAAGTTCTTTCTTTATGAACCCATGATGAAGGAAACACGTTCCGCTAGGGGTCCTTGTTGAGAATGCAATTTTTTAGAAATGTTTTGAAAATATTTTCAAGAAAAGATTCGTTGGCCACCGAATGCATTTTTTGAAAATTGAAGTGACATGATAGCCACCCTTAGGATGGTTTGTGTTGAACGTAGAGGCACATGGCATCCTAAAGAGAGAAAAAAAAGAATGAAAAACATGATGTTGTGGCCCATAGAATATAGCGATATGTCACCATGTTAATGTTGTCATGCACACGAGGGACAACGCATGAGCACCACAACGTCATGAAACAAGCACAAAATAATGAAGAGAGCAAGGATGCAAGAAAAGAAATATTAACATTACGAACAAAGGGCACAAGGGTGGTCTGATATGTTGGGGTAAGAGCTACTCATAAATATATATAAGTATAATAATAGTATATAGATGAACTATCATCACCCCCCTACTAAATTAGACCATATGAAGAATGCACGAGAAGACAGTAAAAATAAATAATTGGGTCAACATGGAAGGGAAGCCTAAATTCCCCCAAGACTTTGCTTCATCCCCAATTGTCAAAAATTAATACACATAAGAATGATGATACAATTAGAGAAAGTTTTATGACACATAATCACTCTTGTATCCAAGCACCTACAAGGGTGACAAGCATCATCCAAGAACACATAACACAAGCACGAGGGAACACAAACACACACACACCCTCTACACTATAGATAAAGAAGAGGTGCTCCCCTAAAACTCATCAACCAAGAGGTCATCAGCCTCCCAATCTAGATCATTATACAAGGAAGACAGATGAGCCTACAAGGGCAGAATGTCAAGGGGAGAGCCCTTCGACCCCTCGCAACAAGAGCCAAGGAAGGAGACCCCTCGAGGTCTTCTCTGCTCAGTTCTTGTGGGGCAAAGGTCATCGACTTTGCAAAGATAATTGAAAGGGTTGGGACCTCATCCAAAGATTTAAACATGCACTTCACAAGAGTGCCATGTGCTACCTCAATAAACAAGGGAGGCGACCTCCGAGATTTATAGCTAGGCTCACCGAGTGACCTGGGAGCAGTGATGAAATTAGGGGATGTCAAAACCTCTTATGTCACTAGGAGGACACATGCTAACACAGGATCGCCTTTTGAAGAGGGTGGACTCCTCTTTTTCCCCCCATTGCTAGCAGGGCCACCCTCCATATTTCACTTCATCGAAGGATGTGAGATCTCCACATACGAGGTAGAGAGCGTAGAGGAGGGGGAGGAGAAAACAACGATGGACACCACTGACGTTTTTAAAATGTCCACGGGCTTAGAGAATGGAAGGATGTTTGGGAGGGACATCAAGAGAGGTGACTCAACCAAAGAAGCAATAAACACCTACACCTTTTTAGGGTTAGGGGCATTTACGCTCGTAGAAGGAGCCGAAAGCAGCACTGAAGCTAACTGAACTAAAGTAGAGGGGATGAGAGAGGACACCACAACAAGTCCTGAAACAAGGGTGATTGACTCCCATTCCTTCCTCTATAGAGCGACTTGCTCAATAGCTAGAGACTTTCACCAAAGCTTGTGCTCACACGCAAGGTGGTTCCTGCAACTCCAGGAGCTAGAGGCTAGAAGTTGAGATGGCACGAAAGGCTCCTACTCAGCCATCAGAGTGTCCATGACCATTTTTGGCAAAGGGAGACACTCCTAGATGGGATTAGGAGGGAGAGGTTGAGAAGAGACTAGAGTAACAATGGGGGGAGTAGGCTCTAACGCCTCAGTGGTGATCCTCTTCCCATTCACTACCTTAGGAGCGGGAGCGGTAGGAGGCTGCAGAGGCTGAGACATAGAGGACTCCCCATAGGACCCTTCCTCTTGCCATACAGGTAGGTTCAAGGTCTTAGATGAAAGGTAGGAAGGTCAGATATCTGAATCTTAGCTTTACGCCGAGTAGGTACCATCAGACTCCTTATGCAAAAATCGGGAGTAGTCATCCAAAGATTCTCTTTAGGAAGGGAGGTAGAAGTGGCACCCTGAGGACATGCATGCTTCTCCCTTCCCTTCCGAGAGGAGGAGGCAACTTGCTATTGCGCTATTGGAGGAGTCACTTTTGGCTATCCTTTGCCCCTAATTTTGTACTTCACATTATTCTAGTAAAGCAAGTACGTTCTAGGGGGAGTAGATTGACCATGGTGGGCCAAAAATGATCCAATGGATAACCCCCATGGAATACCAATGGTTGATATCCAATGTCATGCACAATGTGCATGACACCTTCGTGAGAGAACTTTAAACATTTGTAAATAATAGAAGCAATTTCGTTCATGGAAGCTAGCCATGGGATACCCAACTTCACTTTGAACAGATCAGATTTTGGGATAACATCAAAGGTTGTATTCATAGTCCTAGGTCCAACTAGGATGGAAATGGTTATAGAGCCATATGGCTTAAGAGAGAGACCATCGTGCGTACGTATGGTAGACTTGGTTTCTTCATATTCCTACCTTTGCAATGAATTTAACCATAACGTCTCCTGTGTAATAACATTCACTTGGCTCGCGGGGTCGACTAGGACTCCTATCACAATGTTCCCATTGAGGCGAGCAAGGATGTATAGAGGAGAGGGTTTATTATTAAATGGCAAGTCATGCAAGGTGAAAGTCACATCTGGCGAACTAGTCGTAGGCTATGGGGGAGAAGTAATCAAAACCATGTTAACATATGTCGAGGGTTGAGGAGAAGCATTGGAGGTGTCAATATTTAAGTTTGCAGAATGGGATAGAAATGGGTCCATGTAAATTTGCAACTCGCTAGTGGCCTTCACTACTGACTTATTCATATTTTATTTCTTCCCATCAAGATGGACGGTACCATCATTGATGTGATTTTGTATCTCATGATGCAGGTGCATACGACACTTGGTATCATGCTCATTAACACAATGGTATTGGAGAAAAGCATTCGCATCATACCAATCAGGGTAAGGTTCCTTTAGAGGTCAGGGGTTTTCCAAAGTTATGATCTTATCTTTTAACAACTTCTACAAAATAGAAGAATAAGATTTGACTAACTTTGTAAACTTCATGTTGCACCTGAGGTCGTTATCATTATTCACGGTGACTACATTTGCAACAGCCTTACCTTTTCCTAAGATAGACACAATAGACTTTCCTTCAGAATGGGAGTGCGAGGAGGGACCCCCAAACTAAAATACCATTTGTTGATACTCTCACGGCACGACACACAAATGTGCAAAGGAAGGGTATTTCATTAGGGAAAACTTTTCCTACTAGGCTTGCTACATGTTACCTATGAACACCTTTTGCACATCAGAGTCAAGAAACAGGTATGAGATTTGTGAAAAGAGTACTTGGTATCATGCTATGAATTTAGTTATCTTCTCGTTATCTCTCTGATTACATCAGACGAGATCTGAGAAGGTCATTTTTGGACTGATGTTAGCCTGAAATTATTGGAGAAACTGATTCACAAGCTGATCAAATGAGAATATAGAGTTATCGAGCAAGGAACAGTACCAATTGAGTGATGTTTCCTTGAGAGATTGAGGAAAGAGTTTTTCCATTAAAGCATCGTGATGAAAGAAATTTGTACACATGGCATTGAATTCTGACACATGTGTCTACGGATCCCCTTTACCACCATACTTTTCAAACTTAGGAATCTTCATTCCCTGTGGGAAGGGAGTACTCAAGATCGCCACTAATAATGGACTATTTCAAAAAAAGGGTTGGAAAATAGGTTGGGCAGAGGCTTGAGAAAGGCTCACTAACTGGTTTTGCATCTGACCCATGTTCTAAAGAAGAGCATTCAAGACATGGTCAAAGGATGACAAAGGCCCAGTGGAACCTCCAAAACCACCACCACCATCCATAGGACCTCCACCGGATACACCCCCACTACCGAAACCACCACCATGGCCTCCACTAGAGCCACCTCTGCTAGTGCCACCTCCACTACTAGAGCCACCACCACTCATTCCACTAGAGCCCCCATTGCCAGGGGCAGTAGGAGGGGTGAAACTGAAACCAAGTGGTATTCTACTTGCCTTGACAATAGGGGGCTTTTGAGAAGTAGAGGAAATGCTAATCAAAGGGCCCATTTCAATCTTGCATAGATGTGGTAGGCATCAGGATGCCTATTTATCTCTCATAGGCATTGAGCACCTCTCCTTGGGTAGTACCCGATCTAGTCCTTTAAAGGGGGATATAGGCTTTGGTTAGATCGATAAGGCCACATAAGAACTCTATGCATGTCCAATCCTTTCCTAATAGATATCTCACCTCGCTAGAAATTATAGCGGCTCTTGCCATGTTCGGTGCTTTCTCCAAGTGATTCACAAGGTCTAACAATATGTTATCCAATGCCAAAAGGTTTTCCACAGGGATATGCACAGCATCATCCTCATCCATGGATGAAGCCATAGGGGATGCTGGAGGGGTAGGAGCATGAGTGGTCTCATCTATCAAACCCATCTTGTCGATAAAACCTATAGGAAAACTAGTAGTAAAGTTAGTGGCCAAACCAGTGGAAAAATTAGAGATAAAACTAGAAGTGACCTTCATCTTCTCCATTGGTAAGTGTCGCACACTCCTTCTAACAATGTACCCAAAATTCATGGACTAAATTGTGATGCTCATAAACTCTCACAACACTCAGGTTTAGAACAATCACCAGGTGTGATGGAAAAAGTCTCGACACAAACAAATGGATAGAGGTTTTTCATGTCAGGTTCACCAAAATGTAAGGTAGGGGGACCAACCACACGAAGGCTCTAGGTTGCAAAGAGTTGAGAGCGGAGGACTTCCCTATCTTACCTCAAGCTAAGCAGGTGTTTAGGTCAAAGATAGATAATGAAGAGCACTCTCAAATGCTTCTATCACTCTGCTAATCCAAATACTTAAACAGGACTAGACGAGCCAGTTTCTAGAGTCTGAATTGCACTACAGACAGCTCTCTGCCCGAGGATGGCAACGCAGGTCAAGGACGACAGTGTGGCGTGCTAGTGTCTCTTTGGTGCATTGGTGTTCATACGACTAGAAAGCATGAAATACAGTACGGGAAACAAGAAAACCTACTAATTGTCTAGCTAACTAAGTTTGACAAAAAGAACATAATGATAAAATACGAGAAATGGCTATATAAATGGTAAAGAAGGTAGATGAAAGAAAGGGTGATGAAGACCAACTCACTAATGGTTCAATTCACCAGCGAGTTCCACACACATGTACACCTACACATAGTCAAGAAGGGAAAAAAATTGTGGTTGTATAGGGGTTTGCCTCAGTCAAACCCACACTTTGGTGTTCCCACCTCCATAGATAGCCAAGAAAGCCACAAAGTAGAAAATGCGATAAAAGAAAGAAGAATATCAAAAACTACAAAAGATACAATGCTACTCTATAAAACCACAACAAGAAAGGATATTGAGGCAATACCACCTCCACCCAAAGGCACTCAAGGCCAATGAAGGGAGAATGCAAGACAACGAGCTTGGCAAAGTCAACACGGTTGCAATGGTGATGAAGGGAGGTCTCGCAAGAATCCAAAATCGTAACTTCTATGGTAACACCACACATACAAAATGGAGTTGATGGAGCAACAATTTGTTATAATGCTTAATGGGATTATATGAAAATACTCAAGAGATCAAGTGAATGGCAAGAAATTGTGAAGAAGATGAGATAGATTGCTAAAGAGATGAAGTGATAGTGAAAATTATGCATTTGAAGGAAGATTAGGAGGGAAAGAGTCATTTTCGGGTCGATTGGTCGACACAGAGGCATTACACTTCATGCCCAATGGAGAATATAATGTCCTTGCAGATTCTAGAGGCAAGAATCTATCAGGGATGGCAACGCGTCACGTAGATGTCCACGTGTTACGCTCACATCTCTAACAAAAATTCTCGCATCAACACACAAGAGAAACGCCAAGTGGATGGAAGGCAGGTGAGTGATGTGGAATTATCTAGTCGGATTTGATTATTCTAAAGTAGGGGATGTAAAAGGGGAATATACACGAGGGGTGAAAATTCACTCCTATACAAATGGATATCCTCATATTCCCCATCTTGCACAATTAAAACTTTGTTTTAATTAACTAATTACTAATTTTCCTCACCCATCTAATTGTTAGAAAAATGGTACAGGAATAGCTATAATGGAAACTTTAACAGATTACTGTAAACCAAATTATGCAATGTAAACCATATGGAGATTTAAACAATTGTAAACAATGAAAATGCAAAAACAAAAAGTACAACACATAACATAGTGTTTACATGGAGAAACCCTTTTGAGAAAAAACTTCACCAAAGAAGAGATGATAGATGTATTAACAACAATGGTGCTTCATAATACAATCACTTTAACCCCTCTTCAATCCGACAACATCTATGTACCTATAAAACCTCTCATAGTGTCTCCAACTCAACCTCTCAATATATAGACTCATGGGGGCTCAAAATACCACCATAAAACATTACCATGGGTCAAAACAAGGTTTGGAAATACCATGATAAAAAACCATTCGACCCTTTACATTTAAAACATGGTCTCTTACATGACATTACACCTTACAAAATTTCATAAGAATCCCTATAAAATAGGAGATTCCCTTACATGCATCATAAACCATCAATAGCTATGCAAAGATTCTCTTATGCATGTCATAGATGATTCTCACATCCAAAATGATATCCCCCACTTTTAGCCCTTACAGTTGTCACATAATTTGTCATAACATCCTTAAAAATAGGCTTTCCATGTTATACCACTAAGTGGGCATCTTTTGACAACTAATAACTTATTTTTCAACACACCAACATGTGGCAAAAGTGCCAACTCAAAATCTCACACCCCTTTTGATGGAACATAATTATTTAATAACATAAATGATATTTATCCATGGGAAAATGCAAAATAATAATAAATAAACAACTTAGGAATTGCCAAGGTTGAGACACCTTAATTCCTAACATTCTCCCACTTGTCGAATACCTTGCAAGAGTTAGAGGAATCAAACCATCATGGAATCAACTAGGTACAAGTAGCAAGGCCCATGGCCTTACTGCACCAAGTAAATTTCTCTATGCTCATAGGTTTGGTAAGAACATCTACAATATTCTCCCATGTGTCAATCTTCTTCAGCTCAATCTAACCATCAGCAATCAACTCACGAACAAAATGATACTGAATATCAACATATTTAGTTTGATTATGATACATCAGATTCTTAGCCAAATGAATTGGACTTTTACCATCACAGTTAACCTAAAAAATATTGCAATCAAAACCAATACCTACACACAACCTTTGTAACCATACCGCCTCCTTAGAAACATGGGTGACAGCCATATACTCTACTTCTATAGTGGATAAAGCAATTGTAGCCTACCTTTTACTCATCCAACTCATTGTTCCTCCAAACAAAGTAAACACATACCCACTAGTGGACCTTTGACTATCCAAGTCACCTGCCCAATCTGCATCAACAAATCCTTGTATGTCCAATGACTTGACCACATTATCAATACCATGATAAACCAAACAATAATCAGAAGTACCCTACAAATATCTAAACACCCTTTTAACAAAAGTCCAATGCTCTTTACCAAGGTTAGACATAAACCTACATAAAACTCCCACTGCTTGGGCTATATTTGGTCTAGTGCAAACCATTGCATACATCAAGCTACCAATGACACTAGCATAAGGAACCTTAGACTTATCCTCAATATCATCATTAGAATTAGGACACATATCCAGGCTCAACTTAGTACCAAGAAGTGGAATACTAATTGGCTTACAATCATGCATATTAAACCTCTCCAAAATGATATCAACATACTTACTCTGACTCAACCAAAGCTTTTTATTACCATGATCTCTTCTGATTTCTATTCCAAGAATATATTTAGCATCCCCCAAGTCCTTCATATCAAAAGCACTAGAAATTTGTTTCTTGAGTTCACCAATCATTACCTTGTTGTTACCAATAAACAACATGCCATCAACATACAAGATAATAATTAGAATATTATCATCAATAACCTTAATATATACACAATTATCCTCTTCACTCCTAATAAATCCCAACTTCAATGCAAAAGCATAAAACTTCTAATACCACATTTTGGGTGATTGTTTTAAACCATACAAAGATCTTTTTAACCTGCAAACCAATTTTTCTTTTCCATTCACAACAAAACTGTCAAGCTATCACCTATAAATCTCCTCCTCAAGATCCCCATGCAAAAAAAGAAGTTTTAACATCCATTTTCTCTATCTCAAAATCACAAGTAGCAATAATAGATAACAAGAATCTAATAGAAGTTAATTTAGTGACAAGAGAGAAAATTTCACAAAATCAACTCCCTCTCTCTAGGAGTAGCCCTTAGCCACTAATTTGGCCTTATACCTTTCCAAGTGACCATCTGTATTTCTTTTTAAATACCCATTTACATCTAATGGGCTTTCTTCCTTTGGGTAAATCAACAAGATCCCATGTGTTACAGTTTTTCAATGCCATCATCTCCTCTTGCATAGTCTGCAACCAAGACTCATTTTCCTCTAAAGAGAGAGCCTCCCTATAAGATCTAAGTTCATCGTTAGCACTTAATAAAGCAAATATACAACAAAAATCAGGTGGGCTATACCCGTTGACTAGATTTTGTTATCTTGTGGATCTTCTGAGAATAGGAGTATGAGGATCTTATTGTTCTTGACCTTGCCCAACCTCTTCCTGATTTTCTTCCTCATGTTCTTCAATTTGATCAGTAACTTCTTCTGATTCCTCATCTTTTTCCTCCTCATCGAATCCATCTCTTTGTTCTTCTCAAAGTGCATCTTCTTGCTTAATTTAAAAATGTAAAATCTTTCCCTTATCCTTTTCCTTTGTTTGTTCAGGTACAAAAATAATGCTAAGCTCCCTAAAAATCACATCTCTAGAATATATACTTTTCTTGGTTAGAGGATTCCATAGCTTATAACCTTTAACATTATCACCATATCCAATGAAAATGCACTTTTCAACTTTAGGACCAGCTTAGTCTATTTTCTTTAGGCACATGAACACAAGCCTCACAGCCAAATACCCTTAAATGTGAAACAAAAGGTTTCTTACCTATCCACATATCATAAGGTGTTGTTTCAAGAGATTTACAAGGATATCTATTAATCAAGTAACAAGTAGTACTTACAGATTCTACCCAAAAGCATCTATCAAGTCGTGAACCACTTAACATACTTCTAGCTCTTTCCATGATCGTTTGATTCATCCTTTATGCCACACCATTCTACTAAGCAGTGTACGGAGTAGTTTTTTGTCTAAAAATTCTTGCATGCTTATAAAATTCATCAAATTCCTTAATTAGAATAGTATTCCCCTCTATTATCAGACCTTAATACCTTAATTTTATAATATGATTGCTTTTTGACTAAGGCTTTAAATTCCTTAAACTTAGTGAAAACTTCAGATTTATGTCACATAAAATATAACCAGGTAAACTTTGTAACATCATCGATAAAGGAGACAAAACATCTAGATTTTCCAATTGATTCAACATCCACAAGGCTAAACACATCCCTATGAATTAATTCTAAATTTAACTTTAGATTTTGTACTGCCAGGAGGAAATGATTTTCTATTTTGTTTACCAAGCACACAATGTTCACATAAATCAAAACTCTCATTAGAATAGGATAAATCGTCTAACAAATTTTTATTCAAAATAGACTTTAAAGCAGTCTCACTTATGTGACCCAATCTATGGTGCCACAACATACAAGTATTTTTAGATTTTTTTAGTTACATATGCAGAGTTTACAAAAGTAGTGACTTCCAGCTTAAACAAGGTTCCTTTCCTTGTTCCTCTCGCTATCACCAAATTCCCTCTTACCAATCTGCAACCATGCTTATCAAAAGTTACACATTCCCATATCATTCGACTTCAAAACTAAAATCAGATTTCTAGCTACTCCAGGAACATGCAAAACACCAAGAAGGGTTTTAATCCTCCCATCACTGAAAGACAACTTAACCTTACCTCTTTCGACAATCAGGTATGACGAGTTATCACCAAGGTAGATTTCACCTCCATCATATTTCTCATATGTGGTAAACCACTCCTTGTGAGGAGTCATATGAAATGAGCATCCTAGATCAATTAACCAATTTTCATTATTCATAACTTGAAGACAAGAAATCAAAGCTTCATCACCTGAGTTTGAGGATTTCTCTGTGGAGGAATCAACTTGTTTCTTTGGATTTATGCATTCCTTCTTCACATGTCCTCTTTTCCCATAGTTCCAACACTTTAATCTATTCTTCTTTCTAAGAGTTTTAGATATAGCCTTAGACTTTTCCTTAGGCCCATTCTTATCTCCTTTAGACCCTCTTTTTTTAGGCCTTACCTTTATGTTGAGAGCACCACCTGTACTATCCATTTCCTTTTTCCTCATTTCTTGTGACAACAAAGTTGCTACAAGAGCATCCATCTTTGGATCTTCCATGTTAGTGGTGATAGCAAGTATGAAATCATCCCAATATTCAGGTAAAGAATAGAGAAGCATAATACACTTATCTTCTTATTCTACTTTGACATCAATAGAGGCTAACTGACTCAAAACAATATTAAAAGAATTTAAATGCTCGGTTATAGATTCACCTTCCCTTATCTTAAGAGAAAATAGTTTCCGCTTCAAGTAGATTTTGTTTACTCAACTTTTCACTTGATAGATTTCACCTATCTGATTCCACAAAGCATAAACAATCTTTTTTGATGACACATTCAAAAGAACAAAATCAGAAAGACACAACCCAATAGTGCCTCGTGCCTTTTTATCAATCTTCTCCCAATCTTCATCACTCATTTTCTTAGGTTTTTTTCATTTGTTATAGTTACCCATTGATCTCATTATTTAAGGAGATCCTCCATTTTTAGCTTCCACAACTCAAAACCAATTTCGTTAAATTTTTCAATATCCAAATGGTTAGAAGTTGTAGCCATGATTAAACACAAAATACTACAAAAAATAGCTCAACAAAACTCCCACTAAAACTCAAAAAACCTTTGTTCTACCACCCAGAACACATAACTAGCCAAGCTTTGATACCAAATGTTAGAAAAATGGTAGAGGAATAGCTATAATGGAAGCTTTAACAGATTATTGTAAAGCATATTATGCAATGTAAACCATATGGATATTTAAAAAACTATAAACAATAAAAGTGCAAAAATAGAAAGCACAACACATAACACAGTGTTTACATGGAGAAACCCTTTTGGGAAAAGCTCCACCAAAGAAGAGATGAATAGTTGTATTAATAACAATAGTGTTTCATAATACAATCACTCTAACTCCTCTTCAATCCGGCAACATTTTTGTACTTGTAAAACCTCTCATAGTGTCTCCAACTCAACCTCTCAATATATAGACTCATGGGGGCTCAAAATACCACCATAAAACATTACCATGGTAAAAAACCATTCGAACCCTTACATGCTAAACATGGTCTCTTACATGATATTAAACCTTCTTACAAGATGTCATAAGAATCCCTATAAAATAGGAGATATATGCATCATAAACCATCAATAGTTATGCAAAGATTCTCTTAGGTGTGTCATAAATGATTCTCACATCCAAAATGATATCCCCCACTTTTAGCCCTTACAGTTGTCATATAATCCATCATAACATCCTTAAAAATAGGCTTTTCATGTTATACCACTAAGTGGGCATCTTTTGACAACTAATAACTTATTTTTCAAGGCACCGACTAGTGGCAAAAGTGCCAACTCAAAATATCACACCCCTTTTGATGGAGCACAATTATTTAATAACATAAATGATATTTATCCATGGGAAAATGTAAAATAATAATAAATAAACAACTTAGGAATTTCCAAAGTTGAGACACCTTAATTCCCAACACCACTTGCATACGAAATATTCTAAAGGAATATTCTTCTATTTTGGCTTCAAAAATGGACTATTCTTTCCAAACAAACTTTGTAACCAAATTTCAAAGTTGTTGCAAAGTGTGTTTGTTTGAATCATTCTCATCCATTGACGATTTCCTTAATCCATGTGATCTTTGATTCTCATCCATTGATGAGAATCATTGATCCATGTTTCACCCTCCTTTTCATCTTGACCATTGATTGATCTTTTTCATCTTGACCATTGATTCTTCATTTGCTCTTTTATAATTACTTCAACATTTGGAGAGAAATGGATCCATGTGTTTAGAGCAAAGTTATGTTGTTGAAATACATACTCACTTGCATCTAAATTTAGCATTTTAGCTTAATCTTCATCCACATTAGCTTAAGCATCCATTAATGGCTTCCATTTTAGCTTAGTTTACATTCATTTTAGCATAATTTTTCATCCATGGCTTGCATCTTTGAACTTACTTTCCATTTAGCATAGCTTGCATCCATCTCCATCAAGCATTTTAGCATTTAGCACTCATTTTCATCATGTTGAACTAGTTTTGCATCCATGTTTCGTTCATATTTCATTAGTTTCATCAATTTTCATGAATAAAATTGATTGAGACGGCTCATATTATCCAAGGGATTGGGAAAGTGTCACCATTCCACATCAATGTGACACCACTCCCCCAATGGGATAAGTTGGAGTTATAGATTAGGTTTCTTTTAAGCTTTTTTGTTTATTACATGCTTAGTTTAATGGTTTCTTAGTTTTTGAAGCTTTCAAACGTCTCATTGGGATCATGGCTTAGTGGATTAAATATAATTTAAATTCATTTGGATCTATTATATTTAGTTCATACTATGACTATGATCACATTTTGGCAAAGGATTAAGTATTTTCAATACCTTTACAATGTCGAGGGAAATCTTGTCTAATGCAAACATCAACATAGAGGGCATGAAGGATCCTTATGATAAAAATATTGTCAACACTAGAACTAGTTGTATCATGAATTGACATCCACCCATCATCTCATACAAAAATTGGGACCAACATAAAAAGAAAGATTATTACTATCAAAGCAAGGAGGAGATCATCAAAGAAAATGAAGCCGTAAAGCAAAAAGGACAAAGTAAATACAAATTGATACCAAAATATACAAAAGAAAATCATCCCAATCATACTCCATCAGTTAAAGAAACTATGGGGAAAATTCCAAAAGGGAAATGTATCCATCAAAATCATCCTCAAATACAAAATCCAGCTTCTCAAGCAACCAGTGATTGGTCCTAATTCCATGAAAACCTCTATTCCCACCCATCATTAGTCATCTTCCCAAGTTTGGAGAGTCAAAGGTTTTAAACCATCGACCAATCCATCTCATATTCCTTCATGCATGACACCGTACACTCCATTCATGATATCCAATTCTCATATTGACTGTGTTTTGGTAGCTACCCTTCATCATAAGGATTCCAAAGGAATTCTATCCCAATGTGCACACACAGACGAGGTTAATTCCCGTACCAGCAAGACAGATCAAAGTTCTCAAAAGTTGCTTTCAAGTGCTCATGTCTTAGAAAAGTAGCTTCTTCAAGCAGGATACCATTGGCACATTATGATAGTGTCCTCTACATCAATACCACCAAGTGGTTCAACATGAGGGTAAAAATTTGAAAAATATCAAAAAATCAAGAAAATAGTAAAAATAAAAAATCATCCTCTAGTGAAAACCACTTTGGTGGCGCTTTGGGCAAGTACTATGATGAAAACCTGGTAAACAGGCATCATGAGTAGAATCAAGTGTCTATATGATCCTTCTCAGATAGATGTATCTCATCCTTTTCATGATAAATCCATTGTTCCTTCCATCCATCCAATCCAGATTTATCCAAATATTCCAGTTTATCTTGATCTTGACAAAGATTCAACACATACTTCACCTCCACTCAGAAATTTTTTGAGAATCTCTTTACTATTTTATCTCATGAAGTCCCATAGCCCATATCTAGCATGATAAAACTATGTTGAACTCTTCACATATACATTACCTAATTTGGTTTGTCCATTCCACTATGAAGCATTGCTAGACACTAGGGGTAGGTTATTGCACTCTTGTTTTCAAATAACTCTTGATCCATGTCTTATTAATCACAACATGACATTGACATCATGAGATAGGTATCGTTTATCTCAAAATCATCAAAAATCCCAAAACATTTGAAAACCTCATCAAAATCCAAAATCACTTGTAAAATCAGAAAATCCAAAAACATCAAAATCTTGTACAGCCAAAAAAACAAAAACATTCAAAAAGTTGTAAAGTCAAAATCCAAAACATCCACAACACATCAAAAAATCCCAAAATAGGTCAAAAAGTCAGAAAATCAAAATAAAAAAATAGTACCTTGTCCAACTATGAGTCTCCGAGCTCAAACATAGGCAAGGCCATCATTGATGTGCCCCCAAGACACCCTAGGTTAGTCTTTAGGAGTCTGTCGTAATAATCTAGCAATCCATCAAGTGTTCATATCTCATCAATAACTGGTCAAATTTAGTCAAACTACATGGTCTTTGCGTGTATAATGTAGGCAAGGCTCATCTTTGATAAGCCCTTAAGGCCCCTAGCATAATAAAAAAAAATTATATGATTAAAAGTTATTAATAAATTTATTGGACCTAGACGTAGACGCATTATTTCTCCCCCCTTTTGAATAAATTTAAAGCACGTTTAAAATGATCAATTTTTGCCCTAAGAAAAATACCATGAACAGTTTCCGTAGGTTGAGCTCCTAATTCGAGAAAATGAACAATATCACTATAAATTAAACTAGTTTGATTCTTATTCATTGGATCATAAAAACCCAATTCCTGAAGAGCTCTTCCTTCCCTTTGAGACTTAACGTCAATTGCAACAATTCGATTGGTAGCTCATTGGGCTAGATAGACAAGAGATTGGGATCTTGGTAAAAACTCAGAAAACACAAAAAACATTTGAAAACTTAGAAAAACCCTAAACAACCTCAAATAATTGAAAACCAAAACATTACATGGACATTCAGAAAGATCATAAACAACCTCAAAACATTTTCAAAATACCAAAAATATTGAAATATTCCAGAAAATCCCAAAACCATCCATCCCATCTCGCTTTCACTCGCAACAAACCTTCATCCATAATAAATAAATCATCATATTCAAACTTTGGTAAAACAAATAGAAAACAAGTGTGGCAAGTCGTAAAGTGAGAACCTAAATGTCAAAATCTAAAGTCTATATCATAGACAAACAAGTCGGTAGCATTTGTATCAATGACCTATCAAACACTTGGTCTTAGTCAAAACATCTGATAAACATGTCCTAGGATGCATCCTTCCTACAATGGGAATCAACATCAAAAATCAATTGAGCTATGTTACTTTGGCAAGAGATATAGATAACATTGGTTGTTTATTGTTGATCTTTTCTTATGATTTATCTTATTGATCCATTCCGAGGACCTCTCACTACAATAAATCCTTGTGATTTGCTCCATTTTTTGCTTCCACCCACCGTTTTAATGTATTTTTTGGAAATTTTTTGAAAACATCGGCGCTATTTATCAGGATGGCACAATTTTTGGCATTTATTGCATCGATCAATACAAGTTGGCACTAATTTAGGTGCTAATTAGCACCAAAATTAACACCGTATTTAGCACCGAAATTAGCTTCGAGTTTAGCGTTGTGTGTAGCTCTGACTTTAGCTTCGAGTTAAGCTTTGGGTTTAGTGTTGGATTAGACACCCCTATGTCGAAGAGACTTATTTATATGTCTCATCAATGATGTAAAATAGTGAAATTTCAAAAAGATACGAGCATATCGAGGAGAGAATCACTTATGTCACCTCGACAAGGTATATCTACAAGTGCTTGGCAAAACACACAACTCTTGGATATAATGAAGTAATGTCGATGAGACATTAAGATATCAGTAAGATAGATAAGATTGTCTCATCGACAGTCTTTAAGTAATGATTAAAAGCATACACCACTATACCACCGAGAAGGTGAGCAACATATGTGGTAGAGTGGTGTACAACGCAACCCCATAGATAGAAGCCTTGAGTAAGGTGGTAGTGCGGTAATCAGTAGAAGGGAAGGGCAAAACACTGCTATACAATAGTGATAATCACAAGTCTCCCCGGCATGGTAGAGTTACACCGATATATAAAGAAATACCGCTAAAGGAAAATATCGATGAGACAATGGCATATCGACAAGAGATATTAACTTGTCTCATCGACACTGCCAACCAACATCAGAGGAACATAAGATCTAATGTCGATGAGACATTGAGATATCGGTAAGACAAAAAAGATTGTCTCATCGACACTCTTCAAGTAATGATCAAAAACATACAGCCCTATACTGTTGGGAAGGTGAGCAACATATGCGGTAGAGCGGTATACACCACAACCCCGCAACAAGAAGCCTTGAGCAAGGTGGTAGTGCGATAAACAGTAGAAGGGAAGGGAAAAACACCTCCATACTGCAGCGAGTATAATAAGAGAGGGCGGTAGTACGATAATCATGCATCATTACAATTTACAGCAATAAATGTAGAAAATCACATCAATTGCCAAAATTAAATGCTATTAAATTATTAAGAGTTGCCAAAACTAATATGACTAGATACCGCGCCATCCAAAGATAAGTGAGTTTTCCCAATATCGCTCTCAATTGTAGTGCACTAGCGTGGAAGGAGCTAAGGATACGAGAAGAAGTCCTGCAAGCGTGAAATACTCGGGTAAGTGCACGAAAACTCTCTGAAAGAGCTCTATTAATTTTAAAAATCTTAAAAGGTTTTGTCATCTAAAGCCATATTAGAGAAAATTGAAACATTCCTCCTAAAAGAAAATGATCAGAAGTAAAAGAAAGTCGGCCTAAAATTAAAGATGAAGAACCTGAAGTAAAGAAGAAAGCACTCCATCCTAAAACAAAACAATCAAAAGTAAAAGAAAGTCAGCCTAAAATTAAAGATGAAGAACCTAAAGTAAAGAAGAGACCACTCCATTAGTCCATATTAGATATACTTCCAAGGTCTACTAAAGAGGGTAATAAGAAGTTTCTCGTGAACACTACACAAAGTTGTAGGGATGCCCTCATTTCCAAATCTGGATGGGACCTATTTTGGTATTTTTGCAGTAAGAGAAATGAGAAGATTCCAATGTCAAACGCTTGGATGTTGGATATAGCAAGGTTGATTGTCCCAAATGTGTTTGTTGATGTAGAATTTATCAGAATGCTAACCAAACACTATCACTCAACAACCAAAACAGTAAGGTTTCCAAATGGCACAGTATTGGTAGAAGTAACTAGAAAAGCCATCATTGAGTGTTTTGGCTTAAACAAGCAGGCTTTGACCAAGATAAACCTGCAGAAAAGTGAGGAGGATTATGCTAGGTTAAAAAAGACTTATAGAAGTGATGAGGTACCCCTATATATGAAAAGAGGCATTTGTAATAGAACATTCCCCATCTCTACTACCACTACTGAACCATTTAATGTGACAGATTTTTAGTATTACTTTGTGAGTACATATTTAGCTCTTTGACAAGTGTTGGGGATAGATGCTCAAGATAAAATGCCAATAGGCCTAATGATGATGGCCATGAAAAATTAAAACCCTAAAACTAATATTGAATATGACTTTGCTTCATACCTTGAGAAGGCGTTAGATGATGAATTCTCCCAAGTTATAGAGAATGGAGCACCGATTACATTCAGACACTATTCCCTACTGTGTCATCTAATATTGTACCAGAATAGGAACCATTGGAATAAAATAATAGACTTGGATTCAGTAGATGAGCAAGGGAATCCCACACCTATCCAGAAATGGTGCTATATTTGGGACAGTTGGTGCAAGAATTCAAGCTTTGTTGTATTCTACGAAGACTTTGTACATAGAATCCTTCAATTTCTTGGGTATGCAATACCAAGATTTTCAAACAAAATGTTGTAACTAGTGAGACCTTTGGCTTTAAGACCAAAGCAGGGTCATACACACAATTTTGGAGATTGGTTCTTCCTCCCAGAAGTTACAATAATAAGAGTTTATGGATGCCCTGTTGCTCCACACATACTGCCAAAAATTTTGCCCCTCAGATTAGCATTTCTTGAATTTATTTGGAAAATGATGTGGATGGAGAAAGATGTAATTCACAAGCAGAAGAAAGGCACTTTCCTGCCAAACCAAACCAAGTGTGAAGATTGGACTGTAGGCTCAGACACACTAGAGGAGTTACAATATTATTTGAAGACAAGATATGCATTGAAATCTGGAAAAGAAAGAGCCTTTGACCCTAAAAATCATATGAACAACATAAGGCACAATCTTCTTACCAAAATGACAGTGCCACACCAAGTGGATTTTGAAGAAGATGTCATAAGGAACTGCATACTTATAATGATGTTTTTAGTAGAAGGAAAAAATGGGAATATATGAAGAAGCTTGAAGAAAGGACGAAGCGGATGTCCAAGGATTTCCTAGGATACTTTGTTGAGGAAAATGACCCCATCAAGAGGATAGAATTGATAATTGGTAGATTTGAATACTTGTACAGAAAGAAGGAAGCATATCTCCAAGAAAATGATAGTGGTGCAACTGCAGAGCATACCCCAGGTGAAACCTCTAAGCCTCCCATGGATTAGTTACCTCCCAAAAGATAGAAGACAGGAAGCATTGAACAATTAGTACCTTATGAGGATGCTGAAGAGGTGGGTGATACTGAGGAAGTGGCTACAGTACTGTAGTCAATGATAGGTGATATTGAAGTTGATCAGCCCATCCTTGAGACCAGTGCCATAAACATGAGGAAAGGATGGGTGATGTAGAAAAAACAAGTACAGAGGTACATGAAGATGAAAGGGAAATTGCAGCCAAGAGATTCATAGAAGATGATGAATTCATTAAGACTCCTGAATTTAAGGATTTTTGGATGAAGATGAAGATAAAATAATTTCAAGAGAGGATGGAATCAGCTGAAGCAGGAATTGAAGTATCGGAGAAAAATGAAATGGTAGCACAAACTTTCCAGGAATTAAGAGTTGACAACATTGACATTAGCCCCCAGAAGGCTAGAGAAATGGTCTTGAAGAGCAATATGCTCATTTTCCCTGGCTTGGAATTAAAGAAAATGTTTTTGCTTGATCAAGTGCGGGCTCAGGAAGATCCAATGCTAGTTGAAGAATTTGACTCCGATGAAGGTTTGAGTGGAACTAGGTATAACCCAAAGATTGAAACCCTAGCCATATGGATCAAATAGAAAAATATGTAGAAGCCAAAACTATTGGATGTAATTCAAGGGATGAAAGGGGAAGCAATGGTAAGGATAATACAAGATACCACCCCTTTGGAGGCAGCCACAATTACCATGCATTCGGCCATGTTCACTCAAGCAACTGTTAAGGGATTAGAAGACAGATTAAAGGAGTATGAAAAGGAACAAAGATTCGTAAATGATGAAGTTAATAAACTATTCATGGAGAATGTCAAATTGAAAGAACAATTAAGAGGAGCAGGACCCTCACAAAGCAAGGAGATGGTGTTGTACAAGCCTCCTATTGCTCCAATGGATATTGTGAAGAAAATTTTTGCACAACAGGTAAAAACTCCAGAGAAGGAAGTGGATGATGTAAAGAAGGCCAGCAATCAAACCTAGGATGAAGTGAAAAGATGAATTTGTGAAGTTATGGAAAATATTCTTGAGCACAGGATAAAATCAGTTATGGATAAACTGGAGAATGTGCATGATAGTTATAAAACACTTCAGCAGGCAATGGACCAAATAAAGACACATATGCTTGTATTAGATCCTTTGTTCAAAAGGTGGTAGCCTATTCACCACACTTTGGCTAAGTTATGCAAAGTTCTACAAAGAAGTCTTGATGCACCCACATCATTAAAGCCAACTGAACAAACTGTGAAGATGATTACTGATGAATTTTAGTATGTACAAGGGTTTGTTAAAAATATTGTAACACGAATGGATTTATTCCATACCTGGAAACAGTGGTATATACCTGAAATCGTGAGAGATGGTGATCAGTTGAAGGACTTGGATAAGTGGAAGAAAGAATCCAGTCAAGTTGTTGATAAGTGTGTAGCTCATATACAGGAGGATGCTGATACCAATCTTCCCAAGCTAAATTAGATCATGGATGGGTTGATTGTTCTTGATGTGGGATACCTAAAGTTTTTCAATGATACAAAGGCATTACTAGATAGTCGATGGCAAACTCATCTTGCAAACATGCAAGAGATCCAAGAATATAAGTGGGCATCAAATTTTATGGTCTATCAGTGGGAGGAAAAGTATTTGGTTTCAAAAGAATAGGACACTGAGGTTAGAGCATTTGGACATTCATCATGGAGAGGAAGACTTTGCTAGATCAATGATCACGGGTCTTCTACGTTGAATAATGGAACCATATGTCAAAATGTCTTAAATCTTGTTATTTCCTTAATTATGCTAATTAAATAGTTGTTGGTTTCAGAAGAATAGGACACTGAGGCGAGAGCATTTGGACGTTCATCATGGAGAGGAAGAGTTTTCTAGATCAATGATCATGGGTCTTCTATGTTGAATAATGGAACCATATGTCAAAATGTCTTAAGTCTTGTTATTTCCTTAATTATGCTAATTAAATAGTTGTTAGTAAAAGAAGTAGTTATGAAAGGTTGTTTCTTTTTGTAAAAGGCCTGTAGCTTGTTGCTTCCTATATAAATAGGAAACCAAGGCATATTTTGAAATTATCATCATCATATATCATTTCCATTTTGAAGACTTCTATTATTAATATATCAATTGAAGCAATATAATGAAGAACATCTTATTATAGGAGATTCTCCATGATTGTGTTATCATTCTGTATTTTCTTATGTTTTCCATACTTATTTCTTCTTATATTTGAATGAATATCAGTTATTGAGCCTCAATACTGTGCTTATGTGAATGAATATGTTGATACAGTAAAGCATTTATTATGGATGTTGGTAGAGCTGCTAATTTTTTTGAAAATTTGAGCTTATTTTGCCTTGTTACATGTTCAACATAAAAATGGAAACTATTTAAAAATAATAAAGTTAACAAAGTTGCTTATTTAAATAATTATG
This sequence comes from Sequoiadendron giganteum, assembly GCA_007115665.2. NCBI lineage: Eukaryota > Viridiplantae > Streptophyta > Pinopsida > Cupressales > Cupressaceae > Sequoiadendron > Sequoiadendron giganteum. Next base: position 397,449,444 of record CM021106.1, read on the forward strand.
AGTTACGTGCATTAATATTTTATTAACTTTTGTGTCTTCACGAACATATGTTGATACAAAATGAATGGAAGAAGCATCCAAGTAATCCTATTTTTTTCTGCCAACAATTCATACCAAAGATTGAATAATTTAAGGATATTGCAATAGGTAATTAAGGATACGATGATGATGATATATTCTTATACTTGTATATTCTATGAAACAGTGTATATATTCTTGTACTTTTAAATATTATTTTATTATTATGTCTATTAAATAAAATAGAGTTTAAAATAAAAAATGCTTCACCCTTTTTTGTAAGTGAGTATGTGAATTATTGTTTAAGGAAAAATCTTACAGTGTTTACATTTTCAATTTACTATTTTCAAAGCTTCATTTGCTATGTATATAAAATTGTATGTGTTTTTATCTCGAATGACATAAAACAGTAATATCATCAGAATCAGGGTTTTCAATTTCAGCACCATCATTGTCCACACTTTTCATATCCTGTTCACTTTTAAGTACAATCATCAAAATTTTATTTTTATTTCTTCTCCCAGTTAATCTTGATTCCTTTCAGCACAACACAGTAGGTTGCATGTTAAATTTCAAACATTTTCTTTGCATTTTTTTGTATATATTATTTTCTCAGTGCATCATTATGTAACAACAATTTCACTTCTAAGATATATAGTAATAATAAATGAAAGCACGTGTTTTCTTTGTCAATGGAAATGTATGGTGAATATCCTATGTCTTTCAGATAAGTGTTCAAGCGAAATAAGACATAACTGATTGAATCTAATTTTCTACTGTACAAGAAATAAGACATAACTGATTGAATCTAATTTTCTACTGTACAATTGTTTTTTTATGTGCTTTTTACTTTTTGCATGTGGATTACCCTCAGAAAGAGACTACTTATCTTTTCTTAAATGAAGCCCTTACATTTCTTGTATACGAAAGGAATTTACTACTTGACAACAAATTCGTGAACTTCATACAAATTAAGATTGGTGTAAAAGGCCATCCCCGCAAATGTTGTTTGGTCTAGAATTATAATGGAAAATAAAAAAGCTTGCTAGGAGAATAAAACAGGTTTTCAATTGTCCAAGTACAACATAATATTACTGAAGCATTTCAAAATTTAGGCCATAAGAATCATCCTTTTTTAAACATGGATTGCAAATAATTCTGAAAATTTAGAAGTCTTGGTCATTAACATTATTGTCTACTACAATGTCATCCAATGTATCATTGTCAATGTTCATATGTTCTTTCAAGTATTTAATATTATCATCATCCTCATCTTGACCTGCATCTTCTTCATCATCATTGAAATTTGACTGTAGACCATCTATATTGTTACCAGATGTATTTGGATCATCATTTTCTATACCATCCATATTGTTGTCTTCCATAACATCATCTAACTCTAGATTTTTGTCTTCTTGTGCCTGAACATAACCATCTTCAACATCATCATGGAAGTCAATTTCTTCGATGTTCTATAATCCCTCTCTCTCATTTTGCTGGCCATCATTATTTTGCTCAGTATCCACTAATGCATCATCAAATACATGCCTTAATATTGCATCATAATGTATGACAAATATCCATTTCAGGTCCAAAATATCTTCATATAAAAATACCTGCACATGAACGACATACATATATTAGACATTATATAAATTGTATGAACATATATACATCAATTGAATAATGGAACATTATTTTATAGACTACCTCTTTTATACAATAATTGCTATAAAACACAATTTTGACAACATAGTTTATAAAACATCAATCCACACTCATTTATTATTCTTTGGTTTTCTACCCTTAAGAACATCCTTAGGGAGACCTTGTTCTTCCCTCTTCTTTTGTGCAAGAGTGTGTTTTAAGAAGGGGAAATCAATAAATAACTCATCCCCAATGGTAAGGTCCATAATAGCCTCAACCATTATCAATATATCAACCTCTCTTTCCATATCTCCATCTTTATCATTTATAACCTCAACAAATTGACAATTCGGTCTTACAGTAGGGTCCCTTCCCTTACTACTATTTATAAATCCTACAATATTTTTGTGTGTGTATGTGTGTCCATCTATATACATAAGATGACCTTTATTCATTTCTTATCCACTTTCCAATTGGATATGATGTGTATACATATTCGAATTTAGACAATATGTTGACATGCTAGGCTTATATTCTTCTAGCCTTCTCCATTCACCATTGTAATATGATGAACCATAATATGGAATTAATCTCCTAGTGGTTTGTTCTAAATTGTTTCTATGTTTGGATCCCACATGTACATTTTGGACAATAAAGAGGCCTAGATTCGCTCCATGAATATTGGAGGGTCATATCATGTAGTTGTATCCCCAACATTGAAACACCTCGTACACTCTAGGTAGTTGTTGATCACTAGGCCAGGCGCAATATAGTCGACAATCAAATGTCTCTTTATAAATTGATCTCAAACTCAGAGGTAATTCATCATCTCCATCACATTCATTCTCATAGGGTATGTAGTCCACCTTCCCCTTGTCTTTAAGCAAATTATGCATCTTCACACTGGTTCTTGTTTGCTACTTGTTTTCATCAATTCCTCATCTTCTGAGCTGGTATATTGGCACAAATTTTTGTTAGATGTATCATCTGATAAATGATCATTTCCCTCTAGGTTGTAATTTGGTGATCTAGGAAACTTTAAATCAAGAACTTTATCTTGCAAGTATCCACTAAGAAAAAATTAGTTATTTAAATAATATAAAACAATGTTTAAACGAAGTATACATGTTATTTATATCAAATTGGAAAATTCCTCACCACAATTCCTATTGGATTTGAATCGATTGTAGGAGGCATACTACCGACTGGAAGCTCATCATATATGTAATGTCTTTGTACAATCGCTCGTTTGAATTGTTTCTTTCCACAACATACAGAACATCCACAAACAACAATTTTCTCAAATTATTCATCCCAAGTACTATAGTCTCAGCCTACCTCTTCTTCAGTGCAATAATTTTTTGTGTCTGCAGTATCCATTGTCATCTACGTGATTTAATAGTTTTAGGTCCATGTCCACATACATATCTCATTCTTTTGCTAGTTGAGAGCTTAGGCTCTGCATTTGCTCCAATCTCCATCTAAAATAATCAACAACATGCATTAATTTATGTCAAGATTGGATAATACATTTAAAATTTCAATAATACTATGAAAAAAGATGGATGTATCACAAAATTCCATTAGATCATTTTTTCCGAAGTTAAGTCAAAATTTGAGTACCTGATGTCCCGCTTCATCCATTGTGTCCTCATTTGATATGGCACAATTTGTTGCCATGGCCTCATCTCGCCCCTATAATACACAACATAGTAAATAATGTTTAGTACACCAATTATATCATTTCAACAAATATGCTATCCAACACAAAACCTCACTTTAGTCATATATTTGACATATTGATATCATGTTTTGGTTATCCCAATTTACAAACTTTTCCCTTGATCATAGAATCATATTTAATCACCATTCTTGTGCATTTTCAACCAATAAGTCTGACCTCAGAGGCCTCATGGATAGAAAAATGTATTTATCTCCTCTATGTTGTAGCATTTGTGAATTCATAAACACCTTCCTCCTTTGGTTGAGGTTGATTTGTCTTCTTACCTCTATTGTATCTACAGATTTCGTTGTCTCATCTATTTCTACCCACTTTCCTCTCAGTGATTTAGTATTTCTACGTCGTCCATGTCCTCTCTCCATGGCCTCCTTTGTGAATAGAATTCCGCCATAGAATCTTTCACCACACTACCGTCGAGAGGGAAAAAGCAACTTGTGGGACCATGGTACAAACCACTCTACCGCATCAATCTGATGAAGGAGCCACGGGACAGCGGTGGTCACCACACTACCGCATGCCAATGGTAGAAGACTTGCAGGAGTCACCGCAACACTGCCACAAATAGAAGGAAGACTCGTGTGCCACCATAGAAGCTTTCACCGCACTACCGCCGAGAAGGATGAAGCATCTTGCAAGACCACGATAAAAACCGCTCTACCGCACCGAGCTGATGAAGGAGCCACAAGATAGCGGTGGTCACAAAGACAAGGCAGGAGTTGGAATTATTTCCAACACTATGGATCATGTGATACACAACAATGAAAATAGTCACTATACAACAATGATAGGTGCTAAATTAGGTGCACTTGATGCTGCCTTATACGTCCCAAATAGATTACATTAATAGCCAATAGTTGGTGCTAAAGTTGGCGTTAACTAACGCAGACTAAAACATCGACTAATGAATGAAAATCAAAAATTTAAAACTTTCCCGCGTGAAGGAAAAAATCAAATGTCAAAAAAGGGAAAACGCCATGTGAAGGAAGAGAGCAGGGCGCTACCAGAAACTGATGAGAAATTCAATATAATTTGCGACACCATAGGTAAGGTTTAAAAAAAAAGAATCTTGGTTGAATTCGTGATTGTTTATTGGTTTGTGGCCTAACTAGTCTAAGCAACCTCTAAATTTTCTCATTATTATAAATTGTAAAACCTTTGAGAAACCAACAAAAAAATTTACCCTACCCATTTGAGCTTAGGCTCAAAATATTATAACATGAAATTGTTGTGCCTCTTACACACACGCCCCGTTCGGAATGGGGACCCTCTCTTTCCTTTTGGCTTTTCGGGTCCTTTTTGCTTCACCTCATTTTGTGTGCCCCATTTTGACGTCCTTGATGGTCAACATGTTCTCAAAAGTCTCATTTTGGGTTGACCTAATTTTTCCCCTTTGAAAATGCTAAGTCTTAAGCCCTTTCGAGTTTTCTCTGTCAGTTGGCCTTTTTGACATCCGTGGGACCATTCGGGCCCGGGCCCTCGGCTTTCCCCTCTCAAGTTTCCCTTTGCGGGTTTCTCTTTCGGCTTCATTGTTTCATACAGCTAGCGGTTGGCATCTTCTCGACCTTCGGACCCCAGAGTCCTCTTCGTCGTTTGAATTACCTTGGCAGATTTTCAAGTGGTTGTGCACCGATGTCTTTCCGGACCTCGGACCCCGGTTCTCCCGTCGCCATCCCAAAATTTGATTCACCTACCTAATCTGCCATCGTACCAAGCATTTATTAAGGCATTAATTGCACTTGGGGGCTATTTAAACAAGTTTTCGACTATCATTTTCACATGTCAACAGTAATCGAAGAGCCCAATGTCGCCTCAGCAATTTCCTCCTCCACGCCCGAATTCCAGCTCAATCGTTCTTCAAGGATTCAATCTTCTGCTGCTTCGGGCCCTTGAGGTAGGATCGCTATCCGCTTGCCTTTCTACTTCTTCCTCAAAATCATGGGTCAAACTAAGGGAAAAGTAAACTAAACCTTAAAATCCGGTAGGATGGTGCCTTAACATGAAAACCCACAAGTTAAAAAATTGAAAAACAATCACTTGAGGGTTAAAATCGAAAACCGGAACCTTCCTGTCCCATCGCTATTCTCCGAAGTGGGAGACTGCACCATGCGGGCCTGGGCCTTGCCCCGGCCATGGCTTTAACTTAGAAAAAATTTCTCTGATAGCGAAGTTCCTCCTGGGTTCTGACCGCCAAAATTCCCTAACTGTTTCGTCATTCTAAACGGTGGATTTGCTCCGTCTTCCCGACCCCCGGACTCCGGTAACACAAAGTCTGCCTCATACTTGTCACAAAAATCAAAACTTTGGAGTTGCCCCCGGACCCCGGTCCTCAGACTTTTGTCCACGACCCGCTATCTTTGTTTTGACATTTCACACGGCCGCCGCAGGACATCCTCCCTACTCTTGGACCCCGGTTCACCCTTCACTCCACATGATTTAAACTGGGAAAGTGAAACGTCCAAACCTCTCTAAGACCCCGGCCTCCGAAATTCCATCATTGGAATTCCATGTTGCTTTTGCCGTCCCGAACGGCCGAACCTATTTGCCTTTCCGAACACCGAGCCCCGAACCTCAATCCACCTCTAGAAGTTTTTCCAACTGCCAAGCCTACCTAGGTCTCATCTTTCAAACTTCCATCTCTGGAATTTCGTCTATGTTTCATCATTTCGCACGGCTATCCCCAGGCAGCTTCCTAACACCTACGACCCAAACTTCGGGGCCTGCCTCCCGAGATGTCGTTTGCCCTGCGTTGTTTCAAACAGCCAACCCTGGATGGCTTTCCTATCGCTAAGGCCCGAACGCCAAAATGATGACTCAAATGGCCTCCAAATTGAAAATGGACTTCGACCCACGTGCTAAAAATGGACCTTCTTTGACACCACCCCTTTATTAAACAAATCCTGAATCAGGAAATGTCATTAGGAGCAGCTTGCCTTGTTTGCCCTTCCAAACAACATTCTGCCAGGGGAAGTCCGGCCCTTGGGACCCAGGTCACCTGTTTGTCTTCCAATGTTATTATTATAAAGTGTTAGACCTTTCTTAAACGAATGTTGTGGATCTAACCTTGATTTGTAGGGATTTGTTTGAGGCTACATTCTCATGTTAATGTTGCTAACTCCCGTCTATCTGTACAGGATTTATGGAATCTAGTGCAGAGGCTTCTGGGACGGCCAAGGACAAAGGGAAAAGAACCGCCAAAGCCCCTCGAGGAAAAGAAGATAAAGATCAAATGAAATATCAATGCCAGGGGGCACCCTTGCATTCCAAGGTCACAACTAGTTGGAAGAATATCACATACACCAATACGGACATGTCGATATTGATGAGTTTACACGAAGAGTCAGAATAGACCAAAAGACAAATAATGAAAAAATTGATCAAAGGCAGTAGACTTGCCAAGGCTGCAGGTTTCCCACCTACCTTAGTGGCCCCCGAACTGGTAATGGCATGTCGGGAGGCATACCAACTTCAAACAAAGACCATCATGGACAGGGATGGCAATGTCCTAGTTGATATATCCCCTCTCAGGATAACTAAAACCTTCCACATCCCCGCCTTTGAAAGCATGGAGACCCCAACCATTCAGGAGTGTAAAGCATTATGGGATCAGAATCCTTTAAAATGCAAGAAACTGATCAACCAATATTGGTTGAAAGACAGGCGGGGCAGGGCTACCAAAGTCCCTCAAGAGCTCTACCATAGCAATTTCTTTGAGGACTATCACGACCTAGTCACCCTACTAAGCAAAGTAATGGGCCTTCTTGCTGCGGCCTTCTTCCAGGAGTGGATGCTATATTTTCTTGAACAAATTCTCCATGGGGATGACACTGCATTCTATTGGGGGTAGATAGTCAGCAATTGCTTTCATGAGCAATTTGTCAATGTGAAGAAGACCTCCAAATTCTACATGATGTCCTACCTAGTTTATTCACTTGTCAATCGGTGACATTATAGTGGAATGTCTGTAATGCCCAATGAGGCACCAGGAAGAGCGCTTAAACCCTATGACAAATACCCTCAGCTGCAGTACAGGAATTTCAAGAAGGACTATTGTAGGGTAAACGATGCTTTTACTGCCTACATCATTCGGTCGCTTGGAGGTAATTTTGAGAGAAGAGTCTCTCACAGTGCTAGGGCCCTTCTCAAGCACTACGCCTTCCTATTCATACAATTTCCCAAGTTCACCTACATTCATGCCCATGGATTCTCTAAAAGGCTGAACAAGCTGCCCCGATATCCTAATGACTGAATTATACTCTTGGAACTAACTCAGCAGTTGCGCCACATACACAACATTCTAAGCAGTAAGCATTTGGTGGGAACCCCTTATCCCCTCACACTTGGGCGGGGAGTGTATGAAATTCATACTTCCCAATGCTCAGGCAATTCAAAGAAGGAGTTGGTCGAATACCACTTCAGACAACATATAGCTTGGTCGTGGATGGACCCATACGGTCACATTAGAAAGGCACTTGGACCAGAGTATGCCCACCTCCACCACGATGATTTTTGGACTAATTGCAAGGACGACTTTGAAGTGCGAATATGACATTATATGCGTATGACTGCATACTTCATGAAAAAGGTGAACCTGTGTCTCGTTCCAGATCAGTTTGAAGAGGAGGAGAGCATAGTGATCGACCCGAGGTATAGTGTCATTTCCAATCTGTCATTGCCTTTAATTGATTGGAATGAGCTAGAGGTTGATGACCTCGACATTCTTACTAAGCCTGTTGAGGCTCAGACAAAGGCATGGATCGATGCGTAGGTCACTTGACTAAAGAAACAAGGAGTCGCCTTGACATTCAAGGGGCTCGAAAGTGAGCCAAGTGGTTCTAATGGTGGGACGACTACTAATACAACCAGAGAAACATCCAAATCCCCACTATCTATTAAGTCAAGGAAGAGAAAGGAGGTTGATGAGAAGCAACCTAACCCAAAAGTGTACGCCAAAAAGGCCTCGGAGGGTGAGCCTCCTAAGAAGCATAAAAGAATGAGCAGGGTCATTGCGATGCCTGTAATACCTAAAGATCCACTCCACGAGGGCGAGGAGATGGAGGCTGACCCACCAAGGTCTCCACCCGCTTCATCTATTGCTGCTATTGCCACCATCCCACCCACTTCACTTGCAATAGTTTCTTCCTCTCCGCCCGCGGTGGACATTGTTGTCCACCTCACCTCCACTTCTCTGATCGCACGGGTCATATCGATGGATTCATCCTCTGCCACAACCTCTCCAATCTCATCATCTTCCATGTCTCCTTCCCTTCCACCCACTTCATTTGCTATTGCAATGCCTACCCTCACTATCCCAGAGTCCTTTGTCAAGTAAATGCAAATTGTGCCATCTAAACTTTTGGGAATGCTTGCAAATCCAATGGTGCAAGATGCAATCTCCCAGGCAATGGTTAACGCCCCAGCTCTCCCACCTCCTACGAAACCACCTAGAATGGAGGTCACAATACAAATCTCAGATGAGCTTGAATGAGGGTAACTGGAGGCTCGAAGATGAGGAATTTGAGTATCATGAGCATCCAATATACGATCATCGAGTGATCGATGAGGTGTCCTATGATTCTTCTAGTGAGGATAGCGAGGGTCTAGGGATAGACATAATCTAGGAAACAACTAATCCAGAGCTTGACGTGAAGTGGAATAAGCAAGTCAAAGAGATTGAGGACAAAGAGGTTGAAGGACAGCCTATGGTTGAAGAAAGAGTTGTTGCTCTAGAGACTGAGGGTAGTAGGTCTCCTACGGAAGGACATGATCAAACCCTAGGGCATGATGAAGAAACATCCTTCCACGAATATGAACAAGAGGATAGGCCCGGGGAATGTGGGCATGACCAAGATGAAGAAGAAAATGGTGTTGAAATAGAAGACCACCCTGACAAGAAACTACTCACCAAATCTCCTACCAAATGTATAATGATTGTGCAAGATTCTGACGTGGAGAAGGAAGATGCAAGAAATGAGCAGGAGGTCCTTAATAACAAATCCATTGAACTTAGGGTGGAGGACAACAAATATTGACATGAATCACCTAAGGGAGGACCCCCGATGCTTGATTGGCTAGAGCTCATATTAGTACCAAGAAGGAGAAGAAGCCTAAAATCAAATCAAAGGTAATGATGGATGCCTATGAATCTAGGGCAGTGCAAATAGCTACGTCGGTCGTTGGAGAACAAGGAACAAGCTATAATGTCTCCACCATTGACTTGGGAGTGGCCACCAGGGAACAAAAGGTTGACTACCTCCAGGAATTTGTTGCCACAATGGTGCACCTTATCCAGCAGGATAAGGTTTCAAAGGAAGAGCTCAAGGCACAGGTGGTTGATCTGACAGCCTACATTCAACAATGGTTATATTTGAATGAACAACCTACCACATCATCAGCCTCACCGCAGTTGCTGTCTCAAGAATAGATCGACAAGCTAGAAAGGAGGAACTTTGATAAGACCACAGAAAATTGGTTCCGACAGGTCTTGTACATTGGGAATACAGGAATCAATTCAGTTGTCCGAACAGCAAACAAGTTCCTAGAAGTGAAAAAATCTCTTGAAGGCACAAGGTGAATCTATGAAGAGTTCCTAAAGAAGTATAAGGTTGCCTACCTGAAAATTGAGGCTATCCTCGCATTGCCAAGTGAGGTTTGGGAGAAGGACCTTGCCTTCAAGGACGATGACCATTGGTTAACGGATGTTTGGAAGTGAGACTTCGATCACCGAAAGGGGAGGCTGGAATAGATCCTAGAATGAGTAATTTCAGATATTGAATGGGCCAAGGAGGCCAGAGGAGAATGTGTTAGATACCTCAAGTTGATGATAGGGTACGAGATGCATGTTGTTAAGATCAATACGGAAAGCATATAGCTTCACTTCCAAAAGAGGATGGAGAAGGAAATGTCAGTTGAGGTTACCACAAACTTTATGAGCTTTTCTGCTCGAGCTTTCATCCAGTCTGAGCTCTTCAAAGACCACAATACCAAGTATGACAAAGACTGGGAAAAGCTCCTTAACAATTCGAAGGAATGGAGTTACCAAGTGCTAAGGTTTGACATCATTGAGGTCGAAAAGCTTCGACCGGTGATCTTGAGATTCATGGAGTATGTGGCTTTGAGAAAACGGGAAGGCAACCCTATTATTGATGAAGAATTTCTAAAAGAATAGTTGCAGCAAAGAGCAATCAGCAAAAACACGAAAATGCTACAGTGTTGCCACTAGAAGACAAAATAGGGAAAAGACAAAGGATGTATTTTAAAATGTAATATATTTGGGGGTAGGTGAAACCCTATTGTAAGGTGAATCTTGGTCACACAATAAGATTAAATCTTGGCCATTCATTTTTTTTATGGAAACTATAAATAGGGGTCTCCTCTTCTCATTTTGAGAGAGTTGAGTTATTGTAAAGACATGCTGCAGAAATTGCAATAGAAATACAGTGATTTTGGTGTATTTTGGATTTCTTCCCATGTTCCATGATTCTTCTCCCATAAGTTAAGATTCTAGTTTGAGTTACTTTGTTGTTCTAATTTCCTTTTTAGTTGTCCTTGGTAGATTTAGTAATGTTGTCTTTGTTTGTGAAGATTCCTATTGTGTGTATGCTTTTCTTGTCCATACTTTTAGTCATTTGTTGTTGGTAGTTGATTGTGCAAAGTTAGTCTGGACTCTGATTTTATAGCTACTCTTTAAAATTTATCTTTATTCACATCTATATGGCGAATGAATGATGAAACATCTGCAGTCCTTAGAAGATAGCATAGATTTCATGGCATTGTGAAATTTTTGATTAAGTGAAACTCTATTTTAAGGAAACTGTCCACAGCATGAACCTCCATGATCACTATTCATCGGTATTTGCAGGTCCAGGAACCTTCTCTCTTCCCTTCCCTTTTCCTTTTTTTTTAAGAAATAACCTATGCTAAGATTCATTGCACATTGTAAAGCCAAATTTAACGATAATATGGAGTTCAAGACAATTGTTTGAACCTGCAACAAAAGTGCAGTAATTTCCTATCCAAAGAACTCTGTTCGTAGATCCGATTCTCCTATAGCTTTGATTCACGTAAGACCACCTTGTGATTCCAACAAATCACATCACAAATCAACTGATATATTTCAAGCACCGTCATGACCTGACATCCGAGAGACCTTGGGATAGTGTTCTGTAATTTGATTGTGGAAGATTGTCTTTCAAGAGAGGTAATGCACTTGCATGTTGCCTGTGTTGAGAAGTGCATAAAAACACCATCGACAGAATTGGCGCTAGAAGGAGGGCCTTTTTGGAGACAAAGATGGATCGAATCGGGTCTTTCTCCCCTGAGATATTTCATCGAGTCTTGAGGTCTACACCGAACAAAGGGGAATTTCGGGAATTACAGCCCCCTGTCCAAGCTAAAAGAGCTAAATGAAGGGAACCGTCCATCTCCAATTTACTAGACCAGCTCATTTCTCTTTCACCTCCATCATCTCCATTATCTTTGGTAGTACCATCTTCCATCCATCTGCTTCGGGCAACCTTCCAGGTTGCCACTCTGTTTGGGTTGAATGCTGCCTTTCAGCCAAACACAGTTCTAAACCCTGTTGTTGTCTTATTGACTATTTTCCCTTTACAACCACCAATAAAAATGGCACAGCCGCCTCCACCACCTCCTCCCATGGCATGGTTGGGCAATAACCCATCCCCTTTGGCCTTCAATTTCTATCATGATATGTCAAAGAATCCTAAAAGCTTCTGCACGAAATTCAATGCTTGAGACCCACAGAGGACTACAGAGGAACATGTAAGGATTTTTGAAATCACCTTGAAGACTATGCAGATTATATATGAGGATATGGCTTGCAGGCTCTTTCCCTACTCTCTCAGAGAGGAGGCATTCTACTGGTACATCAACTTGCCCACCGAAACGATCAATACTTGGACTCTTTTGAAGGATGCTTTCTTGCAAAAGTTCAAGACCTCAGTCAGCCCTACGGATTCGTACCGACATTTCATGTTAGTTCAAAGGGAGATCAATGAACCGATCATCTCATTTAATGATCACTTCCATAGAGCATACACTCGGCTGCAGGCCCCGTACATTTTCAATGACATTTTTTTGCCTATTTATTATGCAGCATTGGACAACCTTACTTCAGCTCTGGTAAAAAGGATGCGACCACCGCCCGCTAGGTTGGTAGATGCATACGTTGAGGCCATTATTTCTAGCACATATTTGGGGCAAAACATTTCTGGTCCATTGTCTTCTCTCAAGCAGGCTACGAATCCAATGTTGATTCAAGGGCTTACTCAAGCCTTGCAACATCAGACACCCCTACTGAATCTGGTACCACGGCTACCTATGGTTCTGCACCCCGGGTAGCTGGTGAATCAGGCACCTCTGGTCCCTCACTACTTGTTGCCCCAACAACAACATCCCCATCCTCAGCCGTCCCAAGTGCTGGTGTATCTCCAAGCATCTGAATTCCCACCCGCTCATCAAAATTAGCTGGTTGCACAACCCGTGTTCCTCCATAATTCAGCTTCATAGCCAAACACTACTTAAAAGGACCGGATTGATGAGCTTACAGAGATGATCAATAACATTTCCACCGACATGACACACTTAAGGAATCAGAACAACCAGCTGCAAGCGTCACAAAAGAGCATCCAAGCTAACCTTAATCGTGATAACCGAGATCATCATGAAATTCGGGACAATCAGGATGCTAGCACATCATCCGGGTAGAATTATGACAGAAATCAGAATTTGGGTCAGAACTTTGTCAGAAGGCCTTTCCAAAGGAAAAATCAGACGTGGAACATAAGACCCAAAAATGGTGGTGCTCCCACACCCCTTGATCAGCTTAACAGCAATGAGAACACTACAAGTAGAGTTTACTTGGCTGAGGTTGCTTTATCTGGTCGATGTCGCATACACAAAACAAGTTGGCACTTTGAGCTGGATTGTCCGGAATTCCAAATTGTTGTCGACATCTTCCAAGTTGAGGTCCAAAATTTTGTGGACAATTTAGGGTGCAGAGACATCATCTCGTCCGACCCATATGACTCTTCAGTGTTGGTGGTGAATCGAGCTCCTTTCCTAAAAGCTGAGTGCAATACACCAGAGCAGGAGGGTGCCAACTTGAGCAACAATGATAAAGCGAAAGAGGTAAGTTTTGAAAGTCCTTTGGCTCAGCTTTTTGATTCAGTAGTAATGGTCCTAAAGAGGATGAAGAAGAGCCTAGGGAATATGAAGTCCAAATGTTTCACCAACGGACTACCCCTTACAACCTTAAGAATAGATAGGTCAATGGTCATGCTGGAGGTCCTTTTACAACCTCCACTCTGCCTAATAATTTTAGCACCCCTCCTGATCCAAATGCAAGCAATAACCTAGGGTTTCCCCATACACCTACACGGTACCTCAACAAGAACAAACAACAGAACCATAGCCAAAGCCAACCCACCAGCTCCTCCCAAAATGTTTCTTATGATCAGGAAGTCGAGCAGATGGGGGAGTACATTGTTGAGGAATTTCAAAAGGTGAATCTAAGTGTGTCCGCCTTTGAGCTACTAAAGGTGCCTGCCATCAAGAATGCCTTTTTCAGAATGATAAATGGGACTCCACTAGTCGGGTCGACTCAAGAAACTCTAGCTAGAAGGGTTTCCTTTGATAATCAGAAAAATGAGTCGGTTGTTAGATAGGTCTTCAACAATAAGGTTGATCCACCTGCAAGTCAGCAAGAAAACAAGTAGTCCAACAAAGAAACTAATCAGACTCTAACCCAAAGTAGGGGCAACGAGAAGGACAAAGGCCAAGTCACCCAAGTGGACATTTGTGGAGGATTGTTTCAAGGGAAATTTGAAACTCCTCCCTTCCTGACCACCATCTATGTGTTTGGGAAGAACCTGCATAACTGTCTATTGGATTCGGGATCTTCCGCCAATGCCATGCCCATGAGCGTGTGCAAGGTGCTCGGAATAACACCAACTCCCTCTTAGTGTAAGGTAACACAACTTGACCAAACTGAGATCATCATAGTGGGAGAAATTAATAGAATAACTATACAAATTGTTGTTGATCCCCAGATCCAACAAACCATAGATATTCAGGTGGTTGATATCCCGGATACATATGGTATAATCCTAGAAAGGTATTTCACAAGGGCATTGAATGGATATGCTATGACTGACTACTCGCACATGTGGTTTCCATGGAAAGGGATGTCAAATTAAATTCAGATCGATCGGGAGCCATGGATGAGATCCATGATCACCTAATACAACAACATGAACAAGGTGTTATTTGCTTAAACAGATTTGGGGAATTATTCCCTAGTATCATAAATAAATGAGTAGGAATGCCTTGAAGAAGAGGGAACAAGCGAGGTTTTCTTCGTATTATGCAACCCACCTGCCAATCTAGCCAATACCTCTCAAAGCACTGAAGTGCTGATAGAATCCGACGATGAAGAATTAGGAGAGGATGACAATCTTGGATTGTTGGACGATTTCCAAGATTTCATGGAAAAGTGCGTATAGGACCAGCTTAGTTTAGGAGCCCGAATGAACTTTCAGGAACTCTTGCTGCCTAATTGGTGCAGGGTACATAATGCTACCCATTCAGAGTTTGATTGTTGTTTGTGTCAAATAGCAATTGAACACGTTAGAAGACAAACTCCGAAGGAGAAAGCTGGGTCAGCACCGCCTGAACAAACGCATTCTGCCCCTACACCTCCCCAAATGGTTACTGAAATGAGGGCCCCATTGAAGGTGAAAGTCGGGTCTGTTGATTTTGCGTTCAAGGATTCTCCTGGATTCTAGACGTTGCGCTTTGACGGGTCCAAATCCAAGCATGGGGCTAGAGTAGGTTTCGAATTAATCAGTCCTAGAGGTAAGTCATAATTTTCTACTCATAGACTTCAGTTTTATTACACCAATAATGTGGTAGAATATGAGGCCTTAGTCTTGGGCCTCTTGATGTCACTAAGAAAAGGTGTCAAAATGCTCCAAGTGTTTGGGGATTCGGAGTTGGTCATAAAGCAAGTTAGGAAGCTTTATTCCTATTATGATCAAAGACTCATCAACTACTGGCACCAGGTATGGGATCTACTGGAAGGACTGGATGTTTTCAATATCCAATTAATCCCGCGCTCTCAGAACCATACTACCAATGCCTTAGCACAGGAAGCAAGCACGCTATAACCACTGTCCCTATTGGGCCTCAAGAGATTCACTGTGGAACTCACCTTTGTCCCATCAGTGCCAGACAACGTAGCCAACTTCTAGGTGTTCAAAGATGACAAACACATCTTGGGTTTTATCACCAGTTCATATGTGTTTGCTACCTAGATAATCGACGAGGTTGAACCTCAAGAGGCTGACCTGGATATAGAGCGGATCATCAACATAAAGACTAATACCATCCCTAGGGGGATGGTCCAATTAGAGTGAATCTTTGACTTGGATCAAATTAGAGATCAAGATCAACAGGCTAAGAAAGATACCATCAGTGGCCAGTGTGACACCTACAACCTCGGAATGGCTAGGAATGCTAAGAATGTGTTTATTGGTAAGGTGTGCACTCCTGAAGAAAAAAAAGGTATAATTGAGGCTCTGCAGAAGTACCATGACATCATCGCCTAGAGCTACGAGGATCTCAAAATGTATGATACATCAATTATCACCCACACTATCCCTCTTAGACCAGATGCGAAGCCATTTCGATAGTGGCAACGCCCTATCAATGCTTTGCTAGAACCAATAATATACAAAGAAGTAAAAAAGTTGTTGTCGGTCAAGATCATTTTTCCAGTTAGACATTCCACATGGGTGGTGAATTTGGTTCCTGTTAGAAAGAAAAATGGGGAATTCAGATTGTGCGTCGACTTCCACAACCTAAACCAAGCCTCAGAAAAGGATAACTATCCTATACCTTCATTAGATGAAGTGTTGCAGATAGTAAACGGCTCTCAGATGATGTCCTTCCTTGATGGATATTTGGGGTACAATCAGGTCATGGTACAATATGAAGATCGACACAAAACGACATACACCACCAAATGGGGAACCTTCGCTTATAGACGAATGTCGTTTGGACTAATCAATGTTGGTGCTACCTTCCAGCGCACCATGGATATTACTTTCAAGGACCTGGTTAGCAAGTGCATAATCATCTACATGGATGATTTGATAGCGTTCTCAAAGCAGCGGGGTAATCATGTCACTAACCTATGCAAAGTCTTTCAGAGATGCCGCGAATTTGGGGTTTCCCTTAATCTGAAGAAGTGTATCTTTGGTGTCACTGAAGGGAAGCTCCTTGGAAATGTCCTCTCAGAGAGGGGAATCTCTATCGACCCCGAGCGTATCCAATCAATCATGAATATTTAGCTACCAGGCAGCAAAAAGGAATTAAAATCCTTTTTCAGAAAGATCAACTTTGTCCGCAAGTTTATCACAGGCTTCGCAGAAATCGTCAAACCACTCAATGTTATGCTAAAATAGGACGCCAAGGTCGAGTGGACCCCAAAAGAAAAGCAAGCTTTTGGGGAAATTAAGAAGGAAATTGTTGACGCCCCTGTGCTGGTCATCCCCAACTACCTGAAGCCCTTCTACATCTACTCATTCGCTTCAAATCATTCGTGTGCCAGTATTTTGACACATAAGGATGACGAGGGGAGCAAACATCTGATCGCCTTCATGAGTACCCCTTTGAAATATGTCGAGCTATGTTATCTCAACGTCGAAAATCAAGCTTATGCCCTTGTTAAGGGGGTCAAGAAGTTCAGGTATTATATCTTGCGTAACAAAGTGTTTGCTATAGTTCCTGACCCCTAGTGAAGACATTGCTCATGCAGAACGAGCTAGGAGAACAAAGGGAAAAATGGATCGCATTGTTGTAGGAGTACGATATGGAAATCCAACCAATGAGGCCGGTGAGAGGGCAGGCACTTACCAAAATGATGGCAAAAGTAGTTATTGAGGTTGGGCCCGAACTCATAGCGCAACAATACCAGCTGGAAGATGTCTCTCCAAGGGAATGGTACGATGACAAAGTGTATTATTTATTGAATCATAAATGTTTGCCTCATCTGCAGGGAGTCCAAAGGCGAGCCCTTAGATTGAAAAGTAGCAGTTACATGTTGCAAGGCGTCGTATTGTACAAAAGAAACCATGAGGGTATCTACTTGAGATGCCTTGGTAAAGAAGAAGCTGAGCGGGTCCTCCGAGAATTCCATGATAAGTTCGGGACTGGTCATGGTTTTGGTTTATCAACTATGCATCAAATATTGAGAGTTAGTTACTATTGGCCCACATTTTTCAAGGACACTCTCGGTCATATCTGTACCTGCCACGTATGTCAGACAGCTGCCACTCGAGAAAAGAATGTTGTTGTCCCGTTGCAACTTGTTTTGGAGGTAAGGTCATTCGCGTAGTGGGTTCTCGACTTCATTAGTCTGGTAAGCCCTCCATCATCAGTTGGACATAGGTACATTCTGACCACTTTCGATTATTGTACTAGGTGGACAGAAGCAATCGCTTGTAGGCAATGCACAACTGAAGTAGTAACTAATTTTTTGGAAAGTTTTATTTTAAATCGTTTTGGCTGTCCTTATGCGTTGGTATGTGATAATGGTCCTGCATTTTCTTCGTTAAAATTCATGATTGGGCCTTTGATTATGGTATCGCCCTTAATTTTTTTTCCAATTATTATCCTCAAGGCAATGGTCTTGCTGAGTCAACCAACAAGAACTTGATCACTGTGATCAAGAAGTTACTAGATAGGAATCCCAAGGACTTGCATACCCAGCTTTATTTCGCCCTTTGGGCAGATCATACCCGTCACAAGGGTGCCCTTGGAGATTCCCCTTACCACCTCATTTACAGCTTGGAGCACATTTTCTCCATACATTTGAAAATCCCTACCCTCCAGTTCATCAACGATTTTTATGAAGGGGGAGACCGCAGAGAAGCTCGCCTCGCCGAGCTGTTACACCTAGAAGAAGTATGAGACCATGCAATAGAAAAAATTTCCAAACAGTAGGGCGTAGTCAAAAGATGGTTCAATCACCAAGCCAAAATTAAGGCCTTCTGCATTTCTGATCTGGTCCTTTATTGGGACAAGGCCCACGAAAAGAAATGGGGACATAACAAATTCAACAAGCTTTGGCTTGGCCCCTTTCAGATTGCTGAAATCCTTAGAGATAATGCTTTTCATTTAAAGACTTTGACTGGTGAAGATGTCCCGCTACCTGTTAATGGGAAACACCTTAAACATTACTTCCAGGCCTGAGCTCTTCTAGAGTTGTTCGTGTAAATACCTATACATAGGTTAGGATAGGTTTCTCTACTTTGTTTTGTTTTGCTTGTTTCTCGGTTGTTTTTGTTTTTCCCTTGGAAGAGTCTTTGTGTTCTGCTGTGGTGGTCGTGCTTGGCTCGATAAATGGTTTTCCCTGCTACTCGCTCTTGTGTTGTTCTCTAGATAAGCCTTCATTCCCTATTACTAATCTCTAAAAGCCCCTAAGCATTGGTTTTCACCTTTCGAACTCTGAACTAATCTGGGATGGTGTCCCGTTTGAATTTCTTGCGTCTATCATGGAACGCACAGAAACACACTTTAAAATTTTTGAAGAATCGTATGGTGATTACTGAGAAGGCTAGATAAGTGAAAAATCTAAAGTCTGCTCCACTGACCACTGTGATTCCCAAGCCCATAGTGAGCTTCGATGCTTACACGGTTGAGCAGAAAGAAAAATAAAAGTGTTGCAAAGTAAATATCAAATGAAAAGAATAGACAATATAAAGACAACAACCATATGGGTGTGCGAATATCTCTATTGGGGCTATGGACGTCTGGATGGTAGTAGAGCTATGTTCATGGGGTCACAGCGATAACTTCATCGGGGCTATAGATGCCTAATTGGTAGCAGAGCAATGTCCAAGTTACTTTTGGGGTCAGGCAAACTACGTAGCTTCTCCTTCCCAATCAGTGGTTGTCCATGCTATCTCTGAGGAAAGGAAATGAGCTCATCAAACACACACCTCCATGATGATGTCACGACGTGATTCAATCTCGCCTTCCTTAACTTGCTCTTAGTTCAACTTTGAAAATCAGCTTTGGTGTGCAAAACTAGAGATCATGGGTTCGGAATGAATATTTATCTTTAGAACACTGAGAGCGTTCTCCCAATAGAGTCGTCATTTTTTGTGCCTCTTACACACACACCCCGTTCAGAATGGGACCCTCTCTTTCCTTTTGGCTTGTTGGGTCCTTTTGCTTTGCCTCGTTTTATGTGCCCCGTTTTGACATCCTTGATGGTCAACATGTTCTCAAAAGTCTCATTTTGGGTTGACCTAATTTTTCCCCTTTGAAAATGCTAAGTATTAAGCCCTTTCAGGTTTTCTCTGTCAGTTGGCCTTTCTAATGTCTGTGGGACCATCCGGGCCTGGGCCCTCAGGTTTCCCTTTGTGGGTTTCTCTTTCGGCTTCATCGTTTCACACGGCCAGCGGTTGGCGTCTTCCCAGCCTTTGGACCCCAGAGTCCTCTTCATCATTTGAATTACCTTGGCAGATTTTCAAGCGGCTATGCCTCGACGTCTTTCCGAACCTCAAACCCTGGTTCTCTCGCCATCGTCCCGAAATTTGAATTCACCTACTTGATCTACCGTTGTACCAAGCATTTATTAAGGCATTAATTGCACTTGGGGGGTATTTAAACAAGTTTTGGCCTATCATTTTCACATGTTAGGAGTAATCGAAGAGCCTAGTGTCGCCTTAGCAATTTCCTCCTTCGCGCCTAGATTCCAGCTCCATCCTTCTTCAAGGATTCGGTCTTTTGCTGCTACGGACCCTCGAGGTAGGATCTCGGTCCGCTTTCCTTTCTGCTTCTTCCTCAAAATCATGGGTCAAACTAAGGGAAAAGTAAAATAAACCTTAAAATCTGGTAGGATGGTGCCTTAACATGAAAACCCACAAATTGAAAAATTGAAAAACAATCATTTGAGGGTTAAAATCGAAAACCAAAACCTTCCTGTCTCATCGCTGTTCTTCGGAGTGGGTGACCGCACCGTCCAGGCCCGGGCCTTGCCTCAACCATGGCTTTAACTTAGAAAATTTTGCTCTGACAGCAAAGTTCCTCCCGAGTTCCGACCCCCAGAATTCCCTGACCGTTTCATCATTCTAACCGGCGGCTTTGCTCTGTCTTCCCGAACCCCAGACTCCGGTAACGCAAAGCCTGCCTCATACTTGTCACGAAAATCAAAACTTCAGAGTCACCCCCGGACCCCAGCCCTTAGACTTTTTTCCACGAGCCGCTGTCTCCGTTTTGCTGTTTCACACGGCCGCCGCGGGACATCCTCCCTGCTCTCGGATCTTAGTTCACCCTTCGCTCTGCATGATTTAAACTAGGAAAGTGAAACATCCAAACCTCTCTTGGATCCCAGCCTCCAGAATTCCATGTTGCTTTCGCAATCCCGAATGGCCGAACCTATCCGCCTTTCCGGACACTGGGCCCTGAACCTCAATCCGCCTCTAGAAGTTTTGCCAACTACCAAGCCTGCCTGGGTTTGATCTTCCAAACTTCTGTCTCTGGAATTTCGTCTGCATTTCTCTATTTCTCACGGCTATCCCCAGTAGCTTCTCGACCCCTGCGACCTGAACTTCAGGGCCCACCTCTTGGGATGTCGTTTGCCCTATGTTGTTTCAAATAGCCAACCCTGGATGACTTTCCTATCGTTAAGGCCTGAATGCCAAAATGATGGCTCAAACGACCTCCAAATTGAAAATGGACTTCAACCCACGTGTTAAAAATGGACCTTCTTTCACACCACCCCTTTATTGAACAAATCCAGGATCGAGAAAAATCATTAGGAGCACCTTGCCTTGTTTTCCCTTACAAACAACATTTTTCCAGGGGAAGTTCGGTCCTTGGGGCCCGGGTCACCTGTTTGCCTTCCAATGTTATAATTATCAAGTGTTAGACCATTCTTAAATGAATGTTATGGATCTAACCTTGATTTGCAGGGATTTATTCGAGGCTACGTTCTCATGTTAATGTTGCTAACTCTCGTCTATCTGTGCAGGATTTATGGAATCTAGTGCAGAGGCCTCTAGGATGGCCAAAGACAAAGGGAAAAGAACCACCAAAGCCCCTCGAGGCAAAGAAGATAAAGATCAAATGAAATATCAATGCCAGGGGGCACCCTTGCATTCCAAGGTCACAACTAGTTGGAAGAATATCACATACACCAATATCAGACATGTCGATATTGATGAGTTTACACGAAGAGTCAGAATAGACCCAAAGACAGATAATGAAAAATTGATCAGAGGCAGTGGACTTGCCAAGGTTGCAAGTTTCTTGCCCACCTTAATGGCCCTCGAACTGGTAATGGCATGCTGGGAGGCATACCAACTTCAAACAAGGACCATCATGGACAGGGATGGCAACGTCTTGGCTGATATGTCCCCTCTCAGGATAACTAAAACCTTCCACATCCCCGCCTTTGAAAGCATGGAGACCCCAACCATTCAGGAGTGCAAAGCATTATGGGATTAGGATCCTTTAGAATGCAAGAAACTGATCAACCAATATTGGTTGAAAGACAGGCGGGGTAGTGTTGCCAAAGTCCCTCAAGAGCTCTATCGCAATGATTTCTTCGAGGACTATCACGACCTGGTCACCCTTCTAAGTAGAGTAATGGGCCTTCCCGATGTGGCCTTCTTCTAGGAGTGGATGCTATATTTTGTTGAACAATATCATAGTGGGGATGACATTGCATTCTATTAGGGGAGATAATCAACAATTGCTTTCATGAGCAATTTGTTGATGTGAAGAAGACCTCCAAATTCTACATGATGTCCTACCTAGTCTATTCCCTTGCCGATCGACGGCATTATAGTGGATTATCTGTAATGCCCAATGAGGCATCAGGAAGAGCGCTTAAACCCTATGAAAAATACCCTCAGCTGCAGTATAGGAATTTCAAGGACTATTGTAGGGTAAACGATGCTTTTACAACCTACATCATTCGGTCACTTGGAGGTGATTTTGAGAGAAGAGTCTCTCACAGTGCTAGGACCCTTCTCAAGCACTACTCCTTCCTATTCATACAATTTCCCAATTTCACCGACATTTGTGCCCAAGGATTCTCAGAAAGGCCGAACAAGCTGCCCCGGTATCCTAATGACCGGATTATACTGTTGGAACTAACTCGGCAGCTGTGGCACATACACAACATTCTCAGCAGTAAGCATTTGGTAGGAACCCCTTATCCCCTCGCACTTGGTCGGGGAGTGTATGAAATTCATACTTCCCAATTCTCAGGAAATTCAGAGAAGGAGCTGGCCGAATACCACTTTAGACAACATCCAGCTCGGTCGTGGATCGACCCATATGGTCACATTAGAAAGGAACTTGGACGAAAGTATGCCCACCTCCACCACGTTGAGGATTTTTGGGCTAATTGTAAGGATGAATTTGAAGTGTGGATATAGAATTATATGCATATGACTGCATACTTCATGAAATGGGTGAACCTGTGTCCCATTCTAGATCAACTTGAAGAGGAGGAGAGCACAGTGATCAACCCGAGGTATAGTGCCATTGCAAATCTGTCGTTGCCTTTAATTGATTGGAATGAGCCAGAGGTTGATGACCTTAACATTCTTACCAAGCCCGTTGAGGCTCGAACAAAGGCATGGATCAATGGGCAGGTTGCTTGACTCAAGCAACAAGGAGTCGCCTTGACATTCAAGGGGCTCGAAAGTGAGCCAAGTGGTTTTGATGG
The DNA here is from genome assembly GCA_007115665.2 of Sequoiadendron giganteum. Classification (NCBI taxonomy): domain Eukaryota; kingdom Viridiplantae; phylum Streptophyta; class Pinopsida; order Cupressales; family Cupressaceae; genus Sequoiadendron; species Sequoiadendron giganteum. The sequence goes on from CM021106.1 coordinate 397,472,615, forward strand.
TGGGACGACTGCCACTACAACCAAAGAAACATCCAAATCCCCGCCATCTATCAAGTCAAGGAAGAGAAAGGAGGTTGATGAGCAGCAACCTAACCTAAAAGTGTATGCCAGAAAGGCCTTGGAGGGCGAGTCTCCTAAGAAGCATATAAGAATGAGCAGCATCACTGAGATGCCTGTAATACCTGAAGATCCACTTCACGAGGGCGAGGAGATGGAGGCTGACCCACCAAGGTCTCCACCTACTTCATCTACTGCTACAACCGTTGTTGTTATTGCCACCATCCCACCCACTTCACTTGCAATAGTTGCTTCCTCTCCGCCCACGGTGGACATTGTTGTCCACCTCACCTCCACTTCTCCAATCGTGCGAGTCATATCGGTGGATTCATCCTCCACCACAACCTTGCTAATCTTGTCATCCTCCATGTCTCCTTCCCTTCCACCTGCTTCATCTATTGTTGCAATGCCTTCCCTCGCTCTCCCAAAGTCCTTTGTCAAGTATATGCAAAATGTGCCATTTGAACTTTCGGGAATGCTTGCAAATCCAATGGTGCAAGTTGCAATCGCCCAGGTAATGGTTAACGCCCCAACTCTCCCTCCTCCTATGGAACTACCTAGAATGGAGGCTACAATACAAATCTCGAATGAGCTCGAACGACGGCAACTGGACGCAGCCGAGAGGCTGGAAGATGAGGAATTTGAGTATCATGAGCATCCAATATACGAACATCGGGTGATCAATGAGGCGGTCTATAAGTCTTCCAGTGAGGACAACGAGGGTCTAGGGATGGACATAATCCAGGAAACAGTCGATCCAGAGCTTGACGCGGAGTGGAACAAGCAACTCAAAGAGATTAAGGAAAAAGAGTTTGAAGGACAACCTATGGTTGAAGAAAGAGTTGCTGCTCTAGAGACTAAGGGTAGTAGGTCTCCTATGAAAGGACATGATCAAACCCCAGGGCATGATGAAGAAACATCCTTCCACAAAGATGAACAAGAGGATAAGCTCGGGGAATGTGGGCATGACCCAGATGAAGAAGAAAAGTGTGCTGAAAGGGAGGACCACACTGATAAGCAACTGCTCACCAAATCTCCTACCAAACATATAATGCTCGTGCAAGATTCTGACGAGGAGAAGGAAGATGCAAGAATTGAGCAGGAGGTTCTTAGTGACAAAGCCATTGAACTTAGGGTGGAGGACAATAAAGATCAACATGAATCACCCAAGGGAGGACCCCCGATGCCTGACTGGCTAGAAAGGCATCTTGAAAAGAAAACTCCCGGCCTAAAGTATCTAAAAGCCAGACTGGAGGCAATACTTGCTAGAGCTCAGATTAGTACCAAGAAGGAGAAGAAGCCTAGAATCAGATCAAAGGTAACGATGGATGCCTTTGGATCCAGGGCAGTGTAAATAGCTACGTCAGTCGTTGGAGAACAAGGAATAAGCTATAACGTCTCCACCATTGACTTGAGAGTGGCCACCAGGGAACAAAAGTTTGACCACCTCCAAGAATTTGTCGCCATATTGGTGCACCTTATCCAGCAGGATAAGGTTTCAAAGGAAGAGCTCAAGGCACAGGTGGCTGATCTGACGACCTACATTATACAATGGTCATCTTTGTATGAACAACCTACCACATCATCATCCCCACCGCAGTTGTTGTCCTAGGAACAGATCAACAAGTTAGAAAGAAGAAGGAACTTGGATAAGACCACAAAAAACTGGTTCTGGCAGGTCTTGGACATTGGGAATACGGGCATCAATTTGGTTGTCTGAACAAAAAACAAGTTCCTAGAAGCGCAAACATCTCTTGAAGGCATGAGGTGAATCTGTGAAGAGTTCCCAAAGAAGTATAAGGTTTCCTAGTCGAAAATTGAGGCTATCCTCGCATTTCCAAGTGAGGTTTGGGAAAAGGACCTTGCCTTCAAGGACGATGACCATTGGTTAATGGATGTGTGGAAGCAAGACTTCGATCACCAAAAGGGGAGGCTGGAATAGATCCTAGAACGAGTAATTCCAGATATTGAATGGGCCAAGGAGGCCAAAGGAGATTGTGTTAGATACCTCAAGTTGATGACAGGGTACGAGATTCCTATTGTTAAGATCAATCCGGAAAGCATAAAACCTCACTTCTGAAAGAGGATGGAGAAGGGAATGTCAACCGAGGTTACCACAGACTTTATGAGATTTGTTGCCCAAGCTTTTGCCTAGTTTGAGCTCTTCAAGGACCACACTACCAAGTATGATAAAGACTGGGAAAAGCTTGTTAACAATTCCAAGGAATGGAGTTACCAAGTGCTAAGGTCTGACATCATTGAGGTCGACAAGCTTTGGTTGGTGATCTTGAGATTCATGGAGTATGCGGCTTTGAAAAAATGGGAAGGCAACCTTGTTATTGATGAAGAAATTCTAAAGGAATAGTTGTAGCAAAGAGCAATCAGCAAAAAGACTAAAATGCTACAATGCTTCCACTAGAAGACAAAAGAGGCAAAAGACAAAGGATGTATTTTAAAATGTAATATATTTGAGGGTAGGTGAAACCCTATTGTAAGGTGAATCTTGGACACACAATAAGATTAAATCTTGGCCATTCATTTTGTTTTTTGGAAACTATAAATAGGGGTCTCCTCCTCTCATTTTGAGAGAGTTGAGTTGTTGTAAAGACATGCCGTAGAAATTGCAATAGAAATACAGTGATTTTGGTGTATTTTGGATTTCTTCCCATGTTTCATGATTATTCTCCCATAAGTTAAGATTCTAGTTTGAGTTACTTTGTTGTTCTAATTTCCTTTTTAGCTGTCCTTGGTAGATTTAGTAATGTTGTCTTTGGTTGTGAAGATTCCTGTTGTGTGTATGCTTTTCTTACACAGTCACCTACCAGTAGCAAAGTTAGTCCACAAACTAACTTTGCTAGTTAGTCTGGACTCTGATTTTATAGCTGCTCTTTAAACTTTATCTTTATTCACATCTATATGGAAAATGAATGATGAAACATCTGCAGTCCTTAGAAGATAGCATAGACTTCTGATTAAGTGAAACTCTATTTTAAGGAAATTGTCCACAGTAGGAGCCTCCATGATCACTGTTCATTGGTAGTTGCAGGTCCAGGAACCTTCTCTCTTTCCTTCCCTTTTCCTTTTTTTCTAAGAAATAACCTATGCTAAGGTTCGTTGCACATTGTAAAGCCAAATTCAACGATAAGATGGAGTTCAAGACTGTTGTTTGAACCTGCAGCAAAAGTGTAGTAATTTCCTATCCAAAGAACTTTGTTCGCAAATCCGATTCTCCTATAGCTTTGATTCACGTAAGACTGCCTTGTGATTCCAGCAAATCATATCACAAATCAACTGATATATTCCAAGCACCGTCATGACCTGACATCCGAGAGACCTTGGGATAGTGTTCTGCAATTTGATTGTGGAAGATTATCTTTCAAGAGAGGTAATGCACTTGCGCATTGCCTATGTTGAGAAGTGCATGAAAACACCATCAACAAAAGCGAGGATGCCTATGTATTCTTTCCCTAACCTAGGTATCAAGGAAATAGTGAACTGCTTGGCAAATCTAGGAATCGGGTCGGTCACTGCTGAGCAACTGCTAAAAATAAATGTAGAAATCGCTTGGCTTTGCCCAGCCATGCCATAGTCATTGATGCCATGATAAAATTGTGCAAGATTGCATTATGAAAGAGTTTTCATGATAAGGTTATCAACATTAAGCAAACCGAGCGAACGTATTTGCCCTTGGTTATCAACACTAAGCAAACCCAGTGAACATATTTTCCCACAAAACAGAACTTGCATGCCACAAACTGGATGAAAACTTTCATACCTGATAGTGTGTACTTCGTTTGCCTCCATAGACTGGACGAAAATAATTTTCCCTAGGTCACCTTAAAATGTCAAGCAATGGAGGGAAGCGAGCATTGTCAGCAAACTCTGTCCACAATGAGGTAATTCATTGTCAATTTATAGATTTGTAAATGTTTCCATTGTTTCTTTGAATTTTACTTTTTATTTCTAAATTTAAAAGAAGAAATATAATTTAAAAATATATATATAGGGACATGAGACTGACAAAGATAAAGACGAATTGGCTTCCATATTGGGGGTAGAGGCAGTGAACAAATTGGTTAATGTGGACTGGACAACACTTACTAGATACATAGAAAAACAATTTGGTAATGCCCCTCAAACATTGCAAACAAATCAATTGTGTTAAAGGGAATCAATTGATTCCCCAACCACTCCTAGATTGAGCAAAAGATCCAGGAGGAAATCAGTGACAGTAAACTCTAAGAATTTGGAACAGGGAGCAGAGACTTCCACTCCTGGGACACAGACTTCTTCCACCACGCCATGTTTTCAATCTTGCATTGGTAGCTACAATACAAAAATAGAATACGAGGTGGTTTCAAGGGAATCCTGAATGATGGATGTTGGTAAAATGTTTGTGAGTAGGTTGAAGGAATCATGCCTTCAACGGTTCAAATACCATCTACATTTTCCATTCTTAAAGATACCCATGCACCTAAAAAAAGCAGTTATCCATGACATGGAGAATGAATTTGCCACAGGTTGGTCTGTGAAGAAGGTAAAGCTACAAATGTCTCAAAACTGCAAGAGATTTTGGTGCAACCAAACAAAGAAGATAAAAAAGATCCCTCCCGATCTAAGGCTCAAAAAAAGGCCACTTGATGTAAGTCTCAAAGTATGGAAAGAGCTTGTAAAAGCATCTGAGAAGTCTGAAGCATGGAGGAAGTCCGGTGAGGAGAGTACATAGGTATTTGAATTTTCTCATAAGATTATATCAAATTTATTAAACGATATTTAAATTTTATTTGTGCATAGTTAAATTGAATTAGTATATGTTTCAGGACAAGGCCTCCAAGGCTAGGCTTGAGAAACTTTGTGCCATGCATCACAGCGGCCAGAAAGGTTTACAGGCCTTGATTTGTACATTTGTAAGTATATTTAATATGTTAAATGATATATTTTTTTATTTCATTGGAAAAAGTAAATGATTGCATATTAATTAGTTTAACTAGTCCATGTGCCATGTTTTGACAGGAGGAGAAATATGGCCGCCATCCAAAGTAATTTGAAAAGAGTATGTTACAAAATAATAAGTGGAATGATTTTGTAATCTAGATGGAGAAAAAGCTATTAGTAGTTGAGTTTCAATAACTTAGTTGGATATTGTTGTGTTAATATGTCCATTTGCATCTCTTGTGTTGAGTTGTTTATTGATGCATAGGATGAGTAAATAGAGCTCAAATCTTATGATTACAAGATGATCGTTTATGTGCATGAATAAATAGTAGAAGGATGTAGATGAACTCAATTCATTTGAATTTATGCCTCTTGGAATGCATTCCTCTTGATTCTCTAATATCAGGTGCTTGAGACTTCCCTGTAGCTTTTACCTTTGGTTGCTGCCTTTCATCTTCACTGTTAGACTCATCTCCTTTTTCCTTATCTGCATTTCTGGCTTTGACTTCTAATTCATCCCATGTTTTACCTTCCTCTTCAGAATCTTCTTCTTCTTCTTCGTCCTCCTCTAACTCCACAAGAGATTCATCTTTTGAACCTTCCTCATCTGATTTTGATTCCTCTTCTAAATCAGAGGGTTCATATCCTTGATCTGACTCTTCCAAATTATCAGAATCAAAATCAGTAGCTTCCATATTCAAAAATTCCCAACCAACATCTTCAATAAATTTATCTGGATCATCAGTAATAGTCTTCAAAATTGGCCACTAGTTCAAGTTCATTATGCTTTCATAATACTTTATATCCATGGAGTCCATCCATTACTTGATGCCATCAGGCGAAGATTGAGGAATGGCATACATGCAGAGTACATCCCACTTGAAGTCTTTGAAAACAATAGCCATATCAAATGCCTTTTTCCCAAGTCCTACTCTCTCAAGGTTAACAATCTCAATCTCACTAATAGCGATTACTAAGAAAGGTAATTCCACCAACTCTAACAAATAATTTACCGTAGGAATAATAAAAGCAAAGGCTTCGAAAGGAAATCCATGAAAACCAAGCTCTCTAAATGGTACATCAAACTCTAGTTCAAAATATTTTAGATGAGGTTGCTCGCATAGCTCTCTTACTCGCTTGAAAAATCCTTGAAACTCTACATTGATTTTATTTTTCATGTCCCTCTCTTGTTGTTCTTCCTCAATTTCATTAGGATCATACATTGAACTTCTTGCCCCTCCTAAAGTTTGGACCACATCCATTACCTCCACATAAAATTGGACATCCTTGGTCTTCTTGGTTCCCATGCCATGATATGGTTATGCAAATGAAAATGAATAAAAGTAATCATCTTTCTTCATCTTCCATGAAAACCAAGCTCTCTACATGCTATATCAAACTCTAGTTCAAAATATTTTAGATGAGGCTACTCCCATAGCTCTCTTACTCACTTGACAAATCCTTGAAACTCTGCATTGAATTTATTTTTCTTATCCCTCTCTTGCTATTCTTCCTCAATTTCATCAGGATCATACATTGACCTTCTTGCCCCTCCTAAAGTTTGGACCACATCCATTACCTCCACATAAAACTAGACATCCTTGATCTTCTTGGTTCCCACGCCATGATATGGTTATGCAAATGAAAATGAAGCAAAGTAATCATCTCCTTCTCCCCTGGCTGGAAGAATGCATGCTTAATGTTTTGATACATGAGTTCCAATCATCTTTCTTCCTCTTCCATAAAATGTTGACCTGATCCACACGTCTGCCAGCCTAATTAGCTTTGTTTTTGAAAGCTGAAGTTTCTCCCAAGTCACCAATGTAGCTCTCTCTGCCTTTTCAGATTCTTTCATTGCTACAGATCGTCTTTGGGATTTAATCATTTGTACCACATGGTTGATGTGCTTTGAATCCTTGCATCTAAAGGAAATTTCCTTAACATAAATACTGCTAGGGATTTAATAATTTTCAAACTCTTTCATTGCTACAGATCATCTCTTGGATTTAATCATTTGTACCACATGGTTGATGTGCTTTGAATCCTTGCATCTAAAGGAAATTTCCTTAACATAAATACTACTAGGGATTTAATTTTCAATGTTCCCAACCTAATTGGCTTTGTTTTTGAAAGCTGAAGTTTCTCCTAACACACCAGTATTAGCTGTAAATTTTTTGAGATTTTACTATGGTATGTGCACTTTGATATGATGTAATATGATTATGGTTTCATCTCATGTGTTTTAATATTAGATATATAATAGAAAAAAATAAAATTTGCATGAAATAAATAATAACTTTTCATTCTAAATGTTTTTTTTGTAAAATATGGGTCTTCCAGAAGATCAAGATGATCCTCAACATGATATAGATACACAAAATATTGGTTATGCAGGTACAGATCACATGGCAAAGGATGATGATGACACATATATGGAATACACTAAGGCTGATGACAATGATGATGATGGCAATGATGATGATGATGACGACGATGATGATGATGATCATCATCATCACAATGGTGATGATGATGATGAGATAGTTGGTGGTAGTAACCAGTGACATTCATGATCATATAGATTGCATCATGGACCATTGTTGATATATCGTTATGATGACTCTTTTCATGGTTACTATCATATGTATCATTTTCACGGCCTACAATACTATATTATTGAGTTGTATCATTTTGACATGTATCATTTTCACTATATCATTTGGACATGTATCATCCTGACTTGTATCAGTTTGAGTTACATAATTTATCAATTTTATTTATATCATTTGTACATGTATCATTTTGACATGTTTTTGATGTACTGGCATATTTGACTTTCACTTGTTTTAGTTATGTATGATGATGTTATTATTAGTATTGACTTGTCAATTTATATATATTAAAAGTGGTCGATAATTTTTGGATGGATATTTATTACATATGATGATTTTAATTTACTGCTCAGGATGGATGCTGTCAAATTCAATTAAATTATAGATATTTGACTCACTTGTTTTAATTATAGATGATGATCATGTTACAATAATATTTCAGGTCATGATGAAAGGTAAAATGAATGCTTAGCACCTCCAGAACGTAATTGAACAAATTAGAGAAGTGTTAAGCTCTTTTGGTGGGTAATGACACTGAACAATAGATGTACTTTTTTATCTTTACAAGCAATACAATTTTTTTGTGTTACTGACCCAAAAAAATAAATTTATCTTGTTATTTAATCATATGAGTTAAATAATTAAATTACTTGCTCTATAATCATATGAGTTATTTAAGAGGCACGATATATTTAACTAATTAAATTGAAATCAAACATATATTACATTAATAAATGGAAGCAAAACAAGAAGCATTTTTAGAAGCAACAATGGAAGCCAAACTAGAAGCAATCCTGGAAGAAAAATTGGAAGCAAAACCGAAAGCACAACTGGAAGCAAACTTGGAAGCAAAACTGGAAGCAAACCTAGAAGCAAAATTGGAAGCAAAATTGGAAGCAAACTTGGAAGCAAAAATGGAAGCAAACATGGAAGCAAAACAGGAAGAAAAAATAGATGCAAAAATAGAAGCAAAACTGGAAGCAAAAGTGGATGCCAAACTGGAAGCAAAATTGGAGGTAAAATCAGAAGCAAAACTAGAAGCAAAACTGGAAGCAAAATCGGAAGCAAACCTGGAAGCAAAACCGGAAGAAAAATTAGAAGCAAAAATGGGAGTAGACATAGAAGCAAAACTGGAAGCCAAACTGGGTGCCAATTCAGACATTATTTCTAACATTATTTTCGACGCTATTTTTGTTGTTATTTCCAGCGCTATCAGAGGGGCTATTTTCGACGCTATTTACTGACGCTAGCAGGGGCACTGTAATTTCCCGGTGCTAACCATGACGCTAAGTCTGGTGCTACATCTAGCATCACCATCGGCACAAAATTTGGTGCCGAAAAGACCATGCCTATTTGCGCCGAGTTTTACGCTAGCCAGATTGCCCGATTTGTGAACAAAAATACACTTAAATCCGATGCTATTTTAGGCGCTATTTTCCTGTTCTGTTGTAGTGTCTCAATGATGTCTCATTAATTTAGAGAGAAAGGTATGGGGCATCAATCATTATCTTTCATTTTTTGTGCTTGTGGGGTATTCTTGTAAAATAATCTTGGCACATACTTGATTAGTTATGTGTAGAGAGGTCGTTTGGAGTAGATTGTTGACTATTACGTATGCTTTGGTTCGAAATATTCTAAACTTCTAAACTACATTCCAATGAGGTTTTTGTATGTCAAGGTGTGAACAAGGATTATCCTATCTATTTATAGAGTAAAAATCCATCGCACTAGATACAATGCCATCCTAGTTATCAATACCATGATGCATCGTGTCTATGTGTTATATCAAAAATAAGGAATCACAAAGAGTCTCAATCCCATAAATGAGCATCATCATCAATCTCATTACCATAATATAATAAAGCCTCGAAAAATCATGAACTTGTTGGGCTTTTGAATCAATTTCGAAATCAATGGTCAATCCATTCATCTTATTCTTCTATCTTCTTTCCATGCTAACATGGTATCATGATAGTCAACCAAAATCATAATGCATCCGCCCTGCATCCACAAACCATTAGCATACATACATCCTGCATAATCATATCATATCATCTGTACATCATAAATAATGGCATCATCATATGGGAAGCACGAAAAAGAAAGTACATCCATCTCATAGCATGTCATAAAAAGATACTAAAAAAGAAAAAGAGAAGGAAACATCCATTGCATTCTATCCATATCATACTTTGCATATCATGTAAACAATGCATCATAGATCATCTCATATCACATGGAATAAATAAAGAAATAGATCCATCACATAAACATTTGCATCCATTGCATCTATACAATATCGCATCACATATCATAAATGCATCACATCATAAATCAAATCAGGCCATCTCATATATATCTCAAAAATGAATGCCATGATACAAATATCAAAATCAATGTGTAAATATCATCAAAAGTGCATATACAAGAGGCTATAAAAACTGAGCTAATGAATGTGTATACATGTATCAATCAGGTTGTATATCCAAAAAGTATACATGCAAGGAGGCTATCCCCTGCTACTTCGGTCACCATGATGTGACTGATCCTGTCTCTAGCTAGGCTCTCCTGGTTGCTTGACTAAGGGTTGCCCACCTGACCCACTAGGTTGTACCTAACTCCTATGTGAAAAATCTAGCTACCTCTGCATTGGGGGAACATCCCAATAATATAGTCCAATAGTAGGAGGCCTCTACAACTACATCTCGATACATTTGTGTTGCAATGATTTGACCTTGGGCAACCACTATGAGAGCCTCTAGTTGCAACCTCCTTCCAGTCTCCTCAGCCAGTTGAATATCTGTGTCTTGTCGGAGCTAACGCTCATGGTCCCGCTCCCCAGTTAATGTCTGCACACATTGCCTCAACTGGTCCCTCTTTGTCATGAGGACCTGAATTTGAGCATCCTGAGGGTCTGGCCTTAGTGGTGGCTACTGTGGAGGCTGTTGTGGGACCTGTCCCACTAGCTGGTCATGCCCACCCTGTCTTTGCCCCTGCCCAAGAGGTTGGTCATGCTGACCCTGATTTGGTTATTATCCACCTCTGCCATGTCCCTTGCTTGCCCCTCTCCCTCTAGGCCTCCCTTGTGGAGGTATCCCTGCTAGATCCATCAGTCAAAGAGGAGGCACAAACCATGCATTATAGGCTGGAGTCATCTTGGTATCTGCCCGACCCTGGTCATGTACCCATGTCTTGGCCACTAGCTATCTAAAATCATCAATAGCCACTTGTGGTTGTATTTGTGGGCCCCATGTGGCCTCCCTAGCAGTCCTTGCGAATATAGTAGTATAATCATCTCCAGGTGCATCCTGCACCTCATCGAACTATCTAACCACTCGATTGGGCAGGTATCACTCTATCATAGTGTGCTCTTGGCCTTGTAGGTACAAGGTTTGTCAAGCAAAGAACAACTACTAGTGGTCGTCATACCAGGTGAGCATCTGTAACCACGACTACCATCGAAACACTGTCATATCAATAATCACTCGATGCTAGTAGGGTATCCCCAATGGACCTATATGTTGAAGTGTAATCTATCCCTTATATTGAAACACCATTGGCTCATCTGGATCCACATTTTCCATATGGACCACTAGTCTAAGCACATCTATATGCTCCCATGCCTAGATATGTAATTAGAGTAACACTAGCTCTAAGGCCTCTCCTCTGGTAGTATACAAACTGGTGCATATCATGATAGAGTGAGGCCAACATGACTGGGCCCCACGTGTACAATGTCCTATTGTAAATCATCTCGTGTCATACAATCCCCCAACCAAGACTGAATCCTTTGCCTTGCTGGTTTGGGGCAACAATCTTGGAAATCAATGCTCTGACTATCAATCTGAAAAAATGGGTGAGTGCCCTCAATACATCTCAAAATCAATTTGTGGGCTCGCGAGTATGACATCCTCTTGATGTAGAACCTCATGGAATGCGTCATACCTGCATCTGAGTCGTATGTCACTCGCTCTTCATGAATAGGAAGTCACAATATCCTCCACAGTCCTCCAACATCATCGTGACCTCACCGATGGGTAGGTAAAATGACAATGTCTCATTGTGCCATCATCATCACTAGATGTGTCCTCACCTCTAGCATGTAAGCCATGAAACAGAGCCCGATCTCCCCAAGGTGCTCTTGTCATCTTGTCCAAATACTCTAATGGTGACAACAGCCCAAGCCGATGCTCGCGCAACATCAGTGGCTAGACAATCTCCTGCATCCATGACACAAACAACATTAAAATTTGGCTAAAATCGATAGTTTGGAATTTTTGCACCCCCAATTGACAATCACATCATTGTTTACATGTGTGTCACTATAATTCTTTTGCTAAATGGTGTCACCCCTTTTCAAATTCGAAGAAGCATTGCTCTAGACACATGCATCGCCATAATTCCTGGCATCGCCCTACCCAAATCCCAGCTAGCCTCACTAAATGCACTTGCATCACTAAAATAAAATTGAAACCCTAATTCTAAATCCTAGGAAGTGTCACTATCTACAATGGTGTCACCAAAATTCCAAAAAGCGTTACTGAAATGTTGGCCCTACAATTGTTATTGCACCAAAAGATCGACTTGTTAATGCTCGATACAATCGCTAGAGTTAACGGATCCATAGGAGGTGGTTAGTCCATGTCATGAATCCTGAGGGGAGCGATGACCATCTGCCAAAAATCTCCCCCCCAATGTTACCCAAGGGGATTCAAATCTAGCACCTTTGGCTCTAATACCAATTGTTAGCCCCACGATTATCGTTGCACCAAAAGATCAACCTATTAATGCTTGATACAACTACTAGAGTTAACATATCCATGAGAGGCATTTAGTCCATGTCATGAATCTCGAGGGGAGCATTGACCATCTACCAACATGAAAATCCTAAATGCGTCACAATAGGGTGACACTAGACTTAACCTAACTTTGATGCCTAATAAATGCATGAAAAAAGAAAAGTATAAGAAAAGTATTGATTTATGTACTGGTGGTCTTGTGCTTGGAGGCTGTTGGTACTCTTGAACTCGGTCAGCAATGTGTTGTGGAAGCACACGATCAGCCATTTCATCAAAGGGTTGGAGCAAAAAGCACAGGAAATCTCAAAGTGTGAATGCACAAATGAATTGAAAATGACCCTTTAGCACCTATTTATGCCTAAAAATTAGGGTTTTTTTTCCTAATTTGAGGGAAAAGCTAGGTTTTTAGCTTGTTTATCCATTTTCGCCCCATGGGGCACATTTTGAGATGTTTTTTACATTTTTGAGCTCGTTTTTGCCTCTTGGAGCATTTTTTTGCACCTAAATCAATATTTTCATCTTTGTCAAAAGATCGACTCAAAATTCAAAATTTCCGCTCAATCTCTCGAGGGGCAGGTACCTAGCTTAATTCATTCCACTGGGGCAATAGTGGGGCATCTAAGAAATCAAGAATTTTTAAATTTTTGATCTGAGCAACAACATTAATCTGAAGGGCTCCAGTCTTTGAACCAATGTAATAGGCACCTTGCTTCAAAGAGGGGAAAAATGTAGACACTTAAAATTGTCCTGAATGGTATTACACACTTGAATCCAATATACTAACATTGTTTTGTCTTGAAATTCATCCTCTTTTCCCCTGTTTGATTAAATAAGCCTATTTATTTAATTAAATGCATCATTTTCATCTATTAATCTAATTAATCTAATTAGGTTAATTCCTACCCTCTCACACTAACATTTCATCTAGTTTAATCAAATAATGCAAATTATTTAAATTAAACCCCTTTATCTCTTCTCATTTAATTAAATAATCTAAATCATTTAATTAAATGTCACTTACCCTTTTTTCATTAAATAAACTAATTATTTAATGGATATCCTCATATTCCTCATATTGCATAATTAAAACTTTGTTTTAATTAACTAATTACTAATTTTCCTCACCCATCCACTTGCATAGGGAATATTCCAAAGGAATATTCTTTTATTTTGGCTCCAAAATGGAATATTCTTTTCAAACAAACTTTGTAACAAACTCTCAAAGTTGTTACAAAGTGTGTTTGTTTGAATTGTTCTCATCCATTGATGCTTTCCTTGATCCATGTGATCTTTGATTCTCATCCATTGATGAGAATCATTGATCCATGTTTCACCCTCCATTTAATCTTGACCATTGATTCTTAATTTTCTCTCCTATAAATACTTCACCATTTGGAGAGAAATGGATCCAACTTTTTAGAGAAAAGTTATGTTGTTGAAATCCATACTCACTTGCTTCCACATTTAGCATTTTAGCTTAATATTCATCCACATTAGCTTAAGTATCCATTAATGGCTTCCATTTTAGCTTAGTTTTCATCCATTTTAGCATAAGTTTGCATCCATGGCTTGCATCTTGAACTTTGTTTCCATTTATCATAGCTTGCATCCATCTCCATCAAGAATTTTAGCATTTAACACTCATTTTCATCATGTTAAACTAGTTTTACATCCATGTTTCATTCATATTTCATCAGTTTCATTGGTTTTCATCAATAAAATTGATTGGAATGACTTGTATTATCCAAGGGATTGGGAAAGGTTCTTCATTCCACATCAATGTGACACCACTCCCCCAATGGGATAAGGTTTGGAGTTCTAGATTAGGTTTCTTTTAAGCTTTTGTGTTTATTTCATGCTTAGTTTAATGGTTTCTTAGTCTTTGAAGCTTTCAAAAATCTCATTGGGATCATGGCTTAGTGGATTAAATATAATTTAAATTCATTCGGATCTAATATATTTAGTTCATATTATGACTATGATCACACTTATTATGCAAACCTGAACCTAATTTAAAGTATATGGAAATATGGTTATGATGTGATGGTTATTGCATAATTAATGTGTGAATATGTATGAATTGTAATGGATATTTGTGCTTAGCTATGGTTTTTAGTATTGTGTATATGTTTTATGAACTCTCTTTATAGCCAAGGAGCTAGAGGAGGTAGACTGTAGCCCGCAACAACTGTGAGGTGTAGCCTGTAGCCAAAGGGTTTTGAAACAACAGATTAGGGGAGGTTCCAAAATAAACTAAGCACAACAACTACAATCTAGAGGAACTTAATGCAAATGATTGTGCATTATTATGACATTTAATAAAGATGTTAAAGGAGAAGAACCCTATTGCAGCTACGAGTCTAACGTGACTGATTCAAACAATCCATGTTCTAGTTCTATTATAGCAGAGTCTTAATTCTACTTGGACTCTTCTTCCTTTTTCATTTATAGATCGCTTAGTCTTTATCACGCTCTAATATATAAGGAGTGGTGATTTATGATTTCAATTTAGAGTCCTTGCTTTAATAAACTCCTTTGTGCCTATATGTATGGCTCGGTGGTCGAGGCATTAGGAGTTACTTAATTGTTCAATAACAAATATAGCTATCAAATATATATATATCCAATCGACTTCCCATGTACGTGCTATATTTGTGCATGAATATGCGTAAGTATCTCTACCTATGTTTATGCACATAGGCATATGCTCATATGCATGAGTTATCATATATATATACATTTAATGTATACATGTATCAATTAATATATAAATATAATTACGTGAAGAAGAACATATACCCAATACAGAGATTTAGTCACATAATTCAAAGGAAATAAATAATCATAGGAAATCAAAGACGACCACACAATCATTCCAATTATCCCAAAACTATGACCAAGGGTTTACTTACCGAATCCCGAACTGACTTGACTCAACTTGACCAAACTAGGATGCGAGTGTGTGATAGTTCAAGTAAGCACATTAGGGGTTACCAAACCAAGCTCCTCTCCTGAGTGATACTCCCCCTCTCTTCTGGAGGGCTCGATTATTTTCCTATTTCCAACTTAGTGCATCACAATAGAAGTTAGTTGATAACATTACATTCATATACATCATATATTTTCATCTTCAAAGCATTTGAAGTATCCACATTGTATTGCAGATTCATTCATCACATTCCATCAAAACATACAAAACATAATCATCTATTAAAACATTTTAACTCATCAAAGTACAGTAAATAGGTAATAACACAATGGGGTGTAATATATCCCCCCCCTTGTGAATCACCGTCACCAATTATTTTAAGTATCAAAAATAAAACATAACAACATTGATTTTAAGAACTTTCAAAGTCTAGCAAAACATGAAGAAACTTTTGCTTCATCTCAATATAGTCCTCCCAAGTGGAAGAATCTTTTGCATACTAATCCCACTGGACCCTGCATTGCAGAACCTCTCTATTACGTAGGTGAAGCTTACGTGTTTCGAGTACTCTGAGAGGTTCAAATGTTACCACTCCTGGGTCATGTACCTATAAAGCATTCCAATCAATAACATGATTATCCCCCAACATCTACTTCTTAAGGTACAACACATGAAAGACATTGTGCATCTTGGCAAGAGTTGGTGGTAAAGCAATTCGATATGCAATAGGGTTAAGTTCCTCGAGAACCTCAAAAGGACCTATGTAGCATGGGGCTAGTTTGGATTACTTCCCAAACTTTATAGAACTCTTGTGAGGCTTAACTCTGAGCAAAGCCTTCTCTCCTATCGAGAAATGTATAGGTACCCGTGTAGAATTTGCATAACTCTTTTGCCTATCATTAGCTTTCGCTAGCCTTTACTTAATTACACTAACTTGCTCCTCCATTTTTGTTAGCATCTTAGGTCCAAGGCTTATCCTATCCTATAGCTTATCCTAACTTATAGAAGTTCGACACTTCCTACCATACACTACTTCAAATGAATCCATCTTAATTATGAAATGATAAGAAATATTATACACAAATTCCACCAATGGTAGGTAATCCTCCCATTTGTATTGTTGATCCATTTAATACATTCTCAATAGATCCTCTAAAACTTGGTTCACCCTTTTAGTTTCACCATCAGTTTTTGGATGATATGTTGAACTTACGTTCTTGATTGTATCCCAAGTAAAGAAAATAAGGTTTTCCAAAACCTAGATGTTACATGAGCATCCTTGTCAGAAATAATCTTCTCAGGAACTCCATGTAATTTAAACACTTCTTGCATAAACTTCCATGCTATAATAGGAGCTCCATCCATTAGATTTCCTGGAATAAAATGAGCTACCTTAGTAAGCTTATCCACCACTACCAGAATGGCATTATGTTTATTCCTAGACATTGGAAGACCTTGCACAAAATCCATACTAATGACTTGCCACCTTTCTGGAACTTCATGAGGATATAAAATTCCTACAAGGTGATGATGCTCTGCCTTCACCCTCTAATATTCTAAGCAACTTTCTACAAATCTTGTAGCATCCCTTTTCATTCCTTTGTAGAAATATAATGGCTTAACATCAACCAACAACTTAGTTACTCTAGGATGTCTAGAATAAGGTGTGGTATGAACTTCTTTCCACACTATATTATTCCTTAATTCCTTGGAGTTAGGTACATAAATTCTTCCCTTAAACCTTAATTAACCATCAGATTCAAAGTGAAATCCTTCATACCTTGGGTCTTTCGGATTATATGAGAGTGCTTGCTTGACTTGCTCATAGTACTAATCACCCTTGGATTTATGCAACAGTTGACCCTTGAAATCAGTTTGAATTGATATCATCGAGGAAATATGTTTCCTATGACTTAGGGCATCTGCAACTCGATTTTATTTACCCTTGACATAATTAATATTAAGATCATAATCATATATCAATTCCAACCATCTCCTTTGTCATGCATTCAGATTTGGTTGGGTAAACAAATACTTCAGACTATGGTGATCAGTCTTCAGTTCAAAAGGTTTCCCCAATAGATAGTATCTCTAAATCTGTAATGCATGGACAACTGCTACCAATTCCAAATCATGTGAAGAATAGTTTTTCTCATAAGGCTACAACTTCCTAGACTCATAGGCTATGAATCACCCATCCTACATCAATAATCCTCTCAAATCTTCTCTCGAAGCATCTGTGATGACAATAAAATCACCATCCCGATCTGGTACTTTCAGTATTGGAGTTGTAGTCAACTTATCCTTAAGTTGGTCAAATGTTGCTTGACATTTTATTGACCATTCAAATTTCTTCCCTTTTCTTTGCAATGAAGTTATGGGAAAAACTATTCTAGAAAATTTTGCTAAAAACTTTCGATAATAACCAGCCAAACCCATAAAGCTTCGAACTTCTGGCACATTCTTTTGTACTAGCCATTCAAGTACTGCCTTAAATTTTATTGGATCAACTGTATCCCATCAATTGAAATCACATGACCCAAATACTATACCTCTTTCTGAAAGAAGGTACATTTTAAGATTTTTTCATAAAGCTTATGCTCTCTTAAATGTTGGAACAATCCCTAGATGTTAGAGATGTTCCTCTTCGTTCTTGGAGTAGATAAGAATATCATCCAAGAAGACCAACACAAACTTGTCTAGGAAAGCCCTGAATACATTATTCATTTAGTTCATGAATGTTGTAGGTGCATTCGTTAGTCCAAAAGGTAGGATTGTGAACTCGTAATGACCATACCTAGTCCTGAAGGGTGTTTTGAAAATATCTTCATCCTTGATCCTCAATTGATGATATCTTGATTGTAGATCAATTTTTGAAAACACTATCATTCCTCAGATTTGATCAAAGAGATCATTGATACATGGTAACGGGTACTTGTTCTTTATCGTTGTCTTATTTAGCAAACGATAATCTATGCACAAGTGTAGTGTACCATCCTTCTTCTTCACGAAGATCACTAGTGCTCCCTAGGGTGAAACACTGGGTTTGATCAATCCTTTGGACAATAACTCTTCCAATTGATCTTTTAGCTCTATTAACTTCATCATGGTCATCCTATATGGAAATTTTGATATAGGCTTTAACCTTGGAACAATATCAATGGAGAAATCAAACTCTTTTGGGAGGTAATCTAGGTAATTCATCTGGAAATACATCCACAAGTCCCTTAGTATAGGATATTTCTCCATATATGATTTTCTTGAATCCACCATCTCACCTTCCTCAGTTTCCTAAAGATCTTGGGGTCCATAGTACACTACGCCATCCTGAGAGATGAACTCATTGCACTCTTCTTGTTTTTTCCATTTTCACAACAAAAATTTGACATTCTTCTTAGCTCTATGCATTTGTACGGCAGAGATTTTCCACAACTTTACTTCTCTAGGCATTCCTTGCAAGAATAGCTAGTTCCCAATATCATCTAAAAATTCTACAATCTTAGCATGACAATCTACCTTGGCTCTATGCTCCCACAACCAATTCATTCTTAATATGACATCATATGAAACTAGGGAGGCTACATAAAAACTTACTTCCGTGGAGAAACTCGAAAGTCCAACCCTTGCTTCAAATAAACATTGCTCTACCTTAGCTCTTATTTGGTATATGTACTCAACAATCTAAGACTTTTCCATATAGCCAACTTTTCTAGAAATTTCACTAGGTACACTAGGAGAAAAAAAAAATTGTAGCACCGATATCAATTAGAATTGAAATAGGTGTACCAAACAAAGTACCTAGGATTTCCACGAGAGTAATTTGATACTTCACTTGTCAGTTGTCTAGCACCACATGAATCTTCTATTGGAACACTGCTTGTTGAGGAGGTAGAGGATTTCCATGTGGCTGCATCCTTGGTGGTTTGTTGGGACATTGACTTGTGTAGTGATCTCGTCCACATGTGAAACATCCTCTCAATGGCCCCTGCCTTGATGCTAGCTTCCTATAACTGCCTTCATTCCTGTTTGGGTTGTTATTGTTATTATTTCCCTCACTGTCTCTTCTAGATTCATTTTGATTATTATGGAATCCCTTGTCTCCTTTCCTTTAGAAGTCCTACCCATCACTTGGCTTCTTAGAGGTTTGATTAGCTTGTGACCAATTAAACTTTTTTTGATTCTGATCACGGAAGGAAGAGATAGATTTAAGCCTATGCTCTTGTTTAATATATTTTTTGTACACTAAGTCCATAGTAGCAGGACCGTGCACATCTACTTCTCCTCTGATTTGGGTGTTAAGGCCTATGATAAACTTCCTAATGCAAAATCGCTCATCCTTTTGGTACATAGGAACACACCTTTGGAGATGAATTAATTTCTCCCAATACTCGTTTACTAAGGAATCTCCTTGCCTTCAATTCTGAAATTCCATAAGCTTTTAATCAAAGTAAAGCTGAGGTAGCCACCACTTTCAGAAAATTTCCACAAATTCATCCCAAGTGAGACTTAAGGAACTTAATCCAAGCTCCATCTTTTTTATCATCCACCATGTGGATGCTTCCCTGGATAGCTTAAAGGCTCCCCAAATGGCCTTAGCTTTTTTAGAGTAATTCCTTATCAAAAAATATTTCTCCATTTCTGTGAGCCATGCTTCAGTTGCATCCCCACTGGTGGTTCCCTTAAACTTAGGAGGGGTTACCTTCCTCATATCTCATGATAATTCATCTACAAGTCATTTCCTCCTGCTTCTGTTAGATCTAGATTGGGATTCATCATTATCATGATCGCTAAAGGTTGTATGATCATTGGAGTTCTCTCTCTCCTCTTCATTAGGAATTTCCTGTTCTTGCCTATCTGCTCCTCTTACCTCTTGCTCGAGGTGTCCAATTCTTTCCCTAGTTTCATTCATCGATGACCAATATTTATCCAATTTAGCCTCAAAGTTTTTTACATTTTGGCCTAGCTCTTGGCTACCCCCAGGGTTCATTCTCGTTCTAACCATTTCAACCAAAGTAGTGTTTCACCTAGAGGTTCCATTTCAATTAGATCCTATGAAGGCTTACTTAGCATTCTAAAAAATTTCCAAGAACAAACATTCATACACAAGAAATTGAAAGAAGAGTTCTTGCACAAGTTTTGCCAAATCATAATTTTTATTAAGATCAAAGGATTTCAATTATCCTTGAATTACATAGAGTGATTATTTAAATAGTCTAGGGGAGAAAACCCCTCAAATTCACTTTTTGTTACATAGCTAAGTGGAACATATCCCTCAGATTGTTGTTTAGATACATTGTCGAAGGGTACATAACCTTCAGACTCACTCTCAAATACATAATTTCAGGGGACATATCGCTCTAATTCTCCACTAGAGGCAATTACAATAACTTTAGACAATGGGAGAACATGAGGGTCCCTAAAAATCATGGAAGGACTAACACTCCACTCTGAGTGCATATCCTTGGACAATGGTACATAATCCGACTTGGCAAGAGAGATGGGAGGTACAAAGTTAGTTGCCTCTCGCATCTTCTTTCTTTCTTGGTTGACACGGGATAAGGCATGGCTAATAGTCTTAGTGTCACTAAGCCATATCACATTGTTGTAATTAGTTCCCTCAATGGTTCTGACAATGGATTCCCTTTCCTTCTTGGCCTTGAGATAGTGCTCATTTTCGATCACTGACTTCCTTGCAATCATCTTTAGATGCACCATCCTGGCACAAGAAGTCCAAACATTAGATTTGCATAATGTTGGGTGAAAGCATAGCGAGCTCATAGGTTCCAGAGTTGAACCCAACAGCTCTGATACCACATGTAACAAGTCCAATGTTTTACCTATTGACTTTACCAAAGTTTTAACCCATATGTGAACAATTTAAGTTTACCAACTTATAGAAATAAATTTTTTCCTTTCTATTTCATTAACAAGATGCACATTTGTGTTGGAATAAGAGTGAAGACTTTGCAGGTTCGGGCTCTCATTTCTTCCTCTCCTATAGAGGGGAGCTCCCTCCTATTAAGGTGGAGTTGGGGTTGGCGATTCTGGTGTGGTGTTGTTGCAAGTTGGCTAATGCACTTCAGTGTTCCATTGTGCTCTCTAACTCCCCTATTGAGGTGGGGTTGGATTTTTTGGTGTTGTTGTTTAGGGGTTTGATGGTGTTCTACACCATTAAGTTGGTTGTTTCTCTTGGATTAGTGGTGTCTTCCCTGAGTGACTGGTTTTTTTATTCCTGGTTGATGCATGCGATGTCTTTGTTTACCTAAGGATTTTAGGTCATGATTAAAACCTAGTTGTAAAGGGATCTTGGTCCCTTGTTTTTTTTTTGTAGCTTATGTAGTCTTATTTTTCTTGTTGCGACTATTATTGGGCTTTTGTTGGTATAAATTTTATCTTGTTTGTAGCTTACTTTGCTTTGATAGGGTTATGAGTCCCTTCAAAACCATTCTGTAATGGGTTTTAGGTCCCGTCAAAGCCCTTTTTTTCCCCTAATAAAAAATAAGATGCACATTCAAAATAATCCCATTGCATTTATAAAGAACCATTACATAATCCCAAGTAACGATTTCATATTACATAATCTCATGTAATGATAACATTTTTTCCAAATACAATTTCCATAAAGATAAAGATACATGAATACATACACAACTTTCCAAGAGCTTAATGGAACAAAGTACAAATGGTCTGGATGTCCCTTCCTGGGCATACATTCTCAAACTTCAGTTGCCAACTCTATGAGGGAGAGTATCACTCAAGCATTTTTTCACCAACCATAGACTTACTATAGTCCCCCACACATCTACCTAATTGGTAAGATGGCCCTCCCTTTGATGAAGAGATTGGTTTGGTAACCCTCATAATAATAGCCTTCCCGAGCATGGTGTTGTGTCCTACATAACTAGAGCTAGCATATAGTGGATACTCGCCTACATGCATGACGTTCCCAACATAATTATGTAAAATTGGTTCACAATGAATCGACAAGTGTAATCAGTGGCTACTTACACTACTTTGGCCAAAGATTTGATAGTTACATATCAAACTCACTTCCTAAGAAATGGAGTCTCACTTCTATGGTAGTCGTATGTTCACCCAACCCTTAGCTCGATTTGGTAAATGAATACAAGTACCCTTTACAAGCTATACATAACATAATTTCAACCCATAAGGTAATGTACATCTAAGTGATCTAACTAACCAATTAGATTACTCCCATCCATGGATTATCCTAACCTCAGAAACAACAAAATTAACCACACATGTATATATAGCATTGCAAACTGACATCTTCAATATAGTACTTCAATATAATATCATTTCTCATATTTCATAATCAATGTAAGCATACATGTGGTCCATGAAAACCTAGATATTATACTAATACTCTATGATGATTATCTTGTTTAGCAAACACAATCACATCATTCTAACATAAGAAATATATATACCAATAAGGTTTCACCAAAGATCATGCAAACTCATCAAAATAAGAATTTATCAAAGTTAATGCAAGCAAGCTCAACATAACAAATATTCATCTTTTCCTCGAAAAATTGCATTCATAAACAAATATGATATCAACATAAAAATAATAGAGAAGTAAAATCAACATGCTTGAAATTATAGCTCCCAACAAAGAAATTGCCTTCTAAGCTTGATTCCCACAGTCATGCTTGTTGCTCCTTTAATGATTAGCCTATCTCTAGTCCTAGCCTCTTTCCAATCTCTCAAAACTCTCAACAAATTACAAACTCTCAAAGAAATCTCCCTTTTTTCACTAATGTGCTCAAAATGAATTGCACAGAAAAACTACATCAATGAACTCTAAAAATAATAAATGAAAGGAAAAAATGCCAAAAGGTTAAGAGGCTACCTCTACTTATACTAAAAATTGAGAAACTTATTGCTAGAATTATGCTCTACTATCCACCACCTTTTCTCTTTCATTTTCCACGACTAAACAACAAAAATCAATTTCTCTTCTAAATGAGTCGACTAAGCCAGATTAAGTGAAATGTGGTTGTTTAAACAATTGCAATGCAAACACATATACAGTCCCAACAACTTCAACCTCTTTACCATGGCTGAGTCGCCTTCATAAACTACCAGCAATAGCTCTTTTACTCAGTCAAACTCATAAATAGTTTCCTATAAGTTAATATCTCTCACCGTGGATTACACAACAAATCAAACTCTTCCAAAATCTTTCAACTTGTGGCTTGACTAAGTCATACACTTTTACTTGCTAAGTGTGGCTTTTCACTTTATTTTCTAATTATATTTTACTTCTTACTAAGGCACAACTTATTACTTATTAAATGCATACTATAATGTTTCCACACACCCATATCCATCCACTTATATTTGCAACAATAACAAACCTCACACATATGTTGGTTTATGCATAAAATATGGTTTATACACAGTTAAGCTACTGGCTTAATACAAGCCTTTCTTTATTCAATAAGTCTACATTATATATGCATTGAAAACACTTATAACATTTCAAATATATATAACAATATATATTAATATATGTTATAGTATTTATTCATTATAATATATATATATATATATATATATATTAACATATATATAGATATTAAAACCATTAATTGCCATTCATATATGTTATCAAATATATACACTCTATTTGATACATACATACATACATATATTTTAACATATATACATATCATATTTAATATTTCACAATAAGAATAAATACATATATTCATTGATAGGCATATACATAAAAAATATACATACATACATACATACATATATCTATCTAATCAATTTCTCGTGTATGTGATATATTTGTTCATGAATATATGTATCTCTACCTATGTATACGCACATACACATATGCTCATATGCACGAGTTATCATATATATATATACATTCAATGTATACATGTATCGATTAATACATAAATATAATTACACAAAGAATCTAACATATACCAAATAAAGAGATTTTGTCACATAATTCAAACCAAAGAAACAATCATAGGAAATAAAAGATGACCACACAAACATTCCAGTTATCCCAAAAAGTTATACGACCAAGGGTTTACTTATTGAATCCCGATCTGACTTGACTCAACTTGACCAAACTAGGATGTGAGTGTGTGATAGCTCAAATAGGAACATTAGGGGTTACCAAACCAAGATCCTCTCCTGAGTGATACTCCCCCTCTCTTCTGGAGGGTTCGATTCTTTTCCTGCATCCAACTTAGTGCATCACAATAGAAGTTAGTCGATAACATTACATTCATATGCATCATATATCCATCTTCAAAGCATTTAAAGTGTCCACATTACATTGCACATTCATTCATCATATTTCCCATCAAAATATATAAAACATAATCATGTATTAAAACATTTTAACTCATCAAAGTAATAGTAAATAGGTAATAACACAATGGGGTGTAATAGTAAATTGGTGGGCTATCAACTCAAGAAGACGACTGATGAGTTGATATTAATTTGAAGACTCTATTGGTGGCTACAACCTAGAATCAAAATTGTGCCTCGTGTTGTGAGGTGGAAACTCTATTGTCCAAGAATGAAGTTGTGCTGCTACCGTTCATGTTTCATGGACATATATCAAGTTACTACATATGGTTTTAAGGTACCATGTTCCCTTCTGATTCAAAGCATGGTTTCTTTCTTGGTAAATAAATAGTTTTTTTCCTCTCTTTTTTACCTTGCATAATTAGTTATATCCAACCATAGATAGTTGGAATGGATGCATATATTCTAAGGATGCATCATCAAATGTAATATAAAGTTCAAACCCTAGGGGGTATGAGAGGATGCATGTCTAGGAATATTATGGTGACGAACCACCTTGTTGTTCATAAAACCCAACACAAGGAAAAATTTCACATTCAATCATACAAGCATCCATACTTGAAAAGACATTGAGGATGGACATGATTTTTGAGTTTGAAATGGAGTATGAAGAGAGAGTCAAGGTTCTATAATCACAAAGATGTCCTATTGCTACAAAATAAATAGGTTTCTTTATCCCTTGTCGTTCCATGATCCCATTTACATGTATCTTAAACTTTCTTAAGTCAACTATGAAAGGCAAATGATGAGATCATTAATCTATAGATTGCTTCCTAGGTTTGATGGGTACGATGGTGGTAAAGGGGATGCACATGTTGGGGTATTTTCTGACTTCATGGAGAAGTATCAGTTTGAAGATGAAGACACATGAATGAGATTTTTTGTTAGGTCACTAGATGAAAATACAAAGAATTGGTATTAAAGCTTTCCCGAGTATTCTTTTGTTTCATGGAACTAGCTTGTGACTATGTTTGAAGAGGAATTTACTTTTCTTGAAGTATTGGAAAATATTATTTGGCAAGAGAGATAGTCCAACATGGATTTTAGTCACATGTTTGATGTTGCTCTTTTCAAGATTCTAGAAAATGGAAAACCTAATACACCTGCTTGTATTGATATATTTCTTGGAGCTTATGATGTTTCTCTAGGTTCTAGTTCAATACAAGAATAATTTAATTTGGTTAACATGCAACAGACATACACGTTCCTTGATTTAATTGATGATCTAAGAAAGGATAAGGTTACAATTTTGTTATCCTCAAGAACATAAGTTGGTGGTGGTGAGCAAGTTGTTGATGACAATGATTGTATAGAGGTAGCATCAAGTAGAAGCACAAAATTAAGTGATGATTATGTCCATGGGTGGGTAGAAGAAGGCATTGGTGAATTGGAGGTATTCTCTTTTTTCCACAATTCACCCGAGGAGGTTAGCATATATGAAAATATTATGGTTTCATTTGGTGTTGATCTAAGTTTTCAATTGGTGCCCCCAACTACTATAATATGAAGAATATAATGCATGGTAGTGTGGTGGCTCATGTTTTTTGGTTGCCATTTAATGGCAAGGATAATAGTAGAGAAATTCTTCACTTATTCAATGGTATTCATGGGTTTGTGCTTGAAAGGAGAAGGTTGTACTTGTTGTGGTTGTAGGAAGGTGATAAATGTGGGTTGATGGAAATCAGTTCCTTCAATAGGATAATGTTTGATGGAGGTAAATGATCCCATTCATCCTTTGTAGGCTTGCCTTATCACATGTTCAAATTTTGTTTCACAACCATACATTTGTGTCCTTGCTTTGTCTTGCTAATTTGGCTGATCTCATCATGTATATATGTTTGTTATTCCTCGTGTGTTAGTCCCATTCCTATTGCCCTACTTTTGGTATGACCAAAGATTTGGATTTTGGTTGAGCTTGCAAGAGGCACACATCTCCAACTAGAGTCATTATTGGGACTCAATTTCTTATTGTCCTTTTTTGCTTGAGTCCCTTCCATTTGTGTGCTTATGTGGCATGATCTCCCATCAATGATTGACTTGAGATATTCTATGTGGGTCATCATGTTGTGTTGTGCTCTTGGCTTGTGGTTTTCTCTTATCTCTGCCTTGGTTAGGTACACAAATTCAATAATAAGAAACTAGTTAAGTCAAACATGGTCTAAGGCGCAAGAAAAGTATCAAGCATGTGAAAGCGGGCAACATGAAGGAATGAAGCAAGAGGTATGTGTTAGGCCTGAGGCCCAAGGATCGACAAAGGGCAAAGTTAGTGTGGCAAGTGATTTTTATAACCCTCAACGATTCCATATGTTTTATTGAGGGTCCTATAATTTTAATGCCAAAATATGAAGATCATTGACATGTGATGGAGGTTCTCGATAGACATGAAATCGTTGATAGAATAAAGAATGAAGCCTATGGCACTTCTTTTTAGCATGTAATTATTGTGCATGTCTCATCCACCCTCTCCATCTATTCATGGCATCCCTTCACACAACCACCAAAGTTATTGCAAATGTCTTCTTTTGATTTGGAGCACTCATTTTGGGTGAGATTGATCTTGACCCATATATTTTGAAAGAGCTACAATGTAAAAGTTTAGGGTTTCAACTTTGATAGATTACTAATGTTTTTTGTCCATTTTTGAAAGGATTTGGTCATTGTATGGTCTCCAGATGCCAAGAAAGATTATAGAGCATCTAGTAACACCATAGTCTAGTTTGCTGAGAGATTCTACCTATGGAATTGAAGAAGACTAGTATTTTAATTAGATTTTGTGTTGCAAAATGTCTCTATGGCACTATGTATGTATTTATGAGGGTTTTTAGACATATATAAGGATTTTCCCTTGCCACACTTGCTGACATGAATGTAATGTCGAGTTAGATGAATGTGACAACATTATGAAAACATTGTAAAGCTTGTAATGATCTTTCTTACTTTATGGATGAATATATGCAGCCGTGTTTGGATTATCAAGTATGCTCTGTAGCAAGGTTTCATATTCATTGGTCTATGTTAATGCATAGATGCATGTTCTTATTTTCTTATTTGTTATCTTCTCAATGTTGTGTCTCTATTGCCCGATAGACATGCTTTGATCTAGGACCACACTCCAATCTCACACCATTAAGTCAAAGCATTTTAATCAATAGTTTAGTTTAGCTGGTCCTTCTTGTGCACCCATGATTATTGTTATAATTAGGGAATCATTCTCAAGTGAATATTTAATAGATATATCTTATGTGGGTCCTGCTTGCACAATCATATCAATTATATAGGGGTTATATGCAACTAGTTCTAACTTAGCGATAATATTTGGGGTTAAGCTTACATTTGGGTTTGGTTGTCCATTTTGTTTGATTTCAATGCCTGTTAAACCATATCCCTAGGAACACCCTCTTGAGTCTAAGTTGAGCTCGAAGTGTAGGAGAGATAACCCACTCTTGTAGAGTCGGCCTTAAACCTTCCATTGTTTTGTTGATGAACTGTTTTCACCCACATGTTGACAACCTTGACCTTGTGAGTGAGAGTTGGTTTTAGGGAGTGGAGCAATGTTTTTGAATACTAACACTTTAAAGGGATGCAAAATACCTAAGTAATTAGGTGTTGTGTTTGGGTGAATGTTTGCAACTAGGAAGGTGCAACAATAAAGTTTCTTAGATCTGAAGTGCCTACCATACTATGATTGTGTGCAGTTGTGTTTTTGGTTATAGATGTTATTTCTAGATGCTTACCAGTGTAATTTTTCTCTTCTTGTGTTGATTCCCTTATTTGCTTATTTATCAAGTATAATTTATCTATTTATAATGTTTGAATATGTAATAAACTTTGTATACAAGATGAAAAGGAAAAATAAGAATAAAAATTGAAAAATAAAGATTTAGAAATAAAACCAAAGATGAAATTTTATCTCAAATAATTAAAAATCAAAACTAAAAAGAAATATTCAAATATACATAGTGCAAACTTTAAATAATTAATTAATTCGCTAAATAATCATATAATTATATCTGATTATAAAAATGTTATGAATTTGTTTGTTATAGATAATCCACATATTTTTAAGTGGGTAAAGAAAGAAAAGTGCAATAGAACTAAACATCTCGACTTAAAAAATCCCTGTAAAAATGGATGTGCACAAGATACTCTATAGGTGGACGTTAAACAGCTTAAAACGAGTATATTCGCTAAAAAGAACAAAATAATGCCAGCAGAATCGAATAAAGCAAATGAAGTCTCAGGGCTTAAGAAGACGCAGAGGGTTTTAGCCAAAACGACGGTTTTGCCCGCGGAAAATACTCAACTCCATTTTCAGATCCCATGATCGATTGAATTACGACCAACAGAATGAAGAATTTGAAGGTATTTAAGGAGTTTATAGCTAATGTGAAGCTGCAAGCCCAGAACGAAGAGCTCTTGATTTCAGCTTTAGATGTTGAGAACAATCGCATTTTCTTTGCTTCTTCAGCGAACATTATCTATGGAATAAACCTCTCTGCAGCGCATGTAAGATTTTTAGTACTTTCAAGTCTACAATTTAGTTCTTTAAGAGGAGTGGAAACCGCGTCTTTTTGTAATGTTAGGGTTACTGCAAGCCGTTTTAAAATTTATGTCTCTGTGAAACAAAGTAAAATTATGCGAGCAGAAATTTAGGAGAATTTAATAGGTTAATTTTAATCATTATTGGCATTTCAGAGTTGCAGATATTAGGGATTTATTTTCAGAATTCAGAGCACCGTGTTTCTTCAGCTGCGAGCTAGTATTCTATTTAAGAATTTTTTTTTGTGCTGAAAAAGAAAACAATGTTAAGAAACTATAGAAAAGATAAAATTCATTGTATGAATTTATAAAGTGACTAGAGTTTAATATTGGTTTTTTGGGTGCAACATATTTACAAGATTTGAACCCGAGTCTTGTTGTAGTAAGCACCATTTATTTACGACTCAACCATAAACCTGCTGAAAATTGAAAATTCTTGTTAAGGTTTGATTTTTCTGGAATATCGTGAGCTCCTTTTTTATTCATTTTTGTGAGGGCTGATTTTCTGGAATGTTTTGAGCTCTTTTCTAAATTCATTTTAAAAATAAATAAATAGAAAGCATGTTTTTTGTCTGTGGGATGAGGTAGCTGAATGACATTTCCACAGAGAGAAGCAAACCTGGGTCACTCCTAGGACCCAAAAACCCCTTTACTGTTACACTGTGACATGGACATGAATCTTCGATACCAATAAGACAATCTCACAAAACAATTTTCTTTTATCCTCAAAAAAACTTGAATGGAATGCCCTCTTGTCTGTGTTCCTCTTTCAATTTTAATGTGATTGAGCAATTGGTCTGTAACCAGGGTGGATATTCCATGCTTTTTTTCACTAACACGAATCTGATTCATTCATTATGTTGTTCTTCACTAGTTCTAAGCTAAAATAGACGAAACATGGAAGACTAAAAACAAGAGAGATATAGACATTCATGTTATCCAAAACCTTTGTGTTTTAGTTGTTAGAAACTTGTAGAAGCTTGGCCTAAACAAGTTATTTGAAAAACAACAAACACAAGCACAAGACAACTCAAGAGATTGACCTTGGAGAAACCCAATGTGGGGAAAAGAACTCTACAGAAAGAATTCGCTATAAGAATCAGTTTGTACAAGCTCTCTTCCTTCAAGGACCTTCCAAGAATGCCTCTCTACCAGCATTCTCACTTGCACATAGTTTCCTGAATTCCAATTATTAAATGCAATCACACTTTGTCAAGAAACATGGCAATGCATTGACACCTTTAATTGCCAATAACCCTAAGACTTAGCATGATTGAAATGCAACTATCTCAAGGGAATCCTACCTCCCACATTCCTTCCTTGCCTCCTTAAGGAAGAACTTTTTAATGGCTTTCATGCAGTCACACTCTCTCAAGGAACATGGAAACTGACTTCTATCTTAATTGCCACTAACCTTAAGAGTTAGCATGATTGAAATGCAGTTCTCACTGTGATCTTTCTGTCTTCTACTTTCTTCCTTTCCGTGCAAAGAAGAAAGATGTTCCTAGAAGGAAGAAGTTTCAAAGAAGAAAGAAATTAGCAGTACATAACCCAATAGGTTTATTTATACAAGAAGATTAGCACATGATTCAACTAAGAAGGAAAGTAATGCCCTTCCATGTGTTGGGGAACAAAGAGAACTATTTCAAGTACCCAGATGACCTTCTAGTTTTGCTGTTTTTTCCTGCATGGGATGCATTTGACAATGGTTGAATTTATTCTATCAGAGACAAATTCGACTCAATTGAATCTGTAAGACAAATCATGCGATGGCTGAACCTGTCACCAATACCTGGTTCTGCAAGTTGCAGAGGTCATACCTTCTGCATATAGACTCAAAATGAGGCTCCATTTTGTAAAAAGAATGCATAAATTTTTGAAAGGAATCCATATATGTAATATGACACTTAAGATAACTCCCTTATGCTGTTTCTGACCCAGCAAGAAAACTAATTTTTCATGCTCTTAGCAGTCCAGCTGTACTTGAGTAAATATCTGAAAAATTTCAAATTGCACCTTCACAATTAGAAGGCTTTTGGTCCTGCAGAAGATTATTACCATCAAATTCCAAAAGCAAGGATTTAAACTAAGCTTCCAACATAGCCATCAATCAATCTGGCCTGATGAATAGAAACAATTTGTCCTCTAAAATCCTACACCCCTGCTGACTGATCTTTGTCAGATTGACAAGGTTGGATCCAATTGAAAAAACTTCAGAACAGAAAATGGTCTCATCCAACAAAATGCTAAACTTTCAACCAGCATAAATGTATGTTGTCACCCACTCTGGTTTTAGAAGGGCTCTGTCAGTTCTTTCCATAATCAGTTGATCTCCTTGTCTTTGATTGGTTCAAGTGTAAGTATCTTTCTCTAGGTTGAACATGTACATATCAAAGTCCATCATACTCTATGGAATATTGACTATCTCCCCTTTGCCTTAGCTGCACTTAGGATAGCATTGAAATCTCCTAAAATCCAAAGAATATCTTGATGATTGTTTCTAAATTCCAAGTTCTGCTAGCATTTGTTATTTCAGTCTACATCCAGTGGGGCATAAATATTGGATATTTCCTATGCTCCCCCAAGTTTCGGGGATGGGGACGGCAGGGGACAGCTATTAAAAATAGGGGAATTTTTAAAAATATAGAGAAATTTCAATTATTCATATCATAACATTGATAATGCATTCATCATAGACATTGTAAAAGATTAATACATAACATTAGACTTGAATTGAGATTTTATATGAGAATCGACAAAGAAATTAAAGAAATTCAAATGCTTTCATTGTGAATGTGCATACATATTATATAAAAATTATAACAAAATGCGCAAAGGCTCCAAGTTTCAACTATAAAATGACAAAAACATAGAAAATATATGGCTCCAAGTTAAATGGGCCTTTTGCATAGGTTTTGAGGACTTCGGAAGGACATTCAAATGGGTTTGAAGTAGTTGGCCCTGCTACACTCCCACTCCTTGAAGAACCCCCAGCAGCTGCCGTACTTCTATGAGTTCTATTTCTAGGTATACTTCTTTCATGCATTTGAACCTCAACCTCCTCACTATCATTATTAGTACTCTCACTGCTGCTCATGATTTTTTTGGTTAAGAATTGAAAAGAGACTTGCAAGTTCAAATAAAAGAAAAAATAAACTCACAATGCACTTCCTATGTGGTAAAAAATTGAAAAAAACTTGAAAAAATGGAAAACAAATGTAAAATGAAGTACTTACCTCTAATGTAGTAGGTTTGATGGCCTCGTCTGTAAGATGCTGGATAGGGTTTTCCACTAATTGATGACACTCAGATAGAGTTCACTACTGATATTTGCAAACTTGGTTAATAGAAATGCCACAATAAATACTCAGATCTAAGAATCAAGCATCCAAAGATAGAATAGATCATAGTAGGATACAGGTGCAGTGATATTATTAACATAAGTAGCCCCAGGTACACAGATCACTCATTCACAATAGAAAATCAATTGATCCAAGCACACAAATTCCTAGGCGATAATAGAAGTAGATCATACAATTATAATAGACGTAGAATTCAGACTCAGGATTAAGTATTGACCTATTGAACGCTAACAGTTAAAGTAATGCTCACCGCAATAACTCATATCCAGAATACAAAGGTTGAAGCTGTTCAATATATATATATATATATCGCAGGATAATACAGCCGAGTCACAACCTCTTACATAACTAGTCAAATTGTCAATCAGAGAGTGTTAGATTAACATTATCGCCAATTTACCAAATAGTCAACAAGGCAAATATAACATACAAAATAGCTTTGATATTGATGAGGATCACAATGTGATTGCTACAAATTATACTCGGGTCAGAATGGAATCCCGTTGGCTTAACCGCAATACTCAGAATCGATGCTCTTGATGCTTTGGATGTCGTGGTATGGAGTGGGGGCGCTCTATGTAAGATCCACGATATGCTTCGGTGCTTGTCGCCCTTTCAGTGGCGCCAACCACCATGTCAGACCATCGATGCCTTTCGTTGCTATTTACTGTCAATCATGCCACACCAATTCAGATGATGCCGACTATTTATGAACTTATTGCCCTCAGGCGTTAGACGCTAGGTATGCCAGTTCGTGGAAGATGTGTGACATGGCTATGAAGACTTCGCACCTGTTCTAAGCCAATGGTGGTTTCGCCTTGGTATCGTTCAACTGTGGAATGGCCAGAGTCCTTGGCTCAGCCAATATCACTTGAAAGGGATCGCTCACACTCCCGATCCAACCTGGTAGCAAAATATAATGTCAAACTGTAGAATATGCGAAAGGATGAAATTCACGAATATGCCAGAGTGAGGTTGACGTCTCACCTGGTAGCTAACTCAGGGGTTTCCATCCTTGTTCAACAGAGATTGCGTCTCAAATTCGTGATTTCTTGATACCCCTCCAAGAAGAATCGAGCCAAAATAAATAGCCAATCAGAAGTGCCTTCCCAAATGGGTCGGCCAAATAGGTCTGAACCTATTATAAATTTAAATGTTATTATTCAATAATTTAAATTTATTTTATTATTATTAAATATTATTTAATATTATTTTAAATAATCATTATTTTAAAATATTTATTAAATGCAGATGAGTGTTTAAAAACACTGTTTCCCTCTCGATTGAGAATGGGTCTCAATTAGGGACGGGGACATGACATAGTCTCCTTTTTCACTTGCCGCTCTTCACCTCAAGTTTGCAGATGTCAAAATGAGAAAGTTTTTTTCTTTTTGGTTGTTTTGATAAGTGAAAAAGGTTTAGGTTCTGTTTAAAGGGAGGGGTGGGGAGAGGGGTGAGGTGGGTGGAGGACGTGGGCGGTGGGTCCTTGTGGGCCCGCCCATCCCTTTATTATATTTAAAAATGTGTGATTTTTTAAAAAATGAAGTGAAATGTTGCTGGGCCATAGGGGACAGGTAGCTGTCCCCGAGACGGTTAGCCATCCCCTGCTGTCCCCTGCCTTTCTTGGGACGTTTCGGGGATGTCCCCTTTTTTTGCACTGTTCGGGGATGTTTCCAAGGCATCCCCGAGTCCTCAAAATGTTTTGTAATGTCCCCTTTTTAGCGAGCATCAGAGTTTGGTGGTTTAGCCTATCATCGAGTCCTTGTAGGCTAATAATGGTGATTAGAGGGCCCCGTTTTGGAGATATCTGGTTCTTTTGTTGGCAGTTTGCAATGTTTGTCAGCTCCAGATCCTTGGCATATTCAGAGGGTATGATATTCAGGGGTTTCTGACTTCATTTATATACACTTACTATTTATAGTAAGTTAATGGGTTGTTAGAGGCCAACCTTACTATTTTTAGTAAGGTACCTTGGTGAGCAGAGAACTTAGTGGGCTTCTTCCTGGCGCTGTCGGAATTGATTTATGGGGTTTATTTATGGAGTTATGGTATTTAATTATTATTAAAGTTATAATTAATTAATTATTAAAAGTGAACACCATCAAATGTTTAATTGACTTTATTATTAAAGGGGTATTTAATATTATAAAGTCAAATTATGAAAGCACTAGTTTTGGGCGCCCACTTTGAGGATTATTATAAAGCGACCAAAAGCAAATAAGTTTTATTATATTAAATGATTAAAAGTCTCATTGAAAATCGTGCCATTTAGGAGGAGAGTATAAAAGCATTGGAAAAAGCGAAAATCATTATCATTGATCATTTTTCAACACTTGGTTTTTGTGCTTTGGCATTTGGAGGTGAAGACAAGGGTTTTCAGCTGCAAACTATCTTGGAGAACATTGTATCTCTTCGATTTGTGCTTCCTATTGGTGTGAAAGATCGCCCAAAGGATGCAATCACAGGTGGCTTCACATCAGAAGTCATATTGAGCTAATTTGGAGAGTTTACCTTCAGAATTTACAGGGGTTTGAGAAGCAATTTCCAGATTATTGTGAAAACAATCATTGGAGTTCATTTATTGGCTGCTAGCACCATCTTTAATCAGCACGTGGGCATTCAACAGGCCGTACCATCCTCTATTAACAGGGCCGTACAGATCTCAGGCTAGGCGTGTAAATGCTAGGCTGAAACGCCTAGGTTTCCAGCCTCTATTCTACTCCATTGTGGGCGGCTAGGCTCAGGTTATTGCTGTTTATGATTTCTAAGGTGGAGAAGACTATGATGAATGCTAGGTGTTCCATTTTGTGAGCAATCTGGCTGCTGTACTGAAACATATCAGATTTCCAGAATTTGCAAACTTATGTAGCTTGGTTACAGGTATGAAAGCTTTGTGATTTTCAAGCAATGATATAGAAATCTGCATTGATCAATTTATGTTTTGCTCAAACATACTTTATTCCTGCAATTAGTTTATTTTATATGTTGCATTTACCTGGCTATATATCATCAAAATTCAAAACAAGCAAAAACTTTAAAAAGAACAAACAAATCAAACAAGGCAGAAATTCAGTTAGTAAGTGTCCACCAGGGGTTGGGAAATTTCATGTTTCGGGTATGGGGACAGGGGTACCAAGGTAGGGGATGTGTCCCCAGGGAGCACTGGGTATTTCCCTTTAAATGTTTACCGATTAGATAGATAATCATAAAGTTACTAGATCATACTTTACAGAACTGTGAACATCTTAACTTTTTCTTAGCTGCATTCAGGATATCATTGAAATCTCCTCCTAACGTCCAAAATTGTCATGAAGATTGATTCTAAGCTCCAAACTGCCAGCATTTGTTTTGTTTCTCTACCTCCGGTGAGGCATACACATTGGATATTTCCCTTTAAATGCATATTGATTAGATAATAAAATTACTAGATCAAGATACTAATGTATGCTTTGAAGATTCAAGGGTTCCACACAACATTTAATCCTCTTCTGTGCCTATTGCATCTACTATTTCCCACTCCTTTTCCAAATAGAATTTATTATAAGTTGGAAGTGCCGATTTCTAGTCACTTGAAGTAGTAGAATACCATGTTTTCGATCCTTTACGAGCCTTCTCAAGAATTGGGAATTGTTAGAGGCGGTAAGCATCTGACATTCCTTCTTAGGGTTTTAATGATTCCTTGGTAGAAGGCTTTGAATCCCTTCATACTAGAACCCTTTCACCCAATATCAGATTACAATTTACTCTGGTATCTCTTCTCCAAGTCTGCTTATGTTTGAACTGAGTTTTAACTTAGTTGAGCTTCCTCCTTCTTATTCCTGGTGTTCCTTGTCTGGTAAATATTTAATTACTGATTTTTTCTGTATCTTGATTATAGTTCTTTGGCTTCTTCTAAGTGTAACGGCTGTTTTTAATTATCCGTGGAACCCTCATCACCACTTCTAATCAAACAAGAACCTTTTTTCTAGAGCATCTGCTTTTGTTGGTTCACTAATATTTCTTCAGACCTTGTTTTCCTTAAGCATATCGGGCAGGTCTTCCACACAATCATCCTTAACCATGATGGGCAGGTCTTCCGCATAATCATCCTATCCTTCCGCTATCTCATGCTGTTGACTCTTCCCTAATAAAACATTTTTATTTTCTGTCCTTATTCCTAAGGTGGAGGATCTTCTACTTCCCTGATTCAGATTCCACATCATCTTCATTGAATCTATCATAGGTCCACCTCTTGAGGTCTGCCTGCTGTTCCTTTACTATGGATTTTGGCAGCCATGTTTGGATTGTTTTTGGAGCCCACTTTTCCTTTGAATTTATTTTACCATGTTTTCT
This sequence comes from Sequoiadendron giganteum, assembly GCA_007115665.2. Lineage (NCBI taxonomy): Eukaryota > Viridiplantae > Streptophyta > Pinopsida > Cupressales > Cupressaceae > Sequoiadendron > Sequoiadendron giganteum. Next base: position 397,509,546 of record CM021106.1, read on the forward strand.
TCTGTAGTGGTTTTAGTGGCCCCCAGATATCTGTGCAGTTTGTCTTTACAGGCACTATTTTGCAACACCAAAATGAAAAAGTTATTTTTCCTGCTTCTGTGTTCCTCCTGATGACATAATGCAGAATGGATTCGTGGATAGGTTTTGAGAGTTCTATATATTTGGACATTTGCTTGATAAGAACTGCATGTAAAATTCATACCAAGCCTACATATTTCATTCCCCAAACACTCAAGAATCTCTTCCCCACAGAATTCTGGTGGAATCTCATAAACCTTGACCCATACTGGGACCTCAAGTATCAAATTATCAATTATTTTTCTAGTTTCAAGTGGCATGCCCATGATCAATTGTAGATACCAGCATTCTGATAAAACCATGGCCTCCCTGAAAGATCAAATTTCTATCTTTGGCATTGTGAAAAGTTACCAGGAAAAGGCCCTTATCTAGGAATCTAATTTCTATCCTTAAACATTTTCTCCACTTGGCTTCCATCCATTTCTTCAAATCCTCTATATCAGGCTGTGTTCCTGTGATTTTGTAAATTAAGCTCTTTTAGAAGATTGCACCTCAGTTTCCAAATCGACTTCCATTACTACAACTATGTCTTCCTTCGCAGCATGTGATGTCTCCAATCTGAATATTTTTTTGTTGATTCTTCTGCTGTTGTGAGCCAGTCTTTTCCAAAGAGTTGAGCAACTGTTCCTGTTTTCTCTCCCTTTGATTTTCTTCTCAATCTGTGCTTCCCTCAGATCTACATTCTCCCTGATTCTTCTTTCTTCCACTAATGTTTCCTGTTTCATCCATTGAGTTTGATATCCTAATCCCTCTTCTGCTGTTGCCATCACTACTGCCATTTCTTCCCAAGAGCAGAGTTTTTTTTATATGATATATGCTCTAATTATTTTAAAAAAATTCCAGGCTTTTGGGTAGCTATAATGACAGAAGATTTAAGATCTCCTGCCATTTGGGGAACCTCCATCTGGATTTATTACATACAATTAAAATATAGACCAGTTAGGTTAAAATTAAGATTACATATACCCCACAAAAAATTTGGTCCTCACCCACTTGCTTATCCATCCAATGTCTTAATGTGGTGATCAAATCAAGAAATGGATAGCCATGCCAATGTACTGATAGGTGCATGCCCGTGCATTGTTGTGTTGCACCTGTTTATTTAACCTATTATTTCATTAACCGACTTCTTTTTCATTATTTTACAAATTTTTAACATTTGTGCATTAGCAGGAAACACAATGGACAATAAACTTATGCTTACCATCACAAGGGGCTTTAGGCTTGGAAATGGAAGACCAGATCACTGGAATGGATTATCGAATAGAGCAAGAGGCATTGATAGTTGGGACTTCAGCTGGAGATCTTTTGTTGGTCAATCCTACTTCCAGGACTGTGGAGGTGGTTGGCAGGATAGAGGGTGGAGTAGAGACCATGGCTTCCAGCCCAGATGGAGCACTTCTTGCTGTGGCAACTGGTTTTGGGCAGCTATTATTAATGACTCAGGATTGGGAAGTACTGTATGAAGTAACATATGACCTGGACAATAACTTGGAGGTATGCAATAATGTCATGAAATTGCTTCAATATACTAAATATGTCTCTTTGATTTGAAAATCCTTTTTTGAGATCTCAAAATAAATAATTTTCTCTCAAATATCACTGAATAGAGTAGAGGAAATATCAAGAAACAGAGTTCTTTATGCATCTCCAAGTGGTTGAAATTTTGGAAAGCATCTTAATGCTTGGAACTTGTACTGCTAATGTTTTTTGTCAGACTGTGATGTCAGAGATCGCAGAAGATGGATTCAGTGGTTCCTCCAGATGCTTAAACAAAGTTAGAATTTCTTGGCGAGGTGATGGTAAATACTTTGCTACTTTGGGAGGACCAAGAATCTCGGAAGGTTTGCAGCGACTCAGAATTTGGGAAAGAGAGTCTGGGACATTGCATTCGTGCTCGGAACCTAAGATTTTCATGGGTGCAGCTATGGATTGGATGCCCAGTGGTGCAAAAGTAGCAGCTGCATGTAACAGAAGCAAACATGAAAAATTTCCTTCTGTAGTTTTCTTTGAGAAAAATGGACTTGAGAGAAGCTCATTTGATTTATATGGGCTAATAGAAGCCAAAATTGAGATGTTGGCATGGAATTGCAACTCAGAACTGCTGGCTGCATTGGTGAGATATGAAGAGTGGTCTAGCATTCAAGTTTGGAGTTTCAGTAATTATCACTGGTATCTGAAGCAAGAGTGGAGGTACATGGGAAAGAACAAGTTAAAGTTTATCTGGGACCCTGAAAGACCCATGCAGTTTATTTATTGGACTTCCTGTGGATCAGTCCGCCATTTACATCTCAGCTGGGACAGTGCTGTCTGTGATGACTCTACAGCCTTGGTGATTGATGGCATGAATGTGCTTGTCACACCTCTATCTTTATCTGTTGTGCCTCCTCCCATGTCTCTTTTCAAGCTCAAGTTTCAGTCTTCTGTTCAGAGTGTTGCTCTTACTTCTAGAGGTTCAGAGGCTCATTTAGCTGTGGGACTATCAGATGGCAATTTGAGTGTTGTGAAATTTCCAGAAATGAGTATTTGGCATGAATTGGAAGATGTTGTATATGATACTGCAATTATTGATAAGAACAGTCTTCAGATAGAGTTTGGCAACCTTAGACATATGACATGGATAGATTCCTATGTTCTTCTAGGTGTATTGCATTCTAACCATGATCAGGTTTGTCTATATTCGAATTACACATCTGATAACTGGAGACAGTCTCCTCCAATGAATGATATAAATAATGAAGTGAGTATACTTGTGGAAATTGAGCTTGTTTGTGACAAGGTGGAGGATGCAGAGTTAAAGTATTTGTCATCCAGTGGCTGGGTTGTCAAATCATATGTGCATACAGTAATGGAAAGTCCAGTAGTAGCCATTGCTGCAAATCATATGAAGAAATCTACAGCATTTGTTCAACTTAGAAATGGTTCTGTTGTTTTATACACATCGAAAGAGGGAATAAATATGCCATCGACAGAGTTGTACAAAGAGAGACCAATTAGCTTGAATGGATTTTTGTCTTTTTGCCCATGGATGTATGCTATTTCTGTTTATGATCGAGGGAATGTGAAGGTTTTGTTATTTGGACTTAATGAAGATGGCAAATTACAGTTGAATGATCGGATACTCTGTAGTGACTGCACTAGTTTTGCATTTTATGCAAGTGCCGCAGGCAAGGCACACCAAGTGGTTACTCATCTTGTCTATATGACAAGAAAGGACCTGCTCTTTGTTGTAAGTTTTGATGAAATATTACATGGAGATGGATCTCATGAATTCATTGTAAATGTGGAGTCAAAAAGAAATTTTCAAAACAGACTTCAAGGTGGGATGAACAATATCAAGGAAGAAACCTCCGATGGGATCAAGGTATGGGAAAGAGGTGCAAAGTTGATTGGTATAATAAATGGAGATGAAGCTGCAGTAATCTTACAAACAGTTCGTGGGAATTTGGAAAGCATTTATCCCCGAAAATTAGTTCTAATAGCCATTGCTGGTGCACTGGCTGAAGGGCGTTTCAAAGATGCAGTTTCTTTGGTCAGGCAACATAGGATAAATTACAATGTAATAGTTGATTACTGTGGTTGGAAAACTTTTGTTGAAGCTGCCTCTGAATTTGTTCGGCAAGTAGACAATTTAAGTCATATGACAGAATTTGTGTGTGCTTTAAAGGATGAAAACATTATGAAGACACTATACAAAAATGTTTTATTGCCATTTTCCCCAAATGACAAGGTAGATTTTGGCACACAGATTCTCATGCCAAATACAAATTCATCTTTTGAATGTAATACTCAATTTATTAAGAGAGTTGCACCATCAGATGAAAATATGGAAACAATGAATAAGGTACCAGCTGTTCTGGAGGCTGTAAGAAAAGCCCTTGAAGAACAGGTTCTGAAAAGCCCTGCAAGGGAATTGTGCATATTGACTACATTGGCTTGCAATAAACCTCCAAAGCTAAAAGACGCTTTAAGAAGAATTAAAAAGTTGCGGGAAGTTGAAATTGCAACTAAAATGAATGATGGAGGCGGTGTATCTGATAAATCAAATCCAAGTTCAGAAGAAGCTCTGAAGCATCTTCTTTGGTTGTCAGATCCTGAATCTGTCTTTGAAGCGGCATTGGGACTATATGATTTGCATCTTGCTGCCATTGTTGCCCTGAACTCACAGCGTGATCCTAAGGAATTTCTTCCTTTTTTACAGGAACTTGAACAGATGTCACCTTTGATTATGTGTTATACTATAGATTGCAAACTGCATAGGTATGAGAGTGCCTTGAAGAATATTGCTGCAGCAGGAGATGCATATTTTGGTGAGTGCTTACAGCTCATTAAGAGCAATCCAAAAATTTTTCCCCTTGGAGTTAATATGTTTAAAGATAGTGGAAAGAAATCAGTAATTCTGGAAGCTTGGGGGGATCATTTAGTCAATGAAAAAAAATATGAAGAAGCTGCGATGGCATACTGCAGCTCTTGTTCTTTTCAAAAAGCTTTAGGAGCTTTTCGTACAGGTGGTCTGTGGAAAGAAGCACTAACAATGGGAGGTATGTTAAAACTTGCAACTGATGAGATTTATAATTTAGCCAGTGACCTTTGTGAAGAGCTTCAAGCTCTAGGAAAGCCAGCAGATGCTGCAAAAATTGCATTAGATTACTGCGAAGACATTCCAAGTGCTATTAATTTGCTTTTAACCGCTCGAGAATGGACAGAGGCTTTAAGGATTGGATTTTTACATGGCACAGGAGAATTGATAGAATCTAAGGTAAAAAGTGCAGCTATTGAGTGTGCAAATGCACTCATATTAGAATATGAAGAAGGTGTAGAGAAGGTAGGAAAATATTTAGCACGTTATTTGGCTGTCCGCCAGCGTCGTTTGCTTCTTGCAGCCAAGCTGCAGATGGAGGGCAAAGCAAAGGAAGATTTAGATGATGATACAGCTTCAGAAACCAGCAGTAACTTTAGTGGAATGAGTGCTTACACCTTTGGGTATGATGTTTGTGCATTGCATTTTCTGTCATAGTTAGTCTTTATATTATTTGTTGCTGCAAATTTAAATATAAGTTTTAGTCAATTGAAAGCACTATTAAAGGTAAAAGGTAAAGGTTGTTTTTAAGGTCATGGCCATGACAGGTGCCATTTGGCAGATGAGGATTGCCTTATGGAAGCCCTCATGGCATTATTTTTTTAGTTTACCTTATATGTTCAAATTTTGTACTCCTTTGGTTCAATCAGACTTGGGAGTAAAATGAACCTTGCCAATCCACCTGCTGTATCTCTTTGCCATTTCTTGACATCTTTGGTTCTTGCTGTAAGCATTTCCAACTAAATAATAGCCTTCATAGTTTATCCACAATTTGCTCCCTTGCATGCAGTCTTCCATGTTTTGAAGGACACATAATATGGTTCAGGTGAGGAAACTTTTGACTCCACCTTATATGTATACCTTGTTAAACATCTGAGGCGACGTAGTTTTTCTCAAATAAAAATCACCCTTTCCTATTATTTCTTGTTGAGTATTTATTCATTTGGAAGATTCTGCATTTATAATTGTGCTTAACCAATATCTATTCCCATTGTTTAAGAGACATAAATGTACGGCAGACATGCTATTATGGGATCACAAATTAGAATAAAATCACATCTTTCAATTCGGCATTGATTTGTAAAAGAGTAGAATGCTTTAAACAATATATACATGTCATAGTGTGGAAATATCTGAGTGAAAACATAACTAGAATAGTTCTGTCATAAACATGGATATGGCATGGCAGGAGGTGGCCAAAAGACTTGAATTATAAATACTAAATCCCACCACCATATAGGTGCTAAAAAACTAGGGTTTGGCACTTGGAGTCTGTTAGAGACCTCTTGATATATGTCAGATTTGGTTTAAGATTGATCTTTGCTAGTTATTCTAATGCTAAAAAGATTTAGTTATGTTGAATCAGTTGGTTCCAATATTCTGATTACTATTTTGTAACTAAAAAAGACAGTGAAAGCTATTTTGATAATCAGCAAAATTATGTAATCATCCACAAAATATTAGTTCCAGATCTGGAATACTCCCAAATCCAGGAAGTAGTTACAATGTCTAACACATTGAAATGCAGCTTGGTTGTTAAAGCCCCCATCTTAAATTATGTCCAAACAAAGGTTAAGTAATAGATAAAATAAATTTATAATTAAAGTTCATTCTTAATAATATCAAGGGGCATGTGAAGGGTTATGCCTATTGGAGGAAAAAGGTATCTAAGAGAGACCAAGCAAGAAGGAGCATCATTAAGAAAACAGTTTATTATCTGATTATTACTCCTTGTGGAGCATGGAACTAATGTACAATTAACCTGAGGACGAAAGCCCTCTAGGTCTAGAATCGGAGGATGAAAACCCAAAATTCCCAAGAGTGATTTCATACAGAGATTGTGCAAATTTGAGTTTGGATTAGAATAACTTTACAACTGGCAGCAGATTGGGATTTTCAAGGGACAGTTATCAGGCAGTTTTAAAGGCAGAAAAAGGAGTTTCACTTAGAAATAAATCACTGCAGAATCGGGACAGATTAACAGCCACTTAAAAGGAATTACTTTAGTCATTTTGAACCATAGAAACAGAAATCTGCTAAAAAATCTGATTAATTGCGATTTTTAAAAAATATGCAGGCTGGATGATTTTTTCCCCGATTTTTTGAAAAAATCTTTGACCTTTTGGTCAACAATTTTTTCCCATTTAAAACTGCAAAATCGCCAAAAAAACGCGAATAAAATCGTGCTGATTTTAACGCGAAAAAAAAACCAATGAGGCCATAGCTTGTTGCTTACTATTATGCTTTGATAGAGTTTTTCCAAGCATCCATAGCTTGTTCGAAAGCACCTGTTTTAGGCTTTTAGCCATAGCAGCAAGGCAGTGAACTGTTTGATAAAATCCTTTGGTAGACATGTATGAAAAATGTGGTAGCATAGACAAGGCAGTGAACTGTTTGAAAAAATGCCTCAAAGAAATGTGGTCTCATGGTGATGGAATGCCATGACAAAAAGAAATTGTCATGGCATTCCATCACCATGAGACCACGTTTCTTTGAGGCATTTTTCCAAACTTTTGTCATGGCATTCCATCACCATGAGACCACGTTTCTTTGAGGCATTTTTCCAAACAGTTCAGTGCCTTGTCTATGGCTTGTCATGGCATTCCATCACCATAAGACCACATTTCTTTGAGGCATTTTTTCAAACAGTTCACTGGCTTGTCTATGCTATTGCTTACTATTATGCTTTGACAGATTTTTTTCTTTTTGTCATGGCATTCCATCACCATGAGACCACGTTTCTTTGAGGCATTTTTTCAAACAGTTCACTACCTTGTCTATGGCTTGTCATGGCATTCCATCACCATAAGACCACATTTCTTTGAGACATTTTTTCAAACAGTTCACTGCCTTGTCTATGCTATTGCTTACTATTATGCTTTGACAGATTTTTTCCAAGCATCCATAGCTTGTTCGAAAGCACCTGTTTTAGGCTTTTAGCCATAGCAGCAAGGCAGTGAACTGTTTGATAAAATGCTTTGGTAGACATGTATGAAAAATGTCATAGCTTAGACGAGGCAGTGAACTGTTTGAAAAAATGCCTCAAAGAAATGTGGTCTCATGGTTATGGAGAGATCACATTTCTTTGAATGACATTCCATCACCATGAGACCACATTTCTTTGAGGCATTTTTTCAAACATTTCACTTCCTTGTCTATGCTATTGCTTACTATTATGCTTTGATAGATTTTTTCCAAGTATCCATAGCTTGTTCAAAAGCACTTGTTTTAGGCTTTTAGCCATAGCAGCAAGGCAGTGAACTGTTTGATAAAATGCTTTGGTAGATATGTATGAGAAATGTCATACCATAGACAAGGCAGTGAATTGTTTGAAAAGATGACTCAAAGAAATGTGTTCTCATGGTGATGGAATGCCATGACAATCCATCGCCATTAGCATTCATCATGGCATTCCATCACCATGAGACCACATTTCTTTGAGGCATTTTTTCAAACAGTTCATTGCCTTGTCTATGCTATTGCTTACTATATGCTTTGATAGATTTTTTCCAAGCATCCATAGCTTGTTCGAAAGCACCTGTTTTAGGCTTTTAGCCATAGAAGCAAGGCAGTGAACTGTTTAGCCGATAGGCTATATATATTGTGAATGCAGTTTCAACCAAAACCTGTCTCACGCCGGTTAACTACTTCCGCAAAACCATTTACCGAAGTTGTTTGCTGTGCAGATTTCTAAATGCATTTATAGAAAGGAAGGAAGATGTGACGGAAGTGAGTGGAAAGGCAGAGCGGCACTTCCAATTCCCGGGTAAATCGTGTCATTCCAACAGACTAAACATTTTTCCAAAAAAACGATTGGCTGGTCCGTTGGTTTTCAAACACGTCATACATTTTTTTCAATCACTTTAAAGACACACTCATCAGGGGCGGGGTCCACTTTATACATTGCATATTTTTATATATCGCACGTCTGCCAACTGACACATCTTGTAGCGAAACACGAGTGAGTGGCAAGGTCCACCATATTTGTAATTTACATGCATAATCGTTTAATCACCCAAACACACGAGTCTTCAACGGTCAAATTTAAATTTTATTTTACCCTAAACAACATTCACCTATGTTTAATCCTACGGTTCCCTAATTTATCAGAGATCAACCGAGACCATTAAACTAAGGCTTAAGAGAAATCATTCAAACCCTAAGAGTAAATTCTTTAAAGAAAAAGGTCATTATACAGTTATAGCTATTAACGAAATGATTATATCATAATTTTTTTTCTTTTTAACGAGATATGTTTAAGTATTAATGTCAAACAAAACAAGAATTAGTGCCAATTAGGGGAGAGGACCCAGTACCTGAGCATGTTTCAATAGTTGTGATAGTAGTTGTTCATATAATGCCTAATATTTTAATAAATATTAGACTAATAGTTGTGACTTTAAAGTTGTTAGTGTTGATGATGACTACCCATAATTAAACAAAATGTATTCCTTTGATCTAAAAAGCAACCAATCATGTGATTCCACATCAACGCTCAATAAAACATGCTGTGAATGCACAAGTATTGGTCTCACTTTTTTTTTGGGCCTTTTTGGACACCTTGACAAAAAGCATGCTGATGTGGTATCATATTTGATGATGTGGCCTTGAAACCTTAGTTATAAGTAGGGGACTTGCCAAGTAAGCTGCTGTAAAAAATTGGGAGTGACTTGAAATTTCCACGTAGAATAATTAGAAGCGCGAATTAAAAAATAAATTAATATTTTATTCATATGTACATTAAATTTGAATTCATTATTTTTAAAGACTAATCATATATTACTATTTTTCATCTACAAAATTTATATTGTTGTTATGATTTTTTACCATATCATTATATCTTTTAAAAGAGTCAAAGGGGTAGACGCTTTTAGAACTATGAATTCATGTACAAAATTTATATTGTTATAATTTTTCAGCATATCATATAGACTTGAAATAACATTTAAATTATTGTTTCACTCATGATAATCCTTCTATCTTGTGAAGTGGTGCCTTAAATTAATAAAATTATTATTTACTATGAAAATTATTTATAATTATTATAATTTCTCATTAACCATCATAATTGGAGTGGACTCACACTTCATGCCAACCTCACAATGTGCCACCCTCTTTTAATTGCAAACCCTCATTTTAGTATAAATCCCTGCCCACACTTGATGGTCGTATGGCCTTGTCTATCTTCTACGTATGAATTCCTACGCTTATTTTTACTTTGTCTTTAATATAATGATTAGTGGAGAAAATAGTATCTTAATTATAAGATAATATGATTTATGATTTATTTTTTATTTTTTATTTTTATATTATTTAGTTTTTTGATTTTTGATTTATTTATTTTATATTATTTAGTTTTCCTCTAGCAATTGTAAAATAAATAGATTGCATATTGTTTTTCTTCTAAAAACATATACTTTTCTATCGGCGAAACCCTTGCACCCCTTCTGGTGCAAGTGCTAGTTGATAAAATGCTTTGGTAGACATGTATGAAAAATGTCGTAGCATAGACAAGGCAGTGAATTCTTTGAAAAAATGCCTCAAAGAAATGTGGTCTCATGGAATGCCATGACAAGCTAATGCAATTGGCAGCTGCTCCTAGTTATTAGTTATGCAATGTGAAGTAATGCTTTGAGTTTGAAAGATCTGCAATGCAATGAATGTAATCAGCGATACAAATATGAACTACAAAACTCTATTTTCTACAATTCATTAGTTAAACTCTTTATTTTATTTGCTCTCTATATCTCTATGCTATGGAAACGCCTTTCAATTTCAAAAAAAGTAGTTTTTATTTCTTGTTCTACAATTTTTTACGTTTTTTTTTAAATCTGATTTTTTCCCAATTTTTTCACGATTTTTTCAAAAAATCTTATACTTTTGGTTTGCCGATTTTTTCCCCAAAAGATTTTTGTTGTTGCTATGTTAAATTTGAACTATATTCTGAGCATTAAATCTGATTTACAGAATAAACTATTAACTATAAATTCTGGATTAATAACATCAAGATAAAATAAGGATTTCATATTTATATTTATTTGTGCAAATTATTATAATTGTGAGCTAGTTTTGTTATATAAAAAAATAAAAATTAAACGGGATATTACAATGGTATTAGAGCCAGATCTTGCCAGCCTATGAAAGAGAAGCCAATAATTGAATACAAAATTCATATGCAAGTGCATGCCTTTAGGCAGAATTTGATTTACAAAAATTATGTTTTATTTATGTACAAGTGTGTGCTGGATGGTATGGCTAACTAGCATACATTTTAAACTCAGACATAGGCACATTGATAACATGGCTGACCATATTTATCAAAGATAGTCATTTATATTTATAGGAGGGCATATCAATTCCCAATAGTCGTGCCCCTTCAAATTCAAGAGTTCTATTTACAATGAAGATAGAGTGAGGTTTAGGGTTTAAATAAGGCATCAAATCCCTTGTTTCTCACAAACGGATTTGCCATCGAGTTGTTCATACCTCAGATCATGAACAACAGAACACAAATTTTGGATTAGCAGCAATCATTCTAAGAAGTGGCCAGCAGCATTTGACAACTATTTTGGCAAGCAGAGTAGCATCAAGTACTTTAGACAATCAAATTCTGCCACAACAGTCATATCAGCAGCAGATATGTCCTTTTTGCAGGGAATTCAGTCATAACAACAAAGTTTTAACATCAGGACAGTCATATTCATATGATTTATAACAGCAAAATTTTGTCTTAACATTTATCAACATCATTGTATTATCAGTAAAAAGTGCCTGATTTCAGTGAACTGCCATTAATATCTCTACCAAATATGTTTGTTTTGGTAGGCTTTTCACATTTAACAAGGATTAACTTAGAAAATTCAGACTTTCAAACCATGGCAGCACACCTTGGGCTCTTCATTGACATTCATTCCTTATTTTTCAAATGCTTGGGGCTAAATCCATTTTATTAAATTGCTTGCAATTTAGCTATATCATCCCAAAGTTAACAAGCAAAAAAATATTTGCATGGTCGGGATATTGACAGTGAGCAGATCTTCAATATAATAGGTATACTGATTGGGTAAAGGAAAATCAGGTCCTAAATAACATAAATCAACTGTTGAAAAGCAAGAGATATATGTAGGAGACAAGGGCACCAAAGAGAGAGCGAGCTTCAAGTTTACATAAGCTTCTCTACTCCATTATTTCAGCAGATCAGTAAATTTTTATTAGCAAAGAAGCGGCACATTTGTTCTTATATCAGTAGTGATCTCATATCAGACTTTAAGCTTCAAAATAAAACTTCATGGATGCTAGTATTTTGTTTTCACTTTAGTGGTGGTATTCTTATTGGCAATCAACACCAATCAATATTTTCCAGGTGGCAGCATAAGTTCATCATCTTCGCTGTGCATTTTATTGAATTATTATTTAATAAAAAATGGATGTTGATAAAGGAAAAAAGATTGATATAATGATAGAAATGTTGTGTCAAATGCTCCACATGATGCAAAATAATATGAATGCTTCAAGAAATCAGCATAGTGAGCACCTGAGAAGCCAATAACAAAATTTAGAACAATTACACATAGAGAACAATTGTTGGGTCTGTTGACAGACCTCTACAACCTACTTTCATTTATAGAGAAGAAGAAAAATCTGAGCCAAGGGTCATAAAGAGGAATGCATTTCTAGATTTGTTAATACTGCAGAGTAAAATTCATCTTGGAGAGGACTCAAAAAAATCAGATGAAGAGATAGAGCAGACTTTGAAATTAGTGATAGATACATTGGAGACAAATCTATAAGAGAAAGAGGTCGAGGAATAATTTGTAGAGTGTAAGACAAATGTAGAAGAGTTAAAACCCGAGCCACTGCAAGCTAAGAAGGAACAAATCAGTGAACAAGAATAGAAGGAATCCGCCATGCAAATTGGAGATGAAATTAATCTTACAAGGTAGCAGTATGGAGGAGCATAAAACTATGGAGGATGTGGAATTTGGCTCCACTAATCTTCATGCTACAGATTTAGGTGACAAGGATTGCCGTATCACTTCAAATCCTTTTAAATTAGAAAAAAGAGGGAAGCTCACCTCATTTCAGGCAAGTATAGAAGATGTAATGTGAAACCTAGAATTATGTGAGGAATGGCAAAAGAAGCTAAGTTGATAGCCGACTGAGCAAAACAACATTTGTAGGAATTTATGGAAAAGTATTTTTTCACATGGATAATGAAAAGCAAGAGTTTAGTCAGCAACTAGGTGCATAGCAGCAAAAATCGTTTGGGGAAATATTGGCAAACCAAAAGTTTAGGATTTTTTGAAAAAATCAGATTTGAAAAAAAGCGTAAAAAGTTGTAGAAAAAGAGACAAAAGCTACTTTAAAAAAAAATTAAGGTCATTTCCATAGCATAGAGATATAGAGAGCAAATAAAATAGAGTTTAACCCATGAATTGTAGAAAATAGATTTTTGTTTATATTCATATCACTGATTACATTGCATTGCACAAAATATACTTCATAGTGCATAAATAATAACTAGATGTTGACAATTGACAAAATGTCAATTACAATATAGTTTGTAACTTTCTACAAAGTCAACCTCTAAACTAAGTACAAAGAAAAATCAAATTTAGCCAATGACAGCTATGCTAGAGGGCAGTAGGTCTTGATGTTGAAGCTCCTAGGTCAAAGCCTCTCCTAATTCGTTCAACCATATGACTATCCAAGTTAGCCTCTAGGATCTCGAAATCCTCGGGCTCAAGAAAGTCATCATCACCAACAATCCACTAAGACTCCGGATCAATCTCATCAAGGTCAATTGACTCGTCATCCTCAATAGTACCTGTTTTTGTCTATGTAGAAATTAGTTTTGGCCTTACAAGTGAAAAAGATAATGAATACAATTTCAACTAATTGCAAGTACATTGAAAGTTTAACCTTGAGCTTTCTTTAGCTTAAAGCGGAGGTTGTGGTGAACAAACACCAAGTCATTCATTTGTTGTTATGTTAAGCGGTTGTGTTTCTTGGAGTGTATGTGTTGAAAAACACTCCAAGTACATTCACAAGTGGATGAATTACATGGCTGGCTCAAAATGTGTCTTGCCATCCATCTAAGATTTTTGGTTTCTTGACCAAAAAAAATCCCACCATTGTGCTGAAAAACACATTACATGGAGATAATATCATGTAAGAATATCTTTAAAAATCTCTACACATTTAATTATCATTTCCACAAAATAGAGAGACTGTCACAAGTTTATTGAGCCTACCTGGTTGGAAGGTCTTCTTGCTTTCCACAACAGCCTTAGATGACAAAAAACCCCTTGCCTGCTTGTGCATTGGCAACTCTACCATAGCTGCTTGCAATTGTTCTATGGTAGGAAACATTTTCTCCGTGCATATGAACAAGCCTTGTGTGATCTCACCATCATCATGTTTGAATGAAGAGTTATAAAATAACATTGGATTGAGATAGTATCCTGCAGCATGGAGAGGAGAGTGCATTTGTCAATCCCATCTTCTATCAATTATGTTCCATAATGGCATATATTTGCCCCTGTTATTTTCCATCCTACTCCTCATCACCTTCTTGGCCCTATCCATGGCCTCTTACAAATATCCCATGGGGGATTTATCCCCATCCACTAGTCTCAAGACTTTTACTAGAGGCTCTGAAAATTCTACAATTTGTTTAGCTGCATCCCAAAAACTAGTAGAATACATGTACCCTGCCATTGCTATGCCATTTGCTTGATTTGTGAAGCCAGACTCCATCCACTCATTTGAAACAAACATTCATTTTTTGTTGGCAAAGAGTTTGTAGTGCAAGGAAGTGTGTTGCAAATCCTGTCACCCCTAGTCGAACTAGCTCCTTGCCCTCTGTGAAAGAACACATCATGCACAAATCCCTCGTGTGATTATAAATGAATTTTGTAACTGTGCAAGCTCTTTGCAATACTTCCTTAACCCATTCAAGTTTTCCAATGTCCTCAAGGGTTAGATCAAGGCAATGTGCTGCACATGGGGTAAAAAATATAGAGGGGTATTTGTCCGTTAAGAGTCTCCCAACAACAACACAAGTTGCAACATTGTCTGTAATAAATTGAGCCACATTTTGTGACCCTACACCTTTGACCACCCAGTCAAACATCTCAAACAATGTAGCTGCATATTTGATTGTATCTGATGCATCCACAAATTTTAGAAATATAGTCCCAATATCACAAGAGACGAGGAAGTTGATGAGGGTTCAATTCCTTCTGTCTGTCCATCCATTTGACATTATGGTGCAACCAGTCTTAACCCACTCTAGTCGATGCTCCTTATGAACATCATTAATATCCTGTACTACATCATTGAGCATACCAACCCTCAATGTCTCGTAAGATGGGGCTTTGAACCTAGGACCCACGGCTGCAATAGCATCCATCATACCTTGCCAATATGGTGACCTAGCAATATGAAATGGCAAGCTAGAGTAGTATTAGAAGTTTTCAACTGCCTTATTTGCTTTTCATGGACATTCTTCCTCCATCTTGTACTCTCCAAAGTGGTTTGAGATTCTGGTTCAGTACGAGTTGCAATGAAAGCATTAATGTTTCCTCCACCTGTGTTTGGGCCACGTGCTGTAGAAGGTGTTGATTTGATTCCCTCAAAAACTCATTTGCACCATCTTCCTGATCCAAGCAATTCCTTCTAGCATTTGTAGAATTAGAACTTATTTCAACCCCGGTTCTTGCCTTTTTTACCTTGTTATTAGGAATCGCATGAAGAGCCTGTCTTGCTTGATATGTGACATTTACAAGGCATGCTTGACAAGGAGTGTTGTTATTTCCTGGCTCCTTTGCCAAGTGCCATTTGAAGCGATAAATGCCGCCAGTGTTATCATTCAAACACCAGTTGCATTTTAACCTTCATTGTACCTGAAACTGATGTGCAATGTGTCCATGCAACCACACAAAGTCTTTTTGGCATGGCATTATGATCAAATCTGCAAAAATGTTTTAATTCAGTCTAGTTTGCCATCAAAGACCACAAGAAAGTTTGAACTTTGAAGGCATGAATGATAAAGTTTGAATGCAATGTGTCAATCTACTAAAGCATTTGAGCCTTGTTATACCATACAATGTAAACTACCTCTCTTGTTCATCTACGTATAAAGGAATAAGGTATTTGAGAGAAGATAGGCAAGGGTCTTGTAAAAGATTGCAGATTTGAAGATATACTCCACCTTGTGCCCTTGTAGATATGTTGAAAATATAATTGAAATATAAATATTTCCATGTTACATGTTGGGAGAAAGAATTGTAAATCTTAAGTATAATGTATATTCATTTGGAATGTATAAGAGTTAAGACTAAATAGCACCTTATCTATTTGCTTGTATTTAAAATATATATATTTGTAAGGAAGTATTTTTACTTAGTTATGCCTATAATTGTATTTGTAGCTATGTTTAAAACTCCAAATGGAAGCTTACAGTGAAGCCATGAGCCCAATACAAAGTACTTCTCTCATTGCAAGTTTAAAGGGCATCAAAATGGCAAGTGTTGGAGAATGCATCCATAGCTTCACCCAAAACATGGCAAAGGAAAGAATGAGCAGCCACCAAGAAAAGGAAATGAGAAGCATGGAAAAATACCAAATCAAGGAGAGAACAACACCCACAAATATTCACCACCATTGAATGGTAAGGGGATGTCATTTGATTCATGGATATAACATTTATTTGATTTGCAAAGGATAAAGGCTGAGATGATTCCATTTGTATTGACATGTGAATAGCTCTCCAAGCACTTTTTGCATATTTAGTGTTTATGCTCAACATGCCAAATCCATTATAGAGCAAGGAGGATTCTTCACTCACCTTGAGTGAGAGTATGAAGAGCATGTCCACTTGGAAGCCAAGGAGCGACAAGGAAAGGGAAAAATGTATGGGGCAACAGGTTAATCTCAGCCTTCATGTATTGATGATTAGTACTCACATCCACTTGGTGTGCATAGCAAGGTAGGATAAGTAGAGTTGTATCAACTTACATGGATTCTAGCAAAAACAGAAGTATGTGCATTCTTCAAATGTTGTAGGCGCACATATCTTTTCATGGCAATGTAAACAGACTTCTCAAGTAAACAGCACAGTGGACAGAGATTCACTGTTTTTCTTGAAAGCCTGTAAACATTTTTTTTTTTGGTATTGTCTGTGAGAATTTCTATTGTTGTTAACTAAAGAATTAGTAGTATGTAATAATGTAGGTATTGTTCATTGAATTTTCAGTAGAATGCATTCCCTTGAAATGCAATGTTGTAAATTTTAGCAATCATGATTGATAGAGGTTGAAGGATATTTAGTTAAAGTTTGAACACAAAGTTCAGAACTATCTTTTTGAGCATTTCCTTTTGTGGAGAGACAATACTAGGGATGGAAAATTTCTGAAGTACACAATATTGTTTTTGGGTATGGTGAGGTAAAATGTGGTTGATTTGAAAAGAAAGGAAAAAAAAATTAAAATAAAAGCACAGTATTTTCACTAAACCAAAAAATTCATTTTTTAAGCAAATTACACATTCTTGTGGATTTGATAATGGCCCAAGACAAAAACATACATGCTTTCAACAAATTTTGAGCATACTACCACCAATTTTATTTTGAATCACATAACTGATCTAATTTGAAACCTATCCTGCTAATTTGGAATTTGACGCTAGACCTTCAAGAAAAAAGCTTCATTCTACCTCTCCAGTTGTTTTCTTGTAGGAACTGTAATTAGAGAAATACTGGATCAGAAACATGCTACAAGAAAAGAGTTTAGCTTGTGTAAATAATGAAGTAAAGGGCCTACCTCTCAACCAAGTCAAATTGAGCAGAATTTTGTGGATTTTTTGTTTTTTGTTTTCTAAAATTTTTTTTGTATATTAATAAAAGAGACCTTACAAAAAGAAAATTCTACTATCTTCAATAGTCTTTCAGGGGTCAGGAAAGAACCATTGCCTGTTAGAAGACAGAAATGCATCCAAAATTGGCAAGGAGCGTCAATATCACAGGAATATTCCACCAGATAATGTCCAGTAGAATTTATTGGAATCATTACAAAGATTTAGACAATACAGCAGATTTGTAATCTGTATTTGTCTTGTTTGTATGTGTCATTGTATGTCTTTGTCTGTCATATATGTTAGCATGTGTTTCAGCTTTCGATATCAAGTAAGCATGTCTTGTTTCAGCTTTTCTTCCAGGAGATTGTGGTGTAATGATTATAGAAGGCACTCATATGAGCATGACCCAAGGTCAATTACCCTTCATTGCAATAGCAAAGCCCATAACTCCAAGGGAGATGACCAGGTTTTGGTGTAACAATTATGTAGCACATTTGAATGGTCCCAGGTTGAACAGGGTATATATTAATGCGATCCAGTTTTAAAAAACTTACAAATGCATCCCATAACCTCACTAAAGATTTACCATGCCAAATGATCGAACATTTGAAATTTGGGTTTTATTGTAATGCATTTAAATTCCATAAACATAGTGTCTTGAAAGTGATCTTCAAACAAATTAATAATTATAGGACATTTGCATGTTGCTATTATACAATATAGTTACGGAATGTAATACACCATAAGTGACATTAATGTCTTCTATAAGCAGATGCATATAAATTAAATAAATGTTAATTTAATTGATATCTTCTTCTATAACCAAGAAAAAAAACATTAAAGGACTAGGTGAGTTCCTAACTTACAATTGATGGTCCTATTTAAAGTTACATGACTTTGACTTGGGAACAACTCAACAAGCCAAAAAGTAAGAGTCAATTCTGACTGTCTATTTATTGCACTGACAGTCAAACCATGACGATGGGAAGTCCTAAAGTTATAGTTGTCGGGATTCTCCATTTTGGGAACATAGGCCACGTACCAGTCCCTGTACCCAAAATTTTTGGTAAATCATTTACATATAAAATAGCCGTCTCCATATTCATTTAACTCACGTACCCTAATTTGATTGGCGTCCTCATACCAGTACCAGTACCTTGCGTCTCCCGACAACTATGGGCTAAAGTGTTTCAAACTTAGAACAATCTCTAGATTTAGGTTGGCACTCCTATTATAATGCTAATTAATTCTGGAGGTTGCAAAGAGAAGAAAAAATGTGCGAAGAAAGAATACTATGATCTTCTGTAATGTCCCCTCCTAGCCTTTGACGCAGTGGACATCACCTTTAGCCTATCATAGAGTCCCTGTAGGCTAAGAGGTTCTGGTAAGGGGACTCAGTTCCAGCTCTTGGGTGTTGGGTTTTCAAGATTCAGGGAGACTTTCTATTTTTAGCAGGTCCAGTATGGTGCTCACTGTCTACAGTGAGTCTTTGTGCTAGTCAGCTATTTCTCCAGTTTGAGCTTTTGGTGGTTACTTTCTATTTTTAGTACTTACTAAAAATAGTAAGTCTATTTTGGGTGAGTTGGATCGGGTCAGGCTATTCTCAGCAGCACATTTTCTGTTGGTATAAAGTTGCTAAGGTTAAATCATTTCAATATTTGATTTATGCTTCGAAAAGTGGACTATTATAAAGTAACTTTATATTTTATTGTTGAGGGTCAAAAGGGGACATAAAAGTACCATGGCGCCTAGTGTAATGACTTTAAGTCGTTTTAAAAGGCAACAAAAGCAATTTAGAATGCTGATTAAGGAGTGAGCGCCCAAGGCCAGGAATGAGTTAAAAATTAAAATTAAAAGCTAATGTTTGAGTGAGTTTTGATTTAAATAAAAAAAAAACAAATAAGCCTAGGCGTGGGTTTAAGGAGGTTTTAGGGTTGCCACAAGCTTGGTCGCCCTAATTTGGAGTTTAGACTTTTAAAAGTTCATTTTTGAAGCCTCATTCTACATGGTTGATTTGGCTGCTTACAAAGATGTTGCTGTTTTTTTACCAGAAGGTCTGAGAAATGGATTTGAGGACAAAAACTTTCGATATCTAAGGCTAGTTTTGGTAGTGCAAGACCTGCCCTAGCCGGTAGAAGGGTGGTTTCACTCAGAGGTCACCATTTGAGCTTCAAAGTTGCTGATTACAGTCATTAGAGATGAAGATCTCTGATCATTTTTGATGTGGGTTTGTGTGTTTTTGGCTTGTGGAGGTATTGCATCGATTTGGAGAGAGTTAGGTTGCATTTTGGTGATGATATTCAAGTTTTCTGGGCACTTTTTGGTGTAGACCTGAACCTAGTTTTTGGTATTCAACTCCTTTTTGGCATGGGATTTCAATATGGGTATGTGTGCTGAGTGTTTCCCCAGCTAAGGCAACTCCAAGGAGATATTATGCATATTTTTCTGAGTATATAGTGATTTATTAGAGCAAATCGCCCTTGTTGCTGAGGGCGCCCAATCTGGGTATTTGGTTGTTGCTGGTCGGCCATTTCAGGGTGTGCTTCAGACTTATTATTGTTGCTGCAAAGTGAAAATCTGGGCGAGTTCTTGACAAGGGATTGAAGGTCATAATCAGTGATTTCATATGCTACAAAACGGGGTTCTCACTACTGCTATTTGGAGCTCTATAACAGGTCTGAACTTGTATTTTCTGAGTTAGTAAATGAGAACTTTTGACTGTAAATTTCTGTCATTGATAATAAAAATCAAAGTCTGAAAATAACTTCATTTTTGGCAAAGTTTATATGCTTTACTTGCAAACCAATTTCCTTTATGTTGGTGTGTCAAAACAATGATTGGTACATGAAAACAAGAAACAAACATACACAGAAAATTCATCACACCAGATTGGCATATTTTCAAATTTTTTTTTTTTTGGGGTCTTATATTACATCTTCCAAGCAATTTCAACAAAAATGGCACATAACAGATGACTTTCATAATTTACTTTAAAATAACAAAATTTACTAAAATGCAATAGGCAAGAGTTTCACTGTTAAACAACCATTCTCAAAGTTACTAAAATTGTGAAAATTGAATAATGAAGGAGTTGCATGAGAAAAACCTGTTTCGCGTCCCAGATAAACCGGCAGCCAAAAACACTCCACCCAATGTTTTTTCCTCTCGTCGCAAGTCACAGGCGGCTTTAGACAATACTGCTAAAATATCGCGTCCCAAAATTTATAGAAAAACACGTTTTCTAGGGTTTTTTGGCAAGGTTTTTTTCATGATTTTTAGCAGATTTTTTCGCGATTTAAACGTGAAACAAATCGCGATTTCAACGATTTTTTCAGCAGTCAACACTCCAAAAAAAATTGGGATGGTTGCAGAGTTTTTAAAAATCGGGATTTATGCTTCTTTGACTAGGTGTACTAATTTTTCATGGGAACCTCAAAAGGTGATGACGAAACAATTAGTCTTGGGTTTGCAAGTTGGAGTGATTGATCCCTCTATCCATTAAGGAGCAGGAAATGCTAGTCTGCTTAACATCATCAATGAAGAAAAAGGTAAGCATTCTGGTCATTCCTAGGAGTACAATTCAAAATATGGATATGATAATAGCATAGATTTAATTTACACTATGTCCTCTCAATATTTTTGTCATCATGGAAAGTACTCTTAGCATGGGGAGAAAGTGAAATATGCAACTCACAGTAAAGGACACCTAGATCTTTTTACTCAAATATGGAGTTGGCTTTGCACAAAGGAGCGGGATCTTGGTATTCAAGGCACTTTGCAATTCATCATGACAAAGAATGCAACACTTTGCCATCATCTTGGATTTTAGCAATGACAATCAAGACTTTATATTTGTGGCTCAAAATGTTTGATGAATATGTAATGAGAGAGTGGAGAATCACAACAACCCTTCATATTCTTCACATAGAAAAGCCTTGATATTCTTCAAAGCTCTATCAATCTATGGATTGCAATCATCAAATGTAAAAGTTTCATCAAACCCATATTGAACTTGTCTTCATGCATTTGTTTTTCTCCTTTCTAGCAAAGCACATGATGACAAGCATAATTGATCCAAAGTGGTTGTAAGCAATATGAACCACAACATGATGTTGATATCTTGCTTCTTCCATTATTTCATACATTTATTTATGTGCCATTCTATTTTGTCTCCAACTTGAAACTTTTCCAATTTGACCTCTTCTTCATGGTGTCCAAACCTTCCTTGATTTTCCATTTATATCTATCTATGCACCAATAACACCATATGTAGAGACTACCAATAAGTCACAATTCCTTTGAGTGAACAATTTATTGCATTCATTATTATGTCTTCATCTTGAACACAATATTGAAACTTTCTCAAGAGATCTTCTAATCTATTTACCCTAAGGAATTGAAGACATTTTCTTTCCCCTGTGAATGCTATTTACAATGGCCTCAATTTATCTCCTCTCATCCAACCCATCATCAAAGTGTTAAGAGTCCCGCTTATTGATGAATTACAAGTCCATAGGATTTGTCTGTTGTCATGTATCTATTAGGTGTACATCCACATTAAATGTTTAATATATTCATATTGAACTATAATAAAAATATAATAATAAAAAATTTGTGTATGAATGAATAGTGATAGGTATTTATATTCTTTTAACATTTGATAGGACACGTCTCTTGAAGGGAAAAAGTCACATCTCTTGGTAGCAATAAGTAAGAAGTACTCATTTAATTACCTATATAATATGCCCTCCTTGGTTGGGAAGGCTTCGACCTCGAAGCATTGGTTGAATAAGATAGCCAATATGATTGTGATAAATTGTGACAATACCTATGCATGATCCAGCGATCCAAGATCAATCTATATGGGAATTGCATTATGTTGTGAATTGATTGTTGAATTCTACATTAAGCAACCCAAAGTCATTTATAAAACTATTTTGTTTAGAGCATCTTTGGAAGAATAACCTTTCTAGTATGAGCTGAGTCATCTTAAAATATGTGTTGTCTCAATTCATTGAAGAGGAAATTCCATCATTGTTCAAGATTTTCCATTATGTAGTTGTCTTTTGTCTTAATTAACATGATTAAATTTAAGTTTTAATACTTGGCATATTTGTATATTAGAATAATATTGATAAGGTGATGGTGTAATTCCATTACACTTTTTTGTAATAGTTCTTTTGTAGCTGCTGTCATTAAACTTTTTGTATTTGTTGTCTATTCTTAGGCATCCTTCAATAATATAAGGACATGATCTCTACCTAAGATGACATGCCTCTTCTTTCATCTTATTCATCCAAATATCGATATTAACATTGATATTAGAGCCACTATTCGATCTCATGAAAGAAGTTAGGAAGAGGAGGTCACAGGCATTTCAAGGTGGGTTGTGGTTGTGGTTGTGATTTGCACAGTCACTAGGGTAGAAGTTGCAAAAAAAATGTCTCTTTTGCAGTTATGACTGCCTAGAACAAGGTTGTTTTTGCAGTTGCAGCATTTTTAGTTGTGGGTGGGAAAATACATAAAAACACGAAGTTGTGTGGGTTTGAAAAGCATTGGGTAGTGAACTTTTTTTGTTGTGGATTTTCAACAGTTATCGTGGGTAGTAAAAACTAGAAAATTGTGGACAATAATACTTTGCAGGTTCATGAAATAGAATCATGAGCTAAAGCTCGTGGCAGAAGGTGAATGACATTTACTAGCTGCGGCTAGGGCATGGGACTTTATTTATTTCCTGTGAAACCCTCGGTTGGTCTCTGTATGAAGTTTGCATTCAATTTTTTTGAGTCCAAAAATTTATCTTGAAGGGTTGCTAGCATAGTTTACATACTCGGAATCGGAGAGTACTCGGCAAGCCCAAAAAAATTGACTCGGGAAAAACTTGGAAAATACTCGGCAAATGTGTGTGGATATTTATGTATGTGTATACTCAGGACTGCATTGTGCACACATACATATCTATAAACATACACAGGATGCCAAGTTTGCATGCATATACACACACATAAATATTTATGCACACACAAACTTGCCAAGTTTGTGGATTTTTTGTGAGCTTTTGGTGATTACTCGATAATTTGACAAGAGAAAATCCATCTGCATACTGCCCGAGAGTAAAAGCAGAAATTACTCGGCATGCAAATTTTTTGGAGATTACTCGGCTACTCGGAGAGTTATCGGAGAGTATGTAATCTATGGTTGCTAGTATTTGGAAATTTTTGAGATCAGATCTATAATTTTTTGGGTTAGTATAATTTTTGGGGTTGATGGCCAATATTTAGAAATTAGTATAGTTGGAGGCACAAAAATTGATGAGTAAAAATTATAATATGTCAGAGTTATAAGATACTATTGTTGAGTATTGAGAATGTGATATAACACCCTTAGGATGAAAGCTGGGCTTATCAACAACCTAGGTGGCTATGGCAGGTTTCCTGGAGAAGCCTTGCTAACTCTCAAGTTATCACTATTTGATGATTTAATTTCTAAGGTTTGCAGTGCTACATCTGCAAGTATATTGTGGAGTACTTCGAAAAATAACTATCAAGTCTCCGAGAAAATCAAAGTTTTTTATTTAAAAAAATTGTTATGTAATGTCCCTTTCTAGAGCATTTCCTATTTTTTTTCCTTAAACAATAATCCTAACTCAAAATAATAATTGTATACTATTTATAAAAATCACTTTATATAAAATTATGAATTTTATTATAATATTCAGCTTTATAGTTTTATGAATAATTCTGAGAATGGAACTTATCTTGGTTTTTCTGCTATAATCTTCCTTCAAACTTGCAGCTATGAATGCCTCTAATGTCTACCCAAGTTGGGGTTTTCTCCACTAACTTGCTAAGTGAAATTAAGGATTTTCATCCTTAAATCTCTTAAGTTTCCTTGGAGGGTTTTTGTCCTCTTTGGCTGTGATATTTACTTGCAAAAGTCACTTAATATTCATTTCCAATTCGTGTCTTTCTCCTTTGCTTGGTCTTCTTTATATATCTTTTTCCACCAAGAGGCATAATCCTTCACATGCCTTTTGACCATTATTAAGTCTAACCTTTATTTAATTTCAGTTTTATAGTATTAATTATCTTTCCTTAAGGGAATCATAGAAGGAAAAGAACTGCTGTAGAAAATAAAATTGTGTTAAGGGAGGGGGCATTACATGTCGCTTTCTACTAAATTGCATGGTTGTGGGACTTTGTCAAAGCATCTTGTAAAATTCAAAAATCTTAGGAATTAACTTGTGGTCAACAAACTAGTAGACGAGGAAGATATGGTTGCTTTGATCATCGACAACCCGTCGCCCTCCTTTGAAACTTTCGTGGAGCCTCTAAATCGATTGGTGAAAAGCCAAACTTTGACTTTTTAGAAGGTCAATACATATTTGTTGTAGAAGGAACGATAACAAGAATAATTGAGTGATTTTCTTTCTGTGAGTTTGAAAAGTGCGCTTGTTGCACGGTTTCAGGGTACAAACCACAATTCTCCTCTTCACACTGAACAACCATGGAGAAAGGTATAATGCTTCTATTGCTAGAAATTTGGGCATGTTAAGCATGATTACAAGAACAGAAAATATGATCTATCCCACAAGCCACAAATTGAAACTATCGTGGCAGCTATTGTTGAGGAAGACTATGATGAAGAGTTTGCATTGATGAATTTTTAGACAGTGTTAAAAGTAGTTGCTGGTGCTTTTACTCAGGCACATCTAGACACTTAACATCTCAAAAGGATTGGTATGTCAAGTTTATTGCTGATGATAGTTATAGGGATTCTATTTCACTTGATAATTGCAAGTCACATATAGTCAAAGGGGTTGGGTGCTATTAGAATTGCTCCTAGTATTAGAATAACACTTCAGTATGGAATGTTAGGTATGCTCCAGGTTTGAACAAAAACTTTCTATCAACCATATTACAATGGATCCTTTGTAGCTTAATTTCATGGAATAGTGCATTGTTTTTGATGTAAAACAGGGTAAAGTAATTGCTCAAGGGATTGGGCCAAGTGGTGTGTACCAAGATTTATACAAACTTGTTGATCTTGCTTTGCATCCTACACTGGAGGAACCTTGATTCGGTCATAAATTTGAAGAAGTCTATATAGAGGTAATGTCTTTAAAGGGTTTTAATCCTTAAATCTCTTAATTTTCCTTTGAAGGTATTCTAATGTGTCAGCCTTTGGGTTCTCCACTCGAGTATCAATAATGCAAAACTGAAAATGTCTCCATTTTAGTTGAGGATCAACCCATACCAAGTTCATCTCTAGTCAAGATTTGTCTTTGCAGCATTCACTGCTTGTGTTTTGGAGGCCCCATTGGAATTTGAAGATAAGCAAAAACATGACTTTACAAAATCAGATTGATAATTCTACAACTGAGCATGTTCATTATGTTGCTTTTGCATATCATTCTTAAATGCTTGTTGTCATGCAGGCTGGTTGTGTAGGTATTTCTTCTTGTTTCTACACATCTTAGGAGCCATATTTTAATTTAGTGATTAAGCCTCTAGATCCTTTTGGTTTGGTCATTAAGGGGCGTATTAGTATATTAGAATAATATTAATAATGTCAGTGTAACTCCAATTACACTTGTTTGTAATAGTTCTTTTGTAACCACTCCTTATGTAATTGTTGTCATTATATCTTTCACAACTGCTGTCTATTCTTAGACAAACTTCAATAATATAAGGATGTGATCTTTATCTGAGATGACATGCCTTTTCTCTAATCTCATTCTTTTGTTCATATTCATATGGGGTACAGGTTTGATTCTTCAGGACATTGAATTAGAATCCTGCAATTCAAAATGTGTAACACATATAGAATAGCATACATCTTTTTCTACTGAACTGCCTGTGTTGTTTTGCAGCAGTTGCACTGGAATCCTAGGATTAAGGGTGAGGGTTCCCGAAGCAATTTTTGTTCTTCCTATAATTGCATTTTTTATGTGCGGATTTGCCTTGTGTTTGGTTGGATTCCTCTGGGAATGCTACGTGTTTGCCTGGGTTCATCTGGGATGAACCCACAGTCCAAATGAAGTGCCCTGGCGGAATCCCCTCCCAAATTGACGACTGGGTTTGAACTAGACCTGGATCTGGGTAATGCAAGGGACAACAGGCAACATAGGTTTTTGTATATATTTGAAAGCTGGGAGGTAACAGAATATTGAAATACTGAAAACAGATCCAATAATGCCCAAAAATAATACTGGGAAGAGATAGAACTATTGGATGGCTGAAAATACATCTAAAAGTGTGTGCAAGGGAACTTTTTGAGAGGCCAATATGGATGTTGACTTCTGAACCCAGGACAGAAACTGGGACAAATAGACGCTGCCTTGGTTAAAACACTAACTTATCAGGATAGAACTACCTTTCTCCTATCGCACGATGAGACAGATTTCAAGACAGTATGGATGCTGTCTTATACTGTCTTGTCTAAAACACAACCTTACACTGAGAAATTCTTTCTCAGAAACATTCTCTACTGCACTAAGTAGTCTTGTTGTAATGACTTCCCTTCTGAGAACTTTTCATTTTGTGCACATTGAATAAATTTATTTTACCTTTTGTGAATCTTCACCACATGCATGTGAGATAAGCAATTGAAAGCTAAACTTTGTTTCCTTAACCAAACAGAAAGTGCATTTTAACTTCAAAACATTTGACCAACCAAAATAAAGGTTTATAACAAAAAGACTAACAGTTCTTAAAGAATCCCCAGCACCAAGTTACATTAATTTTCGATATGATAACATTCACGGAACCTCATATCTGTAAATTTATTTGTGCTTCACCTATAAGTGTATAAACTATAAACATAAAATCACATCTCTCTCTTGTATTTTCCCTTCTTTTTCTGCTGTCATAATTCTGCAGGAATCTATCAGTTACCAAATTTAATAAGAAAATAAGATGTAAGAATATTATATTGCTAATTTTACTTCCAAACATTTGTTTGTAGTTGCGAATAGGTATCAGTTAACTGTTGGACATTGTGTATAACTTTTTTTCTTAGGAAAGGAATATATTGTATTATGTTGAAAAGGGAAACTTCTCAGTAGGTCACATCATAGTTTGAGGACTTGGACTTGGCAGCCCAAAATTTTGACTTGGACTCAGGACTCAGCACGGACTTGGCAAAAAACTCGGCATGGACTCGACAAAAAAAAAACCTCATAATTACACAAAAAAAAGAAATAAATGCATTTAGAGAACATAAAAGTCTATTTTGACTATCAATTTGTCATAATTCAAACATTACATGTCATGATCCTCAAACTCGCAAAATTTGAAATTTCAGCCACTATGTTATGTGCCAGAAGATTCTAAGCTCAGGTCTTGGAAGTTTGAGCCTAAGACTCGAGAGTCTTGGAGTAGGACTCGGTCGAGTACTCTCCAAGACTTGGCCAGACTTGGTGCGGGAGTCTGGTCAACTTGGCTCGGCCAGCTTAGAGACTTGGGAGTTTGGAGAGTCTTGCAGACTGCAAAGTACTTGGAGAGTCTTCAAAGTTCAAACTATTAAAAAGAATGTCACATCATTCTGCAGCAAGCTTTTTAAGTACGTGAGAGCCAAGCCTGATGATGTAAAAGGCTTATATTAGCAGATGGCAACTATCATCTGTTAGTTTTAGGATCAGAAATTCAATAAGCAGAAATGCAGCACATAAGACAATGAACACAACAAGATACCCTGGGAAAACCCTCCTACTCGAGGGAGAAAAACCCAGCAAATATATCACTTATACATTGAAGTAATAAGAGTAGAAATCTGCTTACAACTCAGGCACAACACAATGCCAAATTTGATACAATGAATAATAGCGCTTCTCCTAGATGCGCAAATACAAATGAATATGATACCCCTTGAATTCGATCTGCTGTAGCAAGATGATGATCTGCTGCTCAAGTGCGAACTTCTTCTAGAAAATGCGAATATGAATGAATGAACTTCATGATCAAATGAGAGATCATCACCTTGTATTTATACAAAACAAAGTGACTCTTCAAGAAGGTCGGCCACCTTTTAGAAATAATTAATAACATGAGTCGGCCACAAAAATAAGTATTATTCATTTATTAAAGTGAAGCGCCTCTTCACTTAAATCGGACTACAATAAATTAAATAGCCAAAGGCTATCATTTAATTTATTTCTTTTATTTAATGCGGCCGCTGGAAGTAATAGGCCTGACGCTGAAACATCAACACTCCCTCTTAGCTAGGGAGGATTACTTCTTGATACACAAGGTCATGGAATCTCTCAACATGACACTCACAATGGCTACACCCATATGTGAGAAGAGAACACATCACGGAGTCACTCAACGTGATATTGTCCATCATGGCTACTCCCATGCATGGAAAGAACATGTGCACATGTGCCCATCACGGAGTCACTCGACGTGATGTCATCTCAACATGACGTCCATCATGGCTACTCCCAGAGGGTGGATAAACA
This sequence comes from Sequoiadendron giganteum, assembly GCA_007115665.2. Lineage (NCBI taxonomy): Eukaryota > Viridiplantae > Streptophyta > Pinopsida > Cupressales > Cupressaceae > Sequoiadendron > Sequoiadendron giganteum. The sequence goes on from CM021106.1 coordinate 397,538,522, forward strand.
CAAGTACAAGGAAATCATCACGAAGTCTCTCACCGTGATGTTTGTCATGGAGTCTCTCAACATGACATCCACCATGGCTACTCCAAGAGGGTGGAACCAAGGGCTTTCACCTCAAATTTCTCTCACAGAGAAAGATGCATTATCAAGGGCTTGCACCTCAAATTTCTTTCACATAGAAAGATGCATTAACAAGGGCTTTCACCTCAAATTTCTCTCACAGAGAAAAATGCATTAAAAGCAAATCACAAAAGATTACTGATGCTGAGTCTCCCTCTCAACTAGGGCTTCATTGTCCACAACTCCAAGCTTGTCTCGGAAGTACACAAACTTCACTTTGGAGAGAGGCTTGGTGAGAATATCAACCATCTGCTCTTCAGTACAAATGTATCTCAACTGGATAGCTTTTCTCAATACCATATCTCTGATATAGTGGTATTTGATCTCCACATGTTTTGTTCTATCATGAAACACTGGATTGACAAAAAAATTCACATAGCTTTGATTATCACAATGGATGACAATTGGCTCCAATGATTGTCCAAACAATCCTGCAAGGAGCTTTCAAAGCCACACTGCTTCTCGGGTTGCCACACAAGCTGCAATATACTCTCTGCCTCTGTGGTGCTTAGTGCTACTGAAGATTGCTTCCTACTGCACCAGGAAATCATAGCAGACCCTAAATTAAAGCAACAACCAGAGGTGCTCTTCCGATCAGCTACACTCCTTGCCCAATCAGAATCAGAATATCCTTGCAACTGAAGATCTACACTGGAAGTATATCTTAAGCCATATCCAACTATGCCATGCAAGTATCTCAGGATATGCTTAGCTGCAACTAGATGTATTTGCCTTGGTTCACTCATGAACTGACTAAGTGCACTCACTGCATAGCAAATATTTGGTCTAGTATCAACGATCCAATCAACTGCCTGTACATAGTGGGATCCACCAGATCTGAACTAGCTGCAGACTCACTCAACTTTTTCAAATTGGTTTCCATCGGTGTAGACATGGATTTGCAATCCATCATACCAAATCTCTTCAAGATGTCTATAGTATACTTCCCTTGACTTAGAATGATCTCATTAGGCCTTTGCCATACTTCTAATCCAAGGAAGTAATGCATTTATCTAAGGTCCTTCATCTCAAATTCAGAAGCTAACTCCTTGCATTTGATAATGAGATATTCTTCTCCAGTAATAAATAGATCATCAACATAAAGAACCAAGATTAATGCCTCACCATTAACTACCTTGAAGTACAGGTTTGAATCAGCATCATTCTTGGAGAAGCCCAAGCTCATCAGGTATCGATCAATCCTCTCATACCAAGCACGAGGAGCTTGCTTAAGGCCATACAAAGCCTTCTTCAATTTGCAAACATGAGACTCCTTCCCATGAATCTCAAAACCATCAAGTTGCTCAATGTATACCTCTTCTTCAATCACACCATTTAGAAATGCTGTCTTCACGTCCATCTGATGTAGCTTCCATCCCTTAGCAGCTGCAATAGCAATAATGGTTTTGATGGATGTATAACGAGCAACTGGAGCAAAGGTTTCTTCATAGTCTATTCCCTCTTTCTGAGAGAATCCTCTAGCCACAAATCTGGCTTTGTACTTCTCAATGCTTTCATTAGCCTAATGCTTGATCTTGAAAAGCCATTTAGAAGATACAATGGATTTCCCTTCTGGTCTAGGTACAATATCCCAAACATCATTCTTGATGATAGATTGATATTCTTTAGCCATGGCATCTTTCCATACTTGCTGACTTGATGCTTCCACAACACTAGAAGGCTCAGATTCAATGATATGACTCATCAATGCAACATAGCTCGGAAATTGCTGTGGTCTTTTGCTTTCTCTGAATGTGCCTCTAGGATCCGCAAACCTTTCTGCCTCCTGCATTGTTTGCCTAGCCCATAGAGGTCTTTTCCGACCTATGACAATATCTCTTGGCCCATCAGTTGGTTCCAAAGGCTCAACTGGATCACTATCCTCTTCTGGTTCGATGGACTCCCTCTGAATCTCAGGAGTATGATCAATATCCATGTCCTGAGGGATCTCCTGATCTTTGTTATCTATCTCCATGTAAGAACCTTTAGATCTTTTGAATGCAACATCTTCTTCAAAAGTGACATCCTTGTTGATCTCTATCAATTTCTGACCTGGAATGTAAATCTTGTAGGCTTTTGAAGATTCACTATAGCCCACAAATGTTCCTTTCTTGCCAGATGGTTCTAACTTAGTCCTCTTATCTTTAGGCACATGAATGTACACAGGACAACCAAAGATTCTCAAGTGACTAATCTTAGGCTTCACTCCAGTGAAGGCTTCTTCAAGAGTCATATTTTCCAAAATGCGATGAGGGCACCGATTCTAAACATACACTGCGGTTCTACAAGCTTCTGCCCAAAGGAAGGTTGGCAAATCTTGGTCATGAATCATGGCTTTAGCTGCTTCAACAATGGATCTATTCTTCTTTTCTGCAACACTGTTCTGCTGAGGATTGTAGGGGACACAAAAATCCCTCTTAATCCCTGCCTCAATACAAAAGTTACGAAAGACTCCAGAAGTGTATTCTCCTTCGTTGTTAGATCTCAAAACTTTGATCCTCTTCCCGGATACATTCTCTACTTGAGCCTTAAACTCTTTGAATTTCTCAAGTACTTCATTAGATTCCTTAGACTTCAAAAAATAAATACAAGTCTTTCTAGAGTAGTCATCAATGAAAGTACATAATACCAAAAACCACTCACGGATGCAACAAACATTGGACCACACAAATCAAAATGAATAAGATCTAGAATGCATTTAGATCTACTTTCACTACTATGAAAAGTACCTTTAGTATTCTTACCTAATGTGCATCCTCAGCAAGTACCTTCATGTTCTTGACTGAGTTTTGGAAGACTAGTGACCATCTTCTGCATGGATGGAGGAGCTCTGAAATGGAGGTGAGCAAGTCTTCTATGCCAAAGCTCGCTTGGGCTGGTGGAATCATGCAACAAAGCTTGCATTGGATGAATTGAAAGCCTATAAAGACTCTCATGCCGAACACCAATTACTCGGGCTGTCTTGATGCTAGAGTTCTTTACCCAAGCAAGAACTTTTCCTTCAAAAAATGCAAATTGATATCCTTTGTCCTCCAAGGCTGAAATTGATACAAGGTTCCTCTTGATACCTGGTACAAACAACACATCACTCAAATGAAGAGAGATGTCGGAATCTAGGTGAAGAGAGGAGGCTCCAACACCTTTCACTGAATAGCATGCATCATCACCAATAATGACTTGCATGTTGGTATCTCTCTCTCTACCAAATCTGAAAGATGTTCTCTAAATCCAATGATGTGTCGAGAGGCGCCACTATCAATCAACCATGTGCTGCTATCGGTTGGAACATTGCTTGATAGGGCTGAGATAAATAGAAATCCACTTGAATTGTCTCTTGAATCCTTCTGAGTAGAGACCTCATCCACACCCATGGTATTAGCATGCTGTTTTGGTCTTGTTGCACAATCTCTTGCATAATGACCAAACTTGTCACATCTGAAGCACTTTATATGGGAGAGATCTTTCTTCTTAGATTCAGGAGCACCATTTGATCTTCTATCCCTGTTCCTCTTGAAATTGCTTTTCCTTCCTTCTCTTCCTTTCCACTTCGATGTTTGAGCAGCAAGAACATGGTTGTCTTCATGATTAGAACTCCGTCCATTACCTCTTGCTGCCAACCTTGATTCCTCTTGAATACAATCTGCTCTAAGACGATCAAACTTTGGTAGCTTCGATCTTCCATTGATACTTTGGATGAATGGCTCCCAAGATTGAGGAAGACCGTTAAGAGCCAACATGACTAGGTCTTTATCATCAACCATACTATCAATGGCACAAAACTGATCTCTTAACTTAGTAATCTTCATGAAGAAAGAGATGATTGAATCTCCTTTCGCCATCTTGATGTGGTGAAGCCGTTGCCTCAATGCAAGTGCTCGGCTGGTATTATTAATCTCATATAGTCCACCAAGGTTTTGAACATCTCACTTGCTGTCTGCAACTTGGAGATAATAGGCACAAGGTGATCCTTCACAGAATTGATCAATATCTTCTTGGCCTTTGTGCCATTCTTCCTCCATTGTGTCTTCTCATTCTCATCGGAAGGTTCAGGTACTTCGCCTTCCACGAACTCCAGAATCTCATTTTCTTCCAATGCAATCAGAACTCTAAACTTCCAAGAAATGAAGTTTGATGCACCTTCGAGTCTATCTTCAACTTTGAGACTGACCACCATTTTCGTAGTTAAGATAGACACACACCGATGAGAATAATGGAGAGGGATAATGCTGCTTATAAAAGTCTGATCAAATCTTTTCTTAGACCCGCTCCGATACCATGTTAGTTTTAGGATCAGAAATTCAATAAGCAGAAATGCAGCACATAAGACAATGAACACAACAAGATACCCTGGGAAAACCCTCCTACTCGAGGGAGAAAAACCCAGCAAATATATCGCTTATACATTGAAGTAATAAGAGCAGAAATCTGCTTACAACTCAGGCACAACACAATGCCGAATTTGATACAAAGAATAATAGTGCTTCTCCTAGATGCGCAAATACAAATGAATATGATACTCCTTGAATTCGATCTGCTGTGGCAAGATGATGATCTGCTGCTCAAGTGCAAACTTCTTCTAGAAAATGCGAATATGAATGAATGAACTTCATGATCAAATGAGAGATCACCTTGTATTTATACAAAACAAAGTGACTCTTCAAGAAGGTCAGCCACCTTTTAGAAATAATTAGTAACATGAGTCGGCCACAAAAATAAATATTATTCATTTAATAAAGTGAAGCGCCTCTTCACTTAAATCGGACTACAATAAATTAAATAGCCAAAGGCTATCATTTAATTTATTTCTTTTATTTAATGCGGCCGCTGGAAGTAATAGGCCCGACGCTGAATCATCAACATCATCTTCTTAGAAATGAACCAGCCATTGCACCACAGCTTGACACAAAATTGTGAATAACTAATACAAGAGGACGATCCTTTAGGAAAATAAGAGACACCAGGAAAGTTCCCTTCTGTACCATCTCTATCATAATATTGGTAAAACAGTTAATAATTTCTATACTGCTCCTTCCTTCTTGGAGTCGAACTCCTCGCTTGTTGCCTGTGTATAGTTTTTGGATTGACAATGGCTATGTCTATCTACAACCAACTTCACAGGGACCTACATTTACATAATTAATTAATGCTTTTCCTTTTTATTGTGAGCCTAGAATCTTGCAAAATATGCATGGTGGATTTGATGTGTAAAGCTCCCAGTGTATTTTTTAACACAGTATTGCAAGTTACAAGAAAACCATTTCAGAAGGGAATGCATTTTCATTTCTAAATCTGGAAATGTAACAGATGGTTCCAAAGGAGTGCAAACTGTAAATAATTCGCTTATAACTAAGCAGGTTGAATCATGCTAATTTTTAAATTCTACAGGATGAATTTTGTAAAGAAAGCCTGTAACATTCACTGAAATTTGATGCGTATGGAGATAGCCATCTTTGCACCTCTAATTGAGATTGAACAATAAGGCTATGCAGGTGGAGGTTGTTCGATATGCTAAATTGGTTAAATTGTTAGATCTTGACTAAACTATATTTAATGTTTCCAAAATATTGACAGTACTTATGTTCAATTTCATGAATAATCATCGCAAATCCAACCAATGGTAAATGTGTACATTTTTCACTTGTTTATTCAGCCGCTCGATATTCTGACTGAAGAAGCTGTTCTCAATTGATTTCCATATAAATTTGTTAACTTGCAAAATGTTTTTTAGTATTGATGTATTGATTGTTTCTCATAATAGGGACGGTGAGGGATCAAATACATCTACTTCCCCAAGCATGCTGAGCAGAGGAGGCCGTGTAAGGACAAGAATACGAACACGTCGTAAAGCTCATGGGGGAAAAATTCGTGCTGGCAGGTTGGAACTGTTCTCATTCTTTAAAAATGTTGTGCAAAGAATTTTTATAGGTTACTATGTTAATTTCTGATAATTTTTGATAATCATGTCATGTCAGTCCTGGAGAGGAGTTTGCTCTTGTGGAACACTTGCAAAGCATGGCCCTAAACAGTCGTGCTCAAGAGGAACTGAAGATGCTCTTGCAAGTATTGTTATTTCTTGGAGAGGAAAAAATTGCTAGAAAGTTGGAGAACATTGGAGTGCGCTTCCAATCTTGTCAGCAAGCTGCTGTTGGAGAAGCTGAAAATAAATTAGCTGAAGATGAAGCAGAAAATAATGCATCACTCCAGATGGATAATCTAAGTATCTCAAAACAGAAGCAGGAACTAATTGACATGCACTGTTGGCAATGGGAAGTGCTACTGCCTCCTTAATCTATAACTTGCCAATTACTCTCCCCTCACAGGGTCATATGCTTTCTGATATTCTTTATCAGTATACATGAATAATATTTTTGGAATTTCTCAATTAAATTGCAGAAAATTCCCACGATTAGTCGACAAAATGAATGTTTTTGATTCGTACATCTGTTGACAGCGTAGCATACTTTCTGCCAAAGAATACATCTTATTTATGATACATCTAGAGAAAACAGGGTAGAGATGAAATGTGAATCAGGAGGATGTGGAACATACGAGTGCATAACTTCATCGGTGTGAAGTGTTGGCTTTTGCAGATCCATTATCAAATTTGTTGTGTAGCGTCCCTTCAGCTACTACATAAAAACCAAGCAAAACTAGGCTGATTTTTCTTTTTTTTTTTTTTTGATCACACTTTTGCAATTATTATCTTCAACCCGAGCAGCCAGTACGCTTTTAAAGAACGTAGTGACTAATCGTTAGTGGGTTTGGAATGCACTTTGGGTTTGAAAATTGGTGCATATCAAGTTTTGGATCCGACATAGGCTATGCTTGGCTTCATCATGTAACCAGACTCAAATCCGAAATTGGGTTGATATGAGTGCAGAGCCAATCTCACTATATAATTCGATTTACTTTGTATCGGCTTCTATCCAAATACACAACTTGAATCTGGTTCGACTCCAGTTATCTTGATTGTGGTTGACTAAACCTTGATTGATCACTTGGCAACAAGGGATTAAATGTGGATAAAATGTAAGTAAAAAGGATTTAGGTTGCGGAACATCTGAACCCAATTATTCATTTAATGGATTTGAATTATGTTATCGGCTCTAGTTCTAGATCAATACATTTGGGGGCAAAATTGGCCCGAGTTCCAATATCCAAACGGAAACGGCCATCCACTAAACCAAGTTAGATATTTGGTTCATTTCTACCTCAGAGTTCGTAGAGCTCAAAACAATACTAGAATGGTGCGATGTCATTTTAGATGTTATATCTTGCTCATATCCGGTTTAATCCCAGTTTACCATCCGCTCCTTGGCAAATGACTTTGCTATCGTGGCCTAGCGGATTGGGGACATGCATTGTCACTCGTACTGTAGGAGTGAATTGAACAAAAAGGGATTGTGAGGGCATCCAAAATCACGGGGGTTCTAGCAAGCGAAATGTAGCAATATCTCGCATGGCCTTCATGGGACACGGGAGAATCTTGCACTACATGCTCTGCACTAGCTAAAGCAATCAAACTCGAAAGTTAACGAGAATCCAAGCTAAATCAATTTAACTAGAGTCCATACACAGTTTGGCTCCGAGGAGTATATCGGTTCGAAAATACTCTCCAAAATTTGAACTCACTTTGATATAATTGTGGACCTAACTTCTCATTTAACTACACAGTTAAAATTCAAACCTAGCAATCTTGGTGTTGGATATCTAGGGATATGATAGTGTAATATATATAGATTAATACTAATATATATATAGGTTAATGAAGATGTTGACATGTGACATGCACGTCTTAATTTAGTTATATTGGGCAGTGAGTAGAACTACATGAGGATTAGTGGTTTACTCATGTATTATGCTAGTCTATATAAAAGAGGTGAATATTATGACAAGACATGTGAGAAGTATTGTAAATGTTAGAATCTCACTATGGAATTATAGAGTGGACTGATTGCTTTTATAAGGAGCATTCTAGTTTTGAGTATATTCAAGATTGGGGCATCTTGATCCATGAATATTTCTTGTATTATGGGAGATCTCTTTTATTTTTTCATATTGTCATTATTATCTAGAATATTTTTATTAGTATATGTAGGTTCCTAATACTTTGGTTGATTCATTTTATGCGAGGTCGATAGCATTATTGGACTCAATATATGATTTAAAATGGGTTAACTTGAGACAAACAATTTTAGGTGTTTTAAGTCCTTTGAAATCTAGACACAATTGATGATTGAACTAGAACACATAAATTGACTTTGAAAATCATATCGAAGCCATAAACTCACTTAGGATGATAACTTAAGCCAATATGTATTCTAGAATTGATCCTAGTTTTAAATTCTATTTAACATTTGGTCTATTTAATAGTTGGTGCTTAGATTTTTCGAAGTTCTTACCTTCGACTTCAATCATGGGTCTAATGCTTAGAGTTAAGGCCTCACTCTACTTTAGTTAGCAATTGCAAGTCTATCAACATGAAGCGACAATTAAATTTCCAATAGCCTTTATAGAGCAATAAAGCGAAGATCTCAACATGTGTTAATCTTGCTTGCTTGGTGCCCTATGGATTGCAAGATGGTAACACCTATTAAGGTGTCACATACCTAGGGAGCCTACAATGGAGAAAAGGACTTAGTAACAATCTAATTGTTGGGTGAAGAGATGTATTTTTAATTTTTGATATATTAATTTAGGCAAAAAGGGGGCCTATCCCCAAATACAAAGATCAACAAGCGCATTATAATCGTGCATATTACAAAATTACAATAAAGTGTATGACGTCGCCTTCGAAACCTAGCATGTTCGTTGCCCCTGCTACTCCACCTCCATGAATACCGCGTCAGCACCTTCATCATTACTCCCACTCCTTCTCGAGTCTTCACCGCCAGCTGACACTGCCAACAACACGGTCCGCCCCCAGATTGTTGGCTCCAGTGATCTCCTTGGGCAAGGCTATGTAGCCCAACACCTCTGCCATACAGGTTTCTTCATTCTCACCCACACTCCAAATTATGAAAGGGAGCCACAGGTCGTCGTAATGTAAGGTAAGTTGCGACCATACTTCGCTGATAGGCCTCAACCCCATCCCCACAATCACCATTTCGAGGCAAAAATCCATGGCCTCCCTCCAACGAGCCTTGACCAGCCTGCGCATCATAAAACGAACCACCGCAATCTCTTCCCTCGCCTGAAGGGGCCACACTAGAAACATTGTTATGATATCAGAATTGACTGTGAATCTGTAGGTGGAAAACAAGAATCTGGCGCCAAGAACACCTTTGATCGCTGCCAAGGTCTTCTCCTCGTCTGCAACATTGAAGAGACGCTCGAGTCTCACGTCTGAAACCACCTCACGAAAAGACATCTGCCGCTCCTTGGCTCCCAAACAAATGGTGGTTTCCATGTATTCGTTGGTCTCTACGCTCCCCTAGAGCTTGCTTTAAACACTTCCTGTCGCCTCCCACTCCCTTCAGCATTTTATTCTCCTGACAACCTACCACTCGCTCAGCCCTCCATATACTGCCCAACTCGCTCGTGTGGAGTGATCTTCATTAAATTCTGGCGTCCTGTCGAGTACTATCGATATGCTAAAGGCTTCTTTCAAGAGGTGATCGGCAATATCATTGCCTTCCCTATAAATGTGCAAAATTTTGAAGTCATCCAAGCCTACTAAAGCATCTGCTATGCGGGATCACCATTCCTCTAGTTTCCAGTTTGGACACTCCCCTTCCGATAGCATTTATAGTTATCATCAAATCCCTTCAAGGTGTATCTTTGTGAAACCCAACCTTTTGCACAGGTTTACAACCAACCATGCTGCCTGGAACTTCGGTTCATTATTTGTGCCATCCACCAGTTTTTTCACCCACTTAGCAATCCAATCTCCTTTATGGTCCCTAGTTATGCATCCAATGCCTGATGGACCCAGATTGCCCTTAACTGCCCCGTCGAAATTCACCTTTACCCATCCTTCCTCTGGCGGGTGCCATCTTCCATCTACTGTTGGGTGCATGCTAAGATCATCCTATGAGCCCCATAAACGAGGGAAATATTGTTAAGATCATGATACTTGTTAAGTTTTTGCATGATCAATTCATTTCAACCAAAAGAACAAAGATTCTAATTCGATATCTCTGGTTGAGCAATGGTGTGGAGAGAGTGACAATCATCGCAATTTTGCACACATGGGCATGACATGTGGTAGGATCTCATACCATGACAAGATAAAACTTCATGGGTTTCAATGTGTTAGGGAAGCAAAAGAAAATCAACTAAGGCAAAGAACCTTCCCTTTAAGTTAAACATGCCTTTGAAACCTTAATCTTTCCTAATGAAGAATTGGGATTTTTCAGTAGAAAAAAGGAAAATAGGAGAAAGGAATTTAGACACCCCAACTTTTCTAATCTGCCTAAGATACTCTTCTAATCAAAATTAACACTATCTCATGAATAATTGTACCCAACAAAAAATTAAATGGGGCTTATGAAGGTTTTATATGCAATCTAAACTCAAAGTATACATGATTAGTTGATGCATCTCGCCGAATAGAGGTTAACATAACTAGACATGTAGATAAAATAAATTTCATTGAAAAACATCACTCATTTTAAGCTTTTCACACATTTTTTAATCTTCAAAATTCATTTCACATTTTAAGTCAAATTATTTGAATAATAAATAGATAAAACCAAGCAATGCAAACATTAACTATCTTGATTATCACTCAAGGTAATTTTGTGCTATGCTATGTCTCTACCCCTTTACAACTACTTCACTATTAGTTGAGCAATTGATAAGGATATTATTACATTTTGTTAATACATAAGCACATTTTTTTTTTGATATGTGAATATTTGTATTGATTTCTGAAAAAAGATACTACATTTAGATCAGAGAAAGTCTCGAAGGATCAGCACACCTTGCCACCCAGGAAAAACATCATACCAAAACCCTAACCATCACCCATCACCATCGACCAACCTAACCTACCACCAGAAGGATGCATAGGTGTTCAGAACAAAGGTGCTTGCACTGACGAGTGACCCCTCAATCGACACATAGAACGCCATCCGCTATTAGGAAATCCCTAAATAGCCGTCGCCAATCCACACCGCCTGATGGTTCCAAAAACAAGAAATGCTTAAGGAAGATAAGCCCGCATCTTGCCCTTTTCCGGTGCCGCCTTAGATCCTCACCCTCAATGTCCAGGATGAATGGGAATAGTTCCACCCGCTCCCCAGGAACCAGAGCCCTCAGCACGTCTCGCGGCCTTGGCACCCCCACACCTGGAACAACAACTAAAACCACGCCCATGGCACCCTCGAAAAGATTCTCCCAAATCAATTTTCGTGCCATCAACATTACCATTGCTTGTGACACTGCCAGGTCCAAAAGCAAGGCAAGAAACTTGGCCGCTATGTTTGCATTGGTCTGCCAACGCTCTGACCGAAGCATGAACTCCTCCCCGACCAAGACCTTTGTCGCACCAAGAACAAGCTCATCCCAAACCTTGAAGACAGACTTCAAACGCGCATACCGTATGCTCCCGTAGAAAGCCTAGAGCTTCCTACTAGATGACAAACTAATAGGGGACTCCATTAAATCCATCGAGGAGCATGAGGTTTTTGCACTACCCAACGATATTATAAACACCATCCGACTTCCCATCTCACCATTCCCACAATGTCCTGACCAAGCTGTCAGGCCGAATTAAGAGGCCGGACGGACAACCAATATGGTCCGAAGGCCTCCCAAGGAACTTAAATGTTCGCTGCCACCCACTTTCGTCTCGCTCGTGCTAGCCACAAATATGTCGTCACCTCCGACGACACCAAAACGAACCCCTCCCACATGGCAGTCGCGAATACATACATAAGCACATTGCTTCCTATTTTTTATGAAAGTTGGAAACACATTTTGGTACACCCTTAGATTAATACTCTATTTGAAGATCATCCATGCCCACACAAGTGCCTCCCTTTTCCTAAAATAGGATCTTAACCCACCAATACTTGATCGCCAACGAAGATCATCCTTGGAGTAGTGGGTATATATATCATACACACAACAATTGATCAAGTTGATACAAATTTGTCTTAGTTTCCTATATATTTTTTTGATTAGCTAGATACCTGTAGTACAAGCTAAGAGCACATGTCTCTTTTTATAATTCTCAATTCCCAAATACTCAATGCAAAATGATATGGGTCTCTTGTATTTATAGAAAGGGTGCAAGAAACTCACAAATCAAAACAAAAATGTTGCATCGAAGGTAGATAGGAAGAGGTATAGCACTAAGAAAATTTATGTACAAAGATTCACATGAACATGAAAAGTGAAAATATAAAATAGATAGTGGTAGAGTCCACTATTATGGGGCAATCTTGGTAAATCTATCTTTAATGATGAATCTGGGAATCCACTTCCAATCTAAGAGATAAAGTTTGAATATCGAAAGACTAATGTTTAGGTTTGACTAAATAATTAGTCATCCTATTACATATATGACTTGTAAAATCTATTTTGAGTTTGTTAAATATTTGCCAAAAGTTTAAACATCTAATAATCTTGTGGTAACTGTGTTTGTGTGATCTTCAAAAGGATATCTCTCTATAGACATCTAAAATTGTTTGAACATATCACACACTCATAATTCATTATTTTCTATCATTTTCTTCATTATCCCCTAATTCATCAATTTTAATTAAATTCACTATTTTCCTCTATTATTTTGAATAATTTATCAAAAAATTCATAATTCATTATTTTCCTCTAAATCACCTTAATTATTTTTATTTAATTAAATTTGAATTTCTTTTCTTTTCACCTTCAATTATTTAATTAATAGTAATTTTCTTTAACCCCACCTAATTAAATAATTCAAAATTCTATTTTTCTCTTATCTCACAATCAAATAAATTTTTTTAATCACTAATTTTCCTCCAACTTGCACATGGCATATACATGGGTTTGCATGCTTATTTGAGTAATTTGATCTTAATTTGAATTATATTCTTGATTTGTGTTTTATTCATTGAAACATTTGCATTCAACTTCATTGGTTAATGGGTTTAATCGATCTTTCCTTTATGGGTTATGAGAGTTTTCTAACCATAATTGCTTAATCTTTCTTTTATTTTGTTTCCCATTATTCCCATCATATATGTTGGCACGCTCGGTGGGACCCACATCCCTAATCTAATGTCATACTGAATTTTGTGATGTTACAGATTATAGTGACACGTTTGAAGCAGATCAATGCTTATGATCTTTTTACAATGATGTGTTTGTTATGAATCAACACTTTTATTTTGCACAATAATGCTCATGAAGAATTTCAATGCTTTTGTTAACTGACACTTTTGTGTTCTTTGTAATTGCAGGTTACAACGATGCATGCCATTTACATTGACTCTTTTGTTACGACCTGGCATGTTTGTTACGACTCAACGCTTTTGTATAGCTACAACGACGCTTTGAGGTATATTGAAACATTTGTTTTTGTTTACAACGACACTTTTGACTGTTACATTTGTGCATTTGATTCTGTCTTTTGATTTTTTACCCTAACCTCAATGTGTGCTTGATCGTTTGAAACTAATGCATCTGTGCAACCTTGGCATACGTTGGGAGAAGACAAGAAATCTTGAAACTATTGACGAATCTTCTTGCAAGGCTTTATGCCTTCAATTTCTAAAATGAACTCACACATTTGAATTTGGGTTTTAATTAATGAATTGATTGCTGTGTTTGGTAGACTATTGATGTGTATGCTCGCTCCTTGCACTACACACAATCTTGGAGATAAATAAATACCACTAGTTTGCACATGTTTTGTACACCCGAGGAATACTAGTAAAGTATGCCCTTCTCTTGCACTATGTGCAATCTTGAGAATCATAAAAGCTAGTATCTTTGTTTAATTTAGTAGGAGGCCAACTTGGGGATTTCATCACCTCAAGGATGACCTCAACCATGTTTATCGATGGGGTATATAAAGGGGGGAGGACAAAAGTTGTACCCCAAGGTGTAGCCAACATTCTTTAAGCCAAGCCTTGTGACCCTCAGTCCATCGAGACGTGTATTGGTGACGAGAAGAGGGGAGACCCCTTGACTCATACATCCTCAAACAAGCTCATTGTTCATTGAAACACTACCTTTTTTTAGAAGCTTTAAGACCTTCAACTAATGGCTTAGTAGAGTGTAGGGTACAATATCATGTCTGAAGTTACCATGTACTTTTCTCTTGTTGAGGTGAAATAATTCGTTGTTAGGACTTAGTCCTTTTAAGGAAAGGGTGGTAAGGTGGTAAATGACCTTATCATACTCTAGTTACCCATTCATTTGAAGGTATTACACTCTGGTGGGTGGACCTCTACTAAGTCAGTACACCAATATTACTAGTTAGACTATGCTTTTTGAAGTGTTTTTCTTATTCAATACTCGTGATACCAAATAGCATGCAAGGCTTGTGAAATCATCCTTATTACCTTGGAGTTAGTTCTATATGCTATTCTTTGTTGTGTTATATCTTTTTCCAGATAAAACAAACCTAAATTAGTCTTAAAAATAATTAGATAAGTTCAAAACCCTAGATAGACTTTAGGTTTAACTTGTAGAATCTTGCCCTTGAGTTACAATGATACTTCTATTGTCACAGTGACACATTTAAAATTTTGTAGTGCTTTTGAGTACAACTCAACACTTTTGTAAAAGCATATCAATTCTTTTAAAGTTGCATATTGACACTTTTACACAACTCGATACTTTTGACCAAAAAACTTGCTCTTTGTCATGCCTAATACCCTACATTTTTGCATAGTGACACTTTTGTCATAAAACTTTGCTTTTGAATAGCATAGAGTCACACTTTTGCAAAATCTCTATGCTTTTGCCATAACTAGTTGCATATGATAGGGGTAGTGCCACACTTTTGCTAAGATAAAATGATGCTTTTGAAAGTGACACTTTTAACTGTTAAATTAAATTTTCCAAAATCCCTAAAATTCTAGGTTTCAAAACTCAACAATCAGTCATTATAGGACCTAAGACTTGTAATAAACAACCTACAATCACATCACTCACCCAAATTGCATATCACACATTCCCATGCATCTCATATCATTCTTTCATTTTGGACTTCTAGAATCACATCCTTTTAGTTTTGGATCAACCACCAATCATCAACAACAACAAACAACCCATCCACCTGCATCCAACATTGGATAGTCTTTTTCAGATCTCCTATCATATCTTCTAATTTCCCTTTTTCTTGAGAACAATCATTTTCAAGTGAATTGTTGAATTAGCATCAACCTTTTTAAGCAAGCTAGCTTTGTAGTCTTTGTCTACTCGTAAGTTTGAAAACTCATTATCATCTTCCTTTTCTTGGACTCATTAGTCTAGGACGAGTAAAGATCATCCCTAACACCCATAAAAAATGAGGTCTAATCAAACTTTGTCTCTTATAGGTTTCATATCCTTCATTCATCAAACAAACATCAATATCAAACTTTGGTCCAAATATACTTAGTGTGTCCTTTTCTAAGTCCACATTGAAACAAAAACATCCATCCATAACACATCATCCAAACTCACCCCTCACATTTCGTAAGGTCATCAAAATTTTTATGCCTATAACAAGATCTCAACATAAATGAGTCATGGAATCCATCCTAAGTAATTCAAGTAGCACAATGTCCATGAGCACTTCCGAAACAACCTTTGGGATGCCCAACAACATATTCAATCCCCAAGAATGTCAAACCCCCAACAACAATCACAAGATCAAACTTTCATAATTGAAGACATCACAAATAAACCTAAGAGATTTGGAGAATTCATTGAAGAACAACTCCTAGAGATACAACAAGAACCCTCTATGGCTAGAGTATTTGATGCCTTACTAGCTTTAGATCCTAGCTTGTATTTTCTCAAACTTGCATAAGCTGGTGCCAAAGTACCTCCGAACTATAACATTGCCACACTTAGGGAGAAAGCCCTTACAAACACCTTGAGATCTAGTGTCCCTATACATGAGAATGTCCCTATGGTACAAAATGTCATTGAACAAATATCACCACCTCCCATAGAAAACACCCCAAGTCAACCTACTATAACGCAATTTGACACAAATTCTTTAACCTTTTCTAGACAATTTATGAATTTGCTTGATCAAAATCTGGTCACAAACATCCCCCACGTACTTGCTCACGTCAAACCAACCAAACCAAAAAATACCAAATCCGCCAAATACCAACATGATGAATTATAAAAACAACCCATTCACAACACCTAATCCACCTCATGTGGATCCTAATGTCCCAAACATTGCACAAACATTGAACATGACAAGGAGAACTAACAACCCAAATAACTCAAATTACCCTCCCAACTCACAAAATTCCTTGCTTACTACCACAAAACAAGATCCCACATCAGATATACCAAGAAATAATGACATTTCACACCTCTCACAAACACCCACACCTAACATATCCATCAACACACATGTCCCTCAAAAACAAATCCATCAACAATGCACACCTCAACCACAAAAACAAATCCATCAACAATTTGTACCTCAACAACAAATCCATCAACAATATGTACCCCAACCACAACAAAACCATCAACAACACGTACCTCAAACCCCACAACAACTAATTCATCATCCACAACAACAAACTCCCCAAAAACCAATCCACCATCTTCAACAACAAATTCCCCAACAATAAACTCCCCCACAACAAATTCCACAACAAATCCCACCACAACATCAATACAATACATATGAAACCACTCAAACACAACAATAATATCAAACCAACCCCGAACAAAACATTCCTTGCAACACGTATAACATCTCTCCCAACATCCCGCCAAATCAAAACCCATTATATAACTCATCATCCATACCCCAACATAACACATATACTCCACTCAACCCAAAATCAAACAATTCTCTTAACAACTTGGCTTCACAAGTCCAAAAATTTAAATAAAAAAATCAATGACATGCAAATGGGACACACAAAGAAAACATATGATCTTGAGAACTTATGCCCTTACCTATTTGACAGGAACATGACAATGACACTTTTTTTTTTCAAAATTTTGAGTTGCCTAAATTTGATAAGTACAAAGGACGCGGTGACCCACGTGAGCATATAAGGGAATTCTATGTAAATTTCTTAGAGGTGTCATATAATGATAGATATCTAATGTTCCTCTTTCCACAAAGCTTAGGTGGACAAGCAATTGAACGGTTTTCTCACCTACCCCCGAGTATCAAGACATTCCAAGACCTTGTTAATAAATTTGTAGCTCACTTTTCCTATAATATAGAACATGAGGTTACTATTATTAGAGTAAAAGTTTTAACTTAACTATGTTGATTAAGTTACCTTTATTCCTTTCTTAAGATTTCACGTTAGTTTGCATAAAGTGACATTTAATAATTATATTAATTATTAAATGTTTTCCTATTAGGGCTTCTATTAGGGTTTGCATGATCTCCTTTTTATAAGGATTGATTCTATTGTATTTCATATCAATTCATTCTCTCATTTTCTGTGATATATACATTTTTAGTTTTCAGAGAACCTTTACTTGTTTGTCTCCATCTCTTCTTTTGTGACAGGTTATTTGCATGCAGGTGATCTTCAGGGTTTTGTGAAGTATTTTCTCAATTTCTACATGGTATCAGAGCTCCAAACCTGCTGCTTCCTGTTCATGTTTTGAAGATTTTTGGAGCTTCAAGGGTTTTGCGTTTGTTTTTTTGATCCAGGGCATACCTGCAATTTCAAAACATTTTCAGCTCAAATGGACCTTGCCATTGCGTCCGCAGTGGTCCAAAACCCCTAAATTGACTGTTCATTCGTCCATTTTGGACAAAGTCGATTTTTGGGGCAAATTTTTTTTGTTGATACGGCTGTACGACCATCCACCTGCCTGGTAATTTTTTTTTTTCGGAATTGTTTTTTTCCGCAAGTTTTCGGAATTTTTTTTCAAAAAAAAAAAATATTATTTAATTTTTTTTTTTTTATAAAACATTTGATTTTAAAAAAAATAAAAAATAAAAAATAAAAAAGGCAAAGTTTTTATAGCCTTTTAAAGGCTTGCTAAGGCCTATGCAGGTAGGTACCCTGCGCAGGGTTCTGCGTAGGTCCGTACCTGTGCAGGGTACTGCACAGGTCCGTACTTGTGCCGACCTGCTCAGGGAGCCTGCGCCCACATAGGGTGCGGTGGGGGTGAGCCCACGTGCCTCCCCCACCACACTTTTTTTTTTAAAAAAGAAATTCAATTTTTTTTTTTATGTAAAATGTTTTTTTATTTTAAAAAAAACAATTTTTCATGTATAAGCCCTATCGCACTTTTACGGTGACGGTTGTTTGGCCGTCAAATTTAAGCCCGTATTTTGCTGCGACAACCGTATGACCGTCAAATTTAACTCAGCGTTGACTTTTTTCATTTTTGGAGATGTTTTCTTCCAGAGGCCGTAACTTGGGCATACGATATCTTTTTTGGCAAACGAGATATCGTCGGAAAGCTAGTTTTCTCAACTTTCCAATGGTGTGGGTCTCATCACTTCTTTTTTCCGTTGGTGCATTCTACAGTCAGTTTTTTTGGCTATTCTTCATGTATTTCCAGCTTTGTCCTTTTTGGACATTTTGTGCATCATTTGTAAGCAATATCTTTTATGTAAACGCACTGAGATAAAGTGCCACACTATTGTACATGCATTTTTTTTGGGATTTTGCACATAAGGTTGTGCCATATTTTGTACTCGCACTGTTAATATAAAGTGCCATGAGGGGTTGTGTAGTTTGCCTTTGTTTTGCCATCACATCTTTGTCCGGTGAGTGTCCCTCCACGATGACAGTGAATCCATACCATGGGGGGTTGTGTAGTTTGCCTTTGTTTTCCATCACACCCTTGTCCGGTGAGTGTCCTTCCACGACGACAATGGATCCATATGATTCCAGCCTCATGCATGTGTTCTTTGTTTTGCACACCACTTTTTCAGTCGCAGGTTCTTTCTTGTGCACTTCTAGATGTTTCTTCTCCTTCATGCACTACAGGGTGTTTCACACCATTTCAGTGGCTCTGTCAGACTCTCCCAGTTCAACATTATGGGGGGGGGGGGTATTATACTGTTCGTGCTAATTCTTCTTTGGTTTCGCCCCGGAAGGGATCTTCCATTTCTTCAGCGGAGGTTCTTCAGCACCATAGTAGTTATCTTTCAACAGTCATTTGCAGCTTCTTCTGCTTCAGTGATGTTCTTCTTGTATTTTTGCATCTCTTTTTGGAGTAGAGATTTTTTCCATGAGGTTTTCTCTATTTCTCCATTTTACAGAGATTTGGTTGTATTTGGGTACCTAATCTGGCCTAGTTGTCGGGACCCATGTTTTCCTTTTTGCATTGTAGTTACCTTTGCTTTTTTTGCATTTGTTTGTAGCTGCACTTTTGCTCATCTTAAGGGGGGGTGTTAGAGTAAAAGTTTTAACTTAATTATGTTGATTAAGTTACCTTTATTCCCTTCTTAAGATTTCACGTTAGTTTGCATAAAGTGACATTTAATAATTATATTAATTATTAAATGTTTTCCTATTAGGGCTTCTATTAGGGTTTTATTAGGGTTTGCATGATCTCTTTTTTATAAGGATTGATCCCATTGTATTTCATATCAAAACATTCTCTCATTCTCTCTAATATATACATTTTCAGTTTTCAAAGAACCCTTGCTTGTTTGTCTCCATCTCTTCTTTTGTGATAGGTTATTTGCATGCAAGTGATCTTTGGGGTTTTGTGAAGTTGTATTTTCTCAACTCCTACAACTATGACCAACTTGTACACCACCAAACAAAACCAAGGAGAAACAATCACATCCTTTTTACAACGATGGAGACATAAAGCGAGTAAATGTAAATGGCCCATGTTGGAAAAACACTTGTCGACATTTTTGTTCAAAATCTCAAAATAGAAATTGGCTTCCACCTATGCACACAATGTGCCAATACATTCAAAATACTTATAAAAAAGGGTCTCGCAATCGAAAGGGCTCTCATTGCTAAAGGTCTACTCAAAATCTATAAAGACAACAAGGATAATTCTTCGAGCTCTAATGACAAACTATGCTTGTGGGCTAAAGTAAGAAAAAACATTACTAATGATGGTGTGGTAGATGCAAAGTTTATGCAAAACACACAATCCCAATGAAACAAACAACAAAATGTTCAAAACTCAAATTGCAAAACACACAATCCCAATGAAACAAACAACAAAATGTTCAAAACTCAAATCCTCCAAGAGGACAACCACCAAGACTAAATAATACAACACGACACAAATACACTCCCTTAGGGGAACCTATTGAAACAATTTTGAACAAATTGATTCAATCAAGCCTCATCAAGCTTCCTAAGCTTCGACAATATGACGAACCACAATTCAAACCATCATGGTATAATGACAATGACATGTGAATAAAATATAACAAAGGGACACAAAACGTCTAACTGTATGAGACACCTAATTCAAGATCTCATTGATCAAGGGGAAATAAAGATTGACCAACACCCTGAAACATCTGGGAATAACAATTTAGGGATATACAAGGATCTGATCCCCAATCATGGTAAGGGAAATGACACTCTTAAGACAAGGGAATATTAAAAAGTAGGCCATTCCTATGATAATTTCGTAGGACTCTCAAAATTCAAGAAACCAAATACTTGTTATCACCATCCATGGTAGAAATCCTGAGTGTGGAGTCACCACATGATGAGGGAAGGTTACTATTCAAGTATCTCCCTCATAATCTAAAGGTGTAACTAAAGTGCACCCAATTTATTATAGTTTGATTGATCACCTCAAAAGACTCCTGCATAAATTTCTCTAAGAGCTTCTCAAAATTTCCCCAATGCACAACAAATTCTTAGAAAAGGCTCTCCTACAATCCCCCATACCCACCGATATAGATACAAAACAATTCCAAGCCATGGTAGGGCACATTGCATCCACTCATCGCTTGACATTTATCAAAAAGGATCTTCCTACTCGTACCTATCATAACCACGCTCTCCATCTCAAATTTTTCATCCATAAGCACACAATAAAGAGAGTTTTGATAAATGGTGGTGTGGGCTTAAATATCTGTACCTTGCAACTTGTTGGAAAAATAGGATACTCTGAAGAGGTTATTGAGAGGCAAAAGGGAATCACTATTAGAGTTTATGATGATAATGGAAGAGAATCAGAAGGAACAATACGATTGCCTATTCAAGTTGGTCTTGTGATTGGTGAATCGCATGTCAAGTACTGGACCTTGATCTACCCTATAAAATTCACTTAGGACTTTCATGAATGCATTCCATGTAGGCTATCCCATCCACTTATCACGAATGCATAAAATTACCATATAACAAAACCGAGGTTACCATTTATGGTGATCTTGAACCCTTTCATTATTGCAAGAACTTGGAAGAGAAATACCACAAGTTACTCCAAGTTCCCAATAATGATGTAGCCTCACATTGCAAGGTATAGATACCATTTCATGCAACCTCTTTAGATTTGACGAACAAGAAAATTTTGGAGCATTCTTGGGGGAACAGAAGAAATTTTTCCCGATCTTATGCAAATATGTCGGTGTTGGACAAATCCTTAGTAGTTCATCTAACAATGTATCTTGATGCAAAACTGGTCAAACAAAAGCTACGAAAGATGCATCCTTAGATAACATTAATGCTTGTAAAGGTTGAACTACAAAAAATGTTAGACGTCAATTTCATTAGACCTATTGACTATCCTAAATGTGTTTCTAGATAGACATGCAAAAATGACCTAACACATATCACACATCCTGAATTGCATTTTTCCATCATCGACTGCATCATTATCATTAATATAATTGCATTTCACATCATTTTCTCTAATTAACCCTATTTCTATCTATTAATTGAATAATCCTGCATTATTTAATTAATTCACTATATTGTCACCTAATCCAACTTTATTCCTCCTGATTAATTAAATAACCACAAATTATTTAATTATGTCACTAATATACTTCATTCATCTAAATCAATTAAATTGTTATCATTAATAATTTAATTAAACCACTTTCCCTTCTCTAAAATTTGAATAATTAAATCAATTATTCAAAATCACTCAACATGGTCAACAAATAAATATATCTTTGTTTTTAAAAGTCAAATGCAACTTGCACGTTCCTCTCAAAACATTAATTATTAATTATTAAATTAATACATCCCCACATATCCTAATTGAATAAATCATGACCACTGATTTCTCAATCTATTTCCTAACTCAACCCGACTTCTTCAATCCCACTAAACACTCAATCTGATTTCTTCAATCCCATGAATCATTCCAATCTAATCCCACTGATTATCCAATTAAAATCCTTAATTGGATCAATTAGAGGAGTTAATTGACCAATCTATTTCATCTCAACGGTTCTCAACCGTTGATCATGATATTTCACTATCGAATCTTGATCGTTCATATGAAACCTGAGTATCTATAAAACAACCTTCTTCCTTC
This sequence comes from Sequoiadendron giganteum, assembly GCA_007115665.2. Classification (NCBI taxonomy): domain Eukaryota; kingdom Viridiplantae; phylum Streptophyta; class Pinopsida; order Cupressales; family Cupressaceae; genus Sequoiadendron; species Sequoiadendron giganteum. Next base: position 397,561,214 of record CM021106.1, read on the forward strand.
TAAAAAACGATCGGAGAATCTAGAGAATTTGTGTAAAGAGGCCATGCTAAATTGACTATCGAATTCTTAAGAGCAAACACTTACATCTTTGATCACCATTAATACACCCTTTTGAAGCTTTTGCACAATAATGGAGGCTTCGTATTGATCCAAGCAATTCGACATCAGTACGAATACACTTCGACATGGGATGGTAACGTTTTAATTCATGAATTCAGTTTATGTTCTCTTTCATGATTGCATTTTTTGATTCATTGCTTTATAATTTCATTTCATGAGTAGGTTGGGATTTGCCTTTGCTTTGATCTCTTTCATTTGATTTCATTATTGTTTCCTTATGCTTATTTTCCCCCTTACATTAATTGACATGCTCGGTGAGACCTAGGTCCTTAACACTAATATTTTCGTAAGGTTTTGTGAGTAGTTACAAGTTCTAGAATGCTGACGTCTTTTGCAGGAAACACTACTGCTATCTGGGTCACAGAAGTCCCAAAATCTGAACGCGGTTGTCATTTTATTTTTACCGTGGTCGTACTAAATCCAACCACTGTCATACTAAACCCAAACGCTATTGTCAGAAAGGCCACTATTGTTTGTTCTATGTTGCAAGTTTATGAGGGAACTAACATTTACATAGCCGCTTTCGTCCTAAACAAAACCGCACTGTACTTTTTCCTTGACGCTATTGTTTGAAGGAGTTGTAGTTGTTCCAATAAAAAAGCCGTTATTGAAGGTAACATGTCTGCTACTATTCTAATTTTTGTTTCTGCTTCAATTTTCAAAGATATGTTTTGGATTTTCGGTATATACCTAACCCTAACCACTGATTGTTTGTTGTGCTTGTGAGGTTTTCTAACATTGTTGGTGCAACCCTTGCAAGATTATGACATGTTTTCATGTGAACAACTAACCATTTGTTTGCAGAGTTGACGAATGGTCCAAGGTCTTTCAATTTTCAAAGCTTTTTTTGTTAAAACATTTACATTTGGTGTACCTAAAAAGAACCTACAAATCTCAAACTTCAGTTTGGTGCATTTAAAATCGAACAATCAACTTTCACACTTCATTTTGGTGTACTTAAAATTGGTTTCACATTTTATTTTGGTGTACCTAAAAAGTACCTACAAATCTCACATTTCGTATTGGTGCAATAAAAATGAACAAGAAAAATCGAATGTTTTAATTTTGGTGTTATTAAAATGAACACATTTTTCAGTTGGTGCTATTAAAATGAACCCATTTTCTTTTGGTGCAATAAAAATGAACAACACAACTTGAAACGTTTACTTCGGTGCATTAAAAATTGGTTACAATCTTCATGTTTCAATTTGGTGCATAAAATTGAACAAATCATCTTTTCTAATTGTAAATGACATTTCTTGCTTGAAGTCTCAAATGTTTTGAACTTGGTGCATCTAAAAAATGAATTGTTATCTTTACACATTTCAGTTTTGGGCTTAAGATCAAATTGCTATTAATTGTCTATCGCATTCACAGTGATTGGCGAGCCAAGTGCATATCCTCTCCCCCTGCATCTTTGGATGATCTTGGATGATGAGGGCTTTTTATACTTTTTTTTGGCCACCCAATTTTTAGGATAAGGTCTTGCTAATGAGATACATCTCGCAATGGAGAACTCATATAAGTGACTCTAAAAGCACATTTACTGACGGGCTATATAAATTTTGCGAAATCGAAATAAATTAGCTTATATCTTGGCGAGAATAACATATCGTGCCTCATCCTTGTCTAAACGTAATGATTTGGGTAGGAATGGCTAAAGCCTTTAGTGGCTTACGTTTGATCTATACGTCACAGTGTTCACGGTTGTCATTAAAAACCTTGTTTTAGAAGCCTATCTAGTTTCCCGAAACCTCCTTCAAAGTAGTGCATGGGAATAACATCATTCCCATAAGTTACTTACCACATCAGATCTATAGTTGAGGCATAAATCATTAAGTGAAGGGGCTAGATTTTTTCTTGGAGTATCAAGACGGTACATTTCCTTGATATATCGTATTTGTTCCCTCTATAGATTCAATTCAATCACTCCTTTAGGGGTGAGGTAAGCCTACGAAGAAGAGCATACCATTTATTCCTTAGGATATTTTGATTGATAATCTATGAGCTATATCATTGTATCTCAAATTGTCTATTGTATGCATCACTTTCTATCAAAACATCAAGTCAAACAAGCATTTCAAACTTGTAAACTTATCTAATAAACTGCTATAAAGAAAATGGAAATTTTGGAAACAAAGCCGCTATTGTCATTTCTGCCACTTTTGTTCCAAAATATTGCCACTCTTGTCCTAAATTTTTACTGCTTTCATGAAAAGGATCACTATTTTCCTCTATTTTACTAGTCACAGATTTAAACAAAGACTGCTTTTGCTCAAAATTGTCACAGTCGTTCTGTAAAACGAACCGCTATTGTCCAAAAAAATTTCAATACTGTCCTAAACAAAAACACTATTGTCCTACATTTTGGTGCATATTAGAATTGGTCCAAAATTGATTAATCCATCATCCTTTGAAACACAAACAATTAGACTTGCAACAAATCATATCGACATCTTTTCATATTCATCAACAAATCAAAACATCAACCTAGTTTTAAAACATAAATCAAACACAACTTGGATTATCCTCTTGCTATCATTTTCTAGGATATTAACATCAAACTTTGCTTGCAACCTCAAAGCTAGTTCGAGTGGAGTATCAACATATCCTCTAAAACAGAGCAAAATATCAGTCCAAGTCTTGTACACCTTGTGTCCTAATATTAGCGTCATATCAAAACATCCAACAAATCAATCATACTCTTATCCTAGGGTCTTGAGCATCAAAAATACAATCCTAGAAAACCATAAAAAACCTTTGACCAAAAGGTTTTCACACATCATCTTCATACATCATTTAAAAAAAAAATCAAAAACAAAACACCATCCCATTTTCATAAACTAGTTATCACAAAACTTACGAAGGTCTTGAGCTTGTTTATGACTATAACGAGATCTCAACACAAAAAGAGAATGGAAGCCACCAAGATTAGTTCTAGTGAACCCAGTACAAACACCACTATCAAGGAACCTCAATCATGGGGTTGTAATCCAAATTAACTTTCAACTCCTCAAGGACAACCTAGATTTAAAGCTAAACAAAATCAACCACCTAGTGATGAGGAAACATTTCTTGAACATCAAAAAATGATTTCTAGACAAAACCAACCTCCTAGTTCACAAAATGACATCATAGAAGAATATGATAGTGATGAGGAACTTACCGACGAAAAAATATTAGAGTACTCCCAAGATCCTAAGATGCAAAAACTTAAGGACAAAATGCTTGGGAAGAACACAAACTCGTATTTCCTTACACTAGCACAAAGTGGTGCCAAACTACCCAGACTTTAATGTGGACATTCTTAAGGATCCTAATCTCATCCCATTAGGAGATCAAACAGTGGTAAGATAGATACCAAAACCAATGGTGGATCCCAAGATACTACCTTTGTTCTCACAAAACAACGATTAATCTAAACCACAACCTATGGATAACCAATTGTATAGGAAACCATCACAAATTGAGAAAGTGGTGGTAGATCAATAATATCAAGGAAATTCTACTGAAAACATGCCACCACACAACACTATGCAGAACATGGGAAGCCTTCCAACAGGACCACCACAACATGTAGTGGACCAACAAGGTAACATACCATCACAAGGACAATACATGCCGCAACAGACATCATATTATGACCCCTTCAAATAATGCACAATATCAACAAGGGCAATCACAACAAATTCCACAACAAGGTGTACCCCAAACACACTACCAAGGTACTCCTCAAATTCCAAAACACAAGGTGTACCCCAAACGCAATACCAAGCTACTCCTCAAATTTCACAACAATAAGGTGTACCCCAAATGCACTACCAAGGTACTCCTTAAAATCCACAACATCAAGGTGTACCCCAAACACACTACCAAGATACCCCTCAAAATCAAGATCACTTGGTATACCCCAAACGCATCATCAAGGTATTCCTCAAGATCAGCATCAAGGTATACCCCAAACACATCATCAAGGTATTCCTCAAAATCCACAACATCAAGGTACTCCTCAAAATGCACAACACCAAGGTGTACCCCAAATGCACTACCAAGGTACTCATAATACACAACATCAAGGTATATGCCAAACACAACATCATGGTATTCCACAACAACAAGGTGTACCTCAAACACAATACTAAGGTATCCCTGAAAATCAATATCAAGGAGTTCCACACAATTAATACCAAGGAGTACCTCAAAATCAATATCAGGGTGTACCAAAAACTCAACATACCCACAACACACAAGGACTCAATCTTCCTTACACACAACATGGTCATCAAGGATCCATGCCTACACAACATCCCATTTATGACCAAACAAATGTCATAGGACAACAAGGCTACAATGCACAAAATCCTCAATCAAGTGCACCAACTAACGACATAAGCATGCAAATACATACCCTCAACCAAAGAATATTGGACATCCAAGTTGGCAAGCCAAAGAAGAGCTATGCTCTACAAGATTTATGTCATATCCCTTTGATCAAAACTTATCTATGATAGCTTTCCCCAAGAGCTTTGAAATACCAAAATTTGATCATTATAGGGGTAGAGGGGATATAATAGAGCATGTACGAGAATTCTCAGTAGCTTGCATGGATCTACAACACAATGATACCTTTTAACGAGGCTTTTCCTACGAATTCTCGGTGGGGCCGCTATCGAGTGGTTCTCTCATCTACCGCCTGGTATCAAAACATTCGATGAGTTGTTAGACAAATTTGTAATTCATTTCTCATACAACATAGAGCAGGATATAACGATCCCCAATCTCCACAAAATTAAACAAAGCCAAGGGGAATCATTTCCTTCATATCTATGGAGATGGAGATACAAAGCCAACAAATGTAAATGGACCGTTCCTGAGAAATAGCTCATAGACATCTTTGTCTCTAACATACACGCAAACATTAACTACCAACTCATCGTATTGTGCCCTAGTAACTTTGAGGAGACTATTGAAAAAGGTTTTCTCATTGAAAGAGCTCTCATCACAAGGGGAGTAATTAAACTCTACAACCCCAAGGACCAAGCTTCTAGTTCAAATGACAAAGCAAAATTATGGGCAAAGAACAAAAATGTAACCAACGACAGAGTGGTCGATGCCAAGGTTGTACGAAACATACAACCTCCCAATGGCCCACAAAACAATGTTCAAACAAGACAACGAAGCTATACTCCAAACAACCAACTCAATTATCCTCCAAACAACCAACCAAATAACCAAAATTCAAATCAAGGACATGATAACCAAAAGAGGTTGCCAAGGCAATATGAACAACCTAGAATAAAATTCACTCCATTGGGAGAACCCCTTGAGGTAATTATCTATAAACTGGTCCAAACAAACCTTATCAAGCTTAATGACAAAATAAGCTATGATGAGCCAAACTTCAAACCCCCTTGGTATAATGAGAATGACAAATACAAATTTCACAAGATCAAGGGTCATACCACAAACAATTGCATGAGGCTCAAAAACATTGTGCAAGACTTAATAGAAAAAGGAGAGGTCGACATAGAACATCATCTTGAAAATAAAGATTGAAATCTACAAGGATTGAATCCCTAACCATTCTAGGGGAAATGATAAAGATAAAGGGTAAGACTACCGTAAATCCAACTTCACCTATGCTGAAGTCAGAGGAACCATCTCTCAAGCCGATCATACCATCGATGTTATAATCATACTAGGCAAAGATTCTGAGTGTAACATAACTACACGAAGAGGAAGAGTTACAATCCAAGGAGTCCCACCCCAAGAAAAAGCCACAATGAAGCCACCAAATGACTACAACATTGTGGAACAATTAAAGAAAACTCTTGCATTAATCTCTATCCTTGAGCTTTCGAAGTTGTCACCAACACATAAAAAAATCTTGGAGAAATCTCTTGTTGAAACATCAGTCCCTAATGACCTTAACCTTGATTAGTTTCAAGCCATGGTTGGTAACATCACCTCCACCCATCACTCAGTCTTTTCTGAGAAAGACCTTTCACAAAGATCTTTCCATAATCAAGTTCTCTATCTAGAAGTTTGTGTCCATAAACACAAGGTCAAGAGAGTATTGATAGATAATGGTGCAGGCTTAAACATTTTTACCCTAAAATTAGTAAAATAATTAGGATATTCTGATGATGTAATGGATAAAAGAAAAAGTATCACCATAAGGGCTTATGATGATAAGAAGAGAAACTTAGAAGGAACAATCAAACTTCCCATTCAAATAGGACCAACAATAGCAAATACAACATGTCAAGTACTGAATCTTGAGCTACCCTACAACCTTCTCTTGGAATGACCATGGATCCATGCCTTAAAAGCAATCCCTTCAACATTTCATCAGTGCTTAAAATTTCCTCATAATGGTAAGGAAGTTACAATATATTCCAACCTTGAACCTTTTCATTACTGTGCAAACCTGGAGGAGAAGTACAAAATGATTCTTCAAATACCTAGCGAAGACATATCTTTCCACTCTTTTTCATATGTTGACCCATCATCACTAGCTTCATCCTCCACTGCACCTCCATCAACTGAGCCATCAAAATCCGATCTCAAGATCCAAGTGCTTGACAAGGGCTACAGAGAATACCATTTCAACCAATCCTTTTGCATTGTAATGCTTCCCTCAACACTAAATACTTACGGAGGACCGAGAGAGATCAAGCATGTTCAAGTTGTTACAATGGAAGTTAAACCCACCATTTTCACCAAGTGGGAGACATCCAAGACGAAGAAGTATTCAAATAAGACCTATATTCATGGATTTAAAAAGAAGAAGGATGGGAGAAATAACTACCTCCTCTTCCTATTGATCAAAACAATAAAGGATATTAGATAGAAAAAAGCATGGGGTTCACTGGAAAAGGTGGCCTTGGTCTACATGAACAAGGTATAAGAGAACCAATTATCATAGGAATGTGCAAGAAGAATCTTGGACTAGGTTATGGTTCATTAGACATGAGTACCCCAAGCACAAAAAGCACCTCTTATGAGGAAAGAGATCCTTCTACCGTTGTTGAGATATTGGATGATTATGACCGTATAGATGATGACTTGTATATCCAAAACTTATTTGGAAACCTTAACATAAATACCATCACTATTGAACCTACATTTGAAGATTACCACATTGAAACAGATTCCAATGAATACGAATGGGATCCTTGTGCCTCTAGTGAGTATAACCTAGATACCCTATGGAACCTTGGTAACACGAATATCTCTACCCTATCTATGACGTCCATAAGCTTTGCTGATACCAATGATAAAATACCCTTGCTTTACCCACAACTAATAGATTGGGACCAACAACATCACACACCTGTTTTATACTCATTACAAAAAGATGAAGCTATTGTGGAGTTCATGGGACTTCACATTGATATACCATGAAATCATAAGGTTGGTTTTATAATGGATCTTGAACAAGGAGCATACTTTGGAGGGGAGATTGCCTCCTCCAGTCACAAAAATAAATGAAACAATTTAAAAATAAAAAAGAGGTCCCCTAAGGAAAATAACAATGTGGCTTTATTGAATCAAGAAAAGAGAAAAAAAGGATGTATCTGAAGGTGAAAACCTCTCTGAGGTGCTCGAAGATGGAGGATTCAATCTCCCCATTACAAAATATCAAGAAAAATCAACACTCTTGGTTGAAGGTTCCAAACCTATCAATGTCGGCACAACAGAGACACCAAAAATAACATATCATGCAGCTTCCTTAGATCTCGAGGAAAAGGTAAACTTCTTGACATTCATTAATGAATGAAAAATCAACTTTTCCTGGACATATGCAGATGTGTCGGGGTTGGATCTAGCTTTAGTAGTACATCACCTAGCAATGTTCCCTGGAGCTAAACCCATCAAACAAAATCTACACAAGATGCACCCACAAATAGAACTCTTGGTCAAAGTAGAGCTTCATAAATTGCTAGATGTGGGATTCATTAGACTCATCAACTATCCTGAGTGGGTGTCCAACCTTGTACCAGTGTCAAAACCCACTAGGGGCATACGGATCTGCACAAAATTTAGGTATCTTAACAAGGCATGCCCTAAGGATGACTTCCCCTACCCATCATCAACATGATTGTGGACCTAATTGTAGGGCATGCAATTCTTTCAGTAATGAATGATTTCTCTGGGTACAATCAAATAAAGATAGCCCACAAAGATCAACACAAAACAACTTTCACTTGTGCATGGGAAACTTTTCGATAGAATGTTATGCCATTCGGTTTGAAGAATACAGGAGTAGAATACCAAAGAGCAATGACCACTATATTCCATGATATGTTGCACATCACCATAGAGGACTATGGGGACGACATATTAGAAAAATCATTCAAAAGAAAAGATTATTTGGCTAACCTAGCCAAAGTATTTGATAGACTAGAGGAATACAACTTGTGTCTCAATCCAAAGAAGTGTGTATTCAACGTGACATCTGGGAAACTGTTGGGATACATTGTATCGGAAAGAGGCATCAAGGTGGATCCTGCCAAAGTTAAAGCCATCCTAGAAGTGCCTCCAAAAACATTGGAACAAGTACAAAGTCTACAAGGTAAGCTTCAATCCATCAGAAGGTTCATCGCACAATTAGTAGACAAATGCCATCCATTCACACATTTTCTAGATGCCTCCAATTCAGGATAAGGCAATGATCTTATATGTATCTACAACAACGACAACTTTAGGAGCTCTATTAGTGCAGCTGGATGAACAAAAAATGGAAAGAGCAATATACTATATCAGTTGAACCCTAGTAGGCTATGAATTAAACTATACATCCATAGAAAGAGCATGTCTATCTATTGTTCTTGCAACACAAAAGATTATACACTACATATTAAATAGACAAATCAAGCTGATATCAAAAGTGGATCCCTTAAAGTATCTCTTGGCAAAGGCAACTCTTACAAGAAGAATCACTAAGTGGGTCATGATACTTAGTGAATTTGACATAGAATACATTGATAAAAAAGCCATAAAGGGACAAGTAATAGCAGATTAGTTAGTGGATGCACCTATGGAAGATCATTAGCCTTTGATATTATAATTTCTTGATGAGAGCATACTTCTAACCAATCAGTCAAGCCGTTGGACCTTGTACTTCGATGAATCCCATACTCAACACGGCTCAGGGGCTGGTATCCTATTTCTTACACCTCAGGGGGATAGTATACCCAAAGCTTACATGATTTCATTTCCATGTACTAAAAACATATCTAAATATGAAGGACTCATCAATGGACAAAAGATGGTCGTATAATGAAAAATAAGTAACTACAAGTCTATGGTAACTCCCAACTAGTCATAAGGTAGGTAAATGATGAATACCAGATGAAGGATGACAAGCTCATGCCCTACAAACAAATAGTGGAAAAATTCAAGAAATAATTTGTAGTCGTCACCTTTGCAGAGGTTCCCAAAATAAAAAAAAGAGTAGCTAATAATATGACAACAATAGGCTTACTCCTTGACATACCCCAAAACATTCCCAAATAGGAATTCCTTGTAGAGAAAATACTTATACCAACATTTGATATCCTGAAATTAGAACTCATATGTGATGTTGTTGGTCCTAACTCGCCTTGGTACCAAGACATGTTTACCTATATCTACCATAGGATCATTACCCCTGATTTAATGATAAATCAAAAGAAAACCTTTGTCCGCATAACTTTCCAATCATTCACCATCATAGGAGATACCTTATACTATCAAAGTCTAGATGGTATGTTACTCCAATGTCTCAATGTAGATGAAGCGCAAACTGCCTTACAAGAAGTGCACAAAGGTGTTTTGTGGGTCTTACTCTAGTGGACCTAATCTAGTAAAGAAGTTGAGAACATGGTATTATTGGCCCTCAATGGAGCAAGAATCCATTCATTACTCAAGGAAGTGTCACCAATGTCAATAACACAATGATCTTGTTCACACACTAACACAAGAGTTACAACCTATAACTACACCATGGCCTTTATTGTAGTGGGGACTTGACTTGATAGGAAATATATCACCCACTTCATCTAATGGGCACAAATTTATTATAGCGATAATAAAATACTTTACAAAGTGGATAAAAGTATTCTGTTAACTTACATCACAAGGAAATAAATATCCAAGTTTATCTTGAACTATTTAATCTATCATAATAGATAACGAAACTCTATTTAAAAATAAAGATGTCCACAAACTTTGTTCAAGGTTCTCTATCCAACACCGATTCTCAACCCCATACTATCCCCAAGGAAATGTTCAAGATGAATCATCCAATAAGACCATCTTGAAAATATTGAAAAAGATTATTAAAGACGCCTGCCATGACTGGCACCTACAACTAAATCCTATCTTATGAGCTTATGAAACTAGCATTCGCACACCCATGGGTGTGACACCTTTTTCCTTGGTCTAGGGATCTGAAGCAATCCTACCTATCAAAGTTGAGATCCCATCACTGTGAGTATCCCTGAAATACATGGTCAACAATGAGGAATATCAGGTATCCAAACTTAATGAGCTAGAAATCCTAGATGAAAGATGTTTGAGTGTGTTAAACGATCTCTAGGTTTATCAGAACCGACTCAAGCAAACCTATAAAAAAAAGATAAAGAATTTTTTTTTTCAAGTTGGTGACTTGGTACTAAAAGTAAATTAGAAGATCCAGCTAAATCAAGATGGGAAGGGTAAGTTTGAACCAAACTGGCTAGGTCCTTTTATCATAACAACAAGCTATGGGTCTAGAGCATATCAGTTGGCTACTCCTAAAGGATAACCTTTAGTTGAAACTCTAAATAGCATCCATCTCAAAAGGTTTAACACTTGAGCGCATCAAAAATATCCCAAGCAAAAAAAAAAGCAAAAAAAGCGAAAAAATCAAAAATCAAGAAAACAGTAAAAAGAAATAAAACGTCCTTTAAGTGAAAAACACCTTGCGGTGCTTCTAAGACCAGTACCGTAGTGAAAACCTGGTAAAAAGGTGCTACGTTTGAATAATTCTTTCATCTCTATCTATCAGCACTGTCTGTTGCCTCCACCCCATCCATCCCATAATAAAACGTGTATCCAACTAAGGCTCAATAACTGATCAAGTGTTGAACCTTGCTGCATAATCTTTATCCATCTACCCTAATAAATGTAATCCTTTTCCAAACTAGGGGTAACCTCCTAAAATGGTAGTGGATTGGATCCTTGTTCATCTCATCACTGACGAAAACTATCAAAAAATATAAAAAAATCCAGAAAAAAAATAGAGTTCAAAACATCAATAAGGAGCCGTGTTGAGTCAAAATAAACAAAATACAAGCCTATACGTGTATAACATAGGAAAGGCCATCATTGATGAAACCTCAAGGCCCTAGGTTAGTCCCCCAAAAAAAAACATTCAAATATCTTATCAAAATCCAAAAACATCTATAAAAAGTTAAAAAACTCCAAAAACGGTGTCACTCAATACAATCGAACTACGATGTCTTTGCGTTTGACAAGTAGGAAAGGCCATCTTCGATGATTCCCCAAGGAACTAGGTTAGTCCCTTTAGGTCCCCCTATTTGTGTCTAAATCTTCCAAAAATAACAAAAACAACATCAAATAATTCAAAAAATCTCAAAAGTCCTATCTCCATTGTTGCCTACTCGTAATAAAATTTCCATTCATAATAAACAAACATCGCCTTCAACCTTTGAAAAATGTAACCAAAAAACAAAACAAACATCAAATTGAAACTTCTAAGGAAAATATTAAAGTGATTAGATCACTATTAGACATAAACAATCCCTAAGTATTAACTACCTTACCTTTTTAAAAATCATTATCAATAATCCTAACCTGAGTCTTAACAAATAAAATGTTCCTACAATAGACATCATCAATGGGTTACATCATGAAACACCAAAAAATATATCCCAAGTGATACAATACTTTTTATCTTATCTTTTTTATTTCTCTTATTGTCACATTCCTAGGATCTCTCAAAGATGTCCATAAGGATTTAGAGAGGAAGGAATGGTGCATCGATCATCATTTTTGTTTGTTCTGTTTGTTAGATATTTTTGTGATACTACCATGGCAAATACTTTCTTTGTTCTGTGTATGGAAGTTGTTTTGTGGCAATTTGTGTAGCAGTTGTATGTTTGGTACTCCATACCTCTCTGTGTAATTGGTCTGAAATGTTTTCAAACTTCTCACCCATACACTCTAACATGGTTTCCATATGTTTGGTATAAGCAAAAATACTCTTTATTTGCATAGTCAAAGTCCATGCAAGGGATACAATGCCACCTTGGTCATCAATACCCTGGTGCATCGTGTTTTTTTGCTACATCAATAAGGATTTATAAAACTATGAAGTATCTAAAAGCAAAAGAAAACTCATCAATGACTAACAACGTTAATTTTCTAATCCAACCAAAACTTCTTCTAACGAATCCATCTTGCATCACAATGTCATTAGTACCACATGCATCCTGCATCCACAAAATCGTTAGTGCATATCATGACCATAATAAATGAAAACATCAATCATATATCATCATCCATTGCATACACACATAAATCATCCATACATCCATGTCATATAAATGCAACAAAAAAAGTACAAAAACATGAGCATATAATCATAAATCAAACATAATATATATTTAAACATCCATAAACATCTCATAACACATATATGACGTATCGAAATGGTATATCTCATATATATCATCAAAAATGGGAATGTCATATACATCATCAAACATCACCTGTGATATCAAAATATACAAAATATATATACAGGCCTTTAGATGGGCCAATGAATGTATATAAAAATAACATGTCTACACCGAGTCTCTGGTACAATAAATAAGATCACAAAAGACATCACCCTTGCAGATCCTACCTCAGAGGGGGCTACTTCCCATCATGATGGTACATGTGTTGGCTATGGGCAAGAGACAAATGAGGATGCACGATCCGCGCAGATGGCTGTGGTTGTCTAATGGACTATCCTCTAGACTCTACACCTGTCACAGTGCTCGGCTCACCATAACAAGGATGTCTATGTCCTCTTGATACAAATGCCTCGTACAAATATGATAATAAGTGCTCTCTCTCATGAGCTTATCCTGCTTGGCCTGATACCGATCTAGGGGAATAACAGAAGCCAAGGAAATCTCTGTTGCCTCTTGATAACTAACTGCTACCTCAGTGAATCTCTCTCCTAATGAAGAGCATCTTGCTCTGCAGTAACTATGACAACATGTTCCTTTGCAACCTATCGTTGAGCAATCTTGGAATCTCTCTCTATGACTCAAGCACCCTTGTCAGTTGTCAATTGTGTTATCTAACCTACCATATCCCCTGTGGGGGAGGTCCCTGAGGTGCCTGTAGTCCCTGCTGTTGTTGCCCATCCTGCCCATCCTGGCCATTAGGTTGATCTGATCACCATCACCTTAGGCTCTATCAATATTCTCTATTGCAATCTACAACCTCTGTCTATCACCCCTCCTCTTGGTAACGCTAGCCACCCTTTGAACCTAACCTATCATTGGCCCAATTCCAACAAGATCCGTAAACCGTAATGATAGTTGATAGGTCCACCACTGATCATAATATCTAGTCATACCCAAATCTGTGAGACCAACTTCCTATCCCCATCCAAATGGAGAAAGTGCCTGGAACTCTGCAACTGCAACAGTAAAAGATGTTGTCACTCTCCAAACCCTGACCTCTTAGGTTGTCTACCTAAACTGTGCATGGTAATCATTAGAAAAGCGATTTTTTCTCTCTCTGAACTGTCAGAGAACTCTGTCAGGCAAGTACCTCTCAAAAATAATGTCAACACGGCCTATGAGCCACTATGTCTATTTGCAATAAAGTAAGTGCTCCATGTCATCTTTCCAAGGAAGGGTTAACTTTAAGAACCCCCCCCCTCAACAAAGGTGTAAAATCCTAGTGAATCTTGTATACTTCCCGAAAAAAATATTAATTTTATTGGCGATTTTTTTTCAGTTTTTGGTAAAAAAAATCTCAATTGGTGAATCTTTTGTAATCACTAAAAGTCTGTGGAAAATCCTAAAGAATTGCATTTTTTTTAAAACCAATAAAATATTTTCATTGGTGATTAAAACCTATTTTCAATCCAATAAAATATTTCCATTGGCGAATTAAACATGTTTTCAAACCAACAAAATATTTCTATTGGTGAATTAAACCTGTACTCAAACAAATAAAATATTTTTGCTAGCGATTAAAAAATGTTTTCAAACCAAAAAATATTTTCATTGGCGAATTAAACCTATTTTCAAATTAATAAAAAAAACATTGGTGAATTAACCAATAAAAAAATTCATTGGCGAAATAAACGGGTATGCCAATAAAAAAATGTAGCGTGGGTGGAAAAAATATCAAATGCTACATATTGTTCTATTCTAAGACAATTTTTCCACACATCCAAATTAATTCATAAAGTGTCTAGAATGGGGACAAGTGTCAACATATTTATTATGTATGAAGCTATCTTCAATGTTAGCACAAATTAATATAACCCACGACTGTTCGATGAATTTTCAATGGACGACTATAGTTGCATTACGGAAGAAAATGTTTGAAGCACTAGACTTAGAAATTAAAACCTCCGAAATAACACTAGAATCGTTAAATTTTCAAAAATCAATCATTGACATTTTATTACTTATTAAATCACTTAAATTCATGACACCCAAAATAATATTTTATCATTGACTGGCTACCAATAGTTGAAGGTCGCTTAAGTTATGACTTAAGCCTTTGGAGTCATCGTGGTGACCAACCCCTTGACCTAGGCGATTATCGGTTTTGTGGAGTATCAAATACTTTAATATCTCCTATGGTGACAAATATTTTCTCACAAAAATCAACGGTTGAGATTGGCAATTAATGATTGGCGGATCCTGCACACCCGCACTGCTGAGAAGGTGATGTCAATAGTTTTCCATGGTAATGCAAAATTATGACATCTATCCTCAGTGGGACCGAGCTTCAGCTCGTGGTTAATGGTCTAAAAGGAATCAACGGTCAACGTTAAGTTCATCAAAGATCAATGGTTATCGCAAGATGGATGACTATAGTTGCATTCTAGAAGCAAATGTTTGAAGCACTAGACGTGAATTTAAACCTCCAGAATAATGCGAGAACCGTTATATTTTAAAATATCAATGGTTGGCATTTTATTATTTATTAAATCACTTAAAGTCATAACTCAATTTTTTTGAAATAATATTGTCACATCAAGTAGTGAATTAAATGTTCAAGTGTTGAGTACTTGATGTCTTTGTTCTATATACTTCATCAACTTGATGTTCTTCATATCATTTATAATATATTTGGCTTTTCCTTCTTTCTTCTTTATTCTCAATTTCTCTATGATATTATGGACTCTTCATGGCTTGTCATGCTACCCAAATATTTTTGGGAGAAAGGAAGCAACTATGCATACGATAGATGAAAGATGGGTATGGTTTTTACTATTCCCTATGTGCAGGTTGAGGAGGCTACAAGAATAATTATGGGTAGGGAATGGCTTCAGAATAACCCCCGCTCTTTATTTTCTGAGGTGGCTTATGCTTTCTTGTCCGATTGCATAGAAATTTTGTAAGATAAAGATTTGGTGAAGACATTGGAAATACGTTATTTGCAACCTTTCATTTACTCTATTTCTTCGTTGGAGTTGGCACTTGAGCTTTACAATTTTGAAATTGGGTTAAATCCTATTGGTGCAATCTTTCCCAAACTTGAACTAGCTACTTCTACAGTGCAAGATCTTGTCGTGGTTAATATGAGGTGTAGTTTGGTGTGTGATACGACCAATGAATCATTGCAGAGTCTGGAGTTTTGGAGGAAGGATTTGGGTGATTCCCTTTTCTTCTTTGTTGTCACTTTGTTCAATTTGATTCATGTGCTTCTCAAACACCCGATTGAGGGCCTCTGCTATTGTTACACAAAATTTTAGTAATGAATTGTGTCTATATTTTATTGTACAACTCTTGTAATATGTATTTTATGACTGGTCACAGTTAGTGGCTTTTTGGCCAGGCTAGCTATGTACTTCATGGCTACTTAAATTAAAATAATTTTCGTGGCTCAATTCTTGTAAATCCTTTTTTCTTTGTTCAATATAAAAATGTGGCTTTTAAGTCTAAAAATATATTTATATTTTTTGTTTGATTCAAGTTCAACATATAGTTCTGATCATAAGTGAGTGAAATTTATTGTGACTTATTAGCAGACATTGATAATGATTAAGCTACAACAATCCATTTAATTCTCTCTTTCCAATGCCTCAAAGTACTCTACCTTTCATTTAATTCTCAATCTTTTTATTGATTTCTGCATATCCACCAGATAGTCTTTCATTGAAGAAAATGTTGTTGCGATACTGTGGATTAATGCCACATGTACCTAGGAAATCTTTAAAAGATTCAAAATTAAGTTGCTTTTCTAATCCGAAGTGAGCGAAATGTTTGATTTGATAACTTGGTACTAAAAATGGTAGAAAGTATGGCATGTGGCACGTGCTTTCTTTTTATCGATTTTTGTCTTTTTATCAATTTATGCATATTTGTCAGATTGTCTTTCTTTGAAGAAAGTGTAGTTGCGGTACCGCATATTAATGCCATATGTACATCTGAAGCACGTGATTGGATAGCTTGATATTGAAAATGATACGACGTATTGTAGATGATGATGTCATTAATCCAGTGATCAATTGAAATAAGATTTCTAATGATTTTATATCATTTGAGTGGTGATTTTGACAACTTGTCATCTTGAGGTACAATTTGCATGTAGACAAACGATTAAGTTGGTTACTTGGTTTGCGTAATTATACCTCACACGACTCATGATTAAACAAGGATCAGGCTGGTAGTGGTGGCCCATAAATAGGGATAGTGAGCACAACTGAAATCATTCATAGAAGGCTAAAGGCTTTACTATTGAGTGAAATATTTTGAATTGTCATAAGGGTTTTCATTTTGTAAGGTTAATAAGGAGGAAGATGATGTGGTATTATTAGGGATACTCTAAATTATCTTGCCTCTAGTTATTTAGTTACAAAGTAAAAGACCAAATTCCTTCAAGTTCAGAATGGGTGGAATTGGAAAGAAGTTGATCTAGTTCACCTAATTTCTCAGATAGATTTTGAACCAAGATGAGGAGCTCTGATGGAGATAAGTTCTTTCACAAAGAGTAAGCCCACATAAGTATTTTAATCTTGTTTGCATTCAAAGCCGACAACTTCTCATACTCCATTTTGATAGAGGCCCTCAAAGAGGAATTGTGGACTTTTGGAGTCATGTTGGGCTTTTCAAATGCATGGAAGCAACGCATAGAAGGTGGTAGCAGATTTACTACCCCTTGTCTTCTACATGACTCTAGTTCTTAAATAGGATAGGTACATTTTCTATTTTCACAACTCCCATTTCCCTAGCATGGTAGGCAAGCCCTATGGATTCTCAATTTTATTTGTTTGGTAATATGGTTTGGATCCCATAGCCACCACTACCATCTTGGAATCAATTGTGTCATTTTGGGTTGTTCTCGTGCATTAGATTGAGCATATTATAAATGTAGAAGCATATTTGAGATCCCAAGATCCAAACCATGGTCGACAAGCGTCGTGGTTTGAGAATATGGTATAAGAAATGCTCTTCCACGGTCACCAGTAGCAAATTGTAATCAATTGTGTCTTATGTAAAGTGACATGTGTCATTTATACAAAACAAGAGCTTGCATGCTCTACCCATCTAAAAAAAATTATAATAATGTAACATTGTAATTCAATGGTAATAAATAAATGGTTGTGTTATTCTTCAGTATTCATTTACAACAAAGAATTATTTTGTGTTTTTAGTGTCTATTCAAATTATAAAGGTAATGTAAATGGAATAATATAATGGAATGAAATATTTATTAAACATAGAGAAATCAGATTTTTTTCCTTTAAGAGATTAAGTATTATCTATTTATGAAATATTTGCATGCAAATTTAAAACATAAAGAAATACAAATGAAAAAAAAGTTGCCATCAAATTGACAAAAAATAATAAAAACACTAAAAGTTCTCACTCTTGCTAGGGTTTTCCGAAATGTTATTGATTTATAATTTGTCATTGACTTGCTCCCCCAGTTCCTAGTATCATTAGTCATTTTATTAAGTCCTTTGCAATGTTAAGTTACCGACCACTTGGCCTTGATTCCAATCAATGTCTTGCTTTTAAAGGGATTCTACGAGTCCGCATGATGCTTCAAGTAGATCTATATGTGACTCTCAGAACCGTGGACTAGACATGTGGAATCATCTCAATTTCTCCATTAGTATTGTGTATCCTAGCACCACTAAAGTTTAAAACAACTTTAAAAAACATTTTTATTGTTTATATCATAAATTACTCAACTATTCGATGAACATTTGATGGATGGCTATAGTTGCATTTCAGAATGAAATGCACAGAGCGCTAGGCTTGCGAACTCAAACCTCTAGAATCACCCTATAACCATTAGATTTATAAAGATAAACAATTGAGAATTTGTTTGAGAATTTATTTCTAAATGTCATTATGGAAATGCAATGTACTAATTGTGTAGTTCAAAGGCAACACGTTGATGTTTCATTCACTTTAATATTTGAGAAAAAATAAGTGAACTTTATATTGCTAAGTGATTTTATTTTTAAGTGAGAGTCAAAACATAGGGAGATTTCACATTGCTCATTGCAGTGCTCCAAGGAGATTTTGGGTTCCAACAAAGCCAATCCACGCCTGTCAGTATTAATCTTTTCAAGAATCAAAATCCGGGTAAGTGAAAGACAAAATTCCTACGACTACGTTCATAGTTTCTTAAAATCTTATTTTGTAAAACTTTGAAGTTTGGGTTTAGGGTTGAGAGACTTAAGAAAAATTAAAGAGGACTAAGAGGGAATTCACAATTTCACATTGTACAAGCATGTATACCACCACTAGCAGACCAAACAAAGTTTTTGGGAAAGGAAAAGAAAAATTGGATAGAAAAATACATTATGTTGGATTGCTTAAAACCCCTAGTTTCACTGATCAATACCATGATATTTATGATCCTGAAATCTATGATAAGCTTACCTCAGAACTTAGATTTTCATTTGAGAATAAGTCTACAAACCAAATGCAAAATAATAGTTTCAGTGCACCGTGGGTAAGTAGATTAGGCCACATGATGTTACATGAGGTTTTCCCTTGCCCAAAATTTATCATGGTTTGTGCCCACAATTATGATGATAACAAAAGAGTAATTGTTAATAAAGATAGCAAATAATAATTGTTATCCATTAATGCATAAGAATTTGGAAAAAAGTGTTGGGGTTTACAACCAAAGAATTTGGAAACGTCCACATTGACCTAGAAAAGCTTGCTAGTGATTATGAAGTAGCAAATGAAAGGAACAAAAATAATTTCCTAAATAAAATAGTTCAAGATAGAAACAAATTGAAAGTTAATCATAAGCTTCCTTATGATTTTGATATTTTTAGATCATGGGTTCAGGATACTATTTCCATACTAGCATTTTTCCTAAGACTGGATAGCAATTGGGAAGTGAGTGCAAGCCTCCTTGAAATGATATATAATATCCATTATGCTATTCCACTTGTCAAATATAACTTTATTGAGCACATTGTAGAATCCATGCATAAACAATTTTTAATGATTCAAGGAGGTCCACACTCAAAGTCCACTAAGACATTTAGGTTCACAACCTACTTGTGCTATTTTTTCTATTCAAATTTAGTGGAATGTTTCAAACCAACAAGCTTCAGATTTAGCCCTATAGGAATGCCGAGGAAAAGAAAATGGCTCTAGTATATGATTGGACCACTAAGACAAGGATGCATGATTCTCGAAGGAACTACAATCATTTTGTAGACTACTTTTTGGCTCTATTGCATCAAGCAATTACAAATACTCCAATGCCTAGATTGCCTATGCCATGTAGAAATTGCATTCAAATAGGAAAATAAATAGAATTGGCTAATTGGTACGTAATGGAAGAATATACTGTGTTGAGATTTTATGGATCAAGAGTAGAGCCATACAAACTTCCAATACATGTGAAAAAAAGGGTTTTTGCATTGGAATATGTAAGGCAGATGCAAAGTATTGATGAACTACACTTTGTTAGTCAACAAAAGAAGACCTTATTTCCTTCTTTACCTTTTTCATGTGGAAGATTCAAATTCGAGAGAAAAGCATTTATGGTGGTGCATGATATTTTTTTTTTTAATTTTGATATTGTCTATCACTAACAGTATGATCCATGTGACACCATTAAATCAATGATTGTGGCCAATAGGAATGCTGAAAGTACAATTCAACATCAAAGTAAACCCTTTCTTGAAAACTTGAGAAGCAAGGATTCTTGGGATGAGGTCAAAATTGTAATGGAGAAAAGTGCTACTGAGAAATGTATTTCTGTTGAACAATTGTTAGCAAAAATTATGGCATTGCACCAAAAGATAGGAGTAGAGAATCAAATTAGGAGGTACAAAAATTTTTATGAAAAAAGTGATAAACCATCTAGTAAAGTAAAAATGCAAGATTCTCTAGATAAGGAAGTTACAAACAAATTGGTCACAATAAAAAATTATTGCCTTTTGGTCTATGAGGAAGGAGCTAGGTGAACCCAGAGCTCATGCAGACTTTGGAGATAACGAGGAAGATTATGAGTTTAGAAAATTGTGGATTATAGAGCATCCTAATGAATGTGAAGATCAAGAAACTGATGATGAATCTAACGATGATATCAAAGAACAAAGCTATGTTAAAGTTGGTTTAAGTGAGGCCACAAAAGAAGCATATACTTCAGGAGTAACCATAGCTGAAAAAATGGGTTATGAAGGTGGTCCTTTGGGGTCCCAAGGACAAGGCCCTTGGATGGTAACAGATGTAGAGCCTAGAAAACCAGCTGATAAATCTAGCCTTGGAGCTGATAAAGTAGACCAAGGGCATACAAGTATAGCTAAAACAATTCATTTTGTTAGAGCTTCAAATCCTAGTCCTCATGGTCAGATACAATCACAACTAGAACATTCCCATGGTGGAGAACCTAGTGCAACTGGCATTGCCATTGGTGGAAATGGTATCGGTAGTATTACTAGTAGTGGTCAACATGTGCTACAACAACAAATTACACACAAGAGGACAACAATACAAAATACCACAGAAACACCAAGTGATCAAGGCATACTGAAGAGGGCAAGGATTTTGAAAGGTCCAAGTCCAACTAC
Organism: Sequoiadendron giganteum; assembly: GCA_007115665.2. Taxonomy (NCBI): domain Eukaryota; kingdom Viridiplantae; phylum Streptophyta; class Pinopsida; order Cupressales; family Cupressaceae; genus Sequoiadendron; species Sequoiadendron giganteum. The sequence goes on from CM021106.1 coordinate 397,582,626, forward strand.
TAGCTCCACCACAAAGGAGTTATTTCTAGACACTCCCCCAGTTAGTGTGGTTGCAACAACTATTGCAAGTAATCCTAGTCCTTCGCCATTCAAGCATTCCATTATTCATGCATTCCTAGATTTTGATTACATTGATGAGTTTAAAAAGAAATTAGAATTGTATAAAAAAGAAAGGAAGCAATTGATGGAGAGTGTGTCTGCTATAACTTTAGAGCCTACAACAACCATGGTTTTACCCACATTTGACACAAATAAGGAAATCATGGAGTACATGTTTTTTGTTCCCACGGTTTAAAATAAACCAACAAATCATATGGATCAATTTGAATTTCATGTGAGCAATTTCCAATTGGATTTTTCTAGATTCAAAAATACTGACAAAATTAATGTATCAAAGAAGAACAATGAATTGGTGCATTGCTAAAGTAAGAGAGAAAAAAAGGTTGCATATTCAAATAGAAAAGTTACAGGTAGACCTAGAAAATGAGAAATCAAAGAGGAAAGTAGTAGATAACAAGAGAAATGAATTAGAAAAAAGAATAAAAAATTAGTCTCTACATCAACAAGCAAAGAGGATAAACAAACAGAGGTGGAATTGAATGAACTGAAGCAAAGGTTAGATGAGAGAAAAAAAAAATATGATGAGAAAAAAACCACTTCAGAAAAATTAAGATAAAGCATTGGGAAAGCAAATGAATAGTGTGAACAAAAATTGGAGAAAGAGAAAAAAAATGTAAGATTGGCCATAGAGCTGATGGAAGCAAAAAATGAAATAAACTCTTATAAAATAATTTAGCTACATTTTGTAGAGAAATAATGAGGCATATGAAACAAAATATTTGGGAGAAAATAATGTAGAGAATTGATCATTTTTGTGAATTATTCCAATTGATTGATGCTATGAGAGTACATTATAAGAAGCTCAACAAATATTCTAATGGATAATAAAAATATTCTGGCAGTAGAGAAATCTACAAATCAAGTTCAAAAAACAGTCTACAATGCCACTGATAATTAATTGAAATCAAAAGGAATTAATAATCGGATTGAAGCCTCAATGAAGGTGTCATCTATTATTCAAAAGTGTTCGAGAATGCATGAAACAACAAAATTTGTGAATCTTGTTGCAACAAAGATGAAGAAGCTGGATGAAAAGGTAAGGAGCATGAAAGAGCTTGGTTTTTCAGTATAAAAACCACCCTTCGGTTGCTACCAAATTTTTCTATATCAATTTAGAAAAAATACCAACTTAATCAACTAAGCATCTTCTATGCAAAATAGAGGTGTTATCTTCAATACTTCACCATTCATCATGGTGGAATCAACCTAACTTCACCACTTATATACTTACACATAGGAGCAATAAGCTCCCAAGGTTAAAGCCATTTCTACGCCTAGACCTAAGCCTCGAGGGTTCATTCCTGATGACCCTACCTATGTATCCCTTTGTAGGAAATCAAAGGCTTCGTAGTTCACCCATCAAAGTCAGAGGGAGTTCAATCTCTCCTCTTGTATACGATCTTTGATCTCACTTTTAACGCATGACTAATTATTAAGTATAGATAAGCTATCAACTTAGCCAATTATAATAGAATGATATCAAATCACTACCAAGTTATAATTCCACCAAACATTACCAATTAGTAGTGTGCAATCATACACAATTACACAAGGGTCATATCTTTTCATATCTCCCCAATTCCCATAGGGAGTGACTCAAGCATACATCACATATACCCAAGGTGACTAGTTCATACACATTGCTAGTACAAAGTGACCGGTTCTTGAATACGTCACATATGCAAGTTACTAGCGCCAACATACGTCACAGATACAAGAATGAAGAGCTCATGTGTACATCACAAGTACATACATGACTATCTCACATGTACATATCAAGTACTATAGTGATTGACTCATATGCATTTCATAAATACAATGGTGATGAGTTCATGTGTACATAACAAGTACATTAAGGTCTGGCTCATATGTACATCATATCACAACCATGAATAACTCACACATACATCTCAAGTACATTAGTGATGGGCTCATATGCACATCACATCACAACCGTGACTAGCTCATATGCACATCACAAGTACATTAGTGATGGGCTCATATGTACATCATAAGTAAAATAGAGACTAGCTCATACATATCAAATCCACCTTGGCTAACACACACTTGCCCTTAGTGCATCCTAGATAGAAAATGAATGTCGATGCATTACATACTACACCGTGGGTCCCATCCTTTTCTCTGGTCTTTTCCACCATCAGACGACTAGGAAGAGGATTCGGTGCATTCCATGCTACATCAAGTGTCCACCCTCAATCCTACAAGGAAAAGTATACCATTTCCACATCAATATATGGTAAAATTGTACAATAATTTTGGTCAATCTATTACTTGCCTATTCTTCATTAGAAACTCTCTCTTCCATGCAGTCCATCAAATGGCTAAGCAAACAAGGGTGGCCATCACTGGCATATAATTATCCTTGACTATTGTCCATCTCGAGCATGATACTACCCCTAGACACCTATCAATATCGAGCATATTATTATTGCTCCTTGATTACTTTCCATCTCAAGCATAGTATTGTCCCTAGACACCTGTCAATCTCGAGACTATTAGTACTACTCCTTGACTACAATCCATCTTGAGCATAGTACTACCCCTAGACACTTGTCAATCTCGAGCATATTAGTATTGATCCTTAACTACTATCCATTTTGAGAATAGTACTGCCCCTAGGCACTTGTCAATCTCAAGCATAATAGTACTGCTCCTTGACTACTGTCTATCTTGAGCATAGTACTACCCCTAAACACTTGTCAATATCAAGCATATTAGTATTGCTCCTTGAATACTGTCCATCTCGAGCATAGGACTACCCTTAGACACCTGTCGATCTCGAGCATAATATTACTACTCCTTAACCCATGCTTAGCACTATAACTAGAAGATAGGATCTTAACGCAGAATAAGTAGATCACAATCGACTAAATTAGAAGCTTATACAGTCATTAAGACTATAGTTAATATTTGTAATCCTTAAAAGAATTCACTTAATACCTACACAAGGTAGGCACAACTCAACATGTATCCACTACCAAGTAGTCCAACTCATTCCTTTCTTTCAGCTTATTATTCAGATACACATTATGTATTGAATGCAAATTATCAAGTTTTCTTTCATAACCGTTCAATACCCATTCAACCTCATCTGAAGCCTATTGAAGAGAGAAGGTCAAACCAATTGGGAACAACCCCAAAATATTGGATTTATTTCCTCCTATACCCTCCCCCTACATACTTGAGGTCACAAAGGCATCCTTCGCCCAAGGACTGCCTATGTACCCACTTCCAAATGAATCAAAGTCACACATAGTTCTCCTTATAATGTCTCTCAAGGACCTAAACACCAGTTCCAATAACCAAGGTTTTGTTCCTCTTCAACTAATAATAGTTGACAGTAGTTAGGAATCATAAGTCATCTCACCATTTGGCAAACTATACCATAACATTTCCCTTAAAGATATCGATGACTTTAATCAAAATCTAACCAACATTATTCATAAACCAACTTGAACATACCATGGTTTGTCTTATCAACAAAGGGGCTAAGATTATTACTCAACTTGAAATTACCTTGGTTTACAAACACATAGGAAACCACTTATAATCAAAATTCACATAATAGATTTGTGTGAGGGGGAAAATCTGAGAGTGTAAACGAGATAATTGTAATGAAAAGAATCTAATCTAATAAAAAATAAGAATCTAGATTTATTCCTTCACTCACGAAATGAAACTAAACTTTACTGAATTCAAGAAAACAAGATCAAAAGATGAAAACATACATGAATTCATAAAAAAAATAGCGTTACCATCCTGTGTCGGAGTGTATTCACATGATGTTGGGTTGTTCATATCACTGTGAAGCCTCCATAGTTGCGTTGCAAGAGCTTTGAAGAACTTGTGTGTTGATCGAAGATATTGGTTGAAGCTTTGTCAATGTTGATTTGGCATTACTTCATTGTGCAAAATAGGTTGGCTTGTCGATCCTTTTTTGTGAGGAAAGAGGTTTGTTATATAGAAATTGTGATTTGAAATGGACGATTAGGATTAAACAATGTTGAATCAAGATTGAAGGTTGAAAGTTGTTGAGAGGATTTAGATGGGCATAATTTTTGCAAATAGATTATGTAATTAGTGTGATTGAGGAATAGATTGATCAGTCATGGATATAGATTGATCAACCAAGGATTAGATTGATCAGTCGAGAATTAGATTGAGCAATTGGTAGAATTGAAGAATAGATTGATCTACTAGGAAATATATTGAACAATCAATGATTCATCATTTTCTCAATCAGGAAAGTGGTTGAGAATGAATAATTAATTAATTCCCTTTGGAGTTGAATGTGTAAATCAAGTTTGACTTTTGCAAACAAAGTTGCATTAGTTTGATTTGATTTTTGATAATATTTTGAATAGTGTATTCAAATTATTCAAATTTGGAGGGAAAGTGAATTAATTAAAATTATTATGATTTAATAATACAATCAACTTAGGGGAATAAAGTGATTTAGCAATGTAATTAAATAATTGGTGTTATTTTAACTAATGAGGATAAAATAAAGTGAGATTAGGACTTTATTGAATAAATGTAATTTATTTAATTGGTCGATTTGATGAAAAGTGAATTAATTAAATAATACTGTATTATTCAATTAATAGAGGAAGTCAGGGTTTTAGGACTTTATTAAATAAATAAAATTTATTTAATTCATCAAAAGTGTTGAAATAGTGAATTAATTAAATAATGTCATATGATTTAATTAATAGCAAAAATAGGGTTTTTGATGCAATTGATGTGAAATGCAGTGATATTTGTTGATAATGATGTCGATGATACAAAATATCATTTAAAGTGTGTGATAGGTGTTAGGTCAATTTTACATGTTTACATTTTCCCCCTCTTTGATACAAAGTACGGGTTACTTTGTTTCAAAGATTTGATGTTAAGATCAAGATTTTGAAAAAAATTATGCCTGACTATCCCTTGGTGGTCAACGAAATGATAGTAGGACTCTATGTTGCCCCCTCGAGAGGTTGGCTGAAAATTGTAATTTTGAGGTCAAGATCACGACACTGTTTTATTTTAGTTCAGTTGCATTTAGGACGAAAAGGTTAAGTCTATAGGTCCCTCATTGTTTGTTCAAATGTTCTCGGGAACTCATAATTGGAATGTAGGAAGATTCCCTAAGTAAAAATTAGGGTTTCCTAGGTAAAAATTAGGGTTTTGGAGGGTTAAAATAGGTAATTAGGGTTCTAATTACCTCATTTGCATTTTGAGCCTACAGAAAATTCTTGTCTTTGGATTTCTCATTTTGTCAGTTGTCGAGGACCTATGGTGTTGATTCGAGGAGGCCCACATTGCACAAACGTGGTTCGAGTGTATGGACAACCCGTAGGCATTGATGCCCTGATATGTACCCTCTTGATTCTTATTTTCATCTTTTCATGTTCTTGTAATTAGTGCTTAAATTCCAACAAGTCAAAAGCGTAGGATTTAGGGTTTTAGCACTTTTGAAACAGTTTCAACGCTTTTGCCATTTTGAACAACTTGCTTTTGATATTATTTTGTGCACTTGACTTCATTTTGCACCTTTGACCTACTTTTTCGGATATGTAATTCACTTTTGCTATAAATTTTCACTTTTTTTGCTCTTCCTCGTTTTCTACGCTTTTGTGAAAAATTTGTTCCCTTGCAAAGATTTTGCGCTTTTGAATTTTGTGCCCTTTCTATTCCTCATCGCTTTTGCATAAATTCCTCGCATTTTCCTGTTTTCTTCGCTTTTGTCAAAAACTTCATCGCTTTTTCTCTAATTTTTTTGCTTTTGACTTTTTGGAACCCTAAGTTTATTCATTATTTTCGTTTCATTTTGCAAGTTCAGAGTGAATCCCTAACATCGTGTGTTGAAAGACTGTAGGTGGTCCTTAAACCACTGCAGTTGAGAGTGACGACCCCAAGATCTATTTGATTTGGTTGCTGGTTTTGATGTATTAGAGTGAGATTTTCTAGATGGGATCGGGCTATGCCATAATTATTGCATTCCCACCATCCAATGTCACATTGCAATGATGATCACGCTCATGGAGCGATGGAATTCAAAGAATTCTTCATTCCATTTACCTACATGAGATGCCACTATTACCCTCAAGGATATGTGGAGGATCCTCCACATACCCATCCATGTGTAGCTTGTTACCTATCATGTTCGGCGAGGTACCCACACTTTGTGACGTGTGCTTGGTGTCAGACGCTTGGAGGTTCGATAGTCTGAGATAAATTTATCTATTTTTATTGGTAGTGTTGATCCAATCTCCCTTGTTCTTTGTGGTTTGGTTTCAGGGTTGGTTGTCCCTGATAGGAGAGGCCATCAATTCCCTATGGGATGGGGTATATTCATTGAGGAGATGTTTGAGCATGGGACTAGATACACATGGGGTCCCTGTCTTCTCACCCACCTATATAGAGATATGCATGAGGTTGCACATCGGGGTGGGAAATCCATTTATGTAGGTGTCTCTCTTTTACATGTATGGGCCTGGGAGCACATTGCAGTTGCTCGGCTTGCTGGTGTACATGATCGAGCTGCTAGGGATCTGTAATCTTATTATTATGGAAATTTCCTTCATTATACCCTTCCTGGATAGCTTTTCTATTGGCGTCGTGTATTCAATGACATGCCAGGTTTTTTTTGGAGACCTTATATGAATTGTGAGGTAGGGCCCAAGGATCAGGAGTAGTTGGTATACCACATATAAACTAGATGGTTGATTGGTCATGCACATTCTCTTCTAGAGTGATATTTACCCGATAGAGTATGCAGGAAGTTTGGGGAGAGACAAGGCCGATTTCTTGATGCATATGAGGCTCGGTTCAGTCAGACCACTAGAGAGGTCCGTGTATGGGGTCTACATCCTACTCAGGATGTTTTTATTGTTGATTTTAGAGATCTTTCCCCATTTGGATGGGGTTTTCGAGTGGGCTTAATGGATTTGGGTACTACGCCCAATTTTGATCAGTGGTGGGCATGAAATATGCCTTTGAGATTTACAGATCTTGGTGGTGATCCTGTAGTGGGAAGAGCAAGCATCACAGGTCAACGTGGAGATAGACAACACATTGGGATCCTAGCAGAGGAACTTGGTAGGGCCTGAAAAGATGGTGCCCATGGTGGTTGGGATGATCAGATGCCTCAGGTTCAGGGACAGGTTCCAGGCCCCCCTCTACCACCTGGGGATGGAGGTGCTCAACTAGCTACAGAGATAGGGTGGTGATAGGACACAGAGGCACAAATTGTTACCCATTGTAGAGCGAGATGGTTTCAGAGTAGAGTGGGACATAGAGATCGGGCGTCATCTCATTGTCGAGACAGTTACAGGTTGTTACCACAAAGAGAGATAGTTTGAGGATAGAGCATGGTAGTTTTTGCATGGAGCGAGATTAGTTATTACAGAGGGCTACATACTATTAGACTCTGTATGATGTTTTTGTTCCTCGAGCACAATGACGACCAAGATTCAAGGAGCCTAGAGTTGCGAGTGGTGGTGTTGAGTTAGGTGGGCACTCGGTCAGACAACTAGATCCATATGGTGGTCTGCAACCTAATTTATAGATTCCTCCTCTTCTTACCTGATAGTGTTATAGTTGTACTTGATCTTTATGATGTTATTCAGAGACTTTGTAGACATGATTTTGTATATATATTCATTGGCCCAGTCGAGGCCTCGTATATATGTATTATTTTGTATCATCCTACCACACATGTTTTCATGATAATGATGTACTATGACATTCTTCTTTTTTGATGATGATATATATGAGATATACCTTCTTCGATTCAGCTTTATTTTTATGCTTATGTGATGATGTATGTTTATGCACATTTTTGTACTTTTTTGATGTATGCATATGATGTGGATGAATGGATCGATCATATTTTATATCATATGATGTTTTATTATGTATAAGATGTATGGATGATATATGATATATGATGGATGCATGCTTTATACATGATACATGATACATGGTGTTTTCATTGCTTTATTATCATCATGGTATGTATTGACGACATTGTGGATGTAGGATGGATATGTGATACTAATGATATTGTGATGCAGGATGGATGTTAGTTAGAAGAAATATTTGATGATGGATAGAATTTTGATGTTGTTAGTACTGATGAGTATTGCTTTCATTTTTCTTGGAGGCTTCGCATTTTGAACAATCCTGTTTGATGTAGCAAACATATACGATGCACCAGGGTATTAATAACCAAGGTGACTGTCTATCCATTGCATGGACTATGAATCAACACACAAAGAATATTCTTGCTCATACCAGACATACAAAAACTTTGTTTAAAATATATGGTTGGGTTGTGTTAAAAAGTTTTGGACTAGTTACACAAAGAGGTATGAAATACCTAACATGCAATTGCTACATGAATTGTCTTAAAACAACTTTCATGCACTCAATAAAGCAAGTATTTGTCGTGGTAGTATCAAAAATACATCTTACAAACAACAAACTGAAATGATGCTCAATTGCTCCCATTCTTTCTTTTCTAAATCCTTATGGACATCCTCGAGAGACCCTAGGAATGAGTCAATAAAATAAATCACAAAGATAAGACTATAAAAAGATAAAACAAAGTTGCAGTATCATTTGTCATATCTGTTTGAGGTGGGGCTATTATCCGGTGTTGATCATGTCTATTTTAGGAACGAATCCGTTAAGGCATATCTCAGGATGTTGTTGGTGAATTATAAAAAAGATAGGTATTTAATACTTTGGCCTTGTTTTAGTATATTTTTAAAACAAAGCTTTGCGATTGTTTGCTTAAAATTTATAGCTTTTGATGTTTGCTCTGTTTGTTTGTTTGTTTTGTCAAAGGGTGAAGATGACAATTTGTTTATTATGAGTGAAAAGTTTATTGTGAATTGTGATGATGGAGTAGGTCTTTGTTTGATTTTTTTGTGTTTTATGATGTTGTTTTTGTTGTTTTCAGGGGACTAACATAATCCTTGGGGGCTTATCAAAGATAAGCCTTGCCTACATTGTACATGCAGAGGCTCGTAGTTCACTTGGTTTGAATATTTATTTTTTTATCTTTTCTGTTTTGCGAATGTTTTTGGATTTTGAATTTTTTGACTAAGTTGAAAGAAATCATGATACAAACCTAGATGGACTAACCTAAGGTCTCAAGGACTGTTAAGCCTTGCCTACATTGCACACACATAGACCACGTAGTTCAACTTGTTGACTCAAAGCATAAACTATTTTTGGGATTCAAACGATAACTTAGATTGATATTCCACTTCTAGTTCTAGAGGATATGTTGCAGGAAATCTACTTGAACTAGCTGTGGGTTTCAAGCAAATGTTGATATCTTAGAATTTTTTGAGTGAAGGAATAATCCAACGTTGTTATTTTGATTTTTTTGTTTTCTAGATGTTTTTGATTTTGTTGTTTTCTAGATGATTTTGATTTTGTTGTTTTCTAGATGTTTTTGATTTTGTTGGTTTTGACCATGATAGGATGCATAAAGAACTAACCCATGACCAGCTTCAGGAAGTTGCCCCTAGTTTGAGACAAGACTAATTTCCTAAATCGGTACCAAGCCATGGTTGGACATATGTTTTATTATGAGATGAATGGGTGGATGTTTTGGATAGTATTGATAGATAATGATGCAAGTATTATTCAAACATAGTGCATGTTTTCCAAGTTTTCACTATGGTACCTATTCTATGAGCGCCACAAAGTGGTTTTCACTTAAATAACATTTTATTTCTCTTTATTATTTTTCTTGCTTTTTGATTTTTTTTAATTTTTACCCTTTTTCGTGGGGTATTCTGATGTGCTTTATGTGTAGAACTTCTTGAGGTGGCTTATGTTCAACAGTTCAACTATGGGTTCTCCTTCAAGAGTAGCCAATTGATAAGACCCAAAACCATAGCTTGTTGTGATGATAAATGGGCCTAACCAATTGGTTTCAAATTTCCCCTTATCATCCTGATTGAGTTGTACCTTCTCATTATCCTTGAGGACCAAGTCACCAACCTAAAAAAAATTATCTTTGATTTTCTTATCATAGCTTCGTCTGAGCCAATTTTGATAAACCTAAAGATGGTTTAACATGCTCAAACACTTTCATCTAGGAGTTCCAATTCATTTAATCTAGATACTCAATACTCTTCATTGTTGACCATGCCTTTTAATGAGATTCACAATGAGGGGGTTTCGACCTCGATAGGTAAGATGACTTCCAATCCATAGACCAAAGAAAATGGTGTAGCACCTGTAGGTGTTCAGATACTGGTTTGATAGGCCCATAGAGCTGGGTTTAACTGCAAATGACAATCACGGTCAACTTCATTAACAGTCTTCTTTAGTATTTTCAGTATGTTTCTCTAGATACTTCGGCTTGACCATTTCCTTGAGGATAGTAGGGCGTGGAAAATCTATGTTGGATAGAGAATTTGAAATAACTTTCTTGGACATCTTGATTCTTGAATGGGGTTCCATTGTCTGTTATGATTGTCTAGGGAATTCCATACCTAAAAATCAAAAAATTCAAAATAAATTTTGATATTTTCTTTCCAGTGATGTAGGTCAATAGAATTGCCTCTATCCATTTAGTGAAATACTCTATTATTGTGATAATAAACTTGTGCCCATTAGATGAAGTAGGTGGAATATTACCTACTAGGTCTAATCCCCATTGTTAGAAAGGCCATGGTGTTGTGATGGGTCTCAAATCCTATGTCGGTGCGTGCATGAGATCACTATGTTGTTGGCATTGGCGACACTTTTGGGAATATTGAATACAATCATGTTCCATGGAGGGCCCATAATACCCTGTTCTCAACAAATTTTGGACTAAGTTAGGTCCACTAGAGTCGGAACCACAAATACCTTCGTGTACCTCTTGTAAGGTCATTTGTGCTTCTTTTGCGTTAAGACACCAACGTAAAATACCATCCACCTAGGATCAAGTGGAATGATACCATGTTGGATGTAGTCAAATGTGTCTTGGTACCATGGGGAGTTAGGACCAACAACAACACATACCAGTTCTGATTCCGAGATGTCGAATGTCGGTACGAGCAGTTGTTCGATGAGGAACTCATTAGGAACATTCTATGGAATATCAAGAAGTGAGCCTGTTGTTGCCATTGCATCAACAAATTTGTTGTTTCCATTGCATAAACAACTTTGTTGTTGATCCAAGGAATTTTTTCAAAGGTTATTGTGGAAAAATATTCCTTGAAGCTATCCACCATCCTTTTATATGGAATCAACTTGTTGAATTTTGTTTGGTACTCATCATTCACTTATCTGATGACTAGATGAGAATATTCGAAGACCTGTTGTTCTTTTATTGTCCATTCAATAGCCATTTTGAGCGTTGTGATTAAAGCTTCATACTCTGAGATATTTTTCGTGCTTGGGAAAGTCATCCTATATGCCTTGGGTATTTTATCCCTATGGTGTAAGAAATAGAATACCTGCTTCGAAGCCATGTTGAGTGTGGGACTTGTCAAAGTACAGAGTCCAATGGCCTGTCTATTCTGTCATTAGGATACTTTCATCTGGAATGTATATTCTATGGCAACATGATAGTTAAATGATCCATTCGATATCCAGATGATTATGACCACATGACTATATTCACAATAGTATCATATTAATCACTTATATACATATATGCATATTTATACATATGTTGTCATACTTGTATGGACATCCTGTTATATCCAACGTACACATATGTTGACATATGCATATATATAGATATGTGCATAATACTCACTTAACCATACAATCAAGCATAGTAATATAAGGTAAGACTCACAAGCTCAAATAGATAACATCACCCAATAATTCAATCAATAGTAAATAAGACCCTTATCAATTCAAACACATCAAACTAAGGATGACTAACGAACTTCCCTCATAATAAATTGAATTAACCATACTATTGTGAGTGTGTGTAAAATTAGATAGGTCACATTACTGGTTACCCAACCAAGATATTCTCCTGAGTGATACTTCCCCTTCACCTGAAGGAATTGAACATATACCTACATCCACTAACATATTCCCAAGGTAGTCATCTATTCAACAAAATATGCATTACACATAATACATCTCCAAAATTAGAATATCAATTCAATAACCATCCATTTCAAATATATGCATTTCTTCATATATCATTAAATGAGATAACATTCATTCATAATTTATTTGATAACAAAGTGCGAGAATAATTTATTCATCTTTAGAATTCACATTACATTCACATTTAACCTACATAGTAGTAGTAAATAGTAACTACATGATTGGGGTGTAAGATACTTCCCCCCTTGTGAATCATCATCCCCGATGATCTATAACACTTTAACATATAGATAATGTCAAATAAAAGTCTTACTTACCATTCTCAACATATGTAAGATTTATAAAACATTAATCCTATGTAGCATCACTCCTTGCAACCTTGTCCTTCCTGGACCTTGCATCAAGTGTCCTTGCTATCGCATAGGGAAAACTTGTATGCCTCACACATACTCCCGCAAAGAGCTTACACATGGTGTTCACAATACCTCATATGTACATCTCATGTGCAAAAATATTTATAAACCCTATGACACCTATACTATAGTGACTGGAAAGCACATTTTCATTGGCTAATGAATTTATCCTTAGTGTAATCCAAATAGATAAGGAATGTTGGTGCATTGTACACTACACCGTGGGTCCCTTCCTTTCCCTTGGTATTTAAACCTTGGACAACTTAGAAGTTGAGTCTTTCCATCACCTAATTATCTATTTTCTTTAACCAAAAGTAATGCTCTTGACCACTTGTCTATCTTGAGCACAACATTTCTCTTGGACATCTGTCAATTCCGATACTGCTTCATACTTAAGCTTTGTATTGAAAAAGTTTCATTGATCCCTTCAATCTATTACTCCTTTTTGACAAACTATCAAGTCTAAGGTTAACCCTGTTTCTTAGCCTATTTTTTTCCTAATAGAGTTTCCAACCTTCCTTCCCATATAATGAATCAACCTCAATGTTATAAGTTTATAAGCATTCAATAAATCATTCAAGATTTGGTTTACCACTTTTTCCTATTCGGCTACAATAATATATTGCACATTCATTCTATTGAATGTATCGTAGTATGATCATGGTGCACACAACCTTATCATTATTTTCTTGTTCACAACTGAGAAAACCTTCTCAGGAATTCTAAGCAACTATCTCACACAATATATTACTTAGGACCAAAATCCCATAAATCAAGTTTTCAACCAATGTTGGTTACCTTGGTGAGTCTATTCACCATTACATCATGTCAGCTCTACTGACATAGATAGGTTAAATTGGCTTGTGTTAAACCACTCCCCCTCTGGAATCTCAAGAGAGTGCACATGTCCTACCAATGATGACATCCTATCTTCATTTTATGACACACTAGACATTATCTTGCTATATACTCAGCAACATCTTACTCCTTTTTCCAAGTTCTAGTGGTTCCTCATCTGAAAAATCACTTTTTCATTCCAATGTCCTAACTCTAACATCAATTTCCTCATTTCATCCCTTAATTCTCCAAAATTTTGGGTACACAAGATCTTTTACATCTCGTAATAGTCTATTCTTTGACTAAATGGATACCTATTTTGTGTACTCATGTCACATAAGCATAATGCTTAGACATTTAGTGGAGATAAATCTTCTTCATCTTAGGAAATCCATACCCTGGATTTCTTCTGTCCTTGGATTATCTCTAAAGATGTAATCCATCTTTTAACGTAAACTAATTTTCCTCATAAAAATTGGTACTAATTTTGAGTATTAATCCTCTTTCAATCATGTTGGTTCCTAGAAGATATCAAATTTAATTGCATACCTATTTACCAGGCACAAAAATTTCTCGTTAGCTCAAGCAATTTACTTAATCACACAAGTGAGTCTCAACCACAACATACACTAATCTTAGGATAAAGTCATCAACCAATGACTAGTCTGATTATATAGGTTACTCTAACCCTATATGTTCCAATCAATACCAAATGTACAACCCAACCAACTAAGTTATTCCCAACTTATGGGTATCAATGAGTAGTCATGTACATTTCCCAACCTAATAGGTAAAATTGAACCTCAGGTTTCACTCTTTAATCAAATGAACTTCTTGTCCCATATAGGTTATTCTAAACCTAGGGTTTCATTCGAGTATAAAGTATGATCAAATGATCATTCTAGTAAAGATATTTGATGCGATTCACATAACGTCACATTGTATATTTCATACCTTTACTTTCACAATGCTAACCTTATTATTTACAAGGTTCCCTTAGCATAGTAAGCTACAGTGTCAAGTCGCTTTCACGACGTGGATATATTTCACAATATACATGTAGTATTATTACCTATGTATAGAAAAAATATCCTTATCTAAATCCCCATATAAGGTATATAGGAGTATAGAGACACTTTCTTCCAAATCATAAGCAATCTAGATCTTCCCTTGTCTATCCCATAGACAATGATCTTCCCCTTAATGGTTAAATTATCTACCTATCCTTTCCCAAGGCATCAATGATAGTAGAAATTTGATCTTGAATTCAATTATATATAAGGTATGGTGTGATAATAGGTCACAATCCTTGCCCTTTCCACCAATTTTCTCAAAAAATTCTAATACCTTATCCTTGTGGTCATGAAGTCCATGACTTAATTGACATCATGAATTACCAAAAAGTCAAAATTTCTTCCAAATTGAAAACATATCCATGTTTTTCATTGGGTGGGGTACTTTATCTAAGTCAACCTACTCTTTTTCTTCCCCCCTTAGTGTTTTCACAACATTTAGTCAATTTAAAGTTGAACTCCTAGTAAAAGTTTTGCTTTCTTGAAATGATTTGACATTCCTTGTTGTTGGCTTTCTATTGCCTTTTTCTTGCCTCACTGGCATACCCTGAATATACTTTTTCCCAAAGTTAGATTCATCGTTAATTTCTATCTCATAGATTCAATAATTGGATCATTAATAAAAATATCTATTGAATAACTAGCTACCTTACAAGCTAAGAGGCTCTCTAATATTCTAATTCTCTTTCCAATATCCTTTTGTGGAGGAATATCCATACTCACAAAGCCTCTTTTGTTGATGTATCTTTCAACTTAGAGTGTTGTTTCCTTTCAACTTATGTTGATTTAACACATAGCGTCACACTGTATCCCATTTCCTTTTGGAACCTCTAAACATATGTTGGTTTTTGTTGACACGTTGGTGAGTTCTACTTATACTCCAACCAATCTATGTACTATCCAAATTTTTTGTTAGGTTAATATGATTTACCTTTTTAGGTTTCTTTCTCACTATCACCTTTCCAAGTTAGTTTGTCCTAATTCTTGGTACATTGTAACCTTAAATATTCAAAGGTTGCTTGGTTTCTTTTTCTCATCTCAATCAAAACTCCAAATTTTTCTCATAATTTTTGGTTGGTGGAACCATGTCCACTTTGTTAATTACTTCTTTTCTGACCACTCTAGTATTCTCCCTTATTCATAAGGTACTATCTCCTTTCTAAAAAGTTCCTAGCCTTGCACATAAATTAGATTCAAGTCAAGAGTTTTCAAATCTCTTGGATACCTTCTTCATTGACTTTCTACTTTGATTTATACCCACAGATTTTTAGTACACTTACTAAATCCAAGAATCCTTAACTCTTTGAAGCTATAGGTTGCTATCAATAAGGGATATTCTCTCAATCCTCTCTATCCCTTAGAGTTCTATATCTATTTCGTAGGATGAAGGTATACAGTGGTTATGTTTCCTAACCTTCCTACATAACCCAATTGCATAATCTTTCATAATCCAAGGGAATATAATAATAAGTTGTTGGTTTAGGAGTTCCTAACTCCAGGGACAACTCTTAACTAGTCCCAAACTTAAGAAAGTTTCTAGGAATCTCCTCTTCCTTTTCATTTCTCTTAGTTCTTTCCTCTTTCCTTCTTGGAACACAAACTTTTCTACCTTCATCTTCCAATAAGGTTCACGTAACACTTTGCATAATGAGCTCATAGGTTCCAGAGCTGAACCTGGTAGCTTTGATACCACATGCAACAACCCCGGTGTTCTTCATAGTAAAATTTCCAATGTTTTCACCTTAAGTGAATAAATCATGATGCCATGACATAGAAAAAAAAAGTTTTCTTCCCATAATGTAAATTACATGTATAATTGAAATAACATTAATTACAAATTGTCATGGCATTCCAATGTAACTTTAGAAATATTCTCATAACATAGATATCATATTGATTGAACTAAAGTATATCATTCATGATTACATCATCCCATAAAAATGGTTACAAGAAACATACATAGCTCCTTTGAGCTTTAGAGCATAAGATATAGATGGTCCAAGATTCTCGCCTTTCAAAACCTTTGATTTTGTTACCTACTAAGGAGGAGAAGCATGAATCAAGTGTTTTTCCCCCAACCACAAACTCATATGTGGTCCCCTGCACATCTATCAATGATAGATGGCCCTACCCTTCGATGAAGAGATTGGTTGAGTAATCCCATATGACAAACCACATTGAGCTTAGTGTTGTGGCATACATGACTAGAACTTGTATTCCCTACAATATGCAACTAGCATGCACTACACAGACATGGTGATCTGACAATGGAGCCAAAGGCAATCACACTACTTTGTCTAAAGTGTTCTCACCCTAGTAATTCAAGTGAATTTCAACATACACCTACAATTTTTAAGCTCGTTTTGACTTAAGGCCACTATATTCTATGCATAGGTGATCCCTCCTATGGGAAATTTCTTACCCCAGGATTACCCTGCCATTAATCCCACATACTCTGGTATCTATACCAACAAGCCTAAGCACTAGTTACTCCTTCAATGGATATTACTATCCTAGGTATAACATATGAGCTTATCTTTACATAAACAAGCTATTCTTTACAAAAGATAAACTAGTCTAAAGTATAACTTTATAATCTAGAGTATAGCTACACAAGCCTCATCATAATCATAGATTAAATAATCGACTCCACTCAGTAAATATCCCACAACAAGTGATGCCCATTTTAAGAGTATAGTCTTATCAATGAATGATCTCAATTGAAGAATTGCCATAGCAATAGACGATTCAATTTGAGAGTATAATCTCTTTGACTAAAAGAGTTTAATCTATGAGCCCACTCTTGTCAATACGATAAATTTGTATTTAAGAGTGCAATTCCACTAATCAAGCAACAAAACTAACTCATTAGGTTTCAATAAACCTCTCAACCCATGGGTAGCCCACTAGCTATTTATTATAATCAAATAACTTAGCTATGAGCATCCCTTAAGCTACCCACGTTTAATCATATCTAGTATGTTAATACCTATGACAAACATAGTCCTATTTTGGAGTAGTTACAAGCATCTCACAAACAGTATAAACAACTTCTAATTCCTTTTCAAATCAATACTATTTTCCCCTAAATGCAAGCATTCACAATAGAATAATTAAAGCAATTATGAAACAATCTTTCAAAAGCTAAGATAAATAAAGGAGAATTTATCCTCATGCATGTTATTGATTATCCAATCGATTGATTATAGTTCAGATTTCCCAAAACAACAACTAGCTTGACTGTGATTTCTCAAGTGATGCCACGATATACCTCTATCTCTTATGTTGATAAAATACTTCACTCAATATGCTATTCTCTCTCAAATTCTTAGTACTCTCTCTCTCTCTCTCAAATATAACATAATAAAGTAGCTAAGAATGCAGGGAAAAATTCTTAATGAATGTGATCCAAACAAGTGAGTTTGACCTAATATTTATAGAGTAGAAAAGAGACTTCCCATCCTACAAAATAGGAGTGAGTATTGACAACAATCACCATGCATAACCACTCACTCGACTTGGCTAAAAGGTAGCGCACAAATAAGAGCATGCTCAACAAAACAAAGCTACAAGTTGACCTCTTTTGATGACAACAATATAAGACCATTTCAAATCAGCACATGATGAAAAGTGATATTCAAATTTCCCTCAAAATGAACATCTACAACAAATGGGACTTCTCAACATGGCGCCAAGCAAGCAATCATTTCCCTACAGTTGGTGCAGCCTCTCACTTATTTGAATCAGTCAATATCTAAAATGTAGCTACCTTTCACTATGGTTTACCATTACCAAAGCTTTGTAGGATTGATTCAAATGTGTTTCAGAAGTATCTAATCACAACACTTATTTTCTTTGCATTCAAGGTCACATATTATCCTACACGCATTACTTGATATTGCCTACTATTCCTATGTGTGGAATACTTATGCACACTAGATTCAAATGTACCACATAATCCTCTTGAATTCCTAATGCAAAGTGCGCAATCACCCTCTTTTATTGACCCAAGCATAAGCTTAAGTGGATTGTCCCCAAATATTTGTATATTATATATACAAGTTGGTCAAGGTGTTTATATATTGTGCTATGTAAATATATATAGAGCAACATTTAAAAATAAAGTAATAATTGAATCTTGCGTTGTATATTTATACTATATATATATATTTACAAACATATATAATATATATAATTACTTTTCCAAAGCATCATTCGATAATCAAATGCATGATATACTTTTACTCGGCCTAGATAGTATACATACATCATTCGATATCTAGAATGCATACATCCAAATTATCATTCTCATTGAATAATAAGCATGTATACATACACATATATATATACACTTCTCGAATAAGTGTTAATGCTTACATGTGTATATGTATATATACATATGTGTACAAACATATGCATATATACATATGTGTACAAACATATGTATATTCTATGGCAACATGATAGTCAAACGATCCATTCGATAGTCAGATGAATTTGACCACATGGCTATATTCACAATAGTATCATATTAATCACTTATATACATATATCCATATTTATACATATGTTGTCATACTTGTATGGACATCCCATTATATCCAACATACACATATGCCGACATATGTATATGTGCATATATCCCAAATACTCACTCAACCATGCAATCAAGCATAGTAATATAAGTTAAGACTCACAAGCTCAAATAGATAACATCACCCAATAATGCACTCAATAATAAACAAGACCCTTACTAATGCAAACACATCAAACTAAGATGACTAACCAACTTCCCTCATAATAACTTGACTTAACCATACTACTGTGAGTGTGTGTAAGCTCAGATAAGTTACGTTACTGGTTACTTGACCAAGATCTTCTCCTGAGTGATACTTCCCCTCTATCCGAAGGAATTGAACATATACTTGCATCCACTAACATATGCACAAGGTAGTCATCTATTCAACAAAATATGCATTACACATCATACATCTCCAAAGTTAGAATATCAATTCAATAACCATCCATTTCAAATATATGCATTTCTTCATATATCATTAAATGAGATAACATTCATTCATAATACATTTGATAACAACGTGCAAGCATAATTTATTCATCTTTAGAATTTACATTACATTCACATTTACCCTACATAGTAGTAGTAAATAGTAACTATATGATTGGGATGTAACATTTAATTAATCAAAAGAAGAAATAAAAATATAGAAATTAAATAATTAAATAATTAAAATTATTTAATTATCAAAGACGAAAGGGGAATTGAGGAAGAAAGATAGAGTTCACAGGCCTAGGAAATTTTATAGTGTCTAAATTTTGCCCCTCTTTGATACAATGCAATTTTTATCGCATTGTGTCAAATAACATTAGTCAAAACATGCCTTGGTGTAAGTTGGGTGGACCTATGCCCCCTCAATCTTTTTTAGCAAATTTTCAAAAAAAATGAAAATTGTTCTGATAAGTCAAATTGACAGCTAGGAATACATTGGTGACAAAAGATTTAAGTTTTAGGACCTTCGGGGTAGCTAAAATTAGGTTTTAAACCTCCCAACGAGTGCATCCAGTATAAACCCTAGTGCAAACCCTAATTTTGATCGCCTATAAATAGAAATTGGAATGGGAAAATTGCTCATTTGTGCATTTTGAATTTGGAGATTGGAGAGCTCTAAGAGAGACTAGCTACCAAGATATCACCAGTTCTACACATTGAGCACTACGGATTTTGAGTTCACACCTTCTGATGGCCAAAGGGTGTAGAGGACCCGGTAAGTACACTTTTCCCACTTGTTCATTTTTCATTTTTTGTGCATATTTAGGGTGTAGAAATTTAGTAGGCAGATGCAGTGAACGTTGTTCACCACAACTACCATCGTGAGTGATGTGAGTGATAGTGGTTTTCCACAATTGTCATGATACACCATGATTGTTAGGGTAGGTTAGGCAATCAAATGCAGTGTGGCATAACTGCAAAGTGTGCCGCATTTGCTTCCTGCACCGCACCCACAGATGGGAACAACAAATTCGACAAAGTGAACCACATGTGCAATGGGAAATGAGACATATGCCAAAGTGTGATGCAACTGATTGAGGGTTGACCACAAGTGACCCTGGAGACACATTTGTTGAGGTGTGTGACATAAGTGCAATTGCGCGACAAAAATGTAGAAATAGTGACACATATGATTTGTGTGATGCATTTGTCAAGCATAACGACATAATTGATTGGTTAAATTTTTTCCCTAATTTAGGATGAAATTTATTATGAAATTTAGGGATTGACACAATGACTGATGCTTGTGACGATAGGTTGTTCTTGCCCTTATTTATACTTAGGAGTCATGACCATTTACTTTTCAGCTTCGAGATCAACTATTTGACACTGAGAAGTGTCAGTTGATGCATCTTGGATTGTACCATGTGACCTACATGCCCATCGTTAGGGAAAATAGAGGTTTGTTGACTGCACTCGCAGAGAGGTGGCATTTAGAGACATGTTCGTTCCACTTCCCGAAAAGAGAGGTGACCATGACCCTTAAGGATGTGTACAAGATATTGAGGTTACTGATCTGAGGAGGGCATGTTAGGCATGATTTTGAGCAATGATATTGAGCGCTCGAGTGACATTATATATATGAGGATGTCATGGAGCTCGGCATGGATGGATATGAGATCATATGGGAGATGCTAGCAAAGCAGTATGAGAGATGGGACTATGTTCTATGTACTTTGATTGTAGGAGTTATAATTCCATATCATTGAGGGCATGATTTCCCCATCGGATGGGGCGAAATGTTGGTAGGGATGATGCGGCATGGGACCGTCTATACATGGGGGCCTTATTTGTTGGCAATGCTATATTTTTAGTTACATAACATAACCTAGAAAGATGGCCAGTCGATGAGTTGCGGGGTGATGATCTTGATGGTGTGGACATGGGAGTACATCACAGTGTTCCATCTTTCGGTCAGTAGGCAGTTGGGGGATGGTATGCCATATGTATATCTATATGGTGGCATTGTGGCACAAACTCATGTAGGAGATATAGGGTATTATCGGCATGGGATTGATGCACTGATGAGTTTTGTATGGGGTCCATATAGAGATTGTTAGTAGTGGGAAGACAAGGATCAACACCTACCATGGTGCCGACAAGCCAGGTACCTGATTGGATGGACAATCCAATCACAACACATTATCGAGCAATATTTGTCAAAGCAAGTTAGGAGGCAGTTTGGGGAGACATAGGATGTGCCTTGAGGGATAACATATTTCACATGATCATCACGTGAGGTGCACCCATGGGGTCAAATTATTCTGGTGGCGATAATGGAGAAGGTGATAGAAAAACTACAACCAGTGCAATGGGCATGGAGGGGTGGTGCCATAGATCTAGGTACCACAGCTGAGTATGAAACCTAGTGGGCCAATCTTAGGCTTGAGCCATATATAGACCCAGATCGGCCGATGCTAGCAGAGCATCGAGGAAGGGGCCCACATTTTCGGAGGAGAGGTCAGGGACAAATAGGAGATGGCGGTGAAGGGGTGGAGGGAGAGGATGTGATGGCGGAGATGGATGGGGAGGGATAGGAGGAGGTAGAGACAAGAGGAGGAGGATAGGGAGACAACAAGTGGTGAGACCATTATCATTGATTTGAGAGGAGGGTGAGGAGGAGAGGGTGACAAAGGACAGAGTTGTTGAGGAGGAGTGACATGATGATAAACCACTTCTCGAGGTGAGACAACATGGTGTGGAGATGGAGGAGAATCATCAGGATGAGGAGGTGATGGGAGAGGTTGAGCGGATCCTTCAAGAGAGGATAGTGATGGGTGTGGATACAGAGTTGGGATTGGAGGAGATATCGATCAAAGGAGGAGATGGATCAAAGGATATTTGATCTTCAAGAACAATTGGATCAGGCTACAAACAAAATTCAATTAGTAGAGGAAGAGGTGGCGGAATTGTAGACAAAGAGGGATGGCTTGTGAATAGAGAGATATACAATAGTGATTGGGAGACAATAGGAAGACCAACGAGTCATAGAATTCATTGCTACTTGGAGTGGATTGATGATAGATATGGGCAGAGAGATTGCCAGGTTCAGTAGGAGAGAGCAGTACTACAAATATTTGTATGAGGCCGAGGTACCACCCAATAGGAGAGCACCGAGTGCCTCAGAGGCCTTGAGCAGTGGCATTTCTCATAGCAAATGGTCCCATAGTAGTTCACAGAGTAGTGGAGGTGTGTCAGGGCCGAGATAGTCAGGGCCATATGATAGGCCACCATTGGAGCATAGGTCATTAGGGTCTCTGCGCCAAGATGATAGACAACCATCGCCATGACCATCACCGTCAGGGGATTAGGGCAACTCAAGCTAGGCCATATTTTGCATTATATCTGGATACTATATTTTTGATCATCAAGCCTACGACCTCCATTTTTGGGATACATCTTGACATTAGACTATGACATTTTTTGGGCGATATATATGATATGATTTTAGAGACGATTTATATGATATGCATTCCTATGTTATGATGTGATGGATGATTATGCTTTTATGTTGTTTATGCATTCTATATGATTATGTGATAATGCTATTTGTTAATACAATATGATGGATGACTAATTTGTGCTTATATATGATGCTTAGATGCTAGATGGATGTATTTAATGTCATGATATTACAAATGTGAATGTGATGATTATGAATGTTGTGTGAATGCATTATGATGTATGTCGAAATGATATGATATGATTATGCAATGCGATGTAACGTATATTATGATTATGTAATGCAATGTGGTATGTATTGAAACAATATTATGCAATGCAATGCAATATATACAATGTGATAAATGATATTGGATTATGATTATGATGTAATGTGAATGTAATGACATGCTAATATGTAATGACCTAAAGATATTATGTGATGAAATTATGATGCCATATGAATGCCATCTATGTTTTTGTATTTTCTCATGCAATATAAATGAACTAATATGATGATGTATATTATGATAATGATATCTATAATTCTTCCTAACATGATTATGTATGCAGGATATTTTTTGTGTCACAAGACGTTAAGATGCGGATAGAATAAATGTTAGTGTGGAAGATATGGAAGTTAGCATGGCATTAGTAGAGACAACTTAAAGATGAATATTCTACTATGTAAGGCTTTGAATTTAGTTATCATTGGGCATTAAAATGTGACAAATGGACAACAAACACCATGGCATGATATAGACCAAGGTGTGCAAGGTCATCCACTTACAAAATAGACAATTATAGACAAGGAATGTCCCAACTCATACTAAGGGAAAAGTTTCCCCAACATTTTTGTCAAGACAAATCACAAACAATAACTAAAGACTTATGAGTCATCAAACATCATCGCTCCTCTAAATCCTTCATGGGAAATCTTCGAGGCAATTAGTAACATGACCCAGAGACAAGTCAAAAAGATAAGACAAAATAGACCAACAAAGTCAACAACCATTCAAAGTGTTTGCCAATATTTTTTTGTCAATGTTTAATTGAATAGGTGATTGACGGGTTGATTGTTTGAAAAATCTTGGTTTCAGGAGAAGAAACATGTCGTATAAGACACCGAGTCTAGTTTTGATCATGTAACCACCTGTATAAGACAAATGATGAAGTTTGATATAATGACAATGTCTAATTGGCGAGAAGGACACATCTTGTATAAGACAAGTGTTTGACTGATTTGATGTTTGAGGTTGAATTAATGTTTGATTGTTTTGACAACTAGCTGATTTGGCTTGAGGACTAGTTGAATTGTTTGTCTTGTTGATTCGTGACTTGTTTGAGGTTTTGATGACTATTTGTGCCTGAGTTGACTATGTCTGACTTATTGTGACTGACTCAACAAACCCTAAAGGATCAAACTAGGGCCTCAAGGGCTCATCAAAAAATGGCCTTGCCTACGTAACAATGCACAGAGACCTAATAGTTCAACATGATGTGACTTTGTTTTATTGGCCAAGAACTAAATCATGATTTGACTTTTATTCAAAAAAATCGTAAAGGACTGACCTAGTGCCTCAGGGGCTCATCGACAGATGGCCTTGCCTACGTGAAGCCACAGAGGCAACGTAGTTCGATTGGACTTGGACTGACATGACTGAATTTGACTCTATTTTTGGGATTTTTGAAAGTTATTTGGATGTTTTTGGAGTTTTTACATGTTTTGATTTTTTTGGGTTTTTTGAAGTTTTATGATTTTTTTGTCTTTTTGTGAATATATATATATTTTTTGTCTTTTCAATATAGTGTTGTCCAATAATAGGTGCAGGATCCAGTGAAGACATAGGTCAAGTATTTTCCCCTAGTTGGGTATAAGACCAATTTATTTGGGGTGAAATGGGATAGGTGTTATGGCTGATAGATATGGTAGGCGAAAATATGCATAATATCAATCGTTCCAAGTTATGAAAAGGACAACCACACATTATTATGGATGACAAGGAAAGGGCGAATATGGATTTGTTATGAATGAAGGGGAAAGCCAAATGTAATGATGGTAGATGGTGGAGCAAAGATCAACTACACATGGCACCTATTTGCGAGGTTTTCACCATGGTACTTATCCAAAGTGCCACCGAAGTGTTTTACACTATTGAACACATTATTTCTCTTTACTATTTTTTTTTTTTTTTTTGGTGTCACCGAGACGCCTGTTTGCCAGGTTTTCATCAAGGTAACGATTTTTTTGATTTTGATTTTTTTTTGTATTTTTCAGGTTATGACATGGCTCTTTGAAGCTAAGTGTAGAATCTGCGCAATTTAAAATTGTTGATAGGTTATGACAAGGGTTCCCCCTCATGAATTGAAAGCTGATAGGTTTTTAATCTAAATATTGTTGTGATGATGCATTGACCTTGTTTGGATGACCATGGGGACAAAGGGACCTGATTTGAATGACGAGTACAAGTGGTAGATATGAAGGGCAACAAATGTGGATGAAAAAAGAGGCTATGGTATGATCCCTAATGCACACACTATGTGGGCCATCATGCTTCAGACAAAAAATATTTTAGGCAACCAATGAGCTAAAGTATGTGAAGGGGTCATCGTCAAAGGTCCCTTGAAAAATATTGCTAATGGGGTGGAATGGTATGACACATGTGTGAATATGAACAGATTTAATGGGATGTATGGAATGTGTGAAAGCGATGATGATGAAGATGTTGGATCAACAAGCTCTTCTTTTGAATTTTCACTTTGATAGATGCCCCTAGTGATTTTTGATGAAGAGGAATACTTGGAGATAGACTCTTGCTTGCTTTCATGTTTTACTTTTATTTTTGATTTATCCAATAGATTTTGATTTTGACTAGAGGACTTGTCTTGATATTCTTTTCTTTTTAGGATGTCTTTTGATTTTTGATCTCCTTTTAAAGAGGGCATTTTCATCTTTGATTCTTGAGCTTTGCCCTTGTTATTTTCTTGAGATATGACTTATTGATCCATTTCTATGATATGGATGGACATGAATGAGATGAATGGTATGGATGAAAGGATAGGATGTTTGGTGGATGCTAGGGATTGGTGATGCAATCAATGGAGTCTTTGGGACTATCATTGTTGGTACTATTAATGTCAATGGAGGCCTTCACATCCTTAATGACTTGGCAAGGTGGCTTAGTAGAGGTGACAAGAGGGGGGATATACCCTAACCCAAGATGGTTAGAATGGATAGGTGACGCGTTAGAGGATGGAATGATGGAGAGAGAGTCATGAGATATAGATAGATGATCTTGAATGGCATACCTTATGAAGCTATCTTGAAATAATTTTTGGAAGTCTGAACGCCTTTAGTAGTATCACCATTGTTGCTTGTAGGTGAATTTTCCATACGATACTCTCCACATCATGGACCTGGACTTTGGTGTTTGATGGTGTAGTGAATGAAGTAGATGATTTAGTCACGGAATATGGATTGATATAATGTGATGAGGTGGAGGATTAAGCTTCCTTATTAACAAGCACTTGGAATTGAGTAGTCCCTCTTAGATTTCTGCAATATTGAAAGTGATAAGGATTGCCAACTATTTTTATTTTGGTGCCCTCATGGGAAAACTTGAGGCATTGGTGGTAAGTGGATGGTACGACTTTCATGGCATGGATCCATGGTCGGCCAAGGAGGAGGTTATATGGAAGGTCTAGGTACAAGACTTGGAATGTGGTGTCCATCATTATAGGTCCAACTCTTATTGGTATTGTTATAACTCCCTTGGAAGAGCGTTCTTCATTGTCATAGGCTTTGATAACAATAATCTTTGTCATGTCTACACAAGCTTCTGAGAAGCCCAATGCCTTAACCAATTTGAGGGTGCAAATGTTTAACCCTGCTCCACCATCTACCAAGACTTGTTTGACTTTATGTTTATGGATGAAGACTTCAAGGTGTAAGGGATCATTGTGACTGTTCTTTTGGGTCAAATAATTTTGGTCAGAGAAAGTGACATGATGAGTATTAGCCAAGTAGCCCACCATCTCCTAGAAGCGATTCACATCAAGGTCAGTGGGAATGATAGTGTCTTGTAAATATTTGTCGAGAATGGCCCTGTGCTTAGGAGATATACACAACAACTCAAGGATATAGATTTGCATGTGTGTTTTCCCCAAATGGTCTTAGTAAGTTATATTAATATTTGTGTTGCTGCTTTGGGGGAGAACCTTGTACAGTCACTTTGGTTTGTCGAGTATTTACAACACATTTCAATAAATTTTTGATGGTGATGGTATTGACATAATTGTCTACAACTTGAATGTGATGGATGATAGTGTAGTCATATTTGGCATTGGTATAGTTGGAAAAATTATTAGTCTTGGAACCCGAATTGGGGGCCTTTCCTTTTCCATGTCATGTAATAGATCCGTAAATACTTTATGGTCATTGTTAGAGGTATGTTGTTTTCCATCAAATTCTATGATACCATTTTCAATGAGGCCCTGAATGATGTTTTTCAATTGCCTGCATGATGAAGTTGGATATCCTTTGCCACGGTGATAATCACAAAAAGCATTATCGTCCCACCATGAAGGTTTGAATTGCCCTAGGTCATATGGTTTTGTATTAGGAAGTTGTATGATTTTTTTTTTGCAAGAGTTGTTTGAGGATTGATTCGATTGGCTCCCCTAAGGGAGCGTACTTGCATCTTGTGGGAAACTTCCTTTAAGCTTTTTGTTCTTGCGTGTTTTGAAGGGCATTTTTTGTTTGATCGGGTACATGTGGTGGGTTGTTGGATGTGTTAGGTCCCCTAAGTGAGATTGTAGGACTAGTGTGTACTACCTTCGCATCAACAACTCCATCATTGGTGAAATTTTTGTTATGGGCCCAATATTTTCTCTTGTCATTTGAAGTGTTTTGGGCATTTTATGTCTTGTTATTGTTACCAATTTTTCACTACAGTGCAATTGGTGAAGCTGGTTAAATTTTGTTATATCTTAAAGTGGAAATTCAGTTAGTGCTACATGGTTTTAAATTGCTGATTACATATGTTCTATTAAGTATCAGTTATGCATCATTTGAGAGAACAAAGTTCATAGTCATTGCTCAATAATTTACAGAACAAATGAAGTACAAGCTGAATATACAAATGATTAAGCATTTCATTGCTTTCATTTTATTTCAATAGCATTCTTACATTATGGATTTCATTTGATTGCAAGAATACAAATGATGGTACAACTTTGCATTTCGATGCATTTCTTTCAGAATGGAAATGAAGTAGAGATTAAAAGATCCACACAAGCCGTGGTTTTAGCTGGTTCTATTCATTACAAGAAAGGAGATATGGAATTGAAAGAAAGTGACAAATAACATAGGACATATCCGTCATTGCTTGAGTTGATCTTCGGTTGATGCCTTGTAGCTTGCTCCATCCTGCTTCCACTCCTGATTGTATCTACAAAATATTGAGAAAGGTGTCAATTAAGAGCTCGGGATATGAACTATACTACATGCCCTACTAACATAAATATAGTTCAATCCTTGGGATGCATAGAATCAACTAAAATAAAAGTGCAAGAATCAGAGCTGAAAGATTAAACATCATGATATTTATTGTTTTTTGCTATCATTGTTCGTTTCCTATGCAGGTATAGGAAAATTCATGTAGCTGATTATTTTCTAGAAGACATAAAAGCATGTGGAGTAAAAGGGGCTCCCATAAGGGTAGAGATTGACATGCTAACCCTTTAAACATTACAGATGGGGCTGAGTGAAGGAATGCATTCTTATGTTCATCTAAACTATTCTGAAGAGTAAAGAAGAGTTTCATTCATCAAGCCATTAAGCCTATTGTTCATTCATGATAGTCAAGTAATGCATTGTTTTGAAAGCTACAAGTGAATAGTAGACTTGATGTGCTTAATCAATTCAACTAAGAATATCAATTTCATAATTAAAAATCTAAAATCTTGCTATACAGTTTGCATTCTGCTGCCATGAGTATCGTTTATGCATCTTGTTTCATGATATTATAGCAATGTTCATACTCAAAATGGTGATAGTAAACAGGCATACATAATGCCTCATCAATTGAACAGTGTTCAATAAAGTAAGCATGTGAAAGAGATTCAAGTTTTCATTTGAATGGAAGATGACAAGCATCAGGTAATCCACTGTAACTATAATGCCTGAATGCAAAGGTTGCATTAAATGGAGTTATGCATCAATACATCTAAAAGGGGAACAATTCTAAGTATGAACAAGTGGCAAAGAGTACACTATTTTTGAAGGTTGGTTTCATCATTCAAGGTATATTTTTCATGGAGTTAAAGCAAACAAAATGTGGACAGATTTGACAAATATTAAAATACATAGAAATCATTTCCAGAATGGGTAGAATTTACATTGAACATAGCATGAGTGGAGGTTTGGAGTTCATCCCTGAAGAGTGTGAGTACATAAGAGACTAGAGCAAGCAAATGATCTACAAATTTAAATCAAATAATTTATGTATGCAGGATGGTGACTTTTAAAAGAAAATGTGCTCCATATGATTGAAGCTTTTCAGCAATACCCATGAAGGATACACTCATTATTTTTGTAGATTTCTGAATATGAAAGCTTTATGTTTCAAGGAGGTGTATACAAAGTCTCATTTAGTATTCCAGTGCTATGGTTTTAACCCTGTGACAAACAAGATAACACAACAAATACCTGCAAAAGATGTAACAAGGGTTTGTCCATAGTACAATTTTTCATAAGAAGCTCGAAACCCATCTCGGTTTTTCCTCATTAAAAGACAAAAAATTAAAAGATGAAAATGCAAATTTATTCAAAATACTGGATACCCATGAAGGGATTTTTTACAAAATGATGGTTTTTTCTCTATTTCCAGAATACCCACATTGGGGTTTTTAATCAAAATGAAGATGGTACAATTTTCAGCTTACCCACATGGGGTTTTCAACAGGAAAATACAAAATAAATGTTTTCTTTCAGAATCAAGAGGTACCCACATGGGGATTTTTACAAAATGCAAAGAATGCATGTGATGCATAAGGGGTCGAGCCCAGTTATGGAGCAATTTCAGTTGCATAATTCTCAGGAAAATGAAAAAACCCATTTTGGATTCATTGTAGTTTTCACAAATCTGAAGATGAAGAATGCAAAATGGAGTGAGAAATGCATAAAGGAATCCTGAACCACACATTCATGGCGCGACCTGGGTAGTGGTCTTCATTTTTTTCCATTCAAAACAACAAACATTGCTTTCATATTTTAAGCTTTTAAAAGCTTTTTCATTGAAAGAAAATACAGTGCAGATAAACAATGGAGAAGAGAGCTTACCCTTGTCAAAGCAATGGAGGGAAAGAAGTGGCATGACTAGCTCTTAGGAGCTCTCAAGCTCAAGGGTCGAACTCACCAATGGCGGCCAGGAGGAGATCAAAAAATACAGAGTGAAATGAAGTAAAAAATCAGAGATAAGGAGGAGAGGCCACAACCTTATGACCTTGTATTGCTTTCAAAATATAAACAGAGCCACAAAAAATACCATGAAGTCAGCTTACCATTGATTCAGTGAGGAGAATCGACCATCTGAAGATAAAATTTGAAGTTCTCAAGCCTTTCAAAGTGAAAAACCTAGCTTCTTCATGGTGGCGCCATCTCTCCCAAGTAGAGCAAATTTTCTCCAAGTTGAAAAAATGCAAATGAAATAATTTTTAGGGTTTCTTCTTGTTTTTTCATCTTGACCTAATTCGATTTTAGGTTAATGATATTTTCCATGGAGTGGAGAAATTCGAACTTAGGAGTTTTATTATTTGCATTTTCAAATTAATGCCTTAGGATTTATTCATGGTGACCTTTTCTCATACTTAGGTCAAGCCTTCTAGGGTTTCATAGAAATTTTATAAGTCTTGGCTTCATTGATTTTAGGTTTTTATTGATAAGGCATTTGATTTTTAAATCAAATATTTGTCTATGCCATGGTATTAAAGGAGGAAAGGTTAAATGTTTAGGAGTTTTTAATTGATTTGGAGAGAGATCAATTAAAAATAGATATTGAGATTATTCGTGCCTTAAATTAAATTCAGACCTTGGGAATTTGTTTTTAAATTGATTTTTAGAGAAAATCAATTAAAATATGTAATAGAGAGGGCTTATTATTTTTTATGATTTTTTATAAGAAAAATCAAGATTGTATTGGAGATATAAGGATGATTTTTTGTAAAAATATTTTATCTCTAAATTGCAAAAATAAAGCAATTGTAAAAACTGCATATTGTAAAGCAAGAATAAAACAATAATTTAAAAATTATTTTATTTCTTATTGCTATTTTTAGCAGTTTGCATGCCGAAATAAGTTTGACTTTTCTTCTGGTCGGATTTGAGCTTCTTGGTGGAGAGATAAGTTGTTTTTTTGCTTTTAAAGCAAAGCAGACCTATTTTTAGGAGCTTTTCAGTATGTACATGCAAAAAGTGAGACTTTTCCACTTTTGTGCCAACTTCTTGGGCAGTTTTTGATGCTTTTCCTTAAGCTTTCTTCTTGAGCTCGGATTAGAGTTTTAGTGATATATCTTGGAGAAAAACTTGGTGTTTTCTAGTTCAGATTATTGTTTCTTACTCTAATACACATTCTGAGAGTTTGTAAACTTTTTGTACTCAGTTTCAGACTTTGGCATACTCCTTTAGTTCAATAAAAGTAGCATTCCTATCTCCAATTTTTGTCTTTATTTGTAGTTTTAGTATGATGTCTACATTGTGATTCTGTTTACAGATCCTTTTCATGTCCTATTATTGCAGATCATTGATACAAAAAGTTCATTTAATGCAAGTTGCATGTTCTGTTAAAGTCTAAACCTTCATGCAAATCGATTATGTGTTGGATGTTCATGAGAGATTATGAATTCACTGTTGTTTTTCTGAAGATTGTTTGTGGGTAGAATATCAAAGTCATCTTTAAGTTTTGGAATCATCTTAGATTAAAGTTTTACATTTCAGTCATATTTTCTCTCTTTTCCTAGAAAATCACATAGAATAGGATTCATCATTCGGAGAACTAGCTCACTCTAGAGATTCCCTTTTCACATAGATCACCCACATCTGAAAAGGGTTTCCATGTTTCAATAGATAGTTTGATTTCTGCAAATCTAACAAAGGGTGCATATCTGATTGATAATAGTTATATGTCTTAAGTTCCCCTTTGGCAATGAGGGCCTTTTCTAGGATGGTTCCTTTTTCCACAAGGTCAATGAATGTGGTGCAAAAATGGGTTTGCAGTTGAAATTTTAGGTCCGTGATCAAATTTTCCACAAACATAGCAAGCTTTTGTTTTTCAGGAATGTCAACAAGACAATGGCTAGTGAAGCTCCTCAATCTCTAGAAGAATGCTATGAATGATTCACCCTCTTCTTGTTTTGTGTGACATAAGGTGGCAGTGGCGATGTAATTTTAAATGTTAAAGGAAAAGTGGGTGATAAAATTGTCAGCTAGTTCATCCCATGATTGAATGCATGTAGGTAGGTGAGCCAACCATTCTAGGGCTTGTCCTGCGATACTCCTAGGAAATAGTCTCATTAGGTATGTCTGTTCGGATGCAATGTCCTTCTCGTATAACTTCTATTAAATTAATGGTTTCAATTTATGTTTACTTGTTGACCGCTTGCTCCATTATCCTAATCATTCAAGTTTCTTACTAATGGCCTTTGTTTCATTTCCCAACTAGTCCCTATTACCGCTTACAGATTCTACATCATAACACATTTTAAAAAGGATTTAATGCACATGTTTAAATTCATGACTTACGTGTTATTATTAATAATGACCCTCCTCAAGACACTTATCACCTTATCATTATAGAATGTATTTCCCTTCGCACCATAATTTCTATTGCTCAACACATAGGAAAATTGTGCTATCCTTGTATATTTTAAAAGGTTGACACTTATCAAGTTTTCATTGATATCCTCTACAACACATTTTACAAGTCGAATATTCTTCCCTCATTCCTAATCAGTGTCATCCTATTGGTGCCACAAGCAAGTAGTTAATCTCATGCTCTTGTTAACTATGTAATATTTTATAATTAATATTTTCATTTCATATTGATATGACATGATATTATGCCTTAGAAAATTAGAAAAAATGTATTATGTATTAAATTACTCAATTTTTTGATGAATGTTTGACAAATGGTTGTAGTTGAATTCTGAAATGAAATGCATGAAGCACTAGACTTGTGAACTCGAACCTCCAAAATCACCCTAGAACCATTAGATTTGCAGAGATCGATAACAGATAATTTATTGAGATTGAATGCCACCACCTCTCATTGAAAGTGATCAATTAATTGAAGCTGCAAAAATGTAGGAAAACTATTGAATTTAGTTTGAAGTGTCAAACAAAGTTGTAATGTACTAATTGTGTATTCCAAAGGTAGCATGTTTCATTCACTTTAATATTTGAGAAAAAGAAAGAAAAAAAGAAGTGAAATTTTTACTACTAAGTGATTTTTATTTTGAAGTGAGAGGGTTAGAAAATAGGGATATTTCTCATTGTAGTGCACCAAGGAGATTCTCAGATCCAACACAACCATCCCATTCCTGTTAGTGTCTTTGTATTCATCTTATGAAGAATCAAATTTTGGGTAAGTGAAAGATAGAAATCTTACATCTCATTGTTTATTAATTTTTCAATCTTGGGGTTTAGGGTTGAGAGACTAGAGTTCACAGTTTACAAGCATGTCTACCACCACTACCAAACCAACTATTGGGAAAGGCATAGAAAAATCAAATAAAAAATAGATTATTTTTGACTACTTAAAACCCCAAGTTTCATAGATGAATACCATGATATTTATAATCCTATAATCTATGGTAGTCTTAACTCAAAATTGAGATTCTCATGTGAGAATAAGGTTACAACTAAAACTACCAATAGTAAAACAATATCAATTAGTAGTGTCACTACCCATCAGTAGTTGATGCAGTATGTTACTTGAGGTTTTCCCTTGTCCATAATTTATTATGGTATGTGCCCATAATTATGATGATACAAAAAAGTAATTGTTAATAAAGATAGCAAAGAAGAAATGTTACCCATTATTGCAGAAGAATTAGGAAATGTGTTGGGGTTTACAATCAAATATTTTGGAAACATCCACATTGACCTAGAAAACCTTGCTATTGGTTATGAATTGGTCAATTAAGTGTCCAAAAATTCTTTTCTAAAAATAATAGAAGTGGATAGTGACTTATTCAAAGATAATCATAAGCCTCCTTATAAACTGGATATTTTTAAACCATAGGTTTTGGATACTATTTTCAGTCTAGCATTTTTCCTTGGAGTGGATAGCAATTGGGAAGTGGGTGCAAGCCTCCTTGAAATTGTATATAATATCTATTTTGCTACTACACCTGTCAAATATAACTTTCTTGAGCACATTGTAGAATCCATGTAGAAATAATTTTTAATTATTAAAGGAGGTTCCACTAAGACATTTAGATTCACAATCTACTTGTGCTATTTATTTATATTCAAATTTAGTCGAATGTTTTTGGCCAACAAGCTTTAGATTCATCCCTATATGAATGTTGATGAAAAAAATGGCTTCATTGTATGATTGGACCACTAAGATAAGGTTTCATGGTACTCGAAGGAACTACGATATTTTGTAGACTACTTTTTGGTTCCATTGTATCAAGCAATTATAAATACTCCAATTCCTAGATTTCCTGTCTTATAGAGATTAAGTTCAATTGGGATAAAAAATACAATTGGTTGATTGGTACTTCATGGAAGAATATACTATGTTAAGATTTTATGGATCAAGAGGAGAGGCCAAAAAACTTCCAATACATGTGATAGAGAGGGTTTTTGGATTAGAATATGTACGATAGATGGAGATTACAAATTAACTATACTTTGTTAGTCAACAAAAGAAGATAATATTTCCTTATTTACCTTTTTCAAGTGGAGGGTTTACATTTGAGATAAAAGCATTCACTGTGGTACATGAACTTTTAAAAAAATGATGTTGGTTCTCACTGGTAGTATGACTCATGTGATGTCATTAAAGCAAGGCTTGTGGCCAATAAAAATGTTGTAAGTATAATTAAACATGAAAGTAAACCCTTTCTAAAAATATTGAAAAACAAGAATTCTTGTGACAGGATAAAAAAAGTAATGGAGGAAACTGTTACTAAGAAAGGTATTTATTTTACACAATTAGCAAAAATAATGGCATTACACCAATAGAGAGAAGAAGAGAAGCAAAGCAGGAGGTATGATAATTCCTATGTGAAAGGTAGTCGACCATCTCCTTTAGTAAAAATACCAAATTCTTGTACAAAAGAAAATTGGACACAATAAAAAATTAAATAAGGAATACTCTCTAAGTATTTGTCAGTTAGCAAAAGAAGATAATATTTCTAAGGTAAATAAGGAAACATTATCTTCTTTTTCATGTACAGATCAACTATACTTTGTCAGTCAGCAAAAGAAGATAATAAGTTTAGAAATTTGTGGAATAAAGAGCATCTCTCTAAAGTTCAAGAAACTGATGATGAATCTAATGATGATAGGGAAGAAAAAAGTGTACAATATGTAAGCAAATTCAAACATGGTTTAAGTGAGACCACAAAACAAACATATACTTTAGGAGTAGATATAGCTAAAAAATTGGTTATGAAGGTGGTGGTTTGGGGTCCAAAGGACAAGGCATTTGGGCACTAAGAAAGGTAGGCCATAGAAAACCTAGTGACCTGCAAGGCATTGAAAATGATAAAAAAATAATAAGGACATACAAGGATAGGTGAAACAATTCATTTTTCACAGCTTCAAATCCTCATCCATGGTCAAATACTTTCACAACCAGGACATGTTAGAGAATCTAGTGCAACTGGCAATACCACTAGTGGCGATGGTATAGGTAGTAGTACTAGTAGTGGTCAGCATGGACTACAACAAAAAATTACACACAAGAGGACAATAGTAGAAGATACTACATAGACTCTGAGTGATCAAGGAATTTTGAAGAAGCAAAGGATTATGACAGGTCCAAGTCCAACTACCAATACCACTACCTTAATTTCCATCCCAAAGTTATTACCATTTTCAAAAGGCACTCCTCTAGTTTTTAGTGTGATTGCAATAGCAATGGCTAATCCTCAGATAATTAGAGATGTTCCCATCACTAAAAGTACTCCTTCACCATTCAAGCATTCAATTATGTCTGTGGTCCCAAGTTTTGATTACAATGTTGAGTTTAGAAATAAATTAGAAATGTATAAAAAACAAAGGAATAAAATGATAGAGAGTACATCTATTGTACCTTTAGAGCCTATAGCAACCAGGGTATTACTCGCATTTGACCCAAATATAGAAATCATGGAGTAAACATTTTTTGTTCCCAAAGTTCAAAATAAACAAGAGAATCAAATGCATTACTTTGAATTTGAGGTGAGAAATATCCAAATGGATTTTTCTTGATTGAAAATTTCTAAAAAAATAATATATCAAAAAAGAACAATGAAGTGGTGTACACATCATTGCTAAATTAAGAGAGATAGAAATAGGTTGCAGATTCAAATAGAAAAGTTACAGGCAAAACTAGAAAATGAGAAAGAAAAGAAGAAGCAACAGATAACAAGAGCAATGAATTAGAAAAAAATAATAAATTTTTTCCTCTACATCTATAAGAAAAGAAGATGAAAAAATAGAGGTGGAACTGAAATTGAATGAACTAAAGTGAAGGCTAGATGAGAGCATCAAGAAATATGATGATGAAAAATCCACTTTAGAAAAATTAAAACAAAACCTGACGAAATCCAATGACTTAGAAAATAAATTAAAAGACAATCTAGAATATAAATAAAATGTAAAATATTGGGAACAAATTGGAGGAATAGAGAAAAACCACTGGAATATTGGTGGTATAGCTAAGGGAAACACAAAATGAAATAAAACCTTTTCAGAATAAGTTAAATAAATTTTGTAGAGAAACAATGAGGGATATGAAATTAAATATATGTGAGGAAATAATGCAGAGGATTTGATCATTTGTGTGAATTGTTTCAATTGATTTATTCTCTAACGGTACATAATAGGAAGCTCAAAAAATACATAGTTGACAATATAAATGTGTTTTCAAGAGAGAAAATTGCAAATAAAATTTTGCAAATAGTCTACAAAGCCAATGACAATGAATTGAAATCTAAAGGAATTTCATGACTAGATGGATGCCTCAATAAAGGTGGCATCTATCATTGAAAAGTGTTTGAGACTATGTGAAATAGAGGAATTTTTGGATCGGGTTGCAAAAATGATGAAGAAGCTAGATAAAAAAAAGTAGCTAACTTGATAGAGCTTGGTTTTCCCTTGGCTTTTGAAACAATAAAGTGATTCATTGGAAATGATTCTTTTAAAAAGAAGATGGAGGATACAAGGAAGAATGATTTGGACCAATTTCCTCATAACCTAGATGAGGTGAACTATTTGGATTCCATCAAACCACTTTTAAAAAGAAGATGGAGGATACAAGGAAGAATGATTTGGACCAATTTCCTCATAACCTAGATGAGGTGAACTATTTGGATTCCATCAAACCACTGATAACCTTGAATTTAACTTTTATTAAAACATTCAAGTCAAGTTCCAATTTCAATTATGAATTGTTAAAAAAAAATCAAGTCAGATGTTATCAGTTAAAACAAATTACACTTCCATCAAATGATTAGTGGAGCATGCTACAAAACTAATAAAATGATTTGATAGTATGAGTTTCCAACTCAACTCCATGTAAAGTTGTTTTTGAGCAATATTTTGCATTGTCTCTATCTATTCCTTTATTTCAAAATCAATTCAAAACTCAAATTCATTAATGTGCTCAAATTATTTGTATTATTTATTTTCTCAATTCAAAAAAAATTTGGTTTCTACTACTAGATACACATTAAACGGTTGCTAATATTGGATATGCTACTATTGTTATTAAGCATTGAGTTGAATCATTGAGTGCATGAAAAAATTATCAATATGAAACAATAAAAACATGTTCAATTATTAATAATATGTTAATTAATAAATAAAAATTGAAAATTTTGTTTAATAACTAATTAACAATCTGAAAACAATATTTAAAAAACTTAGATTCTAGATTGGAACAATGGAAAATATTAGTGTCTTAATTTATTCAATCTGATTCATGGAATACAATATAACATATCATCAATAATAGTTTGGAATATAATTAATTCATGAAATGCAATATAAATACCTAGACACTGTTAATCCCCTGCATTTGCAAATTAACCTCTTAGTCCTCACTATGACGATGAGATTGAGAGTTGTCTTGACTCTGAATTTGGTCTCTGCTTTTTTGTCCTATATACGTCCGCTTAACTGCATCTCGTGTTCAACATTCATTGTGTCATTTTCATTTGTGCCACTATCACTAATGTTTGAAGTGTTGCACAACCCTCTTTTTTCACACATGGACTTCCAGATTGTGAGTGCCCTTTCAAAAGGAAAACTTTAGATATTGTACTTAGTTGTATACATCCTCAAACAATTTTCCAAATTCTTGTCTAGTTTATTTCTTATCTTTGATTTCAAAAATCCCAATGCACTAAAAACTTTCTCATTCTCCGTCGACCCCAATATCATGGTTTGACATAAATTAGCAAGTTTGAAATATTTTGATAATGAATCACAAAATATTTCACTTTGTCCTCAGACTACCTAAACTATTTTTATTGATCTTAGTTGCATGAGATTCTCTATAGAGTCAAACTATTCAATCATAGTTGTTGCACAATGGCCATATTGGTCTCTAAGCTTAGTTGCATTTATAATTCCTTCTATTTTTTTCCCATTGTATTTTGAACTTTTCAAAAAATGTTTAGCCAAGTTAGTTATGTTCTTATGCAAATATTATGGTTTATAGTGGGCTAGGACCTAAAATTGAGAATACACAATAGACATGGCTTCAAGTAGTTCATCTCGAGGGAATCATTCTAGAATTTTCGAGGGAAGAGATCTTGCAATAGATTTAAAGTAGTGCTTACAGATTTAAAAATATTGTTAAAATATTCCTTTGTAATTGAACATCCTCTAGTAGAGTGGTTGATCATCGTAAAATAGTGCATTGGTATCTCAAATCCACGTAAAAAGACACAAAACTCCCTGCTTGCATTCAATTGTAATAAAATTTAAGATTATTCAGATCTATAATTAACTTCCAACTTATAAATTTCGGACTTCCAAATGGATAATCTAATAGATATAGATTATCAAGGGTATTGCATGTCATTCTACGTAGTTTAATATATTCATAAATATAGATAGTTCTTTCTTGGGATTTTTCACAAGATTTTTCATTTTGTCTACTATGGGGAGAAGACCATATATATTTAAGAGTGTCTCTATATCACTTAACCTATGTAAGAGGTCAAGAGCTTTGTCTACTATGTGGTGATGCTCGTACATTAAGTTCCAATCAAGGATTAATATTCTAAAAAACTTGTTGTGTCGGTCCATGCAAAGAGATCCATCTGGTATCAACATCCTTAAGAAGCTTGTTTTCTAATTTTATTCCCTCAATAAAATTTTAAAATTCCACAAACCATTTGGGACTTCGACAAAAGTATGGGTAGAGCTTGCAGACTAGATTTTCAACTTTTGATGCTGAATAAAACTTGCTTACAATTTTAAATGCTAAATTCATTATGTGGTCCATGCATTGAGTGGAAATCATGTATGGTGAATAAGTAGTTTGTAACTTTATGCAAAGACCATTCTTATGACCTTGCATTACTGAAGCTCCATAAACCCCTACACATATGAACTTTTTGGCAATTGTGAAGTCATCCATACCTCTAATTTCATTCAAATATTTCTTAACTAGTTCGAATAAATTTTGTGATGTTAAACTCTCCTTCATTTTATGAACACATAATAGATGAAGTTGGACAACATGTTTTTGTATAGTATACACATGCATACATACCCAAGAAGTATTATTTATCATAGTAGCTTCATCTAAAGATAATGCAATGAAGCTTGATCTTTTATTTTTCCTATAAATCTTGTTTTCCCACTTGAACAAGACAACTTGCCCATTCTCATCCAAAGTTTATGACCAATGTGTGCTAGGAAATTTAGGAACACCCATAAAATATAATAAATTATTAAATTTTTGGTAGTCTATCATATGACACCCTTAGGAAAAAATATGAAAAATAACACTCAACTGAACAATTTTTGCTAGTTGTGCTCCTCTCATTATCTTTCCAAATTGAGCTTCAATTGAACCTCCAGATTCAACAATCTTCACCATTCTTTGCATATGCTCATCATATTCCAAGGCATACTTAACATGAATACATTCTTCCTTTGATTTCTATCTTACTAATTATTTTTACTTTCTGTCTATGATTTATTTTTCATAAACTTTACTGATATACTTTACTATAATGTCAAGTTTTAGTTGCAACTTCTTGTCCCTTTTATATTTCCAACTACAAATCTTACACTTGCATTTTGTTGGAGATTCATCTTTGTTTACATTCTCCACTAATTCAATGAATGGGTACTTTGACACCTAATCAATATGAAAAATTTCTTGTCATATCCCACTCACACCTCATTTTTTATTTAGCTTTTATTTTCCTCTTCCTTGTAACATCATCTAGAACATCGAAATTGTCATCTAGGTCAATTAACTAATTTGAGCTACCTTGGGTATCCCTTGGACCATCTTCTGCGAAATTATCATCCTCATCTGACTAAATTAACTCATTATGATCTTCCTCTAAGGTATTTCCTTCTTTATTAATATTTGGTGCAAGAGTTGATGATGTAGTTCCATCTTGATCTAATGGACTAGAAACATTGTCAAAGTATAAATTTATGGTAACTCTACGTTTTGGGAATTTTGATGGCCTCTCTTCACCACCCTAAGGAGTCTTAATCTTTTTCTTGTACAACATCTCTCATGAAATAAAAGCTGCTTAAAAATATATTCTTGTTTAAGAAGGGGGTGTTGGCAAGAAGTTGAGTCCACTTTTTGGCCAAAAAGTGGAAGTGTTTTCCCTGATTTTCAGAATTTGACACATTTGACCTTAAAATTTGAAGCACTTAGAGATGAAATCTTCGAAAAAGTCACTAATCATAAAATGTACTACTCGGAGTCTAGCTTCCAAATATGTAATTTATTTCAATACCCAGATTGTACAAATTGAGTTTCAATAGGTGTTTCCAAAAACCATTGTTTAAAAGTCAATTTTTTTACCATACCATGCACGTGTACAGCATCCATATTTTGACCTAAATTATCGTATTTTTCTAAATCCTTTCGGGAAAAGATTTGTGACTCACTGAATCTTGTTTTCAATATTTTTTAATAATTTTTTATTGAATTTTTTTTTTTGGTTAAATTTTTACTAGGCATATTTGTCATTTTGAAAAATCGTCGTGTACGACACGCATAAGATGACCTAAACTTATAATATTTTGAATTTTTTTTTTTTAAATTGAAAAGAACTGTCTGAGTTTTGTTCTCGTGCAATCCGTTCATCAAAATGTTATGATGATCAAAAGTTATTAAATTAGTAAAAAACCATGATATTTAAAGTTTAT
Organism: Sequoiadendron giganteum; assembly: GCA_007115665.2. Lineage (NCBI taxonomy): Eukaryota > Viridiplantae > Streptophyta > Pinopsida > Cupressales > Cupressaceae > Sequoiadendron > Sequoiadendron giganteum. The sequence continues at coordinate 397,624,302 of CM021106.1, forward strand.
GGACCAATTTCATTAGAAATTATTTGAAAAATAGAAAAAAATAATCTAATTGTAAAAAAATTACATATTTAGAATCTGCATTGTCTCATCTAAAATGGGTTTTAATTTCGTCAAAAAATTCTGCAAAAAAAGCCATATGCCCAAACTCGGTATTTTTCTCTGACATTGTGAGAACCTTCAACTTGCTGGTCAAACCAGGTTGAAGGCCTAGGTTCAGATTCCCAATGCTTTTCCCATTCCCAATATTGAATGGTGTGACCGTTGATAGGGAAAAGAGATCCCGTTTTATAAACCGGATCTCATTCCTTTGTCAACGGGATCTCGTTTTATAAACGGGATCCCGTTTGTTTGAAAAATGGGATCTCGTTTTATAATCGGGATCCCATTTATTTTTAACCATTTTATTTAAATTTACTATCAAAAATTACTGTGAAGTCTGCAACTTCACATGTACAGCCGAGAGCAGTAAATTTGGGGTATTTTTCATCGAGCATTGTTTTTACAGGTGGTGACTTGCATTTTTTATTATTTTTTTCAAAGGAGGCATCATGTAAACCGTTTTAAAAGTGGAATTGTGTTAGTTTTGTACTTGTTTGGAGGAACAAAAGGTCTCAAACTTGCTATATGAATTGATTTTTTCAAAGGAGGCATGAAGAAAACAGTTTTTAAAGTGGAATTGTGCTAGTTTTCTACTTGTTTTGAGGAACACAAGAGGAAGAATTTGGTCCTTATAGGTCTTGAACTTCCAATTTGGATTGAATTTTTTGAAGAATTTCACTATTGACATTCATTTGTGCTTGAGAATTTTATAATCATGGGAGATAAAGCTCGTAATAAGAGGAGGAAGACATTGACTCCTGAAGAAATTGAAGCAAACAAAGAGAAGGAGAGACAAAGACAAAGACAAAGAAGAATGAGAATTAAATCAATGAATGATGGGGGAGCATCGAATTCCACAACTATTGAAGATGAAAACATTGAGGAGACCATGGTTGTAGATGAAGCTAATTTGCAAGAAGTCAATTTGGAGAAGAATATGATTATAAAAGCAACTCCTACTATGTATTCAAATCCATCTTTCAATGCTATGGAGAATGTTTCAATATTCACAAATCCAGGCATGTCTCCAAATCCACATGTTAGTGAAATGGTAAATTTGTATGTAGAAGTTTTACAAGATGTTGGACTTAACAATGTTGACATTGATAATATTCAGAGAGATGAAACTTTTATAGAATTTGTTGAAAATGAAAATGAGAATGATCATTTTGTTGAAAATGAAAATGAGAATGATCCTTTTCTTGAAAATAAAAATGAGAATGATCCTTTTCTTGAAAATGAAAACAAAACCGTTTTGTTGATGTAAATGAAAATGAAAATGAAGACGAAAATCTAGAATGTGATGTTGAATTTAATGAAAATACTTTTTTCAAAATTGAAAGTGGTGTTTTTGATAATCTTCTTGGTCAAATTTCTTGGAGGCAAATAAGAACACATGCGAAAAAAATATACAAAAAATTCTTTTATCGTAAAAAAATTGCAATTCAATGTCAACTAATGATGCAATTGATGAGAATGCAAAAAATGAGGAAAATAAAGAAAAGGTTAGGTTTTTTTGTTAAACCAAAAAGAAAAGATCAATCATTAAAACATGTTATGTCTACTGTTGCTAGTTCCATTCAATCTATTGGGAAAAATAGTCGATCTAAAGATAAAAATGCAGCAAGAAGAGCTATAACAACTGCTATAGTTAATAAAGCAACTTTGAATAAAAGAATGGTAAGAAATATTAGTGAATTTTTAAAAATACATCCTAAAACATTGCTAAGAGCGGAAAAAGAAGAGAAAGTATAGAAAATGATCCTATCAACGAATGTTGGAGTTTCAGTGATCGACTCCCGAGGTCTGATATGAAATTGAATGTTGAAATTAAATCTTTGATCAAAAAATATTGGCATGATAATACTAGGGTTTCATCTAATGCTAGAGATGTTTTAAAATTAAGGGTGGGGTCCAAAGTTCGCGATCCTCACCCAAAACACCTATTAGATACAACACAAACTGAATTTTATAGAAAAATTTGTGGTGATTTAGTGTTACCTGGTAATATTAAAATAAGTCAAAGGTCTTTTGAAAAATGTAAACCGTGGTATGTAAAAATTAATAAGCAATGAATATCTTGTTGTAAAACGCATGTTCAATTTCATTATTTTTATGATGTTTCGATATATACGTTGTACCTTGCATACTAACATGATTATATAAGAATGTGGTATTAATATGCAACCTGAAGCAATAAGGGAGTTTATTTTAGGTTTGTTTTGTGAAAGATCTAATGGTAAATTGTTTTATTTAAGTTCGTGTATTTCTGGACAATGCATTGACTGTGGAAATATTTCATTCTTAAGAATTTGTATGCATGAAAGTGTTGATAATGATTTTGGACAACAATTAGTAGATGTTAAAAGATTTAAGAATGTTCACTATTCTTTAAAAGATGGAAAAATAGGAAAGCGTTGTGATTTAGTTACAGAAAAAGTTAGTGTGCATGCATTCATGAGTGAATTTAAGAATAAGATTGTACCAAAATATGTCATGCACTCTCAACATGCTCGATGGCTTGATGGCCAATTTCACACATGTAGAAACACATTTCCAATTGGTACTATACTTTCAGTGGTTGATTTTGCAGAAAATTATACTCTAGCTCCGCAAGAGGAAATTCAATCATAGTATTATAATTCAATGCAAGTAGCTATGTTTGTCCATATTGTTTATAAACATGCAGATGATAGCACTGAGGATGATAGAAATTTTTTGAGGGAGTATCATTTTTATTTGAGTGACAACTGATTACACTCGTCAGAGTTTGTTTGATATTGTTTTAGTATATTTTATAGAAATTTAAGAGAAAGAGGAATCCATATGAAAGAACACCTCATATGGTCAGATAATTGTACAGGGCAGTTCAAGAATGCTCGAATGTTCTATTGGTTAAGTAGGGTTCACAAGGAACTTAATGTCCAACATATATGGAGTTTTTTTGAAGCTAGGCATGGTAAAGGAGAACATGATGGAGCTGGTGCGTGTGTCAAAAGAATTCTTGCTAGAGAATAATTAAAATTCGAAGATGCAGTAAAATTTAAAGATGCACGTGGGATTGTGGATTGGTGTAATACAAGATTATTTGCACCTGGTTCAAGTGAGTACTCTACAGTTCATTGATTCTTTTGGTTGGTTGAAGAAGAGAACATTGTACCTAGACTTGACTGTGAGACAATCAGTGGATCTACTAAATGGAATTCATCTAGGAGTTCGAAGGAAAGCACATGGACTATTTGGACAAGGGAGCTTGCATTTTTTTTCCAGTTTTGTATCTCAGGAGATTGGGAAGCATGTAAACATACAGAATGGGTTGAACAGTGGGAGCAAAGATCGTTGACACCTGCACAAGCACATGATCAATATGAAAGAACTATTGAAGAAAATGATCAAGTGTTTGCATCTGAAGACTATGACCGTGTATCAAACCTTGTACAAGAAGGTAATTTAATTCAATTTATTTCACTTTATTAAGTTATTTTGTAATACTAAATTATTTATATGGATATGCACAAGTTATTAAATCAATTTTTTTTTGCTGAACATGTGTATGTTGTTGCACCCGAGGGGAATGAAGAGAAAATCGAATATTGGTTGGCTCATTTTGTGGAGACTAAACATAAGTTAATATCACCTCGAGAAGATGATGATGGCTATCATTATCCAACAGGTACGGTGATGCCCTTAAGATATCCCCTTAAGCAAATTTTGATAACAAGTTTTTGATCCCCTTAAGCAATTTTTTAGAACAAGTCTTTGATCCCATTAAGAAAATTTTGAGAACTTATTTGATGATGGTTTTCATGTTTTCCAATAGGATTGGTTGTGGTTGTTGGCACTTGGCTACGAAAATACCTGGAAAGGAAGAATGGTCTACCTGCATTCAAAGATTATGAAACGCATAAAAGGATTATACATTATTCACATTTGGTGGTGGCAACAAATATAAAACTAGATCGGTATCGCGGAAGACCTACAAATAATGTGCTATGGACAATTTCTATGGAAGAGCATGAGACAATCATAGATGCATTGCAAAAAAGAGAGGATGCAGATGGTACAATGGAATAAGTAAATATAGGTAAATATAGTTTTAGTTTTATATTGTCCTTTTAAATAGATTAAATACATGTTTCGATATTGGTCAAGTGTGTTATTAGTTGAAATTGATTTAAATTGTCCTTTTATAGATCCTTAAGCCATAATCACAAAAAAGATCTAGTCCATGCAGATTCAACCTAGACAACATGGAATACTTGGTAAAAATAGGTAATTATTAGTTAAAATGTATTTAAATACATGTTTCGATTACATATTGATATTGCTTGTACATTAATAGTTAAAATTGATTTATTATCATGTTTTGTATCCTTAAGCCATCATTTCATTGATCTCATACTTTGAAACAAAAAGGAGAGGATGTCCGGATTCAACCTACACACGTATGGAATACTTTTAAATGCAGGTACTTGAGTTGTGTGAAGGCCTACTACATTCCTCGAGATGGCATATCCAAATTTTGTAAACATTGTTTTGAGATGACATATATGTGCATACATACTTACATAATTAAACATTTTATACAAATTACAAATACATGTACATAGACAACAATGTACTCTATGTACTTCTATGTATCAAAATCGATATTCTATATATTTTGTTTGTTAAATGTGCATGTCTTCCTACTTTCAAACTTTATATTTAATTGTATAATCACTAAATATCATGCATATATTATTGTTAAATCAATTATATCCTTAAGACATTGTATTATGATCCCTTAAGACATCCCCTTAAGACGTTGTATTATGATCCCTTAAGACATCCCCTTAAGACGTTGTATTATGACCCCTTAAGACATCCCCTTAAGACTTTGTATTATGACCCCTTAAGACATCCCCTTAAGATGTTGTATGATGACCCCTTAAGACATCCCCTTAAGACATTGTATTATGACCCCTTAAGACATCCCCTTAAGATGTCATATTAGGACCCCTTAAGACATCCCCTTAAGACAACCTATAATTAGTGTTGGATGCTATTATTTGTTTTGACAACTTATAAATTAGTATTCGATGCCATTATTTGTTTTGACAACTTATAAATTAGTATTGGATGTCATTATTTGTTTTGATAGCTTATAAATTAGTATTGGATGCCATTATTTGTTTTGATAGCTTATAAAACAGTATTGGATGCCATTATTTGTTTTGACAACTTATAAATTAGTGTTGGATGTTATTATTTATAGAATTTATTAATGATTTTGTTTGTAAATTATGATTTATTGACTAATTATTGATTGATGTGAATTGAATAAGTTCATTGACTAATTATCACTAATTATTGAATGTACATATCATTTATACCATGTATGAGATCACTAAATTTGTAAAGTTGGTGCAGGAGCACACCTTTCCATTTTTGTTATTTTGGCTTGTACTTGACTCTAGCCAAGTCAGGAAGTTTGTTTGCTTTCAGACCTTAGAAGGTCATTGCTTTTGTGGGCTAGGTGAGTTAGTCATTAGGACTAAGGTCACACAATTAGCCATTGTTAGTAGTTTATGTTTTCTTAATGTTAGTTGTCTATGGGAGATCAGAGTCTTAAAGATGTTCTAAACACTTAGTGGTTGTTGTAAAGATGCCTTAAGGCCATTAAATGAGTTGGTTCCTCGGAATCTAGAGAGAATGGTGGTCCTAAGAAATAGGATCAAGGCATAGATAAAGATGCCAAATGTTGTAAAGAAGTTAGCATGGGCATGCAACTCGGTTACCTTTGGATTCCCTTAAGAATAGGAAGTGGGAGATCGGCCAACAAGCCCTAGAATCATGGGGATGGCATCTATTATGAGCCAAGACTCGAATCTCATGTAGAGAAGTAGTTATGTAATTTGTAATTAGTTTTTGAAGTAGAATAGAGAGCTCTGCAACAATGTTTTCAAGAATAACCCGAACTTTTGTGATGACAGAGATGCTTAATGGATTGAGAGACTGAGTTTAGTATTTGTTTAGTGTTCTATAGGATTATCTTAGTCTTTTTCATTTTATAAGCAAGTTGTTTAGAGTAGGATATTTGGTGTTAGGTAAATTGTTTTGGTTTTAAGTTCTTACTGGTCCGGTCTTGACCAGTCAGTGCTTTCATGGCCCCCCCATGAAATCTAGCCTTGGGAAACACCTAAGGACAGGTGGGAATGTTAGGGGAGTCATTAGTGTATATAGGTTTAGGATTAGGAAGCATGAAAGAGTGGAGAGCTCTTTTTATCACTAGTCTCTAGGCGAGTAGACAGAGCCCGGTTAGAGGTCTAGGAATGTCACTGAAGATTTCTTGCAAGGTAAAGAGGTACTGTACGAAACATGTATAGGTTCAAGTAGAGTTTCATCATAGCTCATCATACTAGGTGGACTGAGGTCATGTCAATCATTTAGTTTATGGTTTGAGTTGGTTCCAAGCAAGATTACAGTCAGTCCTAGAAATTAGGCCTTTTAGCCTATTGTCCTAAGTTGTAGGAAACTAGTGTACGGAGGTTGTCAGGCCCTAAGCCCCACTGAACCTTTTAAAACTTCCAAATGGGTATCCAAATCTGCCTTTAGATTTGTAGGGTCTTTGGGAAAATTTTGCAAGAATTGACAAAACAGGACTGGTAAGATTACAAGGAATAGGCCTATTTAAGGTCTCAAATGGTGAATCCTTGAACCCGGTAAGGATAGGATTGAAGAACCTTCTAAAATGGTTCAAATATGCAAGGTTATGAATGTTTTCATAAGGATGGACACCCCTGCAATGAAGAATGATGTTTTCAAGAAGATAGCACTTAGAGCTTTCTAAGTGAGGAAGAGGAATTGAACTTGTCAAATGGTGTTAGTCCTCCAAGGTGAAGCACAAAGGGTAGAACTCTTAGAGAAGAGTTAGAATTGGACTTAGTTAATCATCTAAGCCAATCAGGACCTAGAGGATAGTAGGTTCCTAGAAGAGACAAGCTGGGTCTCTTAGTTGCAGTGCAAGCAAGCCTTGGGAACTATTACATCAAAAGTATAAATATTAAAATGTCCTATTAATTTCAACTTTAATTTCACATTAATGTCTTATATTAATGTCTTGAATATGAACATAAAATACATAAATGTATGTGTAAATTAAAATTTCAAACAATAATAAAGTCCATAATTTATGTAGATATATTAAGCACACATGAAAACAATATATTAAGCGCATGAAATAAAGTCCATTAGAGTACAACCCATGAACTAAAGTCCAACTAAGTACTTGAGCCATGAAATATAAAGTCCAATAGAGTACATGACAAACCAGAAATATAGTCCATGAAATAAACAAATATAACCCATAAAATCATGTTTCTAGGTCATGTATTGTCTCTATAATCAAGAGTCCTCTTCACACCATGCAGACTATGCAGATGACCTAAAACACTTTGTACAAGAGAAAGATGAAATCAGATGTAAGACAATGAAACATCATTTAATGACAGTTTAATTTATAATTCATCATAAAATTGAATTACCATCATATTTGGGTCTGGATTCTCTGGTGCACTTGAAGCAACCTCTAAATTCTCTGAATCAATCTACATAAACAAGACAAAGAAAGTTGAAATTAGATGCACAAGTCTACAATTAAAAATGATTTAATTGAAATTAATTTATAATTTATCATATTTTAATTGTACCGTATTCTGAGGTTGTGCACCCTCTTCTCCAGGACCTATTTGTACATGCTCAACTACAAGATGTGTCTCATGCTATAAAATAAAAAGAATTTAAAACATGTATTAGCTCATATTATATATATATTCAATTTGAAATTTAAAATTAAAGTTATATTCACAATATATAATTTATAATTGAATTTAAATATATTAAAAAAATTAAATTACCATTTGATCTAGAGCCTACTCTGCATGTCCTCCTGAAGGTGTAATTATGTTTGGGTCAGGGCTAAAAGTCGCACTAACAAAGTCCTACAAGATCAAAATTAAAGCATGCATACTTGAATTAGGTTTTTTTTTATATATATATATATTCAAGTTTGCACATTTTGTGTAGAATTGTTTTTAAACAACCTAAAAATCAGAGGCCTCATGAGTAGCCACAACATCTAATGTTTTCTCGATGCCCATTCTCATTGTGGTGTCAACCTAGACATACATGTAGACATTTAATGCTTATAATATTTACAAGTGTACATGTACATTTCATATATAGTGAATTCAAAATTCATAATTGTAACTATACTAATGTAAGTTAAACAATTTACAATATAAATGTACCTGCCCCTGATCTACGATTCCCGATAGTGGAGGAGTGCTTGACAACCCCTCAGGTGGAATCGACATGGAAGTTGATTGACTCGCCTAAACCAGCATAAATATTTGAAACATATATGTGATTCAATTATAAATTTTAAAATTAAGTTAAAAATTATTTCATATATAATTTAAAAAATTGAAATCAAAATACCCCATAAGGGTTGCTGAGTAGGACTGGTGTCGATGTATGTACTGATGGAATGAATTATTGCCTCATCGTTACTGTCATCTGTACACCAAATAGTTTGATTGTTAAAATGTATTGCAAAATTTTCTTTGATACACACATTCATCAAAATTCTTATAAAATGAACATGTAGATGCATATTTATACCTATGTCACAATGTCCTCAGGGTGATGTTCTGTTGTAAGAAACTCTACAAGTGAACTAATGCGACCAAATGAACCACCAGAATCTCCACATCCACCCAAAATAGGTGTGGCCTGATCAGGTCCATAACATACTTGATGGCAACTAGTACATACATGTGGGGCGGGCCTCAACACTACTGGAGTGGTACTCAGACCAGCTCCATAAAACACTCCTCCATCGTCATCATCTCTATGCTCCCCACTCGCTATCACAAAAGCATGTTGATCAAGGTCTCCTGTGAGTGTACTAAGGGAACCTAATGTCAAGACCATAGATTGATGATGCACAAGTGGGGGAATGGGAGGACTAGGAGCAACAACAAGGGGTTGTGCATGCACGGGGCATTGGGGATCAACCCCTGCCCCTAACCTTTGTTGTGGCATACCGCCACCAACACCCTAAAATGATTTAAAATCAAAATCATTGGGCTTTTTCCCCATAACAAACTCTATATACAGTTTCCTCAAAATTCAAAATTAAAGTTATATTCACAATATATAATTTATAATTAAATTTAAATATATTAAAAAATTTAAATTACCATTTGATCTGGAGCCTACTCTGCATGTCCTCCTGGAGGTGTAACTATGTCTAGGTCAGGGCTGAAAGTCGCACTAACATAGTCCTACAGGATCAAAATTAAAGCATGTATACTTGAATTAGGTTAATATATATATTCAATTTAGGAAATTTTGTGTAGATTTTTTTTAAAAGAACCTAAAAAATCAGAGGCCTCATGACTAGCCGCAACATCTAATGTTTGCCCGATGCCCATTCTCATTGTGGTATCAACCTAGACATACATGTAGACATTTAATGCTTATAATATTTACAAGTGTACATGTACATTTCATAAATAGTGAATTCAAAATTCATAATTGTAACTATAATAATATAAGTTAAACAATTTACAATATAAATGTACCTACCCCTGATCTACGATGCCCGATAGTGGAGGAGTGCTCGACAACCCCTCAAGTGGAATCAACATGGAAGCCAATTGACTCGCCTAAACCAACATAAATATTTGAAACATATATGTGATTCAATTATAAATTTAAAACTTAAGTTAAAAATCATTTCATATATAATTTAAAAAATTGAAATCAAAATAACCCATAAGGGTTGCCGAGTAGGACTGGTGTCGATGTATGCACTCATGGAACGAATGATTTCCCCATCGTTACTGTCATTTATACACCAAACAGTTTGATTGTTAAAATGTATTGCAAAATTTTCTTTGATATACACATTCATAAAAATTCTTATAAAATGAACGTGTAGATCTGCATATTTATACCTATGTCGCAGTGTCCTCAGGGTGATGGTCTGCTGTAAGAAACTCTACAAATGAATTGATGCGACCAGATGAACCACCAAAATCTCCACGTCCACTCGAAATAGGTGTGGCCTGATCAGGTCCATAACATACTTGATGGCAACTAGTACATACATGTGGGACGGGCCTCGACACTACTGGAGTACTACTCAGACCAGCTCCATAAAACACTCCTCCATCATCATCGTCTCTATGCTCCCCACCCGTTGTCGCAAAAGCATGCTGATCAAGGTCTCCTGCGAGTGTACTAAGGGAGCCTAATGTCAAGACCATAGCTCAATGATGCACAGGTGCGAGAATGGGAGGACCAGGAGCAACAACAAGGGGTTGCACATGCATGGGGCATTTGGGATCAACCCTTGCCCCTAACCTCTATTGTGGCATGCCGCCACCAACACCCTGAAATGATTTAAAATCAAAATAATTGGAATTTTGCCCCATAACAAACTCTACATACAATTTCCCCAAAAAATACAATGGGCACTCCCAATTTGCATGTGGGGGACTATAAAAAACCATATACCATCGATCCCAAAAATGTGCACTCATCTGTGGATGTATGCACCACCTCATGGATATTCTAGATTTGTTGGGAGGAATGGGTTGTCGAGTAACGGGGTCGAGAAAGTAGGGGGCTAGGTGGGATTTCATTATTTTAAGGTCTAAAATTTGTTTATAAGAGAGACCGTCAGCATAAAATTATCTCATTTGTTCTCTGTCTCGTCGATGCCTATCTAGATCATAATCAATGGTCCTGATGGCATCCACAACGTTTTGCGATGCAAAATGTCTAACATGGGGTGGAATCAATTCTTGACTCTGCATAGCATTGATTTGATTTTGTATGGATGCAACTTGATCATTTATGTGTGCTCGCAAGCGAGCCTCATTAGATGCAACAAGTGTTGGAGGTGGCATATTAGGTGGAGGGGGAGGTGGAGGTGGTTGTGGCTGTGGCTGAGGTGGTGGATTGATGATATCATCAATGTTAAAATCATCCATGATATGAGATATAAGTGTGCACCTGCATTAAATTATATAAAATTAACATATAAACTTAAAAAATTACAAGAAATAGTTAAATTTGAAACGCACATGCAAATTTGTTTAAATAGGATGTGCATACATATATTAAGATCATATAAAATTGAAACACACATATACATTGATTGAACTTGAGCATGTGCATACAAAATTCAAAATTTAACATGTACATACATTTAAAATAAAAAATACGATGCATTTAATTTGCATGCATACATCATTAAACTAAACTATATACATACATACAAATTTCAAAATTTAAGAACTATATGCAATTTTAATACGTGTACATACTAAACAATAAACTTGAAACATTCACAAAAAGCTCATTTTATGTCTAACGCATATATATATATTACAATTTTCCATCAGGACAAATCATGATCTAGTAGATAGTCATAAAATATATACTATTATAAATTCATCATTATAAGTTCATGAATTCCACCAAATTCATAAATTCATGTCACTAAAAATATCCATCTAGAAACAAAATCATAAATTCACGTCACTAAAAATATCCATCTACAACCAAAATCATAAATTCACGTCACTAAAAATATCCATCCAACCAAATTTATAAATTAATCACACAAAATATCCATCGTTCACTAAATTCATAAATTCATAACTATTTAAGATCATTGTCTTAATTTAGAAACTATTGTGGCTCTTTATTGCATCTCTTCATTTATTTGCATTTTCCTTTTCAGAATCAGAAGTTCTCCTCTCCTCTAGCCATTGTTGATGCTCATCTAAGATCCCATCCATAGCCCTGACATCATCTACAATGGTTTGCATCCTAGATGCAATCATCCTCACAGGTGGTGCGACAAATTCTTCATTTTGAATAATGTTGATTTGATCTTGGATATTGGTTCTAACATTGGAATTGATTCGTGCTTGCAAACGAGCACCATTGATTTCAGGTGGTGGAGGTGGGGGGTTATGAGGTGGAGTGGGTGGAGGTGGAGGTGAAGGTGGTGGAGATGGATGGCGCGGAGGTGGATTGCGAATATTATTGAATCGATCCATGTGATCTCTAAGATATGAGTGAACCTGCATTAGATTTGTAATTTCAAAATGTAAGAGTTAAACCATTCAATATAAATAGCCTAATTGAATACAAATGATAAAATATGTAAGCCTCATTTATGTCTAAGGCATGTTACTTGAGTGAAAATACAATTAACTATTAATATAGGACAATTTATGAATGCTATAGGGTTTACGATTTAGAGTTTAGAGTTTAAGATTTAGGTTTTAGGGTAATACGATGGCTTAAGGAGATCTATGTAGTAAGTTCCTAGTACAAAATGACATGGCTTTTAAGTGAATTAAATTTGGTGAAGATGCCCAAGGCAACCAAATTTCATTAAGGTACGAGGCAACTTCACCAAATTTTATTCACTTGAGTCATGTCATTTTGTCCTAGGAACTTACTAGACATAGATCCCCTTAAGCCATCCTATCACCCTAAACCCTAAATTAATCAACCTAGATCGTGATTTATCTCATTCATATTATAATCTTGCACAATCTTATTATTGTTAAAATTGGTTTACAAAACTTAGGGTGAAGTTTTGGTGTCCCTTGGAATATAATGAAACATTTTCTTGTGAAATAGTTGATTGAGATAACTCTTGTTTCAACTAACCAACCTAGATCATGAAATATCATTCATATTACAATCTTGCACAATCTTATTATTGTTAAATTTGGTTGCCTTGGGAAACTTCACCAAATTTTGAGAACTTCTTTGATCCCTTTAAGAAATGTCATATAAGGACCCCTTAAGACATCGATTTACGATTTAGGGTGATAGGATGGCTTAAGGGGATCTATGTTTAGTGAGGTCCTAGGACAAAATGACATGGCTAAAGTGAATAAAAATTGGTGGCGTTGCCCAAGGCAACCAAATTTGATCAAGGGCCTAGGAGAAAATGATGTCTTTAGGGTTTTGGGTTTAGAGTTTAGAGTTTAGGGTTTACGGTAATAGGATGGCTTAAGGGGATCTTTGTAGTAAGGTCCTACAACAAAATGACATGGCTTAAGGGAATAAAATTTGGTGGAGTTTCCTAAGGCAACCAAATTTCATTTTAAGGTCCTAAGACAAAATGAATGCTTTAGTGTTAAGGGTTTAGATTTTAGAGTTCAAGGCTTAGGGCTTAGCGAACTTAGGGTGAAGTTTGGGTGGCCCTTGGAATAATGGACTTGCAAGTTAGTGCCTAGTTTATGAATATTTTTTATTTTATCAATAGATTGACTATTTCCGTAATAGAAACACATAATTATGTATGATTAAGATTGAGTTTGATGTATATTTTAATTGGTTATTTTTTTAATTGAATAGATTATTTTATTTAACATTTTTTTCATTAATATTACCCATTTAAATGAATTTTATGATATAAAATGTATAATATAAAATTAGTTAATGTTGAATCAAGTATTTTATTTTAGATTGTTTGGAATTGAAAGAACCTAAAAGAACTTAGAAAAGAAAAATATTTATATTCTTTCTATGTCTAGGTAACTAGTGCAAAAATTGAGATTTTAGACTAAAAGAGATCAAAACATAAAATAGAAATGAATGTTGAATACTATCTAACTAAATTTGCTAACTAAATTTGCAAACAAACATTGATAAAATTTATGAATTGTAACTAAATTCTTTAACATATCAATATTTGCCAACTAATGATAGTCATAATCCTATTATTTCAGGAACACAAGGAGAAAAAATAAACATTTAATTCCCAATCCTCACAAAATAAGGAACTAATACAAGGTCTATTTTTATACCCTATTTTATATTCTCCACACTCCTTATTAAATATTGATAGATTATTTTATCAAACTAAGGAGAATATTCTTAAGAAAAGATGAAATACGAGCTTAAGGAAAATAATATCACTAGAAAGATGATAAAAAATGTGAAGGATGAGAAAATGGTGCATAAGTTGAGGAATCCCAAAGAGAACAAAATGATCATGAAGACTCAATTATCATATATTTGACTATGAAAGAGGTAGATATCTTAATGAATAAAATGGAAAGAAAGATTCACAAAGGCATACAAGATATCAATGTAAAAGAAACTATGCATTTACTCTCATCCTCCAACAAGCCTTGGGTTTAAGGAATCCATATAATTAACTACAATTTCCTTCTTAGGAAGATTATGCTCCTTTTTTTGTCCCCAGAAGTGGCTAGAATATAACATTCAAAAAAGGAAAAGAATCATTAAGCCACCAAAAAGGGATTTGTCTTAGATTGCAACTATGTTGTATAGCCTTAGAACCAAGAAGAAACCAAGAACCTTATGCACCATATTTTTGGATTACTTAGGATCAAAATTTGTTGATCTATTGATACCTCATTAATTGATTAAGGTAATTTAGCTAGCTAACCCTAGTAGATTATCAAATAAAGATTATTTTAATATAGGTAAGAAAACTATAGAACACAATGGATGAAAGCTATAGCACGTCTATATATAGAAAGTTTTATCACTATTCCTATCATAATTTCTCAACAATAAGACTCTACATTATATAGGATAAAATGTGTGGTAACCTCCATTAAGCAGTGGATGAAAGGATTGCATAAAGATAATAATATTTAACTTCAAGGAACTATTAAAACAAAGATAATGACCAAGGGGAAGGAGTGAATAATTTTAACACCTTGAATTTATAAATTTAATAAAATGTTCTAAGACTTGCAATTACTTCCAAAATATAATTCTAAACTGGATAAGATACTTAATGCCAATGAAAACTACCTTTGAAGAATTTATAAATCTTGTGTCAATGTGATGTTCCTTCCTACATAAGGGTTTTTTCTCTTATGAATTTTAGTGTTTTAATTTCACTTAAAAATCAATAACTCAAGTGGAATTTATTGAATCTAAAATCAGAAAAGTAGAAACTAAAAAAAATTAAGTTTGAAGATGATATTGATGTCATAGACCCTAGATGAAGGTAGATTTTGAATTTAGAGTGTGTTTTTATTTTTCTTTTATTTTTATTTCATCTTTTTAATAGGACTGATTATTTTACCTATAATTAATTATCAAAATTCATATAAAAGATAGTTCTAAATGAAAATTCATATAGCAATAAATACTCATTTTAAAAAAATGGAACGTTTTTCTAATCTAATTATAATTTAACATTGAAACTAAAGTTTAACATATCGTTTTCTCCATACAATGCAAATGAAATTTGAAACATTTAAGAAATGTAAATTAATTTTCTTGAGCTCAAAATTAGGGTTTTCAAAATCAAAATGATTTGTTCGATTTCAATTTAGGGTTTTAGCAATTTTTTTTGTTTCAATTCAATTAAGGGTTTCAATTTATAAGCAATTGGGGTTTTTAATGCAATTTTTTCATTTCATTTCAAACTAGGATTTTCAAATTCAATTTTTTTGGTTTGATTTGAATTCAGGATTTCAAAAAGCTTGATTAGGGTTTCTAAATGCAATTTTTTTAATTCATTTCAATTTCTAGGGTTTTGAGATGCAATTTTTTTTGTTTCGTTTCAATTAGGGTTTTCAATTACAATTTTTTTTGGTTTCATCAAACAATTTAGGTTTCAAAAGCTAAATTTTAATTCTAAAATACAATTCAAGGTTCATTTTTTCATTTCTATTCAATATCTTCAGGTTTCATTCGATTTTTTCATCAATTTCTACAATTCCTCATTTCTACTATAACAGGAAATAAAATACTTAAAACAACAATTTTTTTTGAAAAAAACATGCTAAATTCATTTCTTTAATTGACAAATTCAATCAAAAGAAAAAAAATGCAAAGAAATTGGTGTTGTACGGGTACCTGGAGCTTGAGTTGGGGTCGTTGTCGCTCTGAAACTGGGATCTTGTGCACTGGTGAAAAATGCAGGTTAGTTCTATTTTTAAAAAATAAATACTATTACGAAATGGGATCCTGATTATTACAAATTGGGATCCCATTTCGTAGTAATCGGGATCCCGTTCTGTGTCCATCGGTTCAGGACCCTCTAATAAACGGGATCCCAATTTTTAAAAATCGGGATCCTGTTTGTTATTTGGGCTCAAGATCCCGAACCTAAAAGGGATCTCAATTTTTAAAAATCGAGATCCCGTTTTTAAAAATCGGGATCCCGTTTATAAAAATCGGGATCCCGTTTTTGCAATGCCGAATTCGTTTTTTTGGCTAAGGAAAAAACTTCCACGTTTCGTGGACTCAACTTTGTGCACTTACCCAAGGAATCATAGAATATAGATCTTTCGGTCCTAGATGTATCTCATTCCCTACTCAATATCATCTTTAAGATTGAAGCAATAATGGCAAAGAGAAATAATCTTATAACACTATGAAGAAATGGTCACTTACGTTTGGGTTTTCATTGACTCGCTATTCGCTAATGAAGTGTTGCTTATAGTTGTAAGTTTGTAACTTGCCTATGATCAAGGTTCTGAAGTAAGAGCTCACAAGTTTAGAACTAAACAAAATGTGTAAAAATAAATCAAAGTTTTGATTGTATTTATACCAATCCATATTTGGTGAATTTCGTGAGATTTTTAAATTGTATAGTAAAAATTTAGAAAATCTCATGTGATTATACAATGATACATTTAAATGTTGGGTGAATTAAACCTTGATAAAATACATACATTATAATTTTCAAGGCGATTATGGGCCTATGATTAGTGTGGAGTTATCATAGTATTGGTGAAATGGGTCCTCATACACAATTATTTTGTAATGTAATTGGCAAAATGTGTCTTCAAACATAATTATTTTTTATTGTATTAGCAAAATGTATCCTTATATGCAATTATTTTTAAATTTTATTGGTGAAATGGGTCCTCACACGTAGTGAACATTTAATGTTGTTGGTGAAACGTGTCCTAATACACATTGTTGTTTTAATAATATTAGAAAATATGTGGGTGATTTAATACATGATTCGAAGATTCCAGGTGAAAATATTAATTAGAACATTGGAAACGTGTTGTTTGTTATGATAAAATTATTAATTACATATGCCTCATAAAATAAATTGATGGTGAGTTGAGATGTATTAGACCGATAATTTATAAAATCTAGGCAATTTGGCCACCCCATTAGTTGCAATGTATTTGCCAATTTTGAATTGGCTGAAATGAACTATTTACCAATTAGTGAAGATTCACCACTAAAAAAATCTTGACTTGGCTCCTCTCAAGGCATACATTCACTTTTGAAACAATAGGACCCCCATTCTGAGAAAAACCCTCTCCATTTAAGGCATTATTCGAAAAATCAACTGCTTTAGCATGAACAAACAAGGACGAATAAAACCCTATCAATACATCATAAAAAAACATTTGTCTTTATCACATGATCCTCCAACCAATTCCATGATTTAGTAAAAAATAAAAATAAAATGGAATACCCCTCATAGCCCCTCCCCAAAGCTCAACTGCACCAAAAAAACCCCCACCTAATCTATTAAAATAGAAAAACCTATCCCCACACATCTATAGATCGATAAACCCCCCTCACACACCCCTCACAAGTCGAGTGCATAGGAAAAAAGAAGGGAAAGCAACAAAACTGGGGCCGACAAGCCCTAGCTCACATCATAGACCAACACCCTCAATCACCTCCCATTGTCATCAATTACACTCCAATAATAGAATAATATTTATTAGAAATTATTCTTCTAAATAGTTTTAAACTAAGGTTTATTAATAGGATCTTGTAAAGGGAAAATACTTGAGCCTTATAGAGCTCAAGGCGAGAGTAACCTTCTCTCATCGTCGCCCTAGTTTAGTCTATTTGATTATAGAAGCTTATATAATTTGTTGCTCCAAGTCCTAACATACCCTAAAGGCTATTTGAAAAATTATTTAAGTAAGCTTCCTAGAATAGATTAAGAGTACTTACATGAAAAATCACCAATAAGTCTATCCTTAGAGGAGGAGGATGTGTTACAAAAGGTGGCAATAAAATAGGATATTTTACCCCTATTTGATAATGTTAAGGCAATATTGGAGGTTATGGAGGTGGACATTAGGACTCTAGTTGAGGAAGTGAAAACTTTGATGGTAGATGCTCAAACTTTGGAGGAATTTTGGCAAGATATTTAGATGGCAAGGAAACATATGATGTTTTCATAGCCCAAGAGCATGATGGATATTATTCGTGGGTACAAAATTCCATTGCTAAAAAATGATAAGTTGGTAAGGGTGGCAAGGCATGTTGAGTTAATCAATAGCATAAAATTTAATGGTTTAGGTAAAGCTACTAGTTTGGTGGTTCTTGTGGTAGAATTAAGGTTCTCTCAAGGAATGAAGTGTATAGAAGGGCCTACGATAGAAGGTTAACTATGCTACCTAATTCATTATTGGCTTGTTAGGGTATCTCTTCTTTATCCTAATGTATTTGTGTCATGCCTTTGTATTTTTGTGTCATGATATATACGTTGGATGGTTTGTAAATGTGATTAGGTATGGTTTTATAATACTATTTATGTTTATGCATGGATATAACTTATTCTACCATAAATAAAAAAATAAAAAACTTACTCTACCATAAGATTATTTATGTAGGTGTATTGATAATTATGTTGTATATTATTAGTGGTAGTTGTGATAACCCGCACTAATATAAATCTAATGTATTATCTAAAAAATAATTAATTAGAAGGAAAATAAATAGACCTAACATTTAATTTTTTAACTTAGATTATATGGATAAATCATGTTTCCAATCTAATTCATTTACACAATATTAAAAATCTAATCTTAAATTAAAAATCGATAAATATAAATTATTAAAAGGGGTGACCCTTTGTTTAAATGGTAGGGCTTCTTGCTTGTAGTGCTAACAAACAAGGTTCAAACCTCACAAGGTCACTCTTTGTCGTGTCAAAAATTGAGATTGGGGGAGACCCTATGGTCAAATGGTGGGGCTTCTTGCTTGTAGTGCTAACAACCAAGGTTCAACCTCACGGGATCGCTCTCCACCGTGCCAACAATTGAGATTGTTTAACCTCAATTTTTTGGAGTGAATATAAATTGTTCATGAATATAAAAGTCTTGTTCCCAAGATGGGAACGATGGGGCGAAAAAATGCACGGGAGAGAAATTTTTCGAGGGAGGGGGGGGGGGGGAATCCCTAATTCAAAGGAGTTGGATTCCGAAGGAAAGGCCGTCACTGGAGAAAAGAAGGGAGAGGTTGGCATAAGGGATGCACATTGCAAAGCGGCTTGCCACCGATCATTGTGACTATTGACATCTCTGAAGAAGCCCTTGAGGATGTCACCATGGAAGATCTGGCGATAATTTGTAGGGTTGTTGGTCCTTGATCAGATTGAAATACAATTAGATCCTGGATCGATGCGAATTGGAAGGAGGTAGAGATAGTCAAATTCTTTCCTAAAGGATTCTTCGTCACAATCTTCCTATCTTCAAAAGCTCGAGAGGACACCCACAAAGATGGTTTATGGAAGATTGATGAACATCTGCTGTATATGCAAAAATGGTGCCCTAATTTTAATCCTGTAAAACATGATCCTTATGACAAGCTGGTATGGATAATATTGTACAATCTACCGCTAGAATACTAGGCAGAGGAAAGGTTGGTGAAAATTGGGAGATCGTTGGGAACCCTGGGTGTTGCAGACACGAAGATCATTGAGGGTGATTCTTACATATATGCTCGACTCAAGATCGCGGTAGTAAGGAAGATTCCCAAGGAGATTTTGTTGTGTGTGAGCAGTGAACATTGGGTGTAATAGGTGGAGGTGGAGGAGGAGAAGTTTTACCGTACTAGATGCAAAGGGAGAGATCATACTATAGATAACTATCAGAGAGCTCCAAGAACAAAGAAGGTTTGGAAGCTGAAAAGTGTTGTTCGCGAGGATCCTATTTGGTGTAATACGGGTTTAGTTTCAAGGTCACTTGAAACTCCTCCGAAGGGGGCCTCAAGCCATGGTGGTACTGCTCCTTGTTTGGCTATGGTTCCATTTGATCCGGTGGGTCTGCTGGCCACAAGGATGAATTGTGTTGTTGGTGGTGAAATTGATCGAACTGGCATGGATTGCACTATTGATCGAACTGACCTAGATGAAATCATGTTCTCTGGGGCATTGGACAAGATGACGAAGGGGGGTCTTGGAGGAGGGGCCATCAGACGGGGAGGAGGATTTTGTAACGAAGGATGAATTGGAAATAATCGATTTGAGGAGCATAAGCCAGTCGGTGGTTAGGATCTTGGACAGGTCAAAGAAGGGTCGGGGGAGGAAGTCTAACAAGCAGAAGAGGGAGGAAGAAGCCAAGGAGAAGGGTCTCCAAAGCATAAAAGTTTTTTTGACATCCAAGGGAGTTGAGGCCTCCCTTGGACAACAATGAGGATCTTAACATGGAATGTTAGGGGCCTATTTGCCCATGACAAACAACGCTTGATCAAGCATCACTTAGATAGAAAAAACACAGACATCATTCTCCTTCAAGAGACAAAAATTAGTGCTTTGGAGGGGGATAATTTCACTAACTATTGCAAACCAAGGAAAGGTATTTTCAGTGACTTGATTGGTTCGACGAGGGGGTTGGGGATATTGTGGTCCCTGAACATTGTGGACATCAGTCTAATCGAATCAAGCCTGAATTGGCTATTTGGTTGGGCAAAATGTAGGATGGCGAATCTGGAGTTTCCAATATTTAATGTCTATGGGCTGGTAGGGACTGAGGACAAATTGAAGGTTTGGAAGGAAATCATGGCCCGGGTGGATTAGATATCCAACAACTTGCTTATCTTGGGGAGGACTTTAATGCAATACTGGACCTAAAGGAAAAAAACAGTGGCCTGCAAAAGGTTAACATGATGATGCTTGATTTCAGAGAGTTTGTCTCTGACTTAGCGGTGGTGGATTGTGTGCCTAAGAACAAAATTTATACATGGACAAACAGGAGGATAGGTTTCACCAATATTGCAGAGAGACTCAATCATTTTCTTTTGGGTTTGGGGTGGTGGCGGGATGCTTTTAGCTGTAGTGCCAACATTGTTTCCATCTTCGTTTCAAATCATTTTTTGGTGCAGCTGGACTTGGAGTTAAGAGAAAGACCTACAAAAGGTCATTTGAAATTTGAATTGATGTGGTGGCGGGATCAAGACTTGTTAAAAAACTTGGAAGAGTGGTGGGGTGAGAAGCTTTGTTGCGGTGGCTTGGTTAGCTTTCGCTTGGTCAAGGGATTAGGATTTATAAAAGAAAAACTCAGAGAATGGAATAAGGACAAATTTAAAAATATTTTCTTTGAAAAGGAGACTGTGGAAGCAAAACTGGAACAGTTAAATGAGTTTGTTATCTAATTCGGAATGACGGCGAAGGAATTTGAACGAGAGAAGGAACTTAAAGGTAAACACTCGGAGTTGCTAGCTAGAGAGGAAATGTTTTGGAGAGACAAGGATTGAGAGAATTGGCTGAAAGATGGCGATGCGAATACAAATTTTTTTCACACGGGCACCCGCGCTCGCTGAGCATATAACAAAATTAAAATATAAGGTTGGAGGATGGCAGGTGGTAAATGATAGGGACAATTTGGAGTTGGAAGCAGTTAGATTTTTTGCACAATTGTTAGATGGAAAGGATGCAGCCACAACAAGGGACCACGACTTACTGAACTGCATTCTGAAGTTGGTGAGTAAGGTAGACAATGACATGCTTGTGGCACCGTTCACTATGGAGGAAGTACGGGTGGTCGCCTTCGATCTGAATCTAGACAAAGCGCTGGGGCCAAATGGATTGTCAGCCAAGTTTTTTAAGAAATGCTAGAAATTCGTCGGTACAAAAGTATGGAGATTTGTGGAGGACTTCAGGAAAACAAGAAGTTTTTTAGGGACATAAACAACACTGTAATCACATTAATCCCAAAGAAACCTGTTTGTACTTCCTTCGCTGACTACCGGTCGATCTCAAATTATGCAACACAATATACAAAATCTTGGCAAAGGCGATGGCTAACAGACTGAAGAAGGTCATGGGATCGATTATAAGTGAGGAACAAAATGGGTTTACCCCGATAAGGAAATTATAGATAGTATAATCACAACTGCTGAAACGTTGCATACAATTGCATCTGAAAGAATGAGGGGTATGCTATCAAGATCGATGTAAGAAAGGCCTATGATAGGGTGAATTGGTCTTTTCTTCTCGAGGTGTTGGAGAGATTTGGCTTCTCGAGCAGGTGGAGGGAAATGGTAAGGATGTGCATCTCATCCCCTCGCTATTCTATTTTCGTGAATGGTTCTCTTTGTGGTTTTTCGGTGCCTCTAATGGACTCCTTCAAGGAGATCCTCTCTCTCCCTTTTTGTTTGTTATTATGGTGGAGGCATTAGGAAGGGAAATTAGACATGTTTAAAGGAGGCTGGTAGGTGGAAAGGAATTCAGATTGTTGAGAACATGGAGTGCATCACCCATACCCAATTTGTGGATGACATGATGTTATTTGGGGAGGCGATCACTGTCAGTGAGGGTGAAGCCATTAAGGGCGCCCTGGACAAATATATCGGAATGTCAGAGTAGATCTTGAACAAGGAAAAATCAAAGATATTTTTCCTCAACATGAAAAAATCACTCCAGAAGCAAATATCTAAGGTGCTTGGATTTTTGATTGGCTACCTACCGGCGAAACACTTGGGGTTCCTGTTGTTTCAGGGAGTGGGTAGGTCATCCTTATGGGAGGACCTGTTAAGCCAATGCAGGAATAAATCAGAGTCTTGGAAAACTAAATGGTTTTCCTTCGCTAGCAGAATTCAGATGATCAGATCGGTCTTGTCTATAGTTCCCATTTATGCAATGCCTTGTTTTGAACTCCCTAACAAAGCTTTAGGGACTTTGTAAGGGTTCTTGAAGAAATTCCTGTGGGAAGGTACAAAGGAAGTGAAGAAGATTCCTTTAATTCGATGGGAGATTGTGTGCAGTCAGAAAAAGGATGGGGGAATCGGGATAAGGAGAATGGAGCTCCTTAATTTCGTATTGGGCGCTAAACGCAGTTGGAAACTCTTCGGGGATCCTGACAGACTTTGGTGTAGAATTATTCGAAACAAGTATTTGGACAGCTTGGACCCGATGCGGATCATGACGATGGAAAATTCGACTGGTGGTTCGGCTATATGGAAGTTCATTTGGGAAATCAGAAGATTAACCACAAAGCATCTCTCGTGGAGGATTGGGGATGGGCGATCGACGAAGTTTTGGAATGACTCATGGAATGGCCTGGAGTCATTGGCCTTTAGATTTAGTGCAAATGATTAGATAAATCATGTAATCGAGGTATTTGGTAGTAAGGTGGCAGATTATGTCAAACATTCGCAGGTGGTTGGGGTGAAAGCTATGAATGGGTTGACTTTGGAGGTATGAATATTTCGGTGGACGACCTATTAAGCCTCCAGGAGGAGCTGGGTAGGTGCAGGATTCGGTTGTCATCTGAAGCTGACGAATTAATATGGTGTGGATCAAGGTCTAAAGAATACTCGGTAAAATTGGGGTATGAAATTCAACGGGCTGTGAGTGTTGCTGGCTATTGGTATTTGAAGCTATGCTGGAATTCCCGCTTCTCCCAAAAGCTGGGGATTTCCTATGGTCTGCCCTGCACAAAAAGGTTTTGACGGGAGATAGATTGATCAAATTTGGGATCCAGGGGCCATCCATGTGCCCTCTCTGCTGTGCAGATGGGGAGTGGGTTGACCACATTCTCTTTTCATGCCCCTATGCATCCGAATGCTGGGACTGGTTGCAATGGTCGCTAGGATGGAGTGCACCTAGACAACAAGATTTGAAAGATTTCTTATTAGGCTAGCCGATAAAGTCGAGTAAGGATCTTTGGTGTGAAGTATGGTCGGTGGCGCCTTCTTTGGTTGCCTGGCACCCGTGGAAAGAGCGTAATCGGAGAGTCCTTAACGATCGATCGATGTCCTTCGATGAGCTTATTCGGAATATGGAACAAAGCATATGCGATCTTGTCAATGCTAAATGCAGGGTCAAGCGTGATACAACTTTTTCATTATGGGATAATGAATTAAGAAAGAAATTGGACTTGCTCTGCCCCTCAACTATGATTGAACCGAGCAATAAGAAGCAAAGGAATATGGTACACTGGATCACGCCTCGGGTGGGAAGTGTTAAGCTCAATTTTGACGGTGCGACCTGGGGCAACCGGGGTTCGGGGGGCTGGGGTGGTCATTCGAGACACGAATGGCTAGTGCATATGGACAATGTCGATGAAGTTGGGGGTGACTACCAATAATGTGGCCGAAATGGAGGCGTTGGCCTCGGGTCTTAGGTTGTGCTTGAAGAAGGATTTGCGGGTGGTAGATATTAAGGGGGACCCCATGTTGTGCGTTGAGGCTGCGAGGAAGAAAAAGGTGGTGAAGTGGAAACTGAAGGGTGGACTGCATGAAATATGTCGCATACTTGACGTGATGGAGGATTTCACTATACAACATGTAAATAGGGAGGCCAACAAAGCTGCTGACGTGATGGCCAACATGGGGGTTGACATGGAGGCCAAGGTGGAGATATTCAAATGACATAATGTTACCGAGAGGTTGGCGGAGATGGTTAGGGATGATATGATGATGGATAGTTGACAGGTACTGTAATTCAGGGCCGTGTTGATGCGTTATGTTCTTCACAGGGCTCACGGGTTGATGAATCTGCTTGGAGGCGACATACGTCTTTCTTGGGGCGGGTGACTTGGAACAACAGTGGCCAAATGGTGTCTCTCTGATGGTAGGATGTCGAGTCATATTTGTAACCAATATGGCGAACGATTTGTTGAATCCATTTCTGTATTCTCGTTGGACGGAAGCCTGCCAGATATTGCCTATATGTTCTTGGGGTGGTGGTCCGATTTCGGCATGCAAAAATGGTTGTTCATTTTGGTGTGTATTGCAAGTGTTTGGGTGGTGTGGGGGAGAGGGAAACAATCAACAAACAGATTCGTTTCCTCTTCCCCAAGGCGCAAGATCGAGAGGTTGAAGCGATCAAAAAGGTAGTCAAAGATATCTTCTGGAGCGGGCCACACACCCACGACAGGCAGGTTTTGGAAATATTTTACACCAACTACGTGCAGGTGCTGGGCGCTGGGTTGTGGGGCATGCGTGTTGCTCTCAGATATGGGAGAGACGAGACTTATCTGCTGGTTTGCGAGGCTATCGATCGGGTGCCCACTGATCCTGAATTTAGACTGGCAGTCAGCATACTCAGCCTCAACCAGGACAAGAAAAAATAGAAATTACATAAGGCCTGGAAGTTGTTCAGGAATGGGGTCGAACAAAAGTATAATATAAGTGACTATACAGTTCATAGAGGCCAATCCCGGTTTGATTGAAGAAATGTGGTTGCTAGGTTGGTAGATGTGGCGGATGGCGTTGACTATCTATATCATTGATGCTGTATGACTGTTGTAACTTTCATTTCAAATTAATAGAGGGATTACCCTTTTGGTAGCACTTACCTATCTCTATATATTGTTAAAATAAATATAAACAAAATCAAATTAAATTAATATTATTTATCAATTCTCACATAAAATACATAATATATATATTAATCATTGAATGCACAAAATAAAAGACCTCTTATTAAAAATTGTAAGACTATAACTATATATTTAGTCATAGGCTATATATAGTGTGAGGTTTGAGTTGATTAAACAAGTCTCACTGCATACAAATCACTATTGAATCATTGAAAACAAGTTTCAGTTGTTAATCATTTGATTTAGTGGTAAAGGCCTCCAAAATATCATGTAAAAGCTTCCAAAATCTCACTTATCACATAAAAACTAAATGAATATTAATTTGACAACTACTGAAAACATTCTATTTCCACTTACAGTATTTTTTTGTCAATTTAATGACAACCTTTTTTTTCATTTGCAAGTCAATTTTAAAATCTGCACAGAATGAGTGTCACTTTTTTTTTCAATTTAATGACAACCGTTTTTTTTCATTTGCAAGTCACTTTTAAAATTTGATGACCCAAAGTGATAGAACAGTAAAATCTGCACAGAATGAGTGTCTAAAAGTTCAGACCGATTAAAGGGACCAATGATTCACGTGATTGAAAAAGCACAAGAGTTTCTGGTCGGTACATAATGGCGTTACTCGTTTGGTCAGTACAAAATTTATGATGTACCCATGTGCTTAATACCCAAGTACTATTGAACAAATATGCTTATTTAAATATAAAATCAGCTTGGTTAAAGGTTTGCATTATTGATCAATAGCTCCCAAGTTTGTTCAGGTGGGAGACTGAGAGGGAGAACATAAAGAGTTTCCGTAGCAGTCACTGTTATTGCATAGAAAGAAGCAAGCATATTGATGTCGGAAGAAGAGGCCCTGTATTTCAAATGGATGGACGTTCAATCAAAAGTCTTTCACTCTGACATTGGGTGCTGCTCCCTGTGTACGGAACCAGATCCTCCAGATCTTAGTGCCTGCACTTGCTCGATAACTTGAAAACTTAATTGTAACAGTGAAATAAGAAAGCAGAAACGGAAACAGGAAACGGAAACGGATTTTTGACCGAAAATCAGAGCTGGTTAAGCGCGGCCTATAAATTCAGTGGGGACAGGATGCACATGTCCTCTTATGAGCAGCGGTAAAAACTAGTTATAGGTATAGGTATAGATGATGAAAAGCCTTAAAGATGCTCACAAGAGAAAGAGAGTTTGATGCGATGGAGAGTGGAATGGTCGGTGCGCCAATACTTTTCTCGCATGCACGCAACAGAAAGCAATGCCTTCCATTAGATTTGAAGCAGCAGATTTCATGTCCAAGCAAAGTAAGGAAAAGGAAAAGTCACGGTCGTTACAGAAAGAATTTGCCATCAATGCGCCTGCTGTTATCGTCGTCGACTTTGGGCGTTTCTGCTTTAATGATCGGGAAGGCCGACTCCAAACCATTTCCGGCGCCTGATCCGTGTAAGTGTGAGTACCCCTCCGGGTGCTGTCCTCCATTCATGAAGGGAGCAACTGCGGTGGACTTCAAATTTCCCACCTCCCTCCCCATGCGGACCCGCAAAGCGGCGCAAGTGCACTGCGCATACTGCAATGGAGTGGGATCTGCGCAAGTGCCTTTTCTCTATTTCTACGAGCGCATTTTGGGATCTCTCATCGACGACGACACCTTTGCGCAGCCCTTGTGGAAGTGGGATCTCTCATCGATTTCCCCCATCTACAACAAAAACAGGGATGAATGTCAGCAGCCTCCCACGCTTCTCAATCTGCAAAGCCCAAAGAGCTGCGATAGTGGCAATGTGGAGTCCAACTATGCAAACTTCTATTCACACATGAAGTCTGGTGCGGGAACGGCAGAGCTCTTCCACGGTATGCCACGGTATGCCTCTCAGGTGAGCTAAATTTATTGTTAAATTAGTATAAATATATTTTTTTTATTTCAAAAATTGGGTAGTCTCTCTTATAAACTATAGTGTGGTAATTTTTTTTTTCATGTAATTGATGACGTGACATGTTCTTTTTGGATCATTAAAATATAAAATAATAATATTTATCAAAAATAAAAAAAAAATTATAGTGGGGTGGGGATCCTCTTGATGAATATTTTTATTTTTATTTTTAAGAATTAGTATAAATATTATTATTATTATTTTTAATTATTTTATTTATTGAACAATTATTTTTATTTACTTAAAATTAATTTATAGTATTATTTATTAAATATGTTCGCTGTGTTTGAGTGTTTTTTAAATATAGAGAATAATTTTGATCTTTTTCAGCAATAATATTTAGAATAAATGGTTGTTTATCTATTTTATAAAATTTAATTTTTTTATTATGTGTAAAAATATAAGAAAAAGATAGGGGAGAGGGGCTAGTAGTTGTGTGGGCTAATTTTGTCAACATGTAGCGATTGATTGGAGTATTGTAGAACCTTCATTAAAAAAAAATGTGGACTGACCTTTTATCTATTATAACTAAGGTTTGACGGTGTGACTCATCATGCAACTCGCCACATCAGCACATCTATGAGAAGTGTCTATTTTTGAAAGTTTTGGCCAAAATTTAATCATATTATTATTTAAAACAAAACTAATATGCAACCTAAATGAACCAAATAGCTATTGGTAACCATAAATCTTTGATATCTCTAACTTTTACATTCAACACATATAGACCAATAGTTGAATGCAAAAAAACTTTTTTGTTGTTATAGAAACAACACATAATTATTTAAACTACAACTTATATAAAACAGAAATGGACCTACAGTTGAACGTTAAAACTTTTTGAAAATCCTTCACCTTTAGTGGGAAAATACATGATATTTATTGTGATCACCTTTTATATTTGTGATAGAACAAGCTATTAATATGAAATACTCCAATGCTTGTACATTGCTACCCTAATAGTTGTACACATAAAAACAATATTTTTTTACTATGATAACTATTCTTGTTTAAATGAGTGTCTTATTTTATTAAATGAGTATTTTATTTTATAAATGACACACAAGTATAGTGGATAGTTATGATATTTTATTTGAGACAAAAAAATACTTATTCCACTTTTCATGAATGTATTTATGTTTTTTTAATATAACATTCAAATGTTCTCATGTGTTCAAGTATGGGTCCATTTTGATCAACATTTGGTTAATTTTTTATTTACATGTGGACTATTTATTTACAATATGTGGTAAGACTGAGTATTATAATCACCATTGGACTATTGGACTCTGCATTGCACAACTACTAGCCCCTCTCCCCTATAAAAAATAAAACAAAGAAATTTGTGTAGTTATATAACATTTTTAGTCAATAGGTTATATATATAGGGTTAGATTTGACCCTGAAACAAGTCTCACACTTGCAAACCACCGTTGAGTAATCGAAAAATAAGTTTTAGCTATCGTTTAATGGTAAACCAGTTGCTATTTAATGGTAAAAGCTTCCAAAATATTGGGTGAAAGCCTCCAAAATCTCACCATCCAACTAGATAGGAACATTCTATTTACATTTGCAATGTTTTTTGTAACTTTCTTTTTTCATTTGCATTGCTTTATGTTTTAAATCTGTATGCAAATATTTCAAAATGAGATAATACTTAATTTTTTTAAGGAAAAAATCTAGATTTGTCTAAGTTTATTGCATTCCATTAATTAGCACTTTTTATTAATCTTTTAATCTAGGTACATACAACTAGAATTTGCAGCACATAGCATCCATACACACCCATGTACAAACATGTACTTTCAATACAAATATAAATGTAAATAATTTAAAGAAAACATTTCAATACAAAATAAACATTAAGTGTATTAATGTGTTTTATTGGGTTGTACTATAATAAATTTTAAAGATATTTATTTAATTAAATTCAAATTAAAAATATAATTTTTTTTTAATTTATTTGTTATTTTTATTTTAGTAATATAAAATTATTTTATGAGTAATATTTTTATAAATTATATTTTTTTCAAATAAATTTTTTAAATATATAATTTTAAAAATAAAGATAAAATAATTATTTATAATTTTTATATGTAGATAAGTAACATTGATCTTTGGGTGGAGAATCTAGTTCGATTGGGTAAAACATTCTCTTGGAGGGAAGAAGTCAAAAGGTCTAGTCTCCCCTTTGTCTCTGTGGTATAGAGGACGTGTCACCGGTCCAATGAAAAGTTTACTAGACGCACTGCAGTTTATAGGAGGACTACTTTAGAGACACATATATATATATATAGACTATTATTTATATATTTGATATTTATGATTTTTATATATAGATGAGTGGTATTGCCTCTGAAATAAATGCTAACTTTACCATTACTATTAAACACAACACTCTATCTTGACATATATTCACCACTCAATACATAGATAAGAAATAAAGCAAATTATTACATTATTGAATAATAATAATATCCATTGAATTTTGGAGTTGTCTGTTCAATATAAATAAAAATAAAAATAAAAAATAAAAAAACTGTTCGTTAGTCAATAGGCTCTTATCTCAAAGCTAAGCGAGAAGAGACGTTGCTTCTAAAACATGACTTTGAATGGTTTTCAATAGATTACCTGTGTGAGCTGTGGGAGAATTGAGATATCCTCCTTTTGTAGAACGTTCAACAAACAAAGGCATCCCAAGTAAATCAGGTGCCCTGTTTTACTTGCCTAAAAAAAATATTTATGTTTGCAAGGAAATCCATAACAATAGTTTGTCAATGGAAAAATCAATGCTGAAACGCACTCAAATTCCATGCATACCAAGCATTAATTGGGATCATAAAAATTGGTATGCTGATGGTGGCAGTAGCATCAACCCAATTTCTTCTGGTTATGGGGTTAATTACAATTTCAAAGGGACCTCTGTTAACCTTCCCCTGCATTCAGTTTTGAAACCCATTTTGTTTACTGCAAAAGGCCCAGTCAAATCTAATAAAAGAGGTCTGTTGTGGGTGCATGTTATCAGAGCTACAAGGTAAGAAAGTGTTGGTTGATCCCAGAAGAACGTTTCTTTTTTTCTTAATAGCCAAATAAATGTAATTGTCTGAACACATCTACTGGCATAATTTTTAGAAGTCTCAGCATTTTTTAATCTTATCACAGCTCTTCAGATAAGGGAGGAGACGATGCCCCTGATCAAAGCAAACATTCTAACAGTGTATTTTCTGTGTAAGTAACTCAATTCAACTTTGCATTGAATTCCCAAACTTATTCTTCACAACAGAGATATCTATGTTTGGATTAAAGAGTAACAATATTGTTAAATGTTTCTGGATTAGATTGTGTCAGTATTTTTGCATCAACGTTTTGGATCACACTCCGTGATCCATCATCAGGATAGTAGAGAACATAAGGAGTAAAATGAAAAGTTACAGACCAAGAAATACATAAAAATGAAGGAGAAGGAAGATGAAAGAGGTTGGCACAAGAAACAAAGCAAAAAAGTGGACTAATTGACCACAATGTTGGAAAGCAAAAATAAAAGAAAAATATGAAAGAGAGATAAAAAAGGCCTAAAAAAGAGAAAATTGAAAAGAAAGACCAAAAAACTAAAAAGAGAAAAACAAAAAGAAGTAAATCTATATACATGTTATTTGATACTAAAAAGAAATAGAAGGAGAAAATGAATATAAGAAAGTGCAAAATACTATTAACTAGAAAATAAAACAACTTATTAATTTATGATAAAAACGAAGTCAAAAATGTTAATATAATATGTATCATAAAAATATACACATAAAAAGATTGACAATTAAATAAATAGGGATTGAATTACAAATCAAATAATATGAACTAGCAATCACACCTTGGTGTGCAATGGGTACGTCGAAGAGGTGTAGAAGGTCATTTAGAAAATAAATGGTCTATTTTTTTTGCATAAAGTTGTGTAGTACATGAGGTCAATTGGTAGGCCATTTGTCAAATGATGTTGTTTGAACAAAGGTCTCAACGGAGAAGTGATAGCTTCAAATCAACTATGCATCCACTTACATGGATCTAAACACGAGTGAAATAAAACCTTTGAATCGAGAATATAATCAATCTCCATTACTGATAGGCTCATGTTATGTTAACAATATGGAGAGAGGGAGGGAGAGAGATGGATAGGGATAGAAAGAGGGAGAGATAAGGGGGAAGAGAGAGGGATAAGGAGATAGAGCTAGGGGATAGAGATAGAGAGGAAGATAGTGATAGAGATGTAGATGGAGATGGAGAAGACGATGGGTATGGAGATAAGAAGAGGGAGAGATAAAGAGATAGAGGAGAGAGGAGTATATAGAGATAGAAGAGATAAATATATAGGAGAGAATGAGAAAGGGATATATATAGAAAGATAAAGATAGAGATATGAAATGATATATAGAGAGAGACAGGGGTTGAGAGAGATGGAGAGATAGAGATAGAGAGCCAACGATATATATATATATATATATATATATATATATATATATATATATATATATATATATAAGGTCTAGGAAGAGGGAGAGGGAGAGTGAGGAGGAGAGATGGATGGATAGAGAGAGGGAGAAATGTCTATAGATAGAGGGAGAGAGAGGATGATAGAGGTAAAGATGAAGATAGAGGGAGAGGAAGAGAAATAGATAGTGAGATAGAGAGAGGAAGAGATAAAGATAGAGAGGAAGAGATAAAGAGATATAGAGAGAGGGAGATAGAAATAGAGGGATATAAAGAGAGGGAGAGAGAAAGAGAGATATATATGGGAAGAGAAAGGAGAGGGAGTGATAGGGAGGGTTTGATGAAACAATCACTGTTCCATGCTCTGGATCTTACTTGGAAGAGCTCTATGGTGTCACACTCCACCACCTTAACCTGTAGGACATATTGCTTGTTTAGGTTCCCCTGGTTCACCTTGCCAACCCAGCTACCATGACAAATCCTACCTACCAAGCCAACCTTGGTACAATGCTTCAACTCTTCCTTAGCCCTTAATCCACCCTAAAGGCTAACATACTACAAGAACTAAAACTTAGCTTTGCAAGGGTGTGGAGATGTTTCCAATAGCTTCAATCCATCCTCCTAGGGTTCTGGAAGGTCCACCAAGCTCCATTTACAAGTCGCTTCCACCAAACCCTCATTTAGGGTTAAAAAGGTTACTAGCCTAGGAGCCCCAATTAGGTCTCCATCTCCGAGAAATCAGGCTTGTTCTTCTAAGTTCTCCAAAGAACACCCCAATCTTTCTTTGAGGTTCTTAGTGCCTATGCCCACCTCTCAATGATTTTTGGGATCTTAAGCCTCCACTGCTCGTACAGTACCCCAAACTGGAAATGAGCAAAAACTTAGGTTATTGTAGGTCTTCCTTGTCTTCTCTGCAGACTGTTAAGGATTCCTCTCACCAAACGGGTTGATGGAGCTTCTTCCTCCTTGCTATGCCTTGGCAAGGGATATACCTGCCCTCTCCAAACCGTGATTTGCCAGGAGATGGACACCCCTGCAAGTCAAGTGCTCTGCACTTCTTGTCTTTCCTAGCCGGACACTATCAGGCTCGCCTAGGAGAAGATTTCCACAATGATACCCTGACTTCTACAAACTCCTAATCCTATCCTATTTACAGACATGGAGCCTAGTCACAATTCCCAAAGGCCCGTACACTATGTATAGTGGGAATGTGAACTAAACCTCCATTCTTCACAGACTGCCAGTCAGAACAACAAATTGAAAGAAACCAAACTAGCTACAAAACAACGCTTGGAAATTGAACACACTAACAAAATAATGCCACACAAAGCTACAATAACAACTACACTACATTCTATCTCACCTACAGTATCCAATTCAATCCATTCAAGCACTATACAATGCCAAAATCAGAAACTCTCACATTAACACCACTGTTCTCATTTTAATTTCAAAATTTCCAATACTCCCAACGCTTCCAACCTTGCTCTCAGGTCGAGGCACACCCTATATAGGTCAACAAGAGTAGTTATGCCTCCCCTTGGTCGTGCATTTCAGTTACAAAGTGGCAAAATTGCAAAAATGCAGCATTTTGCAACTTGTGCCAATTTCTAGCAAACTTTTGTAAATGAGTTCCAAAAACTCATTAAGCCTTTCCACACCTTATCCTAATGATCACTAAGGATCAAGACATGTCCCTAAGCCTCTAATTCTTTCTCATCTACTCTATGGTCAACATGACCTTCAAGGAAAATATACCAAAAACAAGAATCAAAACTAGATTGCCTAGTGTTTCCTAGGTGCTCCTGCACTAGGGAGAGGTAGAGATAGAGAGATAGGAAGGATAGGGAGGGAGTGAGGGAGAGAGATAGAGAGAGCGAGGGAGATAAATGGAGAGAGATAGGTAGGGGAGGGAGAGTCAAGAGGGGTGAGAGAGGGAGAGAGATAGGTAGATGGGGGAGAGAGAGATAGGTAGATGGAGAGAGAAGAGGGGGAGATAGGGAGAGAGATAGGTAGAGATAGGTAGAGAGAGATAGAGAGGGAGAGACAAGAAGTCAAAGAGTGAGGAAGAGAGGGAGAGATAAAGATAGGAGATGATATAAAGAGATAGAGAGGGATAGGGAAAGAGATAAAGAGATAGAGAGAGATGTAGGGAGATAAGGAGATAGAGGTAGAGAAAGATATGGATAGAAAGAGA
Source organism: Sequoiadendron giganteum (assembly GCA_007115665.2). Lineage (NCBI taxonomy): Eukaryota > Viridiplantae > Streptophyta > Pinopsida > Cupressales > Cupressaceae > Sequoiadendron > Sequoiadendron giganteum. The sequence goes on from CM021106.1 coordinate 397,658,615, forward strand.
TAGAGAGGAATGAGAGGGAGATAGAGAGAGAGAGAGATAGATATATTGAGTAGGAGAGATGGAGTGAATAAGAAAGAGAGAGGGGAGGGAGATGGAGAAACATAAAGATAAATATATAGGAAGTGATATATGGAGGTAGAGAGAGGGATATATTGAGTAGGATAGATGGAGGGAGAGGGAGTGAATGAGAGAGAGAGAGGGGGGGAGGAGGGATAGATAGAGACAGGGAGGGAGAAATAGGGAGTGTGTGTGTGTATGAATTACAAAGAGATAAAGAGAGAGATAGGGAGGGAGAAACATGGAGTGTGTGTGTTAGTGAGAGAGACATAGAGAGAGATAAAGAGGGAGAGAGAGATTAATAGATAGATAGAGAGGGAGGGAGAGATTAATATATAGATAGGGAGGGAGAGAGAGAGAGAGAAGGAGAAGAGAGAGATGGAGACTAAGACGTATAGAGATATGTAGAGAGATAGATCAAGAGGTAGAGGGAGAGAAGAGAGAAGATATGTTCATATAAAGGGAGAGACTAATTATTAAAGTGCCATGATAATGGTTCAACATTTTGCATTTATAACATCTAACAAAATCCCTTTCTATTGTGATATATGCTATACCCTATTCTAGAGCTTGCTCCAAGTGTCACTCATTAGATTGAAGTTGACAAAATAGACCATATGATTTCTCTGTAAATAGAATAGGTTTCATGTTATAAAGTTTCATTACCTTTTGACAAAGTATAATTTTTTAATATTTTTATTATATAATATTATATTAATATTTTAATTTTATATATTTACTATTATATTAGTATATTTTTTTTAATATATTATTATTAATATTAGTAGTATATTATGAATATAAAAATTATTATATTATTCTTAATATATAATAATAATTTTAATATTCATCCAATTGCAACGTCCTCTTATATCAATCTTCCTCTTTTACTCAAATTTAATTGTGTCCTAAGAACCTATCCAACATGGACTACTTCAGTCTATAAAATCTAGTGCATGCAGGGGAGTAGATAGTGAACCTTCAATGAAGCTTTATTAAGATATCTAAAGTCAAAACATTACTTAATAATTTATCCATTCTTCTTCTTGACTAAGACCAAATTTGAAACCTAGAAGAAATGTTTGTTTCGAAATGATCCTTGATTCAATCAATTTTCTAAGTTCCTAATTTATCAAAGGATCAAATTTGGAATTGATTGGTCTTTGCTATTGTCTTACTAGTTGCCTATTTGATAAACGCTTTTATTTGTTCATTATGAATTCAATCTAACATGCTCTTATGTTTAGAGTAAGTAAAACATTTGATAAGTTAATATTTACTTCCAATATAAGCGTATGCTTAGAACAAAATGGTTCTATAGAGGGTTCGGGTATCTATTTTCATCGAGCTGGAGGTCTGTTGAAAAAAAAATAATTATGCTGCAGGATTAATTGAAATCTTTCTCTGAAAAATAACAACCCCTATCTTTTAAGGCTGCAGATTTCAGCTGGTGAAATTGAGATGGGGCTAGTAATTTCCTATAAACTGGAGCTAAGAGTTAGTGATAAGACATTCACTGTTAATCTGAGGATCCATGATCTGTCTTATCATTCACTGTTAATCTGAGGATCCATGATCTGTCTCAAATATTGAAGATGTTTCAAGCCCTTGCCCAAGGCTTCAACCATAATGCAAGAACTGTTAATGAAGCCTCTCGAAAGCATTTTTCATATCCAACTTTTGAAGAAGCCCTTGCTATTTGCAGACTTTATTTTCAATTTTTAATTTGGAGATGCGATAGTATGCTCTATCTTTTTTATTACAAGTATTTTTGTGTCAGTTATTTATTAATTTGTATAGTCATTTGCAGGAAAAAATTGAGGGAATTGCATTCTTTGTTTTAAGAGCAAGTTGATTGAATTTGATGGTTGTAAGGTATTTAAATTGAGATACATTATTATACTCGGTTTTTACTCTTTGGTATTGGAAATTTGTATATCAGATTTCATCTATGATGGTTTAATTATTGGATTCAGTTGTTTTACGAGTAGAACTTGAAGTGCTTGGATGTGAGCAGATGGGGCCTATATCTTAGCCAGAGATGTATCAGTTTATTCTGTTTCAAAATTATTTTTAGTTTTATTTATATTGAATTAGAGATCCGATGTTCTCTATTTGAATAATATTTTGTAGTACACACATCCTTTTCACTTGAAAATGTTGATGCTTTCTATGATTGGCAGATTTGCAAGGATGAGATATCTTTAGGGAGTTTTTGAGTGTTCCATTTGTTGAATGTGTAATGCTTGTTTGATTGTATTTAAATTTGTTTTTATGATGTGGATGTTTTTGATTATTCTTTTGATTGAGGGTAAAGTGATGGTTTTTGAAAGGTCTCCACTCTTTTATACCAAACAAAGCAAGAACAACAAAGAAGCACAGTGGATATTCTTGATTATTATTCTTCTGGTTACTTTCTTTCTGTACTGTTTTTATATAGATTAAAATTTAAAATAATATTAGAGTGTTTTCCATAAAGGGGGGAATGGTATTACACCTTTGAATTATAAGAATAAACTGGAAATTTGTAGGATTCAGAATTATGAGAAGGTGCAACTAAATAAATTAAGAAACTACTGGTGAGGTATGTTCACTGGTGACAAGTGAAGAAACTGTAAGGAGGTTCAAATATAGCCCTATAGAGAAGATAGTACTAAAGCCTACAGTTGAAACTCATTCCCTACTCAATATAAAAAGGGTTTTCTAATTGGGTTTCCCACCCACACAAAAGCCAATCACAGAATAAAAAAATAAAAATTCATTGTTGTTGTTTATATGGTGGGGCTTATACAACGTTTTTGTTGTTGTCAACCACCCTTTCTGCTCTAGAACATTTGATTGCTTATTTCTATTTCTAACCTATTCTAATTACTGTTTCTAACCTATTCTAATCAGTATCTGGATAATCTTAGACTGCCCATGATCAAAGAACACAAAATCATTCAACTTCTGTGGCCAAGGCAACATACAGTTCCATCATAGATAAACCAATAAGACCTGAACCAACTGACCCAAATGACCAAAAGTAAAGAAAGATTGTAGGGAGAAGGCTGCCCAAGTAAAATGCACCATTGAAAATCTTCCCACAGCTCTGTAAGATGCCTACAGAGCTAGAGTATGGGAAAAACTGAAAAAGCACATAGATTAAACGAAGGTCAATAATGTGCAACTGTGGAAGTGTATTCCTTGTATGAAAATAACATAAGAAATTAAAGCTGAAGACATGCTTCCTGTGAGATTATTACTGAAGAGAACAAGATAGAGAATTTGTTCCAGAGAATTTAGATTAGAGATATTTGTAATGACAAGGGCAATACTAGGACATGTTCCAAAGTGCTTCATTAATTCAAAGATTTTGAGATCATCCTTGCAAAATCCATGTTGTGCATATCCTGCAAGCAAAGCATTGCATTCCATGAGATGACATCTCTTTGGGCATTTTGTCGAACAGTTCACGTGCCTTTTCTATGCTAACACATTGTGCATACATGCCCACCAGGGCAGTTGCTCCTATTTTGGCACAGGCAAGGAGAAAGCTGGCAAAAGTAATGGAGTTTGGCTTTACACCTGCCAATTGCATTTGCTTGAAAGTTTCTAAAGCTTTTAAAAAAATGCGTTTTGTGCATTTCCTTGCAATCATTGCATTCCATGAATAACCTCTCTTTGAGGCATTCTTTCAAACAGTTCACGTGCCTTTTCTATGCTTCCACATTTTGCATACATGCTACAGAGCATTTCCAACTATGATAGGTGAAAAAAATTCTCCCAATTTCTCTGCCAGCCGACATTATTATTGGGTTTCTTATGTTCTGACAAACAATTTTTGGGTGGTACTACCCATGTTTATTGCAGTATCATGTAGAAAAAAATAACTTCAGCATTTTCAAGTGAGAAAACAAAAAAAAATCTAATTTTTGTGTTTGATTGTGTTACATTATTGTTGATTTTATCAAATTTTATCATTGAGAAGGATGTAAGTAATCATGCATGTCTATTAGAGCAGTTGCGACTATAATATCTAAGTTCCTTTATCCTTTATGCTTCGATGGATGTTCATACTATTCCAAAGCTCCCATTTTGGCATGGGTAGGGAGGATGCTGGCAAAGGTTGCGAAATTTGGCTTTAAAGTTCTAGTGTTCCACAGGGATGCGTCCCCTCCAAAAAAATCTCGTGTTTTCTAGACGGGGACGTCTGATAGACTTGGGGACTTGGGGGAGGGTCCCCCCACCAGCCCACCACCAGCGCCACCATCCCACCCCTAGTGTCGCTGTCTTCAAAACGTCGCTAGGATTTTGAGGATATTGGGGTGTCCTCAAGACATCTACGGGACTCTAGTTGTCTCCAAGATGTATAATTCTTATACTTATATATCTTTTTATAACTAATTTTTCAAGTACTATATGTATTTCAGCACCCTGCGGCCCCCACCGTTGTCCCCTCGCCACCCCCAAACTTAGACCCCCCATCCCCGTGTCCCCTGCCGTCCCGTCCCTCAAAACCCCGTCGAACACTGCTTTAAACCTGACAATTGCATTTGCTTGAAAATTTTTAAAACCTTTTCAACAAATCCATTTTGTGCATATCCTACAATCATTACAGTCCACGAGACCACATCTCTTTGAGGCATCTTGTCAAACACCAGGCAGTTGCAACTACATCTGACAAAAATTCCTCTATGCGTTGATGGATGTCCATACCTTGTTCCAAAGCCCCCATTTTTGCACAGGTAGGGAGAATCTGAAAAAATCCTCGTTCCATGATGCTTTGATCGATGATCATAACCTGTTCCAAAGCTCCCGTTTTGGCACATGCAGGGAGGATTTTCTACGCATTCCTCTGTCTGGCATTCATTGCCTACCATTGGAGGAGAAAGGCAAACAACCTAGACGAGCTTCTTCTGTTGAATGTCCCTTCAGATCCTCAGCGGTTTACCAGAACAGATTTTGCAGGAGAAATATTAAGAAATGGTCAAAGTCGTTGGCGGTGGAAAATAATAAAAATGAATGGCTAACATCTTGAACCTGTTGAACCATCGATCTTACAGTCTAGTTCGCTCTTCTCACATAGATAACGCCTTCGGTGTAATTATCCATATTTATTTATTATATCATAAATTAGTAAGTTTATTTTCTAATTAATAGTATTTTGAATTTTCTTATATTCATATTTTCTTTATATTTCTTTTTATTATAATTTTGACATAATTCATATAATATGCATATAGATTTATTTCTTTTTGTTTCTTTTTTTTTAATTTCTTGATCTTTTTTTTCAATTTTCTCTTTCTTATTAGGTCTTTTTGGTCTTTCTTTCATATTATTCCCTTGTTTTTGCTTTCTAGCCCTGTGGTCAATGTGGTCAATTAGTCGGCCTTTTTGCTTTGTTTCTTGTGCCAAACTCTTTCACCTCCCTCCCTCCTTTTTATGCAATTCTTGGTCTGCAACTTTTCATTTTACTACTTATGCTCTCTACTATTCTGATGATGGATCATGGAACGTGATCCGAAACATTGATGCAAAAATACTCACACAATCTAATCCAAAAACATTTAGCAATAATCTTCATGGATTGTGGAAATCTCCTATCACTAAGAGTAATAATAGTCATGTTATTGCTGATAACAAATAGGTGTTTTTTTTGTTGTGTTATTGCTGTTCCTCTACTTTTTGTCTGTTTTTATTATTTGATTTGTTTTGTCAGGCTCATATCTCATGGTATTCGATCATTTATCTAATGAACGTTGTATCTTTGTGAAAGGGTCTGGATCTTTTAAAACCTGTTTTTATCTTTTACAATATATAAATATGTTGTACATTGGTCATAACTGCTTCTGGATTAGATTGTGTGATAGTTTTTTTCAACAAAATTTCGGATCACATTCCATGATCCATCATCATCATCTTTTTGTCTCTAATAACATTTTATTATTTTGATGATAGTTGATGGAAAAAATTATCACACAATCTAATCCAAAAACAATTATGACCAATTTCATGAATTGTAAAATCTGTAATCTTGTACATGTTCAGATTTGCAGGTATAATTGAGTATTTGATTAGACTGGGGATCTTAGGACTGCTTTATAGGGAGGAAAAAGCTTCTGAAAAAATTGAAGGTAAACAAACAGAGAAAAAGTCATCACTACTATAACGATTTGTCTGGTTTAATATATAAAAGATTCAAAGCATTTTGATACAGAGAAAATAGAGAATGCTGTGGAAATTGTTGAAGTGGTGGCAGACTCTGTGAAAGATGTTGCAGAGGTGACCGAAGAGATAGCTGAAAAAGCTAAAAGGCGGTCCAGAGAAGGGGGATTTCTTCATGAAACAGCCGAAATTGTTGATGAAATCTCAGAAAAAGTGGGCACGGATGCCCAAATTGTGGAGAATGCAGTAGAAAAAGTATACCACATAATATTATATTTTCATTCAGTTACTAATTCATTAGCAAAGCAGTAATTCAATGGCATATATAATTTGTATATGGTTTATACGTGGATGCAGATAAAGAAGACAATAAAGACCATGGATGAAAAAGTGGGCAAGGCAGAAGATGCTGTAAAGGATATTGCAGAAATAATATCAGGGGAAGGTAGTAAGGAGCATGACAAAGACATGGATACAACAGAGAATTCATCCATCCCAATAGTGGAAACTGACAAAGACAATCAATCAATGGATTCAGTTGAGGTCGTTTCAAAATCCAATTTTGAGGATGTTGGTTTTAAGGAATTGTTGAGGAGATTCACATTGTTGCTTTTCTGGGCAAGAAAATTGTCAGCCAAGATATTGGGAATGATATTCTTTGTGATTTTTCCTTTGATGAGCAAGTAATTGGCACATCTGTAACCTGCTATTATCACTTGATTTGATTTGTTTCATGAGTTCATATTTCATGGCATTCAGATTGTTTATCTATTGTATCTTTGTAAAAGGGTCTGAACCTTTCAAAATCCGTTTTTTTACAATGGTTTTTGAATTAGATTGTGTGATATTTTTTTTCAACAGGTAGAAAAAACTATCACACAATCTAATCCAAAACAGTTATAACCAATTTCATAAATTGTAAAATCTGCAATCTTTGATTTTATGTCGTACATGTTCAGATATGCAGGTATAAATGGGTATTTGATTAGACCGTCAAAGGAGGTCGTAGGAGTGCTTTACAGGGAGAAACAAACTTCTGAAAAAATTGAAGGTAAACTAACAGATAAAAAGTCATCACTACTATAACGTTTTGTCTGGTTTAATATATAAAAGATTCAAGCATTTTGATATAGAGAAAATAGAGAATGCTGTGGACATTGTCGAGGAAGTGGCAGACTCTATAAAAGATGTTGCAGAGGTGACCGAAGAGATAGCTGAAGAAGTTAAAAAGCGGTCCAGAGAAGGGGGATTTCTTCATGAAACAGCCGAAATTGTTGATGAAATCTCAGAAAAAGTGGACACGGATGCCCAAATTGTGGAGAAGGAAGCAGAAAAAGTATACCACATAAGATTCTATTTTCGTTCAGTTCAATAATTCATTAGCAAAGCAGTAATTCAATGGCACATATAATTGTATATGGTTTATATGTGGCTGCAGGCAAAGAAGGCAATAAAGACCATGGATGAAAAAGTGGGCAAGGCAGAAGATGCTGTAAACGATATTGCAGAGATAATCAGAGGGGAAGTTAGTAAGGAGCATGACAAAGACAAGGATACAGCAGAGAATTCGTCCATCTCAATAGTGGAAACTGAAGGTAAAGGAACAGAGAAAAGTCATCACTACTATAACGTTTTGTCTGGTTTAATATATAAAAGATTCAAGCATTTTGATACAGAGAAAATAGAGAATGCTGTGGAAATTGTCGGAGAAGTGGCAGACTCTGTGAAAGATGTTGCAGAGGTGACCGAAGAGATAGCTGAAAATGTTAAAAGGCGGTCCAGAGAAGGGGGATTTCTTCATAAAGCAGCCGAAATTGTTGATGAAATCTCAGAGAAAGTGGACACGGATGCCCAAATTGTGGAGAAGGAAGCAGAAAAAGTATACCACATAACATTCTATTTTCATTCAGTTCAATAATTCATTAGCAAAGCAGTAATTCAATGGCATATATAATTGTATATGGTTTATACGTGGCTGCAGATAAAGAAGACAATAAAGACCATGGATGAAAAAGTGGGCAAGGCAGAAGATGCTGTAAAGGATATTGCAGAAATAATATCAGGGGAAGGTAGTAAGGAGCATGACAAAGACATGGATACAACAGAGAATTCATCCATCCCAATAGTGGAAACTGACAAAGGCAAACAATGAATGGATTCAGTTGAGGTCGTTTCAAAATCTAATTTCTAGGATGTTGGTTTTAAGGAATAGTTGAGGAAATTCACATGGTTGCTTTTCTGGGCAAGAAAATTGTCACCCAAGATATTGGAGGTGATTTTCGTTGTGATTTTCTTTGGTGAGCAAGTTAATTCTCTAAGCTCCCATGCTCTTGTTGTTGACTGGGGAAGGGTTTGAACCTGTTGATATTTTTACACCTTGGTCTAGTTGTTTAGCAAGTCTTGAAAGATTTTCCGAAGTCCTTATCTTTGTTCTAAATGTTTAGAGGGCTCTTAGGCCCCAAAAGGCAAAAATTAAGCTTTCACTTTTAATTGGTCTTATGTCATCGAAGGAAAAGAAAGAGGCACGTAGCATGAGCAGTTGGGTTTTTCTATCACATTGGCATTGAAGAGACCTCTGCTTTTGGCATGAGACCAACAAATGGTTGGTCCAATTATGACCCACATTATTGAGGCTCGGGAAGAAGATTGTGCACATTGTAGATCAAGTTTTAAGAGTATGGCACGTGGCATTGATGGAGAGAGGTTTAAGAGGCATATTTACACCTTTCCCACATGTTCAAATCCCTTAAAGATGTAGGCCCTGACTGGTATGCGTCTTATACCTATGAGTCTATTTGTTAGATGAAGTTTTGCTATATAAAATTTTGTTATACTTGTTATCTTGGTTAATGCAACCAAATAGGGGAGTCTTTTCAGGCCGTATGTAAAGAAAAAAGGTTCTTAATGTGTGTAATATTGAGTTTGAATAATATTGTAGTTTATCTACCTTTTCGATAAGATCACAATGTTATGTAATAATCAAGAAAAGTATGACAATTTAATATTGTTGACATTATCAAGAGGTTTCAAAGCAAGGACAATCATGATATAGGTCCAAAGGAGATAACTACAACTATTTGTGAAGGTCTCAGAACTTATAGAACCAAAACCATAGCTAGAGGTGCATAAGAAACTCTTCAACAATATCATAAGAGCAATATCTAGTGAAGTCAAGCAAGTGATTGTCTCTTCAAAGGTCAATTTACAAGTGACTAAGCTAGGTGGACATTTATATGGACAAAGCAATCATCAAGATACAACAAACATCTAACATGGAAGAAGTAGATTAGATGATTTATTAAAGTTCATAAATAGGTTTGAAGATGCATAGAAAGAAGATTATTTCTCCTGCATCCTCCCTCCTTGCACATATGTCCTATAAACATGCTTGAGGATTTTATAACAGTTTGGGGAGTTCAATGATTAGTTATGAGTAGTTCCAAGCATCTAGAGGCAATTTTGATGACATGGAGACAACAGTTGCAAGTATCTAGGAGGTTGGGGAGCATATTTAGGAGTCTTTTAGTGGAAAATTTCTAAGACCGACACAATTATCTTTTTTCCAATGCCACCTTGGAGTCTTTAAAGGAGTCAAAGGAGGATGAGCAATTCTCTAGTGCCCAAAAGAAGGTCAAACCACTATTTCAAGCCAAACATAAGTCATTAATGGTCTTCAGTATGCCCTATTTTATCTCTAATGTTGGGTTGAGAAATGGGATGCCTAGGGTCAATAGTAGGCAGTTCTTTCTAGTTTTGGAAACTAAGCATTGTAACTCAATAGAAAAAACAACATTGTAAAAGTTTCTTTTCTGAAAAGAGAGTATATTTTCAGACTTGTACCAATTTTGATACTTTTTATCAATGAAACAAGAAATTTTCCTTCTTGTATTTGTATTTTGTGTGGAATTATGTATGATTGATATGATTTTGTGATAGCATTAGCAATCCTAGATTTCATCTCAATTCTAAAATAGCTTTATTTAGAGATGCATATGTGATGTAGGTCATAGTTTATGTTACCATTTTATATAGTTCTTAGTTATAAAAAACATCTATTTTCCTTCTAAAACTTGTTGAAAACTCCAACTTTCTTATGAAATGCTGATTCATAAGTGTATCAAAATTTGAGATGTACATTTTTTAACTTGACCATTGAACAAATTGTGTGTTTCAACAAGTAATTACAAGTCAAACATTTGGTGTATCACCTCTCATCAAAATTTAGAATTTATTGTCATTTTCTCACCTTTTCCCTATAAAAAAGTAATAGGATAAGTTTGTTTAGGTGAGATGTCAAGGGAACCAACCTTCTCTGGAGATTCATCCTTACCTACGAGTAACCCACATGCCTTAGGATGTTTCCATGCTATCGACTAAATAGCAAGTTGATACCTCACTCTCTCTAGGGTGCACTTGATATTGATAAAAAACCCACCATGAGGATATTTGTTTCCTCACCATCCATTATTCAAGGTGAAGTTCAACACCATCCATAATCTAAAGATGCAGATTTTATAAACACATTAGTGATTATCTATTTAATTCATCCTCTATTAACCCATAAGCACATAAATGAAATTATAGATCAAAATAATTTCAAATACATGAAATATATTCCACAACTCACATCCTCCATAATATGCACATGCCAAAAATTCATTTAACCACTATTTCACCACACATCCTTTCTAATATCTAATACATATATGAATACAAGGACATGAACAAGATAAATATAAACATCAATAAAAACTATAAGTCCTAAAATTGTAAGGCTTGACCTTTTAAAACATGTCTAGGACCACATACAACATCCACATGAATCACTACTCATGTCTCATACTATAATATCTCTCTAAATATGATGTTATGTATTACTAAGAGCACATGTCCAAGGTAGGATTATATGCAACCTAACTTCTACACAACACAAGTATCTAGACATACCAATAACAATAATTTAAATATACAAGCATTCACACAAAAACAATATAAAAAAATAATACATAATCCAAAAATTCATAATTTAAATACGTAAGTCAAACACATAAAGCAAGTACATGAAATAAACTTATAATAAAATCACATTGTATATTACAAGACCAAAAAAATGATGACTTGCATAAGAAAAAGAACACAAAAATTCTCCAAACATGACACACATTTGGTCCCCAAAACTCATCCAAGAAGTATCTCTGAATGGTACCATAAATCCAAGTATCATTACTTCACATAAGGCAAGAATGTTAACTATAGATACCAACCACATAACACACCTACCATAAGATAGAAATAACATGTATGCCAAACAATGAGCCACATGACTTAACTCAGAGATATATTAGCTCTAGTGATGCAAGGTAGTTGTAGACAACTAAAAATGACTAACACATCTCATCATCATTTCTCATCAATTGTTCTTCTGATTTAAATATGAACTGAAAATTTCATGGTGAAGGAGGGTTTCTCCACGACTTCTAGGACTTCCATCTAAAAGGAGAGAGGGTTCTCTTTCACACTCTAAAATTTGGGGTTTCATTCAATATTAGGGGTTGAATGTGATTGAAGTAGTTAAATGCAATAGATTGTAACTGAAAATAAACTAACTATGGAATACAAGATAATGAAATCTATATTGTATGAAAATACATGAGGATAGACAAAAGGATAGAATAAAGACTATACAAGACAAGATAAGAGAATAGAGAAGACAAGTGCACTTGGAAATAGACAAGGACTGAAGTGAAGATTGTAGAAGCCTCTGAAAATCTAGAAAATCTACCGTTTTGGTCAACTGGGACACTTATGCCAAGCTGGGTGACTTAGTCTTAGTTCCGATAAACTGTTTTGGGCTCCGTTCCAGCCAACTAGGTGTCCAAATATTTAAAAATCCTTAATAAAATCATGCAGTGGGACTAAGTCACCACTATTGGCGACTTAGTTGACTCCTACTTTTCCGAAACTTTGAAAGTGGAAACAAAAGCCTGTAGTCTGCAATATGCTTTCTCGCTGAAATACGGGTTCAAATCCGCAAAATCACCTATAAAACAGAGATATTTTGGTTTCTAATGTGGGGTTTTCCTTTGTCAAACCCTTAGTTGGTATTTAAACTTTGAAAGAGACAAAAAATTTGCATAAAATCCTAGCCCTAAGTGTGTCTAAGACTAGGAAATTTGAAGTACAATGCAACCCTATTCTAATGTGTAAGAACAAGATGCATAAAATGAAACTAGAATAATGCAAGACTCATTCAAAGAGACCCTAAATCACATTAGAAATGAATCTTGATGACATGCAAACCTTCCTTAGGTTGAAGATTGAGAGAAAATGGAAGATGAAACCACTTTGAAAGCAAGTCTTTAGATTGATTTGGTGGCTAGTTGCACCTCCTCAACCTAGATTTCTCCATGATTCTCCATAGGCATCCATGATCAATCTTTTGTAATGTTAGATCTTGATTGAGAAGTGAGCTTGGAGACCTACAAAAACCCTAGTTTGCTACCCTAAGCTTCAACTTTTGCTATAGAAAGAGTAATGAATCTTCTCGTGGAAGATGTTCAACAACTTGATTCTTGATTTTTGCTTGTGAGAGAATGGCTAAAGATCCAAAAGTCTTCAAAAATGACCTAAAAACATGTATTTATAAGCAACGATACCTAATTGCCGGTTATTTTGACCTAAGAGGCCGACACCCATCGAGAATTTTTATCAAGTTAGAGATTTTCACGCTAAAAAATGCAAATAACCCTAAAGGGACTAAGTCACCACCTTGGATGACTTAGTCCCACCAGGGGTTTTTGAGGTGGGATTTGTGATATTTGAGTGATTTTGATACTGTTGCTGGGACTTGTATGATTTCTTAGGTGCAATAGGCCTCAAATTCAAAGATAACGAGTCTTAGGGGCCTATAAATTTGTTTTAGGGCGTGATTGATGCAAGGGTGTCTGAAGTAGAACCAAATTAGGCACAAAATTGTCCTTTTCTTCAAAGATATACAAATTTTGGCAACACAAAATAATTCTATTATTTAATTAAATTAACACCATTTACCTTTCATCTGTGATAATTAGATAGCCTTAATTATTTAAATTAGAAATTTCTCTTCATTTCTACTTTAATTAAATAATTCATAATTATTTAATTAAATTCATTAATTTATCATTTTACTTCATATTAATTGAATAATTTTAATTAACTCATCAAATATTATTCTCTTGCACATTAATTAAATAATTTCTAATTATTTAATTAAGCTATTCATCTTTTTCGAATAAAATAAAATAAAAGTATTATTTATTTTTTCCCATGAGCACATGAATGAAATAATTTATTTATTTAATCATTTTATTAATTCTTCATACACTTTCCACCTTTTTTTTGCTCGGTAATAAGATTTTATATTATTCAATAGTAAAGTCAGAGTACATCATTGTTTTCAAGAAAAAACCCACCTACCACCCATAAAGCCCTCTACGAGTATAAATGTTTCTTCAGGAATGAGAAAATAACCTACATATCATCTTACGCTACCCCTCAATTCAACTACTTCAAGCTCAATAAGGACTCAGACTTACATTCAAAACAATGTTTGAGAATGAAACTAACCACCCTACATTTAAAAATCTATTTACCTCTGCATCCCAAACCAAACTAGACCCCCAACATTCAAAAAAGATGGAAAAACAAAATTACAAAACCATTACAGAGGAAAGAGATGCGAATTAACTCAGAGTGAGCTACCTAGTTCCGGTCCACCCTCCAACACTCTCGTCGCCTTCCTCTTCTGAGGATGAAGTTCTCTGCTTTACATACGCCCAACCTCTGCTTTGGCCTAAGAAAGAACTGCTTCTGCCTCCATCAATTTCACGAAGACCTTCAACACCTCCCACCTGCATTTGGCCTCCTCTCTTTGACGAGCTTTGAATCTCCCTTTTGACCACCTCACAAACGAAATGCATTTCTCAAAAGCTTCATGTTCTGTATTTTAAATCCCCTCACGAATATCAAGACCTTCACCCGAGATTGCCAACTCCAGAATTGTGTCCATTCCATCTAGAAAATTTGTATGCACAATTGCTTCCATAACCCTTTTCACCATTTCCACCGTCTCCCCCAAATCTAGACCCCAAGCCATTATTAAGGAATAAACATCCATGTTTGTGCGATACCTGTGTCTTAAATCCACAAACACCTTGCCCAAAATCATCTGTACACACTGCACCAACCTCTCATCTTGATATAAAAACATATCCTTCAATCTCCTTGTTGTCGCTTCACCAAAGAATAGGCACAATTGTTGCATTGCCAGAAGTGTGAAATTCGCCTCTATTGAGTCTCTGTAGCACCAGTGCCATCACCCAGCTTCACACCTTCTCAATGTTGTTTTCTCCACAAAAAAATCAAAAGAAACATTGAGAAACAAGGGCCGAATGACTTTAAACACATTAAGCATTACACATTTGGCCATTAATGCAGGATGTACGAACAACTCCATCGCCCATCTCCACACCATTTTTCCATTCACTTCAACCACTTTGATCTGTCATTAACTCTTGACCATTAAATACTACGTACTTACCACCTTTCAATTTACTACCTCCTCTAAATCAACTTACCTTAAATCTTCAATCCTCATCTCACCGACCTCTCTAAAGGTTATAGCCCACTTCAAAAGGATGTCAGCTTCCATATTTTTGGATCTCCTTACATGACCAACACAGAAATCATCAAATGATGCTAATTCCTCCACAATTTTAGCAATTATATTTTGGAGATGCCATGCCTCAATGCTCCCCTTCATGACTGCCTAAATGATTATGAGAGTCACCTTCTAGATGAATTTTTGAGGCTCCCAAATTCTTGCCAAATCTAATAGCCGTTAATTCTATTGGGGCTTCATCTACATTGTTTGTCCCAACCTCCAACTTCTTTACCCTCAAGGCCAACACATTGCCTTTCCATTCACGAACGATGAAATCTGCCCCAGATGGTCCAGGTTTCCCTTTAGAAGCACCATCAAAATTTTTTACACTTTCCACCTTATTATTTAACTCACACTCACTTTTATTCCTTTCTTCATCCAGACCAGTCTTATATTTAATTTATTTAGTCTAACTTATAGTCACTCTTACTTCTCTAATCAATCAATTTCAATTCATCGCTCCATATAGTCAATTCACTCAAATAATTCAATTAGTTAACTCCTCAGGTCTATCAATCAATTCCTCTCAAGCATTATCATCCATTGATCTATCTATTCAATATCAAGATCCATTGATTGATATCAAGCACAATATATAAACACAACCTTCATCGATCTCATTGGGGCCTCCAAAAATCTATATAATTTGTGATCATTATTATTCTAAGTGCTTTGTGTAAAATTTTGAGTAACTACACTACCATCATTCAAGGTGTAATTGAATAATAATGGATCTAACAAAGGTGATTGTATGATGTTATTATTGCAAGTTTGGTTCATTGTTTATGCGATTTCCTTATGCTTCATTGAGTGATTTGATCTTATTGTTACTAGTTTATTATCACAATTTATTTATTGATCCACAATAGTCATAACATAAACTACTTGTGGATCCTTTTCCAATGAGAATAGTATAGTCTATGGTGATTTGGTGCCTATAATGGGACGAGAATTCTTGAATCTTGGATAAATTTATTATGGAGGAAAATTACTCAAGCTATTGGGACTAAAGTAGAAAATATAGGATATCAACCATCCTAAACCATAAGATAAATCACATTTCATTCTTTCAAATGGAACCTGTGAGATGGACCTCTCATGTGTAGTCCTATCCTTTTAGATAGAACCCTACTCTTATGAGTAGAACCATGAAAAAATAATGTCACATATCAATAGAATCGACCATGACACAATAGATGTCACATAGAATTGACTCATTAAGAAGATAATATAACACTCTCAATATAGGTTTATACAATCACAATCAGGATAACTTATCCCACACACTCAAATAAAATATTATACAATGTAATGACACAACTTCATTAAAGAGACAATCTCCATCCAAATTAAATTGGAGAGTCAAATAAAATAATAAATAGAATTCAAAACATTCCAACCATAACATAAAAAATATTATGACTATAGACACCTAAAAATGTCAACAAATTCTTCTAAATTCGTCATTTCCCATCATCATCACTCTTCTCCTTTCATCACTATTAATTAAATAATTTTTAATTATTTGATTAAACTAACCCATTTCCCCTTTTAATTAAATAGTTTTTAATAAAAGACATTAGATTTTCATAGTCCATATCAATGAGAATTTGCTGCTTCTAGATTAAATTGTGTGCTAGTTTTTGAATCAATGTTTCAGATCACACTTTGTGATCCATCATCGGGATGCAAAAAGAGTTGAAGGATCATGAAGTGTGATCTGAAACGTTGATTCAAAAACTATCACATAGTTTAATACAGAAGCAACAAATTCTCATTTTTTAATTATTTGATTATTTCATCATTTTCCCTTCATCACCTTTAATTAATTAATTTCCCTCATCCACTTTAATTAATTCTCAATTACTCTTTCATCCCCATAATTAAGTAATTCTTAATTATTTAATTAAATCTTGCATCATCTCCTTATCCACAAAATTAAATAATTTTTAATTATTTAATCAAACTTCATGTATTCCTCTCATCTTCCATAATTAATTTAATTAGCTAATTATTCCTCCAAAATTAAATAAATTATTTAATTAATTTAGTTTGCACATTCAATTAATTTTCTATCTTTATTCTTCCAAAACCTAAATTTAGAGACCAAACCTAAATTTATAGAGAAAAACTAAATTTAGTGGTATTCATGGCTAAAATTAGTGAGTGAATTGAACTTCACTCCACTTCATCTCTCCATGCAGGCTCATGCATGATCATCTTGATCTCTCAACAATCTTCATCCATCGATCTCATTTTACATCACATGCCATTGATCCAATATCGTGAAACCTATAAATCATTCATCTTTTGATCATTCAATATCTCCTTGAATCAACAACCAAACTATACTCAATTTTCATCCCACTTTTTTTTAACAAAGTTATGCTAAGTTTTGTGAGCAATCCACATATCATACTAAAAAAAACATAATTCTTACTTTACAATGGAGTAAGGCTAGGTTTTTTCAGTGGAGGTAAAGTAGATTAGATTAGTTTGATTTATATTCTTATTGATTGCTTTCATTTGGATTATGCACATGCTCTATTGAGATTATGACTTGTTGATCATTTGAATTAGGTTTTATTTGATTTCCTATTTGTTGAGTTCATTTGATCATCTAATCCAAGTTCCCTATTCATATTTTAGCACTCTCGGTGGGACCCATATCCCTAATTTAACATCACTTTTGTTTCTTGGATTTTTTAGGTTATAGGTTACAACGATGTAATTGAACCCAAAATGACACTTTTGACAATATATTGATGCATTTGACACAAAAAAATGCATTTGAAACCCATAATGGCACATTTGAAGTTACAATAATGCATTTGATTCTCTGTGTTTATTGTTTATAGGTTCATTTTTTTGGATAGGGAAGCATCTGAAGTTATAGCAACACATTTGAAGGTGGATCAACACTTTTGAATTTACAACAAAACTTTTAAAAGTTACAGAGATGTATTTGAAACCCACAACAATGCATTTGATAGGAAAATTGATATATTTGTAGGTATATCAACACATTTGTAGGTATATTGACATATTTGAAATTCACAGTGATACATTTGATTTAGTGATTTTTATTTTCTAACTCTAATATTCACTCGTTTTTTTGGAACTAACATATCTTCACAACATTTGCAAACGTTAGGAGAATATCAATAAAAATGGAACTACACACGAATCTTATGCATGGAAAAAATTTCAATTGCTTTAATTTCTAGCATAGTTCACACTTTGTTTGGGCTCTAAATAATGAATTATATGCCATGTTTGATTAAGCTTATAGTGTGTATGATCTCTCCTTGCACTTCGTGTGATCTTGGAGATCAATTTTTTTTTTTTTAATTTGTACATGTTATGCACACCCAAGGAGTACTAGCAAAGTATGCTCTTCTCTTGTGCTTTGTGTGAGATTGAGAATACAAAATATTAGTATCTTCTTTTTAATTTTAGTAGGAGGCCTTCTTGGGGATTTTATCACCCCAAGGGCAACCTCAACCACATTTATCAATGAGGTATATAAAGGGGGGAGAACAAAATTTGTATCTCTAGGTGTGGTCAGTGTCGTTCAAGCCAAGTCCAAGACCCTCAATCTATTGAAACTTATTTAGTGAGGAGAAGAGAGCGACCCCCTCATCTCAGACATTTCATATAGGCTCACTATTCTCAAAATGACTACAAACCTTGTTATTTAGAGACTAAGTTTGGTGACTATTAATCTAGTGTGGTGCAAGGTACAATATCATGTTTGAAGTTACTCAACATGTACAATCTTGAGGAGAGATAAATTTTCTTTAGAGATGTAAAAACCTACAAGGGAAGGAGGAAGGTGAGCCCTTGTGCCATTGGAGACCTAGCTATTCTCTCTCGAGATTGGAGTGTACATGCACAATCTTACAATATTTTATTGCTTAGGTCCACACTAGTGCAACACACCTTTAATACTATCCAAGTTGTATTTAGTGTGTTTTTATTATGGAGACAAATGAATACTAATATACCATACCTTGGAGTCATTTTGCTACTATTTTTTATTATTTTTTCTCTTACCAATCAAATAAGCCAAAATTAATCAAAATAAGTCAAACCCTTAAAACATTTAGTTACAGTCAGAGAATTATGCATCTGACTATTACTACGATACATCTACTATTAGAGTGATACATCTAATTATTATTTAGCACATTTGATTATCCTTTGACACATATGATTGTACTAAATCACATTTTCTATAAACAGTGGCAAATATGATTTGCAGATTAATGATTTTTTATAGTACTTTGATGCACCTGATTTGACACCATTTAAAATTGTTATGTTAGTCTAAAATTTTCATGCAAGGATGCATTTGATAATGAATGATGTCTTTGAAAACATAGTGACACCTTTGAAAAACATAGTGACACCTTTTGAAACATAGAGTGACACATTTGACCCTACTTTGACACATTTGATATCTATCTTGACACATTTGATAATCATGATGATGCCTTTGAAACCTACATTAATGCATTTGACTATGCAAATATTTTCTAAAGTACTCCAATTTTTAGTCTCCAAAAATTTTAAGCACACAAACCTAGGATTTGAGACTTGTAGTACAACAAACATGCAACCAACATTCATTATTCAAATACTAAACCAATTTTCACATCCATTTTATATCATTTCATCTTCGACTTTTAGATTTACGTACCTTAGCTTTCAACAAACAACATCATCATCAATAGCAAACATCAACCCACCAACAACCAATATCAATCATAATGTCATCTAGATCTTCCATATTATCTTTAGTTTATATATTTGCTTGAAAGTCAACCTTTTCAAGTAGATAGTTGGATTAAAATCAACATTTATGATAAAATTAACTTAGTGGTCTTGTCTACTTCTAATTTTGTGAACTCACCATAATCCTTTTGCTTGGAATCATTAGTCTAGTACAAGTGAAAACCATCATTAACACATCAAATCAAAGATCTAGGTTAACTTTGACTTTAGAGGTTTTCATATCTTCCATAAATCAAACAACGTCAACATCACTTTTTGTCCAAATCTACCCAACATATATCTCATAGTCCATTTTGAACAACTCTTTCATATCACATCACCAACCTTCACTTACATTAATATTCCATAAGGCTATCAAAATTGTATACCCATTACAAAGTCACAACACAAGAAACTCATGTATTATGATCCTAGTAGTTCAAATGTCATAACACCCATGGGGGTTACTAAACTAGAGTTTAGAATGCATCGTCATTTATTTGATCCTAGTCAATACCAAACTTCACAACAACAACCTTAATATCCACCAACGATCATAGAAGACATCACAAACAACTCTATGGAATTTGAGGAATTGATTGAAGATAATTATAAATGCAACAAGATACCTCCTTAGCTAGAGAAATTGATGCCCTTATTGTTCCAGGTCCCAACACATACTTTCTCAAACTTGCACAGATGGTGCTAATCTACCTTCGATTACAATATTGCTACACTTAGGGAACAAAACCTCACACGTTGCATGTCATCTAATGCTCCATCACATGAAAACATACCTATAGTTCAAGCTATTAATGAATCTATGCCATAACCTCCAATACCAAATATAACTAGTCAACCATATATACCATCATCTAACACAAATTCGATACCATTTTCTAGAAAATATGTAAATCTTTTATACCAAAACCCAAGCATAACCAATCAAACAATAAGACACATCCCAAATCCACCAAACACAAAGATTCCTCATGCATCACCATAAAACATGGAAAACTACACAAACAATCCTTTCATGGCCCAAGCCACCACTTCTTATGTGCCTCTCAACATACCATATGTTACATAAGCACCAAATATGATAATGAGCATATATAATCCCAATCATTTATACAAACCCCCCATTTCACAAATTCCATCACTTACCATTGCAAAACAAGCTTCCACGTCCAACATATCCAAAACTTACAACATTTCTACAAACACAAACACCCCCAAAAAAAATTCATCCCACAACAACAATCTCAATCCTTTCCATTAACTATCCCTACACAACAAATGTCCCTCCAACTCAAAAATATTCATATAACATCCCTCAAAATATCCCTCAACAATAATTTGCTTCACAACAACAATTCATTACACAACAACAATCTATACCACAAAATCAAAACCCCTCATACAATTCATATAACATTCCTCAAACACAAAACATACCTCAACAACAAAGTATTCCTCAACACCAAAACATCTCATACAACCCATATAACATAACTCAAAAAATTTACCAAAACAAAAATTTGTCACATAAATACATCATACATCACATCATATCCGCATCAAAATCTCATCTCATATATACATCAAAAAAATGTGTCATGAGACATCATCCATATGTATAAATATTTATACAAGGGCTATCAAGAGCCATGAATATACATATACATCTTACCATAGGAATATAAAAATTATGTATCTACATCAAAAATATTTGTACAACACATATACAAAGACAATCTACATCAAACTCCCTCCACCCTCCATTTGAGCAGGAGAAGGTGGATGAGAGGAACAACCTGTTATGTTACCTACTGATCCCCTAGATCATGTGTTGCTAGTTATACTAGATGCATTGTTTGTGATGGAACCAACGAAGAATACCCCATTGATCCTCCATATAACTGCCCCTTTGATCTTGCATCTTGTGAGCCTCCACCCTACTCTTAATCGAGAAGCTAGGTGCCCTCCTCCCTGGTGGAACTCCTACCTCATACAATATCCTATATTAGGTAGCCTCCTGGGTCAATCTCCTCATATTCTCCATATAGTGATTCAGAGAAAATTCCCCACATCCTCCTCCACCCCCACCCATTGCCTCTAGCTTTTAGCAACTTTCCCTCTCTAAGTCCCTCTCAACTATCAATTGAGCCACCTATGACTCTACCTGAGGTCATCAAGATACCTCAGAGTCTCTCTCTATTTTCATCTATGTCATCTATACTAAGAGGTTATCCCTCCACCTAATAAGCATCACACTCCTTGTAGACCTGGTATCACTCTGATAATGCAACTCCAAGTTGCACACCTATATCATCACCTCCTCCTCATTGTCCATCATCACCTTTTATCATCCTCATACTCCTCCTCACCTCTCTAGCCATCATCTCCATGACCTTCCTTGCTTCTCTGGATGCCATCCCCTATCTCTCCCACCTCTCCCTACTTAGGTCCACCTCCACCACCCCAACACCTCCAGTGACTCACTCCATTCATTTCCTAACCCAACGATCCCTAGCTAGCTTCAGAACCTATATCTCTTTCCTCATGACCCTGCCATCTAGATGTGTAACTCAAATCAATTGATGCAATTCCCACCATAGATCATACTTAGGAATAGTTCTTGAATCCTCTACTACCATAGTCCATGCCCACTGAACAAGAACAAGTCCAACAAACTCCTTAATTGCTATATAGGGACAACCATTACCTCCTAATATCCAATATCTCATTGAGTGTGAGAGAACATGGAAAGGGTCATAAAAACACCCTGTAGCTCCCTGAACTGCCTCCTAACTCTATCAAGAAAATATATCTATAATGTGAGGGGTGTGACCTATAAACCATTGTATATGGCCAAATCTAGTATCAACAAGGATCAAAATGACATTCATCAACTATATGCAAGCACTATCATCCTGACAAGGCAACTACTTCAGAAAGGTCACTATTGGCATGTCATGGAAACAGTCTCTACATTAGCACCATCAAAGGATTCAGCACAATCAGTGGTCATTTAAAGAATCAAGGCTATCCGACAAAATACAAAAATACAAAAAAATCGTTACCTTGATGAAAACCTAGCAAACAGGCATCTTGGTGACACCAAAAAAAAATGACAAAAATAATAAAGAGAATTTTTTGTCCAATAGTGAAAACCATTTTATGATGCTTTGGATAATTACCATGATGAAAACTAGGCAAACAGGCGTCATGTGTAAAATAAATCATCTATGTGGACCATTACACTTGGGGGCAAGTCATCTCATTTCCCATACCCTTCACATGACATTCCCTATGAAATTTCCATATATCCAGCTAACCCTATCACTTTCCGTCCATTTTCCCAACCGAATTTGATCTTGATAGGGACTGAGGCACAAACATAAATCATGCTTTGGGAAAATTTTTGATATGTCTATCCTTTGACCATACCCTATCCATATCATGTCATTACCGCCATAGCCTCATGCGACATTGTCCTTGAAAACTATATGATAATAATCTTCATGTCTCCTATCTTTTATAGAAGCCATCCATCTTCCTTTCATACCTATCACCCATCTTGGTTTCCCTTGTCAATGGTCTAAAGATCCCTCGTCATCCCATCTAATCCTCAACAATTCATTTCAAATGCAACAATATGGAAACTTCGCACATTATCCAAAAAAATTCCTTGCCTTTGTCCTTGGCTCTGATATAGACTTTGATCCTCTTGGCATATAATCATCATCCTCATGTTGTTTCGGGATGTGTCCTTCCCATGTCAAACATCATTGTCATTGTCATTGTCACCTATCCGTTGGTATTCAAATTGACTAGCAGGAAAATCATGGTTGTCCTTGGATTCATGTGCGTTGACATCATTCACATGCATTTGTCATGATCCTCATAAAACAATCAAAAAGCCATAAAAATCATAAAATAATAAAAAAAGCCATAAAAATCATATAAAATGTCCTAAAAAAAGTCATAAAAATCAGAAAATGTCCTAGAAAAAAAAATGTCATAAAAATAAGAAAATATCTTGAAAAAAAAAGTCATAAAAATCATAAAATATCTTGGAAAAAGACCTAAAAATTGGAAAATGTTTTGAATAAAATACAAAACATCCAAATAACACTCAAAAATCCCAAAACAAAGTCAAATTTGTCATGTCATTTGAGTCAGTCATGTTAGTCAGTCCATGCCATTGTTGAACTGTGTTGCCTCTACGCATTTGCTACGTAGGCAAGGTCATCATTTGATGTACCCCTGAGGCCGCATTAGGTTAGTCCTTTAGGGTTGTTCATGTCGGTCAAATAAGTCATACATAGTCATACTTGACACAAGACAGTCATTCGAAATGTCAACA
Organism: Sequoiadendron giganteum; assembly: GCA_007115665.2. Classification (NCBI taxonomy): domain Eukaryota; kingdom Viridiplantae; phylum Streptophyta; class Pinopsida; order Cupressales; family Cupressaceae; genus Sequoiadendron; species Sequoiadendron giganteum. The sequence continues at coordinate 397,682,668 of CM021106.1, forward strand.
TCGAAATTGGTCAAAATTAGACAACATAAGACAATCAATCATACAGTCAAAATTAGTCAACTTGCCAAAACATTAGTCAAAATTTCAGTCTCGTCACTTTTTGGTCTTCTTCAAGATGTGTCCTTGGATTTGGACCTTTTCAAAATGTCATTTTCCTTTTCATGATGTGTCCTTCCTGACCTTAGGCATCGTGAAACCGTCAAAACTGTCAAACTATCAAACAATTAATCTTCGACAAACAAACATTGGAAATACAATTATATGGTTGTTAAATTTTGGCTATTTTGTCTTATCTTTTTATTGAATTGTCTTTTTTTTATGTTACTAGCTACCTCGAGGATGTCCCATGAAGGATTTAGAGGTGTGATGACGTCTCATGAGCTATTATGTTTTTCTTTGACCGTTGTTTGTAGATTGTCTTGACAGAAAGAATGAGGCAACATGACCCTTAGTATGAGTTAGGACATTCCTTTTCTGCGATTGTCTGTTTTGCAAGTGGATGACCTTGCACAACTTGGTCTATGTCATACCATGGTGTTTGTTGTTCATTTGTATCATTTTTACTGCCCAATGATGATTCGAGCAACACCTATTAGTACCTTGGCAAATATTGAAGGATTCTAACATGCATTTATTTTTTCTGCACTAACTTGCATTTCCTTCTACACACTAGCATCCATGTCTTCCACACTAACGTTTCTTTTATTCCTTCATTCTCTAGTCTTCTCATCCATTTCGAGAGCACACTTGTGTCCTTTGAACCCAACTGTCCTCTCGAGGGGGCATACCACAACTCTCCTCGTCATTCTTCCTCATCCTATTTTGCATTGGGTCATATTTTTGACTTATTTTCTTTGCCACAATATGACAAGTTGCATTATGACAAAGAGGGGCAAATTTAGACACATAAAAATGGCCTAGACCCGCAAACCACATTTTTCTATATCATGCTTCATCTCAACATAAACAATTAATTATGTCCTATAATCCAACGCCAACTATTAATTAAATAATTCTTAATTATTTAATTAATTCAGGGATTTTATTCCTCCTGACTATTTAAATAAATAAATTATATTTATTATTTAAATACGTCGCTAATTTCTTATGTCACTCTACAATTAAATAAATTGTTAAATCTATTTAATTATCCCTTCTCCATTATTTCCTCTTGATTATTTAAATAAATAAACTTTATTTATTTATTTATTACGTCATTAATTATTTATGTCTTTGCATAATTAAATAAATTCTTATTATTTATTTAATTATTATCTTCTCCAACTTTCTTTCTAATTTTAAATAAAATCATCCACCTTCTAATTTTCCTCCACAATTATATAATTTTAATTATTTAATGGTCTTATTGATTTTCCTTCTAAATTTAAATAAAAGCATTTTATTTAAATTGGCAATTTCCCTCTTTTCAAGTAAAAAATTTAAGTATTATTTATGTCACATGAATTCACTATTTTGAATTAAATTAAAATATTAAATTCAAAATAGCATTTCCCTCCACAATTTAAGTTATTTCTAAAATAACTTGATTTTCTAACTCATCCTTTTTTCACTTACTAAATCTCATTTCACTGTCACAACTATTCTCTTTCCTTGATTTAATTTCTTAAGTTAAATCTTGTCCACTCAGTTTAAATTTCACCCTAAAGTTGCCCTAACCCTAATTAAGGGGTTGTTATTTTGAATCTTGACCACATATTCTAGGGCACTTCTCAATCTTTGATCTCACCCGTCCATCCAAAATTGCATTTTCTATAAAATGCCAATTTTTTCCTCATTTTGTTATCTCTTAAGTGCTTAATCTCTTAATCTCTTAGTTTTATTTCTCAGCATCTACAATCTACACTTCTTATTCTTCTTCTATCTCTTGTCTTCATCTTGGTCATTTTGGTAGTTATTGCGCATGTAGAATTTAGTTGTACTTGCATAATCATTTAAGAAATCCTTCAACACTTTCTTAGGACTTGTCAATAGTAGATTTCTCATCAAAATTTGAGGGCAACATAATATTTCAACAAACTAGAAGGTGCAATGGAAGTCAGCCATGGAGGATGAAGGACTTGGGTGAGATAGTTTCATTCACTTCTTTATTTATTCCTTTGCATTTCATTGTTTATTGTGGATTTATGTATTTGCATATGATTTTCTAACATTATCTTATGTTACAATTTTTAGCTTTTGGTTAGTTGTGGCTTGGTTGTTTTAGGCTATTTTTTGTGTTGCCTAGCTGACATAGGCAATCTTTGTTAGTTTTTTCGATTTAAAGTCCCTATAAAAACTTTATTGTAGGGGATTTAAGGTTTTCTTCAAAACCTGATCTTTACAACATGGGTAGTATTATGTAACTTTTAGGTGGCTGATGATGTTGTGTTGTTGATTATCTATTTTTTTTTATCTATTTGCAATTTTCCTTTGATGGGGTTTTTGGTACGTGCAAAAATTAATTGTAATGGGTTTTGGGTCCCATCAAAACCTATTTTTTCCCTAATAAAAAACAACCACAATACCCATCACATATATTACCATCTTCAACATAGTCATCTTATATATTACCATCTCCACAATATCCATCATATCTATCACTCCATATCTAACACAAATTTTACCATTTTTATTCCCATTCATAGCATCAAACGTCCACTTCAACATATCCACCAAGGGAAACTAAAATTCCTAATAAGTTGGTTCAAACTACATATAATAATAAAATTTCAAGGATCCCTTTACATTCCATTAATGTGCTTGAAATTGGTGAATCTTAATGGAAATCTATTAATACAACTAAAGGATGTGATTTTGGTTTAATTGAATTAAATGAACAATATGATCAATTAAACTATACTCAATTTAGTTTTTCTTATCTACTTAGAAAATCACAACCTTTAGAGGGAATTCATACACATCAATCTAAGTCTAGTTTTATCGTTGCACTCATAAATGTGTGTGTGTCAACATTTTTCGTGTCATAAGAAGTGTTGAAATGTACACATTAATGATTCAAGAATTGCATAAGATTAAGAATGAAAACCTACAAGGCCTATCACCTATACATGTTCTTACACTCAAACATCTAGATCTTGGGAGGCCTATAGTCAAAATGTGTATTCCTCACACACTTGTTGATCTAGGTCCAAAAGATAAATGTCATTCATACAACTAGATAAAAGATGAGTTTTTTTGGATTGGTGACCACACAAAATATTCTACAAATGGATGATCATTAATTAAAAATTTCCAAGGTATTATTAAACTTTTATTTATTGATTATTTAGATCATCCTAATTATCTCATGATCTTGTAGTCTGAAGTTAAGTTGGGGGGTGGGGGGAATCCCTTTAAACATTAATTTTGGAGATCCCTGTTTGAATACTAATAAATCATTCATTAAGTGTTGGTTTAATGCTTCTCATAAAACTATGTGATTGAGATTGGGACCAAATCAAGGTATGAATTCTTGTGTTAACTAGAATTGAATTTATACCGTGTCTACACATGCATTAATTATAGTAGAATTTATTCACCTATTTTATTATTCTCAATTATTTATTCATATTAATAACTCTATCCTCTGCTTTCTAATAAATAAATCAATTATAATGGTGTATTTATTAAATGGATGATATTGTATCACTATACTTGATAATTTTGGTCATGAGATATGGTTGCAGGTTACCCAAAAAATTTGCACCAATACTTGATGATAATGTTTCTCTAGATGAGCATTTGAGGCTACATTTTGTTGGCTTCACTAGCTATGAGTGATATACAATTTCTCTATGTTTTTATCTTGGAGATAATAAGAGGATTATTGGGAAAAGTGTGAACAACATTCATGGATATAAGTTTTCTTCTAAATCAGCTTTGATTATATACCATGTGAAGGATAATATGTACCTTGTAATATTATATTCTTGAGTCACACACCTAAAGACAAGTTGAAGACATGAAAAGGATCCAAAGGACATTCTAATGCAATCATAACACTCCATCATAGATCTTGATTCATCTACCTATCTAAAGCTATATGGACATATTGGATAAGTTGGAAGACTACTATTGGTCTTTCACTACAAAACCTTATCTTTTGAATGTTTCTTCTATTATAAGTAATTATTTCAACCAAGTGATTAGGAGTGTATTCCAAAGTTCTATAGGAAGCTTTCAAATATAGTAGAATGAGCTAAATGAGATCAAGATTGTTTAGCACCTCTTGTCAGTCACTTGTGTAGCTATTATCTAGTTGTGATCAAAATCACTTTGATCACCTACAACAAATGTCATTACTACATATTCATTTGAGTTGTTACCAACAATGGAATCAACTACCACTAGTATGGTCCATGATGCTTTAGTAGGACAAAGATATTTCCTATGTTGCACTTCTTATCATAGTTCATGTTGCAACTTTTGGTTTCTTCTTTTTTGGACACTTATAGTTGAAAAGTCACCTTGGCCACCAAACCTTGGCATTAATGGACATGTAAGTTGGTAAAATAATCAAATTTTATTTTTCATTATTTCATCTTTTAACTTTATTAATATTTCTTATTGTATTAATCATTTAAAGTAAATTTCCCTCCAATCCTCTCCTTGTTTCCCAAGGATGGTCAAACCTTTAAGTTGGGGGAGGTACACCATCCTTATTACCTATATTTTCACCTGCTATCCTTAATTGTCCCATTATAGTATATACAATCTTCATCCCACAAAATTATTCATATTTTCTATCATTTCACCCATTTCAAATAGTCCATGAATGTCAAGATAAAATATTATGATACCTCTTATATATAGAATTTCAAACAATAATGCTATGAAAAAAAAACAAGAGAAAAACTTAAAAATATGAGAAAATAGAAAATGATAGAAAATGAAAAAAACATTTGGAGTGAATATTAAAAAAAAAATGTTAGTTAAAGAAAAGCCATGAAGCTTGTTATGAGACGCTGAAAAGTTAAAGGGAACTATTATTAACCATGAGCTATAATATTCAAGGGTGAAGAAGACAAAAATCATAATCCCAAGTTTACCATCTCAATAATAAAGACTACACGATGATGTGTGATATGCTAAGTTGGGGGGAATTATGAGAGCCATTCATATTTCATTTTATATCATATTTTATCCTTTTTCATATGTCTTCATGTTCATTCTCATATTCCATTTTCATATCATACATATCAATTTGCCACTTTTATGTTGCATATGAATAAATATATATAAATAATATCTAATTTATTTTTAGATAAAATGCATGAATAATAAATAATATATTTTATTTATTAATATTTGATTTCATTATGTTAACATGCTCTTGCAAGTAGAGAACGCAATTTTTTAGTCACGAATTAGTCCACTTAAGACAATGATTTGCTCATGAAATACTTTGATTATTTTTTATAACTGATTAATATTCAGTTTATAACTCTATGGAGGAGAGTGGCCTCATGTCAAAAATAATACTCTATTTTATTATTGTAACCACAAGCTAAAATAGCTCCTATGTTTAGGGGTGATTGGTTAATAATAAATAAAACAACTCCCTATAACTCGTGATATTTTAAATCATAAATGAGAGGAGATTCGTGAATATAGGAAAAAGTATGCATATTTGTTAAATAAGTTGCATGCCTTATTTATTATATAAAGGCAATGTAATGGGCGTGAGAGGGAAATGCAAGTGTGCAAGGGTGGCATGGAAAAATGTAAGGCAACATGAAATTTGAAGATTAACATAGTAATGTAATAGACAAGAGGTGAGATGATAGTTTGTGGAAGATAGCATATATGTAGTAGCATGAATAAATGTGGTAGCTGTTTATGAGTGAAAAATACATAATTGATTTTAGGAAAAAAAATAAAAATACACGCGGTTTATGAGTTGAGGAGTATTCTGTAGTAGACCAGCCACTTCATGGAAAAAGAGGAGGGCCCCCTTTAATGAAACATAGTGATGTTATTTTTTATTTTATGTGTGTTTATTTTTTATGGTTTAGTTTTCACATTAAAATGTGTGAGTAAGAGATGTGGTTTTATTTTCATTATTTTCAATATGGTTAATTATCAAGTTCTTTTTATTTACATGTTGAGTTTGATTTTAATTTTTTTTTACAATATAGTTTCTCTAGCAATTTTGATTAATGTTTTTAGTTGTGTTTCACCAACACTCATCTCACTACCTACAACCCTTATATATAGCCATGACACCTTTTGTAAGTTTACACCCTCGGATTGACACTTAGACCAAACTAAATTTAGTTATTAAGTATTAAATCTTTCTCATTATCTACCCAAGTTTTGACCTATCATATTGTAGAAGGAATCCATAAATAGTTGAGGGATTTGAAGGACCCTAAATTTGGATTATATTTTAAGTGGTATTATTTATTGTGCCACTTAATATTATATAGTGGGGTAAATATATGAAGCAAGCCCTTGAATTTAAAAGTGATAGATGAGGAGGGTAACAAGTTGCCTATCTAAATGTGGACATATCTATGGGAATCTCATTGCACTTTAGTAAATTACTTGGTTTTTGAGAATATTTTTGTGTAATATGTTCTACAAAATCTAGTCCTTCAACCAAAGAAAATACTTTTAGAGAAGGTGATTAAGTTTCTTAAGCCATTGAAATTTGATCTAGAGAAATAAATTGATCACAATTGTGGAGATTGATACCTTCACAATAATTGCATGATTATTAGAGTTTATTATACCTTGGTTCAACCCCATTTTCTACATAAATTTGTATCTAATAGATTTGCCTTCATGAAAATCATGTAAAAATTAAATGAGTATGATAAATTTCACTTCAAGTCAATCGAGAAGGATCTCACATCCCTATTAGGATGCTTTTTTTAGATTTCACTATTACATCTAAGGAAGGATTAGAGGTTCTACCCTCTATTCTCTAAGGATACAATATGAAAGTTGACAATGCTAGGAATTGTAATCCTAAGAATCATATCAAAAAAATTAGGCTAAAATCAAGAAGATCACCTTACTATAATGAGTTCAATGCTTCAAATGATATAATAAAAACCCTTTTAATAGATGAACTAGTAAAAGAAAGGAAGCAACAATAGATTATGATTGGATAGATAAAAGAGAAAACGGAATTAACAAATCCCTCTTATAAAGGATATTTTTTAGATGTTTTAGATCCTTTTGAAAGGATGATAAAGTTTCTCAATAGTTCTAATGATTTTTCACTCATTTATAAGACCTCATTAAAAGAAAGGCCTAGTGGAAAAGAAGTTGATCAATCAATTCAATAGGAAGCTATCTCTGCATAATCAACTATGTACCCCATAGTAGCTCCTCAGGTACCAATTGGCATGCAACCATTAGTATATTATTTGATAAATATTAAAGAAATGGTAGAGAGAAATCTTGAAGAGGAGAAAATGTGCCTCATGATGAGGAAGTTGATTAATTTTTCCCTCCTCCACAAGTTCATCACGATGATCAACAAATACCAGCTAATAGGCTTGTGCTGGATATAAATGATCCAATTATAATTTCAAATTATGTGAGAGCCTTAGTTTGTAGTCAATTCATGTCAGATATAAAAAAATTTCCTCCAAGGTGTTCAAAAATATTGTGATAAGAATGAGGGATGAATTTCAAGACAAGCTGGACAAGGCTAAGAAATAAATAGACCCCTCAAAATATGAGGAGGTTACTAAACAAGTTTTGAAAGAGATGGATTTTGATGTAAGCAAGATCACTCCCGAAGAAGGAAGAAGATTTGTGAGAGAATGTGATTTTATTTTGTTACATGAATGGTTTATTGTCTCAACCATTTCTCTAGACACCATAAGAAATCAAAATGAATAATATTTCACTTATGATGAGAAATTTGGTCAAGTATTCTTTAGGCCCAATCTTAGTGCAAAACTAGAAAATTTAGCAATATGGTCAATGGCCCCAACTAATGAAAAACCTAAAGTGGTAGAGTCTATCCAAGAGCTATCTAGAAACTTAATTGTAAAAATATTATCAAATAATTCAACTCCTCAAGCAGCTTCTCTGGTTGTAGATATTGCAATGTTCAATGAAGCAATTGCAAAAATATAGAAGGTTGAGTATGAATTACTACATGAAATGCATTTGAAGATGTTGCATGAATACAATAAACTAGTGGATTAAATACCCCAATCACATATTGTTTCTCCTCCTACTCCACAGTTAGGACTAGATGAGATTTCAGCTCAAGAGAGAGAGGATTTATCTCTCAAGATAAAGGAGTTGAAAGAACAATTAAGACTGAGTTGAGCAAATAAAAAAGTGGCTAAAGAAGAGATCAAAAAGGTGGCCACAAATATAATTGATGATTTAATTGGCCATATAATTTATTGTGTTTTACATAAAACTGAGGGTGTATGGAAAGCTTATGATATTTTGCAAAAGGCATATGTCTAGCATTATGAGAAATAAACAAGTCCAATACCAATTGTTGAGAAAATCAATCTCTATCCAAATATGACTTCAATGGATGAGATACAAGGCTTGGACAAAAACAACATGAAAATCTGAAACTTGTATGCAAATCTGAAAATTAATTTTCCTTAATATATAAATACCATAACTAGATCCATCTTCTTTATGATGCCAAAAAATTGGCCAACATATCATTCTTGTAAACACTACCTTATGTTAACTTATAACAACAATAAATAAAGAATATCATCAACATAAGATAGTAGAAAAGAGGCACAAATCAACAACACAAAAGCATCACATAAAATAGGATTTACATGGAGAAACCCATGCAAGAAAAGACTCCACCAAGAAGAGAGGCCAAGTATGCATCATCATCAAATAAATGAGATTACAGTACAACCACTTCCATTATCCTCTTTTCCTCCACCATGGCAGCACCTGTGTACCTATGAACAACCTCCTTATGCCTACACCTATCCTTGTCCTGTAGAGTATCACTACATTCAACTTTTCCTCTCTATTTCTACATCCAAGAGGCTAAATTTATAGACTTGTGAAGGCAGCTGATACACCAACACATGGCACCCAAGATGACACTTAATTACCGATGTCCCCAACCTTTGGATACCTTCTTGACATTTGAAAAGACATCGATTTTGGATCCAATAATTTTCCTCCAACTTGGGTGCCCAACCATGAGAGATAAACATTACATTAAATACAATAAATTATAGAAAACTAATTGACACTTGTTGCCTCTTTTCGAGCACCCACTTGGAGAATCCCAATAGTCACTAATTTATCATTTCATTTATATTTTATTATCCCATTCTAGGCACCCACATTTATGGAAAACAACATTAAATATTTATGTCCACAACCCACCTTTACCATTGCTAGTGGACCCATCACCCCTTACAAATATATTACAAAATTGGTGAGAATTAATATTATAAATTATTTTTCCAATTCAACCTAAGTGCCTAGGGACACTTTCTAAGGATTTTGGAATCATAGTATATGAAATAGGATTTACAAGGTTGATGGCACCTAATCCTAACATTCTCCCACTTGACATCAACATTGGAAATACACCCATAGGAATCACAAACAAGGGAAAAAAATACCTTAGCCAAAAATGTACCATTTGGATCTTCATCATGCTCTCATGCTCCAATAAGATACCTATAAAAGCAACCATGATAACCACCATCAAGAAAAAAATTATTCATATTCTCCAACATGCCACCTATGGAAGAAAAGGGAATATGCCAAGGTGAAACATATCAATTATCATTACAACCTGCACCAATATTTACATGAATAAAAGCATTAAATTCAAATGATAAAAAAGGCTTTGAGTAGCTGCCTTACCATACCACTTGGAATAACAACCACAACAAATTTCAATACCTCCAAGCTAACAATACCTCAAACCAAGGTATACAAAACATAGATAAAACTTCATGCCATCAACATACCAACCCAAAATCTGCAATCAAGTCTTTGTATATCCATCCCCTATCTCAATGCAACATACCAATGCACAAATGACCATGAACAAAGACAAATAAAACATATTCTTAAACACCAAAATAATCTCATGGATATAGGTAGTCCACATCTGAGTCATCCCACTACAAGAAAGTGGGTGGCTAATCCACAACCTACATAACTCGTAGATTCAAATCTAGTGAAACATGAAAATTCATCATCACATCAGTAACCAACAAACCAAGTTATCATAGAGGATAACTAGACATATATCTAGAAACTCCTACTGCATGAGTAATATCAAATCTGAAAATAGATCAAGGCATATCAAGTCTATCTATAATGCTTCACATAGAGGATGTGGTTAATTCCTCTATTACATAGTGTCAAGAAAACATACAGTGATATGTAAATCCTACAAAGAAATATGCTACAATACCTCTCTCACCATTAGTCTCCATAGCTCTCCCAAGTTCTTCAGCCTCAACCATGTGAAACCAAACATCCACGAAGAGTATCATGACCAAATATAGAACTTGCAAATCAAACCATATCCTTGTTCCACACTAACATGTAACAAGTTGTGTAAAGTAATATCTCCTTCACCATTCCCAAACTAAAAGGATATCAATCTATAACATTCAAATCAAATAAAAATATGATATAAATAGATGTAAACCTCTCATATTAAAGGTAGATCAAACCAACCAATCATTCCTGGAACAAAGGGAATATGCCCAAAGCCACAATACGTTTCCTATACCTCTCAAAATAAGTCCTTATAACTAGATCCATAGCTCAAGACCAAAACAAAGAGAACAATGGAAATCCATATAAATATGTATCTTCTTCTTAACAAGTCTTCAATTTTTTATATTCAAGACTAATATGCAAAGACACGATAAAAAAAAATGCATCTAACAATTGGGTGGGCAATGCCTCTCAAATAATTCACCTACCGAGTAGAACAAGAGTGGGATACAATATTTTACTATGCACACAACACCAAGAAATTACAATATTATCTTCAAGTCCATAATGGATTCACATCCATAACTAGGTCTAGGCTCCTCAGTATTTCCATTAAAATCCTCATCAAAGAGTAACCATCTCAACATACGATCCTATAAAAAAGGGATCTTCTATCCTCAACCAAGCCTCTCTAGTCTCCTTGAGCATCCACCAATCAATCCATGTCAACTTCAAATGAAACCTTGCAAAATCATGAAGCTCCAAGAAAATGATCAATACTCAAAACCAAAGAGAACCAAATAAGAGAATTGTCAAAATTCCAACTATAGAATCAAGAACATATCATGACATCATGTTCTAACATCTCCTCCTAGGAGATCACATAGAAAATAACCATCCATCATCAAATGATGAATTAACATCACTACCAAAGCTCCCACTAAATTATGTAACCAAGATCTCCAAGCATCATAATAATCATATCCTAACTAGAGATCCTCCATCACCCCAATACAATCAAATAAATCAACACCATGAGCTCCTAAAAGGTAAAGTACAACCACAATCTCCAAACCAAGAAGATACACATGCTACACATCCTTTGTCAATGGACCAAAGATGTCATACATCTCATTGCAATCTAAAGGCAGAATCCAAGAGCTCCTTATGACATCAACAACCATTATAAAAGACCATCCATTTTCTAAACAAACATTATCCATGGCTCACTACACACTGTAATGATAACATATTAGAACCAAAATCTTGAAATAAAGAAGATATAACACATTATATAACTCCATAAAGCTCTGACTGAAATTAAAACTGATTTATACATGGTATCATAATCAATATCATTCCCATAACTCTATTAAAAGTGAACAAAACTTTTCATGCACCATAAAAAACTACTATAGATTCAAATGACCAAATATATTAGGTAATCCCAATAACCATATCTCACTTTAATAAGCATGCCAATATAATAATGGTGACCAAGAATAAGTCCTACCAAATAAAATTCATATCATATAATTTAACAAGATCTGCACATATGCAACATCTCAAAGGAAAAATACATAATCAGTAATTCAATCTTAAATAACTAAAAAATAGATTCAACCCCACACTAGTATCATGCAAAATAGAGATATTCATGTATAACATGTGTATTTCCAAGACTCAAACACCATAATCAATGCTAGATCTGATTTTCCAAACAAACCCACATAGGAGGAACCATAGATCAATAAGAACCCTCCAAGCAACCATACAATCATGTAACTATCTTCATCAAGAATTCCCTAAATAAAGTCTCACCATGAATCTACATACGAAATATTTTAGTTAACATGTAAAACATGCAAAACCATCTCTATAAATCTGAAATCCATATAACCATCCAAAAATTTGCATCAAACATGTCATCTAAATAATAGAATAAGCACAAATATGCAAACCCACAACTGCAAACAAGAGTAAAATGTAGCCCAAATAGATGAACTAGGTTGTCTAGGAGCTTGAAATAGATGAAACATATTATCTCCATAACTCACAAAGAGGTTAGTGTCTTATCTCCTAGTTCTTTCATGTAACCAAGAGATAAATCCGTGAATCCAACATAAGCACTCCATTTTGTAGTCCAAATTGAGAGTGTTTCTCCATGTGACTAGGATGTCTCTACCCATCTAGCATGAACACCTTCTCACTACACATGATCAAAAGGTAAAGGAACAAAACCAAAAAACAAGATGATACACATTTTTTCAAACAAAAGCTCCAAGTTACCAAAATATGACCAGCTCTATAAAGATCCATAATCATGAACTTCCAATGCCTAATGTAGATCACATTAACAATATCCATGGATTCCAATCCCACAAATCTACAAAAAAAATTAACTCATAGAGCTTTCATTTCTAACCCAAAAGCCTTCCAACAACCTTTAATTCCTTCCAACAAATCCCCACAAGCTTTCCAAGTTCAGAAATCAAAAGAAAAAATACCCAAAACCTAGTTAACCTTAAGCAATGATACCAAATGATGAGAAATAAATAGGTTCAATACCAATTGTTGAGAAAATAAATCTTTATCCAAATTGAATTCAATAGATGAGATAAAAGGCTTGGACAATATTAACATGAAAATATGAAACTTATATGCAAATCTAAAAAAATTAGGTTCCCTTAATATGGAAATACCTTGATTAGATCCATCTTCTTTATGATGCCAAAAAGTCAGCCAACATATCGTGCATGTAAACACTACCTTATGTGAACTTATAACAGCAATAAATAAATAATATCATCACCATAATATAGTAGAAAAGAGACACAAATCAGCAATAAAAAAGCATCACATAATACAATATTTACATGGAGAAACCCTTGTAGGAAAAAGATCCACTAAGAGAGGCTAAGTATGCATTATCATCAAATAAATGAGATTACAATACAACCACTTCCATTATCCTCTTTTCCTCCACCATGGAAACACATGTGTACCTATAAATAACCTCCTTATTCCTCCACCTATCCTTGTTCCTCCACCTATCACTATATTCAATTGTTCCTCTCTATTTCTACATTCAAGAGGCTGAGTTATAGACTTGTGAAGGCATATAATGCACCGAACATGGCGCCCAAATATGACCCTTCATTCCAAACATACCAAACCTTTGGATTACCTCCTCAACATTAAAAAAGACATAAATTTTGGCTCCAATAATTTCCCTCCAACTTAGGTGCCCAACCATGAGAGATAAACATTACATTAAATGCAATAAATTATGGAAAACCAAGTGACACTTGTTGCCTCTTTCCAAGAACCCACTTAGAGAATCCCAACACTAAATATTTTATCATTTCATTTATTGTTTATTATCCCATTCTAGACACCCACATATGGAGAAAAAAATATTAAATATTTATTTCCACAACCAACCTTTATCATTACTAGTGAACCCATCACCCCTTATGACTATATTACAAACAATGGTGAAAATTAATATTACAAAATATTTTTCCAATTCACCCTCTGTGCCTAGGGACACTTTTCAAGGATTTCGGCACCATAACATATGAAAAATTATTTACAATGTGGATGGTACCTAATCCTAACAAAGCACATGAAACTATAGACTAGCTTCCAAGAAAAAATGAATAATTGGATTCTCAAGGCCACCCCCATTAGAGATATCAGTAAGGTGACTTCCTTTGATAATAATAATTATGCCCCTAAGAACCTTTCACAAATACTTAAACATGTTGTCTTATTAGGGGAGATCTCAAGTTTTCAGGATAAGTTAGATATGCAGATGAAAAACAAGTTAAAAATGTTTTAAAATATGGATAAGGGTGTGATGCCCAAAAGTTTGGATAAATTTGGGATTATTAAACCCCTTGATGCATGTAAGTCTATTTTTTTTGATATTATTCTCACTTTGTCAACATACATTTACAAAGATAGCAAACTAGATCTAGCCTTATTGAGTACTTCATTAGATGATTTATTTAAATTATAATCTATCTATACAATTTTGTAAAAGAAGCAAGAGCTATAACTAATGCAAGATACAATGCTCATAACAATAAGGTTCGGAATTTGTTAGACTTTAAGTGGCCTTCTAAAGAGGAGTATAGTTTTTGGTTGGAGAAATACATTGAATAATTTTCTTCTCTAGCTCCTTTTGTCATTTTTGCTATGATGGATATACCTTGGGTTTATTTTTGTCTTTTGTGGTCATACCATTTTTGTCAAGATGGGTATATCTATCCACGGCTTAAAGTTATTTTTGTTTGATCCTTCAGACAAGATTTTCAAATGAAAATGTGACCATTTTTTATCATATATCTTCTATTAAACTTATGGACTGAATTTATGTTTACTTGTCGATTGTTTTCTTTGGTATCCTAATCACTCATTTATTTTACTTATGGCCTTTGTTTCATTTCCCAATTGGCCCCTATTACCACTTACAAATTATACATCATCACGCATTAAAAAAGGATTTAATACACATTTCTAAATTCATGACTTAAGTGTTATTGTTAATAATGGCCCTACTCCAGATACTTATCACATTCTCATTATAGCATGTGGTTCCCTTCACACCATAATTTCTATTGCTCAACGTAGGAAAAATGCACTCTCCTTGTATATTTTAAAAGGTCGTCACTTGTCAAGTTTTCATTGATATCCTCTACAATGCATTTTACAAGTTGACTATTCTTCCCTCATTCCTAATTGGTGTCATCCTATTAGTGTTGCAAGCAAGTAGTTAATCACATGCTCTTGTTTTTTTAAATAAAAGGCTTGTTGCTGACTTAATATATTTATATATTATAATAGATTACAAAAACATTGTTCATGGCTGAAAATATAATTTCCAGCTCATCATATGTAGTAAATAGAAATGTTCAAGATATCCAATCCTAGAGATTTTCATCTCGTCATAAGAAAAATACAACTAATTGTATGTTGACTTGGAAATATTCAAAATATCAGCTTGTTTGGTACAAAAACAGCTGATTATATGTTGATTGTTGACTGTATGCTGACAATATGCTTATATCTATTAACATATATGCAAAAAGTTTTTGTTGTCAAGCATTTCCTACAAATGAAATCTCCACCTTTTCTTCTTTGTGCATGATCTATTGTGCTGGTGGAGTGGAATGAGAATTTGTTGTGATGTTCATGTTAGGGATTTGTGGAAGAGGCCTGATCTGTTGAACATGCATGCTCCTTTTCTTGGCTTGTGACTCTGTAGATTCCACCATCTCCTTCTTTTTTGTAGCTTGTTTTGTGACACTATCTACTTGATGGCATTGATGTGTTAGGAGAAATGATAGAGCATGATATTTGGCTTTGAATTTTGTCTCCATGTCATCCCCTAATTCACAATGATGGCGAGCAAGCGCTCTATACAAGTGGTTGGGTGTGTCATACTCCAGTGATATTTTCAACGCAATGTAGATAATTTGTAGCATGCCTTGTGGTGAAAGTAGTGTCTGGGGAATATTCCACCCACATATGCTTCACCTTTCTAGAAATTGTATTTTTGTATGATCTTGAGTAGAGCATTATCCTGCAAGAACACATTCTGAATGATTACATTTGCAATTTTTATCATATCTTGATAGTTTGGATTCAAATCCAACATATTTGAGACAAAAATTGACACTAGATCTGAAGGAAATATCAATCTTTGAGTTGATGGGTGTAAGATGTCATCTCCTATCAAAATTTTCAAGGACCTATACATAGGTGAGCATTCAGTTTTAAAAATATTTGACAATGTTTCTCTTTCCAAGCCATTGGAGAAAGGAAACTCCCATTATAGTATGGGAAAAGGAGCTATGTGATTTCTAGGCATGAACTCCATGGTACTTTGTGTTGTCAAGGATGAAGTGAAGGATATTAAAAACTAGAGTTGAGTGCAATTTTTTTTTGCCGAAAGTAGAATTCATTTTGAGCAATTGTGCAACCTAGAAAGATGAAGGGAATGTAGATACAAGTGAATGCAAATAAAAATAAGATATGTAGGCTACAAGAACATGGAACCTAGAATTTGAACTTCTGCAACTTATAGTTTGAAATTTATAGAAACACTACCTTCAACGTGAAACCTCAAGAATTGTTTTTTGAGGCTAGAAATTGGATAGTAATAGGCCTAGAAGAGTCTTATAAGAACATACCCAAGATTCTCATAAACATATATTTATGAGTTGAAAGTAGACCTCTAGGATGCTTGAACTTCTGAACCCACAACAAAGAATCTCTCACAATGAAGCCCTTCAACTATTTGTTCTAATGACCACACACCATTTTTGAACAAGGGCAGAGCAATAAAACATGCTGACCTTGATTTTATTTGCAACCACCTTTGCAGAGTGCAAAATAAAATAGTAATGTGCACTTTAAAAGAAATGGATCTCAATTTATTTTGAAAAGCACAAAAACTAAATGAAATCCACCACATGATAGAGCATCATATCTCGTGCTTGAAATAGCTTTGTTTCATGATGTTAGAGCCACGCTAATCTAAAATTTTCCACATGCAAGAGCGTCCTATCTCACACTTGAAATTGCTTCGTTTCATGATGTTAGAGCCACGATTGCCACCAAAACCCTACATAGAGTCAAAAATTGTTAGTGAAAACACATACCTTTGCTACGGTCAAAGAGACACTAATTAAATTACTTGGATAAAATTGATCCACATCACATTTGATTGTGTGAGTAAACATCCTTGTTATTCCACAGATTTAGTGCATGTCAAATGATCATCCATTCTGCAGAATTAACTTGTGTCGATTATCCATTCTACAAAATTAACTTGTGTTGTACTGGATAATCTTGGTTTAGATACAAAATCAAGGTTTCCCACAAACTTAGAGAACGGTAATGGATATATACTTGACATAAATAACAATGAGATGGTTGTTGTTGTACAGCTGAAATGATGCCCTTTTTTGGAATGAAACATGTGCAAATAACAAAATCCAACTGACGGTGCCCCTATTTTAATTAGATTTCTCCCCATATGTTTCTATCCTTAGCATTCCGCTAAAATATTATACCAAATAAGATTTTGCTATCTTTATTGATTTTATTGAGATTACATCATTATAAAATATTTCCTTTTGATAATCATTTTATTGCAATAGATAAAATGTTTTAACATTCATGGTTAAAATTACCTCCAAATCACTTGCTATTATCTAATAATTTCCCTTTCAATAACATTTTTTAATTTCTATGGAAAATTTTCCATATTACTTTTGAAAGGAAATATAAAAGAGAAGTGGAAAGTACTAATGAATGAGAAATTGTTTGAAGGAAATAGATTACCAAATAGATTGAAGTAGCCAAACCGAGCACCACCAAAGCAAGAGAGACACGAGAATTTGTTAAGGGGACAAAACAAGAAAAAACCCCAATAATATGAATGGAGGAAAAATGCCTAAGAATGATACAAAGAGAGAGAGAGAGAACTTAAGCCTTAAGCTTGCTTGCTTGAATATTAAAAATGGAGGAGATGCACTTGAATAAATAGAGGTGAGAAGAGGAGTTATAATGTAACTCTCAACTCAATGAATGCCACCATTCATCTATGTGTGTGCAATGTGTCAAGAACCTCTTAAGGAGGTGGCTATAAATATTCCTTAATAAAAGAATTAAAAATAAAATGAATCATCCTCACACATGTGTGAAAAGACAAAAAGACAAGACTTGTAGGGATTCCTTTATAATATTCCTACAAGTTAATAAATAATTACAATTAAAGAATAACCTTTACCAAGTAAAGATTAATCTTCTAACATCCCCCCTTAATCTTTACTTGTGGAGGTTACATCAAACCCTTCAATGGGTTGTAATCCAAGATTTTTACAATGAAAGAGAAATTTATCTTTACAAAGAGCTTTGGTGAGAATATCTACAACTTGATCTTCACCTTTACAATACAAAAGGGAAATTTGTTTTTCTTCAATTTTCTCTCTAATGAAGTGATTTTGAAGAGAAATGTGCTTGTTCCTTGCAAGAAAAATGGATTCTTTGCTAAAGAAATAACACTTTGATTATCACAATATAAAGGAGTAGGATCCTTTTGAGGTAGACACAAATCTTCAAGTAATCTTCTTAACCGTAGTGCTTCTTTGGATGCATTAGTGCAACCTTTATATTTAGATTTTGTAGAACAAAGAGAAGTAGATTGTTGTTTCTTACTATTCCATGAGATTGCACATGATCCAACAAAGAAAAAATAACTACAAGTGTATCTCCCATCATTGGGATCACCTCCTAAATCTGAATCAGTATAACCTTTTAAAGAAAAATCACAATTTGCATCATAAAAGAGACCAAGATCAAGAGTTCCTTTAACATATCTTAAAATTATTTTTGCAACTTTAAAATGATTTTGTTGTGGTTTAGATATAAATCTAGAAACTAAACCAACACTATAAGAAATATCAGGTCTAGTAAGAGTTAAATAATTTAAACTACCAACTAATTGTCTATACAAAGTAGGATCAACAAAAGGAGTTTTCATATCAACCATTAATTTTGTTCCTAATTCACAAGGAGTAGAAATACACTTTGCAGCATTCATTTTAAATCTATCTAAGAGATCTTGAGCATATTCATGTTGAGAAAGAAAAAAACCTTTAGGTGTTTGCCAAATTTGCATACCCAAAAAATAATATAAAAATCCTAAATCAGTCATTTGAAATTATTGATTGAGTTGAGACTTAACATCACTAATCCAATTGTTAGAACTAAAAGTGAGAATTAAATCATAAACATATAAAATCATAATTACAATATCATTTTCACTATGCTTAATATATAAATTGGGATCATTTTTACATCTAATGAAACCTTGAGATAGAAAGAAAGCATTAATCTTTGAATACCATTATCTAGGAGATTGTTTTAAACCATAAATTGATTTGTTTAATCTGCAAACAAGATTTTCATTACCTTCCTTAATGAAACCCAAAGGTTGAGACATAAATTTATTCATGTAAATCACCATTTTAAAAAAACACTTTTAACATCCATTTGATGAATAGGCCAATGCATATGAGAAGCTAAAGCAAGAACTAATTTAATAGTTGGAATGTTAGCTACTGGAGCAAAATGTTTCATCATAATCTAAGCCTTCAATTTGAGAGAATCCCCTAGCAGCTAATCTAGCTTTAAACTTGCTAAATTCATTATTTGCATTAACCTTAGTTTTATACAACCATTTGCATGAAACAAGATTCTTACCATGAGGTAAAGGAACTAAATCCCAAGTATTATTAGCAATCAAAGTATCATATTATTCTTGCATAGCCTTTTGCCAATAAGTTTGATCTTTAGCTTGTTCATAAATTTGACGATCATTTGAATTCATAATATTAGACATCAAAGCATAATTACAATAATTTATCTTTCTAGTATTAGATTTATTCATTCTAGCTAAAATATCCTCACTTTCTTGCATTAAATTTTTAAACCATTTAGGCTTTCTCTTAGATGTAGGAGTGTCATCACTAGAAAAAGAATCATGAGGAGAAATTTTAACATTCTCATCATCACTATCACTATGAGTAAGAGATGCATTAGGAGGGTTAAGAGAAGATTCAACTTGAGGATTATCCTCCGCAACAATAAATTTATTTTGAGAAGATTCAATACCATGTACTTTAGAACAATCATGAACATCATTTTCAGCAATGCATACATCTCTAGCAACTTTAAATTTGTTAGTAAGAGTATTATAAACTCTATAAGCTTTAGAAAGTTCATCATAACCAACAGAAATATGATAAGAAGATTTAACATCTAATTTGTGCCTCTTTTTTTAGGTTTGTGAACATAAGCAATTGAACCAAAATTTCTTAAATGTTTAAGATTGGGATTTCTACCGAACCAAGCTTCTTCAGGAGTTATATCCTTTAAAGATTTAGTATAATCCCTATTAATAATTTAAGTAGCACAAAACATAGCTTCAACCTAATTGTAAGACATATTTTTAGCATTTAACATACATATAGTCATTTCAACAATAGTTCTATGCTTCCTTTCTGCTACACCATTTTGTTGAGGTGTATAGGGAATATAACATGCTTAATACCAAATGATTTCAAATAACTATTAAAATCATTGTTCACATATTCTTTACCATTATCAGTTCTAAGAATTTTAATTTTAAAACTAGATTTCCTTTCAACAAATTTATGATTTTTAGAAAATATATCAAGAACTTGATCCTTACTATGAAGAAAATAAATCCAGGTTCTCCTAGAATAATCATCAACTAAAGTAAGTTCATACCTTGATCCTTGGATGGAGTTGTTCTCCATGGGTCCCAAAAGGTCACTATGAACTAGGTGCAACTTATGAGTTGCCCTGCATGATTGACCATGTGGAAAGGGCTCCCTATGCATCTTACCACTCATGCATCCTATGCATACAATTTTATATGGAACAATACTAGGAAATCCATCTACCATATTAATCTTATTCATTAAAGCAATATTGTTAGCATTTATTTGACCAAGTCTTTCATGCCAAACACAGAAATCAATTGTAGATAATAAAGAGCATCTAGATTGAGAAAAATCATAAAATTTGAACAAATTATCATTGTCTAACTTAGCATTAGCAATGAATTTGTTTTGTTTTGGATCAATAACATAACACATATCTTTATATAATTCTATTTTATAATTTTGACAAAGCTTAGCAACTGAAAGTAAATTAGTCTTTAATTCAGAAACATATAAAACATCATGCAATTTACCATTAGGAACATTAACATTACCAATTGCTTCTACTTTACAAGTATAAACATTTTCAAGTTGAAGAGGAACATTAGACAAATCAGGTTGCATAGACTCAAAAACTTCTTTATGTGAAGTAACATGTTGAGATGCACTTGAATCAATAACCCATTCAAGAGGTTGAGAAAAATTAAAACTACATGTAAAAGCACGTTTAGATTGATTAGCATTGTTATGAACCTTATTATTATTGGGTTTATTTTTATGTTGATTATTTTGCTTCATAGGATTTTTCTCGTTTTGCTTCTTAAAACAAGTATTTTTCCGATAACCATCCTTATTACAATAAGTGCAATGTGGTTTCTTAGAAGAGTTAAACTTTCTAGGATCATTTCCATTATTATAATGAGATTTGGAATTATAATGTTGTTGTTTAGAATGAGATTTAAAATTTTGCTTATGATTAAATAAAAAAGCATTCTCATTAGACTTAAGAGTGCCAAACTGAATTAACTTAGCTTCTTCTTGTCTTAATAAATCATGAAAAATATTATAACTTAATTGAGTAGCTGAAGAAGAAATAGCTAATTGAGCATGAATATTAGCAATGAATTGCTGAAATTGCCTATGAAGACACTTTTTAAGAATAAGATGAATTAATCTAAGATTATCTAATTTTACTCCTAAACCATGCAATTGACTATTTAAAGCATCAAATTTCAATAAAAATTCATCCATAGATTTAAAATCAGAATACCTCAAATCTTCAAGTTGATCTTGAATTTGAATTTTTCTTGATTCATTTGAACTATCATAAATGGCTTTGAGTTTGTCTCATGCTTCATAGGTAGTTGTACATGTCCCAATGTAATTTTTTTTTTTTGGTGACATGGAGATACCTATGAGGCCAAGGGCTTCCTCATTTTTAAGATTTTATTTTTTTATTTCATCTTTGGATGCAGACGAACCTGGTTTAGATTTAGGATCTGTAGCAACATCTAAAAGATGGTTGAAACGAAAAATGAAAGAAATGTGAGTCTTCCAAGAATGATAGGTAGAAGAATTCAATTTAATCTTTGGAATTAAAGTTGACATTATTGCAATAAAAAATTCACAACTTTATGAAAAAAATAACTATTATAAATATTTGTTTAAAACAAAACACCTATTGATTGAATTAAACTTTAAAATAAACCTTCTTTAATAAACAAAAATTAAATACCTTAATCAAACAAAATATAGATAAGTAAATAATTATAACAGAAATTGAAAAAAAAACTATTTGATTAAATTTAAATATGAAATTAAATTAAAAAAATACTAATAATGAAAAAAT
Source organism: Sequoiadendron giganteum (assembly GCA_007115665.2). Lineage (NCBI taxonomy): Eukaryota > Viridiplantae > Streptophyta > Pinopsida > Cupressales > Cupressaceae > Sequoiadendron > Sequoiadendron giganteum. The sequence continues at coordinate 397,705,210 of CM021106.1, forward strand.
TAATAAATTTATAACTCCAAAACTAAAAGGAAATAATTAAATTATTAAAATAAACAATTATATAAAAGAAAATAACAAACTATTAATGAAAAAAATAATAAAATTAATCTAAAAAAAATATTCAATTTATAAATTAACTTAAAAAAAAAAACCCTTTGATTAAAAGAAAATTAAATTCTTATTAATAATTAAATAACATTCACTTTAAAAAAAAATTAAGAAAATTTTAAAACAAATAAATTAAAAGTAAATAAATAAATTATTTTTAAAAACTTATTAATAAAATTGAAAATGGAATATTAAAAGAAAATAATTTAAATTTATAAAAGATTTGTTGAAAAGATTAATAAAAAAGCTCTAAAGAACCCTTCCTTTTCTAAATAACTTTCAAAAAAAATTATATTAAAAGAATTTTCATTTTAAAAAACTTAATGTTAAATTTTCATTGTAAAAAAAATATATTAAATTATAAGATTTTAAAACCTTTTACACTAAATGGGCGAAAGTTGAAATTTCAAATTTCTTTAAGAAAAATGAATTAAAACCACATTATTATTAAGTGAATTTAAAAGTGCATGACCTCCCCACAAATCTTCCCAAAAATTTTCCTTTAAATCATCGTGAATTTCCCAAGTAAGGTAGGGTAAGATTACCTTTCTACAGGTAACGAGGAGATTCCACATCATTGAACCTTGGAGGATTTGAAACTATAAAAATTCGCACTAGATCCATATTATCTAAGTACTTGGCTTGCATGACTTTGCACCATTTTGATTGCGAATTAGCATACATGTAACACACTAGCTTTTCCCCCAATTCTTTCTTTCGAGCTAATAAGTTATGTACTCCAACACCCCCTTTGGATTTTTGTACACATAGGTTTTCTAGTGAGATAAGAGAGATCTTCATTTTTCTATCAATGTTTCCCTTCCATAAAAATCCCTAATTATCTTTTCAATTAGGAAGATCATAGATTTTGGTGCTTTTAATACTACCATAAAGTAATTGGGAATGGCAAAAATGATAGATTTTATCAATAAAATTTTGCCTGATAGGGACAACCATCTACCCTTCCAAGATGTTTTTCTCTTTTGAATACTTTGAATAATTGTAGCCCAATAAGAAATTTTGTTTGCCCTTGAAAATAACGAAATCCCAAGGTACTTACAAGTTAATTCAACTATTTGGAACCCAAGAATATTAATAGTTTTCTTTTATATAATTGATTTGATATGAAAAGTATACATCTTTGATTTTTCTACATTTATTTGCTGACCTGAAGCACGTGAATATTTATCTATTACATACTTGATTTTCTTGGCCTCTTTAATCTGAGATGCACCAAATAATAGTGTATCATTTGTGAACAAAGAGTGAGCTATTGACAAATCAGTAAAAGGAATTGCAATACCTTTTCACATCTTCTGAGAATGAAATTGTTTGACTATCCTGCTAAGGGATTCAACTAAGATTATGAATAAAAAAAGGCGATAATGGACCACCTTGCCTCACTCCTTGACTGGAACTAAAAAAACCTAATGATGTGCCATTAATTAATATTGAAAACCTAGCTCCCCTTAAGAAAGAAGGGCCCATTTACAATATCTATTGGTAAAACTAAATTTTCTCAATACCTACATCAAAACAGTCCAGTCCACTTTATCATAAGCTTTCATCATGTCAAACTTGATGATAAATGAAGGAATTTTGTGCAAGGAGATAGAATGTAAAATTTCATGTGCCACTAGCGCACCCTCAACTATCTCTCTGCCTGGGATAAAACCACCTTGTTCTTCTGATATTAGCTTTGGAATGAGGGGTACCAAGCGAAGATAGATTTATTTGGTAAAAATATTATAAACTGTGTTGCAAAGAGAAATAGGCTGGAATTCTGAGAAAGACTTGGGGTCCTTTACCTTCAGAATTAATGCAATGTTTGTTACATTAAAGCATTTGAGCATGGAACAAGAGGTTCAAGACTCCTCCAACACCTTGAGTAGAATAATGTTGTAAATCCATTAGGTCCTAGAGCCTTATCTACTTTTAGAGAGAAAACAACCTCCTTCACTTCATCCAGAGTAAAAGGTTTATTAAGTTGTACATTGTCTTGTTTAGTGACTAAAGTGGGGATTTCCTATAACATGTCCTCTCTATCAGCCCCATACTGATTTTTGTTTTGTTTTGGTGTAGATAACAAATTGGAAAACAATTTAACCCCTTCATTTTGAATTTCCACTTCATTCTTTAACCATTTGCTTGATGAACTTTCTTGAATGTGAAACACTACATTCTTAGCTTTTTCAATATGAGCTGACATATGGAAATATTTAGTATTCTTATCACCTTCTTTAAGCCACAACTCACATGATTTTTGATGCCAATACAACTCCTCACGCAACACTAACTCTTACCAATCTCCTTGTTGTTAGTGTAATTAATATTTAATTACACTTGCATAACTTTACTTAGGTTGAGCTAATTTTAGGTCAACATTAGGGTTGCATACTTTGCTTTTATAAAGCAAATCATCTCATTGTAATATGAAATTCCTGAATATATCTTTTTGCACATTCGCATGCAAAGCTTTGATTTTTTATGTTTTCTCTTCTATGGAAGGTGTTTAGGTTTGCATGTCTGATCTAGGGTTTTTAACATGGTATCAGAGCCTTGACATGCAGCCCCTTCTCAAATTTTGGAGAAAACCATTGCAGAGTTCGTTCGGGGTTCCTCGAGGATTTCATGCCTTGAGTTCATCTATGCAGTGTCTTGGATCAGATCGGGCTTCACCATTGGATTTCGATTGCTGGAAAAAATCAGGTTTGGCTTTTATTTTGTAGATTTTGGTCATCATTTGCCAGATCTGTGAGGGTTTCAAGTTCGCTGATTTTTTGGAAGCTCTAGAGGTAGCCATTTTTCTGAAGCATTTTGAGCAGAAACAAAGGTCACCATTGCATTCACAGCGGCCAAAAACCCTAAGATTGCCTTTCGTTTTGTTGATTTTGACGAAATTGATCTGGAAGGCAAAAATTTTTTGCCAGAGAGGCCGTACGGCCTCCCCGACATGCATTTCGAGGCAGTTTTCTTCACGAAAATCGAGAAAAAAATGGAAAATGCCTCTCGGTTTCAGCATTGCCAATTTTAATGGTTCTGCCACCGAGCAGCCACTAGGCAGCCACCAGGCGGCCACCCGCTAGCCGCTCAGCCTGGCGGCGCCACCCACAGCTCCACCGGTCGCACGCCAGCCCCCACGGGCTCCAGTTCAAGCAACCGCAGTCATATGGGGTACCGGGCGCTATGCGCCCAACGCTCGGCCCCTTCGCTTCAGCCGCTGGTCATATGGGCGACTAGGGGCTCCGCCCCAGCCCCCTGTCCGCCAGCCCTTGGTCGCATGCAGGACCAGGGGCCGAATTTTTTTAGCCCCCTAGGTTGCTTGTAGGTTTTATTGGCCTTTCTGGAGCACTTTCACGAAATCGGGTATAACTTTTGCGTACGATGTCCGTTTTTTGCAAAAAAGATACCATTGGAAAGCTGATTCTGGCACCGATCTATTCAATGTTTTAGTTTTTCTAGATTTTGCTCCAGATTTATTTTGTAGGTCTTTGAACTCAGATATTATTGTTTTCACTCCGGAGGGCATATCTTTTGACTTGGTGATCCTTTTTTCACCATTCTTGCGGCGTTGGAAAGCCGGTTTAGTCCTCTACATAGATCTAAGGTCTATTTTTCATTTTCTATTTATTCATGTTAGGAATTCTCTCCTTTTTCAGTCATTAGGGATTGTAATAAATGAACTGATATAAAGTTCCATCAGGGGGGTTTCTTGCATAATAATCTTCATCATGTTTTGATGGCAACTCGCATGGGTTGTAATCTGGTTTCTAAGTTTTTTTTGGCCATATTTTATCTTAGTTTGACACATACCAGATTCATTTTGGTTCACACTTTAGATTGAGAGCCTATGGTTAGTGATCTGCATCGGATCCATCTCAGTTTGAGGGCCACTAAATTTGTGGTTATTGTTCCCGAGTCTGTATGGTACTTTTTCCCATAGAAGAGTTTCAATCTTAGTTTGGCATCGGCATCGAGATTCACGACTTCCAGATTCTGTCATCATCATATCATCTACTGTTGCTCTATGGATTCCAGGGTTTTTCCAGTTTGGTGTTTTCGAGTGTTCCATGGCATCGGGTCTGCTGTCACATTATTATGATTCTGATATGGTTTCTTATAGATAGAAGTATCTTTCCTTGCTTTCTAGATTGCGGTTCCAGTGTTACTCCATAGTGTTCTTCTAGTGCTTCTTTGCAGCAGTCATCTCATTGTAGTGGGGGTTGTTCCACTGGGTTGTCCTTCTCTACCTCATTATTGCATTTGTACATGGGTACCTGATCAGGCCTTGTTGCCGGGACCCATTCATGCTTTCTTGCATTCATCTTAGTTTTAGGTGCATGCTTATTTAGTCTCCCTAAGTTGCACTTATGGGGGGGTGTTAGTGTAATTAATATTTAATTACACTTGCATAAATTTACTTAGGTTGAGCTAATTTTAGGTCAACATTAGGGTTGTATACTCTGCTTTTATAAAGCAAATCATCTCATTGTAATATGGAATTCCTGAATATATCTTTTTGCACATTCGCATGCAAAGCTCTGCTTTTTTATGTTTTCTCTTCTGTGGAAGGTGTTTAGGTTTGCATGTCTGATCTAGGGTTTCTAACACTTGTAATATTTTTTGATGCTCAAAAGACTATGGAGTTAACCCCTGCTTATAACTTGCTCATTCACCATAGCCAACTCTTTTGAAACTAGTTCCTTTTGATGGAATATATTCTTGAACACATGTATATTCCATTTTTTTTTACCTTTCAAAAACTGCATTCTCTTACAAAATCTATACATAATGGAGCCTAACGCATACGGTGCCTGCATCCACCATGTTCTCAATAATGGCAAGAAGTCATTATGTCTGAACCACATTGATTCAAATTTAAAAGAAACAAACCACCTTTGAGGTGAAGTAGAGGCTTCAAAGTTAAGGGAAGTAGGGAAGTGATCAAATCCAGACCAAGGTAGTATTTCTGATATTTGAGCATACTTACCTACTACCCAATTTGAGGAGACTAAAAATCTATCAATTCGTACAGTAATTTGCAAAAAATCCCATCTCTTATTTGTCCGTGTATATATTCCTTTTTCAAGTTGCACATCCACAAGTGTATTATCATGATCAAACTTATTAAAATCTTCAACTGACTTGTGATGCAATATGATACCTCTTGTCTTTTCATGTTGGGACAATATTACATTGAAATCCCCTGCAAGTATTATTTTTTCAACCCTTGATTTTAAAATATTAATTCAAGCTCCTTCCAAATATTTTTCTTGCCTATTATTGAGTTTGGCACATATACATTAACCAACAAAAAGGATAAATCAAAATGAGTAACACACCAACTGCCAATGTGGGGTATTAGTAATGGATTCCATCTAAACTGTTTGAGTATTCTATAATGTTAACAATCCCCCAGATGCTCCTTGAGAAATCAAATGATATGACTTCCAATTAGTCAAATTGACCATTATACTTTCATAACTTTCCTTAGAAAGCTTTGTCTCTTGTAAAAAACAATATCAACCCTTGATGAATTGATTTGTTGTTTAATTTGGGCTTGTTTGTTAGGGGAATTTAAGCCCCTAACATTCCAAGAAATGATCTTCATATCGATCAAGGAGAGAACCCTACTCCCCTCAATATTTTCTTTATGTTACCATCTAAGGTTAACTATAATCCTGAAGCTATCTCCTCCTGCAATTTAACTACATTTGACTTCCTTCCTCTCTTACTAGGCGATTTAATTGTAGGGGAAGCAATAGGATTTTGACTGACAGATAGGTGTTTTGAGAAGTCAAAAACAACACCATACATTCCATTAGTCTCCTTAATTTTAATACCATTACTCGTTGATACCTATTCATTTCTTCCTTATGTGACATCTGCATTTGTTGTTGGAGAAGCTAGAAAAATACTATCACAATTTTCTATCAAAAATTCCCCTTCTTCCTTAGCTAATTCCTCTACAAGTTTTTCAAAGAGATTTGATCCTACCATATTTTCAATACGGTCTGCCTAAATCTCCAAACAATCTTGATCGTCCATAGCATACAAATCATGTAAGCCCAATCCATCCATGGAAGATTTACTACGATAAAGAAAAATTGGATCACATCTCTCTAGGGTTTCTTTTTGGATACTAGAATTAGGTAGAAGAGAAGTATCCCACATCAGCTTTGAAACTATTCCATCTAAGTCTTGCTTACTACCTATTGAGAGGTTTGGAGTATATAAGCACAGGGATCTTTCCCAAAGAAAAAAATCTAGATTTGTTTGCCAACCCTTGGGTAAATTTACAACAAAATTTAGAACCTTGTCATTTTGAAATGGCCTAATATTATTAAAAGAGTTTTGATAAGAATTACAAGTATGAATCCCTGAATTTTGATCCAACAAGATAGACAAAATAATATTTGATGCACTTTGCAAGGATCCCAATTGTGAAGAACAAGCTTCTATCACTATGGATTTTCACTTCCTAATAGTTTCATCATAAAAAGCCAAACCCGATGTCTCATTAAAGACAACTAAGCCAGTATCACTTTGTTGCATAGCTAGATCCTTCTTATTTATGTAGTCTTTTGGCAGGCTGCTATCAGATAGAGGTGAGTTCCCTAAAACATCAATGCTCTATACATAGTGATTTGATAAATGACTTGAGAGGTGGCAAGAAGTGCAATTTTTTTTGGGGTTCTCAATGAGGATTTCCTTCCTCCAAGATCCATTCTTTGAATGTATTATAAGTGATGAGGGAAATGCCTTCAAAATATTTAACAAAACAAAAACCCTAATTGGCTTATCTAGGTTTTTGAAAAAATCCATGTCATGACAAACAAACACCCCTAAATTATTAGCAATTGTTTCCACAATTCTTGGTTCCCTATACTCTAGAGGAATTGCAGACAATTGGATCCAAAAGGGAACAAATTGCATAACAACAGAAAAAGGATCAAAATTTGGAACCCAGGCCTGAGTAAACAACCTAGATCCCTTAAAAACCCACGACTTATCATTGAGAATTAAATCTCTCTGCTGCTTGGTGGAAAAAAAGACAATGAAAAATTCATTTTCCTGATCTATGTATCAAACCTAATTAGCCCCATCCCAATCAAGAAAAATTAGATCTTTTAGAGTTTCAATACTAGGTAAGAAATTCCAAAACTTACATATTAATGCATGATCTTTAAGATCCTGTATTTGTGCAGCTAAAGTTTCACTAGGAAGATAAATTTGAACTAAATTCTCAGGCTCAAAGTCTTCTACAAAAGTTTGAGAAGGGAATCCTTTACATATCCATTTCTTACATATTTTTTCTTGTCTACTCTTCGTTGCACATTTTTCATGAAAAAAACATTGTTGGAAAGAAAGGTAATCAAACATTTATCAACTAGAGAGAAAGGGTCTACCTTATTACGATGCACATTCCTTAGTTGAAAAAAGAGAACCCCATAGCAATCCTCATGCCTCCAAGCTATATTGTTTGGATACGCAGCAGGTGTATCCGCCATGGAAACAAACTTCTTAGAAAAAGACTTCGGCCCAATAAGAGGCTTTACCTTTTTTTTTGCGTATTCCTCATTTGTAGATGCAAGACCTAATAACAATCTTCATGATTTTGGGAAATGAATCAGGTGTATCCGCCATTGAGAAAAACTCTTCATTCACAAGCTCAGATCCAAAGAGGCCCTCACTGGAATGAAGATGAGTTGCTACCTTTGGATTGAAGGAATCTCCAAATGTGATCAGAATATTATTAGGAAAGGATGCAGGTATTTTCTGATTAGAAACCACATCTTCCCAAGATCGAGAAACTCCATCGAATTGAGAATTAGAAGGGAAAATATCAAACAGAGTTTGCTTTGCCCGATTAAGGGTTTTCTTGGAATGAAAAATGGGACAACTCTTTCCATTAGGACACCTAGTGAAAGAATTTCCCAATTCCATACGCATTGATCTATGCGATGGTGCACTGAATGAGGCCAATGGAGCACCCATGCTATGCCAATCTGCTCGATGAAAAGGTGAGGAACTTCTATAATGGTAAGAATTTTTTGAAAAGTTGTTTGCAAAAAATTTGTTGCTCTGTTTCATGTGGTCCATTTTCCCCCAATCGCATGTTCTTGTTAATTATGTAATATTTTATGATTAAATAATTTTTCATATTAATATGACATGATATTATGCCTTAGAAAATTAGAAAATATATATTATGTATTAAATTACTCGAATATTTGATGAACATTTGATGGATGGTTGTAGCTGAATTTTGGAATGAAATGCATGAAGCACTAGACTTGTGAACTCAAACCTCCAAAATCACCTTAGAACCATTAGATTTGAAAAGATAACAATAGAGAATTTATTGAGATTGAATGATGTCGACTCTCATTGGAATTGATTAATTAATTGAAGCTAGAAAAATGTGGGGCAACTGTTGAATTTAGTTTGAAGTGTCAGTAAAAAATTGTAATGTACTAATTGTGTAGTCTAGAGGTAACATGTTTCATTCACTTTAATATTTGAGAAAAAGAAAAAGAAAAAAATAAGTGAATTTTCTACTACTAAGTGATTTTATTTTGAAGTGAGAGGTTTGGTACATAGAGAGATTTCTCATTGTAGTGTACTAAGGATTTTCTCAGATCCAACACAAATATTCCATGCCTGTCAATGTCTCGATATTCATATTTTCAAGAATCAAATTTCGTGTAAATGAAAGATAGAAATCTTACATCTCATTGTTTATTAATTTTTCAATCTTGGGGTTTAGGGTTGAGAGACTAGAGTTCACACTTTACAAGCATGTCTACCACCACTACCAAACTAGCTATTGGGAAAAGCATGGAAAAATTAAATAAAATATATATTATGTCAGACTACTTAAAACCCCAGGTTTCACTGATGAATACCATGATATTTATAATCCTATAATCTATGGTAGGCTTAACTCAAAATCAAGATTATATTTTGAGAATAAGGCTACAACTAAAACTACCAATAGTAAAACAATATCGATTAGTAGTGTCACTACACTATCAGTATTTGGATTGGGATGCATGATGTTGCCTGAGGTTTTCCCTTGTCCATAATTTATTATGGTATGAACCCACAATTATGATGATTAAAAAAGTAATTTTTTAATAAAGATATCAAAGAAGAAATGTTGCCCATTACTATAGAAGAATTAGGAAATATGTTGGGGTTTACTATCAAAGATTTTGGAAACGTCCACATTGAACTAGAAATCCTTTCTAGTAATTATGAAGCAATCAATCAAGTGTCCAAAGATTCTTTTCTAAAAATAATAGCAATGGATAGTAACTTATTCAAAGATAATCATAAGCCTCTATATAAAATAGATATTTTTAAACCATAGGTTTTGGGTATTATTTTCATACTAGTATTTTTCCTCAGAGTGGATAGAAATTGGGAAGTGGGTGCAATCCTCCTCAAAATTGCATATATCTATTTTTCTACTACACCTGTCAAATATAACTTTCTTGAGCATGTTTTAGAATCTTGTAATGTCATAAAATTGCACCCCTTCCAATTTCACATACATTCTTGCATCTACTTTAGTGTCCACTCCCCTAGAATTTTTGAAGGCTCATGTTAGCCCCTGCATCATTCTTTTTCCCTCTCAAGATTCTCAAGAACCCTTTTCGACAACTACCTTCATGCATTAGCTTTGTGTCAAACGTTGTGCTTTTATCGTTCTCATCATTTTGTAACATGATGTGTTTGGACACTAGCACGTTGCACATACATTCACGTGTTGCACTAGTGTCCCATGATGTTTTAGTGTTCAAACAATTGTTTCCAAGCATGTTTTCCACTTGTCACTTACCTTTGTTGGTGGTAATAGCCTGGGAAACCTTGTAACAACCCGAGAAGATTATTTTCCCTCCTATCCTCTCTTTAAATGCTATATTTTCACTTCATTTGCTCACTCTAGACCTATCTAGCTTTGGCTCTAGCCTCTTCCTCTTCCCTTTGTCTTGATATCTTGCTTGTACAACTCCATACAACTTGCTTTAATAGCACACTCAAGCTTTTATAATGCTCTTTGTAACTCCCTTGGCTCTTGTAGCTATATCTCCCTTATCTCGTGCTTGAGAGCATATTGGGATTTATCACATCACCTATCAATTTCATGTCTATCTCGTGATACAAGTTCTCCTCCTTGAGCATGGATTGCTTTTATCACTTCATATTTTCTTACTTTTTTCACTTTCTCTATCTATTTGGTTATCTATGGAGGTGGGAACACCAAAACGAAGGTTTAAATAAGGAAAACCCCTATACAGCCCCAACATTTTATCTCAATTTTATATATGCGGGTATTGAAGATATTTCCTTGTTGGAGGCTTCATTACTTCGGTGGTTGTAAGAAATTTTTGTCTTCTCTTTTACTTTATCATTTATACTTTACTTTAATTTAGTTTTGTTACTTTCTATTATTTTCCTCTTATTCCAAGAGTTCCTAGCAGTCAGGGTAGAAGTAGACACTTTGTTGTTTTCTATGATAAACTCAATTTTTGGTTCGTACGAGATGCTAGCACACCTTTGGGACTTTAGCACGATGTTTTGTCATCCACTTGCTACGGTGACATCCTTTGGCCGCAAACTTGCTATTTTATCCAGAAAATCTCTATGATCCGCTCTTTCTGATTTTGAAACTCTCACTTTATTCCCTGAGGTAGTTTAGGGTAGTTCACCCCTTGGGAATATCTTGAGAGTAAAGAGACTCATGAGTATTGAATCCCCCTTCTCTACATTTTGGTGAGCGTGATGTGAACCGCAACATTTTTTTTTTGTATTGATTATTGTGGAATCAATAGTTATAGTTCAAAACATCCAAGATAATATCAATGGATCAGTTATATCATACCCCCATACAACTTTATCCCCCATTACAATGATAAAAAAACATCCCCCATACATGATATAAAAAAGAATCCCATATCAGTCCTAGATTACCCCTTTACAACGTATCAACAATGGCCAAAAAAGAGGAAGTCGACTTAGTTACAACACCTGTATCAGTTCAGCATTAGTTACATCATAGAATCAACAATAAGCTATATACACATATAAAATTTCCTATATAAACAGTCATTGATAGTAAAAAAATGATATACACAACAAAAAAAATTTGCCAGCTGGAGATTTACACGTCCCTGGTCCCAACCCTCATGCCAAGCAATGTCTCTATTGCTGCCAAGTCTTCTTCACAGGAAAGATTTGTCCTTTGCTGCTCCATGAGAACAATAAGCACTTATTTTTCTTTGCTTGGGCCTGGATTATTCTTTTGTTCTTCCTTGAGTTCCTCTTTGAAAGCTTGTAGTGCCTTGAGAAATATTTTTTCCCCTGGGTGACCTTTTTACCACATGTGCCCATACCTGGCTTCAAGGACATCAATAGACAGTTCCCTATTTTCTAAATACTTACAAAATATTTCCTTTGAGATATCCATTGTAAGGAAGACCTGCATAGCAATATTATAAAACACGAGGCCTTTATAGGACTCAATAAGTAATCTCCTCCTATTTTGAAATTTGTCTTCATTCTGAGCTTTCCAAATTGCCCAAAAAAAATTTGTTGAGAGGATGTGCCAGAATAATAGACCAACCTTGCTTAACTTGCAGTTCTGAGGAAGAAAGAGTATATTACCAGGGGACAAACCCCCATTATTTCCCCAAACATTATGTGAGATATTGAACAAATCTTTTAGCAAAGATACAATTAAAGAAGATATGAGTTATAGATTCAGGCTTTCTACATAAAGAGAAAATATCAATGTCATCCATTTTAGTTTTATGAGGGAGTCTTTGAAGGGTCAAGAGCCCTCTAAAATAGGCCTTTTTGGACTCCAATTCTTTTTTCCAATTTTTACAAAAGATTTTATGCCATTGTTCCCAGTTAGGTTCATTTTCCATGATTTTTTCATGTGATCAGTGATTTCGACCTGTTCTGTTAGCATATTATAGACCTCTTTGACCTTAGCATTCATAATTTTACTTCCATTGTGCCATAAGAAATCTTTATATTGGAGGGAGTCATCTATGGTTTCAACAAGGAAATTGAGATAGCCACAAGCCTCTCTCAGCATCATGTAGATTCTCCAATTGCTTTGGGGGATTTTATATTCTACCTTTAGTTCATTCCATCCTTTTAGATTACCTTCTTTCAAAATTTCGTTAAAGCAACAAACCCCTTTTAAGGCCCAATTTTTCGCAGAATAGCCTTGCATTAGTGCAAGAGGTTTCACCTTATGCTTCAGATTTCAGCAAAGAGACGTATTGGCATAGATGAACTTGTTTCCTCCCTTGGTGAAGTGATAGTTAGAAAGGTTCTTTTTGACAATTTCCCAGGTTTTCCAAATGGTCTTGAAGATATTGGAACTTGCAGGTGACATAGGCCACTCACCACTAAGGACATCACTAAAGGGGAGGAGTTTCTATAATTTTGCATGTTTTGGCACTGCATTGGAAATGCTACTTCTGATGAGTACTTTCCATGGTTCCTCTCCATCTAGGGCACCTATCACCCATTTGGTTTCCAAGGAAATTCCTTGCATCTTGAGATCCTTTAATCCAAGCCCACCTCGAGATTTTGAGATGGTGCACCATTCCCACTTGACTGCATTCTTTTTTTGCTTCCCTTTACCGTCAAACCACAAAAAATATTTGATTCTTTTTTGGATATCATTGATTTGATAAGAGCAGAAGAATAAAACTAATGCAAAATAGATACTTTAAGAGGACATAATTTTTTGAAAAATCTGAAATCTCCTAGCAAAGGAGAGGTATTGTTTATTCCATTTTGTTATTTTCTTTTCAATCTTATCCCAGATCCAACACCACATTTCCTTCAGATTTGGCTCAATAGTAAAGGGGATACCAAGCAAGATTTTGTAGGAGAAAAAATTGCTCCTAAAGCTAAAAAAGGATCTCAAGCTTCTTCATTAGTATTGCAAAATTCTCCTCCTCTAACTATAAAAATATAGATGTGTCATCCACAAAATGAATATTGATGAGATCATTTGAATCCGGTAACTTGACACCTCTTACTCCTGGATTCATTGTGTTGTCTCTTAAGATAGAGTGAAGTGCATCAGAGGTTATAAAAAAGAGGGCAGGTGCAAGAGGGCACCATTGTCTTATCAATCTCCCAAGAAGGACCTTTTGTGAAAGAGACCCATTAACCTCCACTTGAGTAGAAGCATCCTGAAAAAGTGTTCTGACCATGGTGCAAAAGTTTCTTGGAAAGCCAAATGCTTCCAAGACAAGAAACACAAAGTCCCATTCTATCTTGTCATAGGATTTTTCAAAGTCTAAAAGCAACATAGCTTCTTTTTGTCCAGAGTTTTTTGCGCAGTTCATGGCCTCCCAGCTTGTCACCAGGTTTTCCAAGATGTATCCCCCCTTGATGAATCCAGTTTGAGATGGATTGATGATGCGAGGGAGGATATTAGCCAACCTTTTTGCTAGGGATATTTCTAGTATTTTATATGACACATTTAAGAGGGTGATGGGCCTCCAATTCTTCACGAGGGCCCTATCCCCTTCCTTGGGGATTAAATTTATGATCTCTCTGTTGATATTTTTACCAAGGGATCCATTTTCAAAGGCTTCTTTGTAGACCATGAGTAGATCTTCATAGGTCCAATCTATAAATTTTTTGTAGAACTCAGCTGGTAGGCCATCAGGTCCTGGAGACTTGTCATTTTTAAGGGAGAGGATAGCCCTTCTAATCTCCTCCATGGATATTTATGCATTAAGTGTTGTTTTTGCTTCATCATCAATCATTTTAGGTAGGATCCCCTTAATGTAATCACTAGCTCTGAAACAGGGCTCATTTTCCCCTTCAGAGGTGAAGAGGTCTTGATAAAACAGAAAAAATTGCTTACTAATTTCCTTCGGCTCTACAAGAATATTTCCCTTGTCATTTATCTGATCAATCATTTCTCTAGCTTGTTTCTCCTTTAGAACTCTGAAGAAGAATTTTGTTCCTTTGTCCCCATTTTCCAGCCAATTCATTTTGGCTCTAATTTTCAAACCTTTAACCCTACTGGCTTGAAATCTCCTAAGATTTTCTCTGGCCATGGTGAGGTTATCAATAAGGCTATTATCATCAGGATTGTTTTGAGCCTTAGATTCAGCTTTGAAAAGAACATCATGCAAAGTGTTTTCCTTTTTCCTCCTATCTTTGGAATTTTTCCTTCCTATAGTCTGGAAGAGAGTCTTCCATCCTTTAACATTTAAATACCATCGATCAATGGGAGATAAAGATTTGTGAGGCCATTTATTGATGGATCTAAGTGAGGATACACAATTTTTAGCATCCTCATCCTTAAGGAGACTGGTGTTGAGACAAGATCCTTCTTTGGGGACTGGATTTACCGATCCACCAGACTTAAGAATAAACTTGGCTCTTATTAGGTGATGGTTAGAGAGGGTATATAGAGTAACCTCTAGCTTGCAACCATCCCTGATAAGAGCAACTGCAAAGAAGGATTTATTCAAATAGAATCTATCAAGGCTGCATAAAAATCTCCTACCATTCTTCTGGAAATTGGACCAGGTGAACCAAATATCCTTACAAACATTATTCTACTCTTCAATGGGATCCTCAAGATTTAGCTTAGCCTTTAGTCTTAGCTAATGAAATTTCTTAGTATCTTTCTAGGTAAGGCCCACCCCACTAAATTTTTCCTCTCCTCTTTCAACAAAGTTGAATCACCCCCAAGAATCCAGGGGATGTCTTGAAGGTTGAGCATCCATTTCCAAAGCATGACCTGTTGTTCACTTTTTGCACACACACCCCACCAGAGGTGGGGACCCTCTTTTTATTCTACATCTTTGCACCTTGAATTTGTCAATTTTCGGTTTTTCTCTTCTTGGAGGTTATTTTGGGATTAGGTTTGGATTTGGTTTGATAGGTGTAATACCCCTCCGTTTTGCTTCTTGTTCGGTTTGCTTTATGCTATGTTCGGTTGCAGCTACCTTGATACTGGATACATTTTGTGATGATGTTTTGATCGCTACTATTGAGCGACAACTATATTATGTGATGTGATTTGGTTATCTGAGGCTTTAGTTTACATGCTTTAATAAAGTAATGATGTTAGTAGATATAGCATGTGACTTTATATGAGATTATTGGATTATGATGGAGGTGTCAGTTTCGATGAGTGTATTGGTGAAGAAGACGGGTTCGCATCACTCACTTGTGAGCATCTTGCGAATCCGTAATTCCTTCTTCACGGTGTGTATTATATGCTGGATATATTGTATGATGTTTACTTGGTTGCAGGATTGCAGGTACATGACATCGACTCCACCTAGTTTCACAGGTTCGAGCGTGTTGATCCAACGGTTAAGTTGAATGGGAGATAGTAGCTAGGTAACATGTGTCAAGTTTACACCCTAGCCTTAGTGTGTCGTCAGTCGTGTGTGTCAAGTCATTGTCGGTCTTGCTTTAATGTTATTTAATTCTGAAGGATTCTTGATTTGGAAATAGATATTTAGAATAATTGCATTTAAATCATGTTGATGATTGTTTAATTTAAATAATGCAATGTGGATAAAAGTTTATATTTAAAATTAATTAATTATATTTAATTTATTTAATCAATTAAATTTAATCCAAGGGGGTTGAATTTAGTGATTAAATAATTAAATTAATTAATTAAACGTGATGCAAGAAAATGAAAGGAAATAAAAGAATTAAAATTAATTTTGGAATTTAATTTCAACGTGTGGGAATTAAATTAGAAATTGTAATTAAATGTTTATTTGGGAAATGAGTTTCAACTTTGGAAATTAATTTATTATTTGAAATTGCATTTTAAATTGAAAGTGGGTTTTCAAAAATTGAAATTGAAATTGAAATTGAAATTAATATCTAATTTGCATGTGATGTGAATTAGGGTTGTAAAAATTGAAATTGGAATTGAAATTGAAATTAAAATCTAATTTGCATGTAATGTGAATTAGGGTTGTATTAGGTATTTTTGATTTATAAAGAATACATGTTTTAATTTGAGGGTAGAAAAGTTTTTAGAAAAATTCATTTTTACAGCAGAGAAGAAATTTTGGAAAAATTTGCACAAAGGAAGGGTTTGAAGAAAGTTTGATTGTAGAATTGATTGGAAGAAAAATTGTTTGCATTTGTTGGGTTTTGGATTGGATTCGTTGGAGGATTGAAGAAAATGCAGGAAATCTTTGGAGGAGGCTTGCATCAGAAATTCATCTTTCCTGTAGCTTCTTGAACCAGGGTTTCTTCTGTGTTTTTTATTGTTTTTGATTGTTTTTAAAATAGTAGTGATTAAAGATTTGTTTGTTAAATCTATTTTAGAAAATAAATTTGTTGTTAGAAGAAAAGAATCAAATAAATTTGCAGCCTTTGTTTTGTGAAAATTTTTGAGTGAAAATTGTGAAAACCTTAGTTGAATTTAATTTGTTTGAGGAAATCAATTATTTTGTTTTGGATTCAAACATAGAGATTGAACAATGTTTTTAGAAAATGAAACCCTCTGTTTATTATTAAAGATCGGATTTTAAAATCCGCAGGGTAGTTATATTTTTCATGGTAAAATAGTCTAGTTGCGTCGCATATAACTCCACTTACACAAACTGGGTTGTCAGGAAATTTAAAGGGTTTCTGCACCTTGGAATTTTCTTACCCTTGTAAAAAAATCACAAATACCTAGATCGTAGTTTTTGAGTTATGCTTGAATCACGAGACTGTTGTTAAGTTATTTTTCCATGGCTGCTCTGATAATAAAATAATAATAAATTGATATTTATAAATATTAATATTTTATGTATTGTTATTATAATATTAAAATATTATTTAATAATATTTTATAATGTTAAAGTATTATATTTATTTATATTATTTTAAATAAAATTTGTATATTAGATTAGTGAAAATAAAATTATAAACATATGGGAAAATTATTGTTTATTCTAAAATGGCATGTTAAAGTTTAATTGAAGGAGTTAAATATCTAATTTAAAGAATGCATAATTTAAGATTTAATTGTGAAATTTAAATTCATGTGTAAAAGGTCCAATTATTAATTTGATTTAATTGGAAAAATATATATATGATATTGGGTTATAGTCCAAATATTGATCTTATTTTAACACAATAAGTTATGGAAGAGACCAAATGTTAATTTGATTAATTTTATAATGATTTAATTTGCAAGGGCAATTGGTTATTTAATTTAAAGCGAAATGTTTTGAGTTATAGTTGAAAATACTTATTTTGTTAAGAGCAATTAGAGAATTAAATATTAGTGTAATTTCTCCCCTATCTGAAAAGATGAATTCTTAATTCAGTTTTATCGATATAATGAATTACGTAATGAATTGTAAAAATTAGAAGAGTTAGTTGTGTATCTGAAAGAAATATTTTTATTGGAACTGATTAGTATGCATAATTCAATTTAATAGGAAAAAGGTATTTTATATTAAATAATTAAATCATTTGAGTTAGTTGGAAAACGAAAGGAATCCAATTAATAGAGAACTGATGTTAGTTTTAGAAGTAAACATTGAAATTGATTGAAATTGTTTAAATTAGTATTTCTTGTATTTGTAGATTGAAGATACTTGTTTAATTATTTCAATTAAGTTGAAAGAGCAAAAGTTTTATATTATTGGGAATAGGGATTTTAAAGGATAAAATTAGAATGCGTGGTATAGATTTTGGATAGAAAATTTGAATATAGTATTTGCAATAGTTTATGTTGTATTAGACGTAAATTTAGGAACTAATTATATTGGAAAAGACAAATATTTGTTTTGTTTCATTTATTTCCATAGAGCAATTTTAATCGTTGTGATTGGAATATTAAAGAATATATATAATTAAGTTATTAATATATATATTTGGTGTATACATAATATGGAACATAAATATACATATATTAAGTGTAAATTCATTATCGTATTTTATTTTAATAAGAAGCATGCAATATATTATTGAATAGAGATTTAAAAATGGTTTGATTAGTGTATATGGGAAAATGGATAGAGAAACAATATTTTATGATATTAAAGGGATTGAATGTTTTAAATAGAAAATTGAATGAGATGTAAGATTTGGTTAGGAAATGGAAAAAGTTTACTTGCATGGATTTGTGTCGATTTAAAGGTAAATTAAGAAGTTGTTTATATTGATGAGGCAAATGGCTATTTTAATTTATTATATTTCAAGTAGAGCAATTAATTTATCGTGAATGAAATATGAAGGAGATATGGATTTAGTATATCCAAAAATAGTAATGCTCTTGTGATTGCCTTAAATGTTCTAGTTCTCTGTATTTCATAAGGGGATGTAAGTTCAAATTATTTAAGATTTCTTATCATGGAAATAGAAATATGGGTATATGATTATTTGAGTTAACCCTGTAAGTGTGTCTTTGACCTTGTTAATGTTACCTATTGAATGAATATGGATTTAGGAAATCCAAATATTAGATTTGATTTATGACTTGAATGCTTTTGTTGCTATGAAGTCAAGTTGCATTGTGGGTTTTGGGATCTAGTGTTAGTCTTAAATTATAAGTCTTCCAGAAGAACTTAGAGGATAAGAGTTGTTGAATCTTTATGCCATCCAGTTGTTTTCTCTTGGGTAGTGCATGGTGTCTTTCAGTTATTACCCGATTTTTATGAACGGGGATGTTTTTGTACCTCTTAGGAAAGGAGCGGACTATGTGTTTTGTTGCCCCCAAAATGTTTGGAGTGAGTTCTTATATTTGTTTCCTCCTGGAGATGGAGTGGTTATGATTCTTAGGTTGTATGCACTTGAGATTCCCTTGGTGATTGGTATTTGTATACGTGTATGGTTCTCTGTACATAATTGGTCTATTTTATGTCTGGAAGCAATGTGATCTATGTCAGTGATCTTAGTGTTGTACCTGAGTTGTACTTGTTCAATTCATTTGTTTGATTATGTCAGTATGAGTCTGCCTTTGGTTAGAGGTAGTAGTATCTTGACCATGTTGTGTGGTTACTATCTCCTAACATGGGGGGTGGGCCTTCGGGTACCACATGGTTGGGTGGAACATGCACCAAAACCGTTGGGTCCCCCTTGGTCTTCAGTTCATGGAGGCGAGACATCCAGATGGACAACTCGTGGTTCTATTGTATTTTCTTGCATTGTAATATTTCTATTTGTATAAGTTATTTTATCCCTCTTATGTTTATGAGGTGAGATTATGTAATTGTTATACTTTTGTACTATTGTCTCATTCTGGGAATGAGGGATGTAACTATTAGATTAAGTTAATGTTTATGAGATTGTATTTTGGATGTTCATCTTGTTATGTTATGTTGTATTCTTATGATGTATGATGTTTATTTCATAAAGTATTTATTGCTATGGTTTATGTAAGATGTATGTGTGGGTTTAAGTAATCCTAACCTTGTAGCCTTAGAGGTGGTTGTTAATTAGTAAGTGAATGTGTATATTATTACACTTTATAAAAAAAATTGGTTCACTTAAGTCATTAATTATAACTTCCTTTAGGGTTACTTGGCGGGGCATTACAATAGGGGTGGTATTTTGAAGCGTTTTGGGGCCTTGGATTTTAGAAATGGGGATTTTTTCAAGTGAATTTTCATTGTGATGTGTAAATATTTTTGCGCCAATGGATAGAGGACAAAAAATTAGGCCAAGTTGCTTATTGAATTTTTTGAAAATTCATTTGGAAAAAAAAATTATGGGGTTTCAAAGATTTTTTCGGACTTCGTGTCATTTTCAAGATTTTCCCTTCCTAGCGGATTTTTCCGAACTCCCTGTCATTTTTCCGGATTTTCCCTTCTTGGCAGATTTTTCCGCATTTCTTGTCATTTTCAAGATTTTCCCTTCCTGACGGATTTTTCTAAACTTCTTGTCATTTTCGGGATTTTCCCTTCCTGGCGGATTTTTTCGGACTTCTTGTCATTTTCGAGATTTTTCCAAACTTCCTGACATTTTTGGGATTTTCCCTTCCTCACTGATTTTTTCGGACTTCTTGTCATTTTTGGGATTTTCTGCCCCGTCCAGATTTTGGCAGATTTTTGTCATTTTTTGGGATTTTCCGCCCCATCTGGATTTTGGCGGATTTTTGTCATTTTTCAGGATTTTCCGCCTTGTCCGAATTTTCTCGGATTTCTTGCAATTTCGAGATTTTCCCTTCTTGGCAGATTTTTCTGGACCTCCTGTCATTTTTCCAGATTTCTTGCAATTTTCGAGATTTTCCCTTCCTGGCGGAGTTTTTTGGACCTCCTGTCATTTTTTGGGATTTTCCCTTCCTGGCAGATTTTTTCTAGACTTCCTATCATGATTTTCCTGAACTCTGAAATTTATTAATAAGGTTTACTTTCCAAAATTTTATGATGAGTTGAATTTTTCAAGGTTTATTTATGCTTAATTTTAATATTTTATGGTTGGATTTTCACATGTGAGCTATTAATGATTATATCTATTTTTCAGGATTAAATAAAAAAAAGGAGGACTTGCATATGGATTAGTGCTAGAAGGAAAATATGGAAAATATTTAAAATGCATCTGTATAAGAATTTTTGCCACAACCTATCTAGAGCTGGAATATATGTTTCAAACATGGAGTGACGTGTGATGTTGTTTTCACTCTCCAATCATAATTTTTTATTAAAATCGAGGTGGCAGATTGTTGGGTTCTTATTGTTTCTGGATGTAATTGCCTTTATGCTATTTGATGATGATGTACCACATTTTTTAAACCCTAATGTAAATTCTTAGGGTTTCTTGGAAATTAATTGCAACCATTGGATTGAATTTAATCCTGGTCCTTGATTTAAAAATGTAATATCTATAAAAGGCCAGTGCCTTCTCATTTGTAAAAGTTAGTCAGAAAAGGTTAGAGAACAGCTGGTTAGAGGCTGCAAAGCCAGAATTGGGTAAGTTAGAGGTTAGATTATGCAAGTCAGAAGCTATAGGAGAGGAGAAAGATTGGAAATTGTTATGTAATGCTGGAGAAGATAATGCAAATAGGTTGTTGATTCGGCAAACATTGTGTTATGTTTGAAAAGTTTTATGGTTTCTTGCTCTTAATTCTCAGTATTAGATGCTAGTTTTCAGTTCTTTCATGATAATGGTGAAATGTTAATGATGTTGATCGATCTCCGGTCCATACTTTTGGCAATTTGTTGATTGTAAGTTGTTGTGTAAAGTTAGTCTGGGCCTTATTTTGTGCTAAGTTCAACTGTGGATACTTCTTTACATTGCACCATTTACTGGGTATGTGGATGAATGTTCATAGTCTGAAAATCTTCAGTTTCCTCAGAAGATTGCACCATTTTTTGCGGAGTTGCAGGCTTGTCCTTGATTAAGCAAAAAATGGTTTTATTGGAGATTTGTCCGTTTGCAGCATTCATCATTGTTGTGATTGATTTTAGGAGTAATTTTAATCTTAGGATCTCTTTTAAACTCTTATCTTTTGCTATTTCTTTTATTATCTGGGTTACATTTAAGAATCTGAGTATCAATATATTGCAAAATCTGATAAGTTTGAAGATCTAGTATTTGTTTGTAAGGCCCCTTGTGATTACCAGCATTTTCACATTTATCACTGGGTTGTTTTGTTGCATTGTCAAGACCTGACATTAGAGACCTTGGGGTTATCTCTTTTCCCATAGAGATTTACCTTTCAAAAGAGATAGGATATCATATTTTGTCTGAGTTGTTGTTGTGTAGAAAACACCATCAACATGACCCTATCTCTGTAATCATTAGGAGCATAGACCGAGCAGATACCAAAGCATTACCCTATCTCTGTAATCATTAGGAGCTTAGGCCGAGCAAATACCAAAGCATACTTCATTATTTTTAATGATTTTCCAAACAACCTTGTTGCAAGGAGAGATTCCAAAGTTGACTACAAATTGGATCCATTTATTGCTTAGGAGGATGACAACTCCTCCCTTCCCCTGATCATGATTGGTCATTAGTTGGGAGGCCTCCTTGCAAATTACCTTATGACTAATCTGAAGGGTAAATCCTATGGATTTAACTTCTTGTAACATCACAAAGTCCTTTTTTTGAGTTACCATCCTTCTAACCATATGCTTCCTATCAGGGGTCTCTAGAACCATGACATTCTAAGAGAGACAATTAATTTCTAGTGCTCTGCTCATTGACTAGGGAGCTTTTGTCACATCTAAAATTGTAAAAGTATTTAGGAAGATTAGTTTTTGCCTCAATTATTTTAGCATTGGGTGGGGTAACACCCCACTTAATTTCTTTCTTTTATCATTCGAAAGGAGGTTAGTTTCCTTCTCCTCCTACCCTCTTGAGTCATCCAAGCCTTTCTTCTTTCTATACCTCCTAGTTTGTTTTAATAGTACCTCAATAGGAAAACCCTCTCCATCAGTGGTCTCCCTAGTGGAGATGAAGCTTATGTCATCTACAGAATCCATGCCCGATTGGGAGGCAAACCCATTTGAACTAATCACTCCATCAAGTGGGCTAAAGGTTTTTAGTGTCAATTTTACAATATGATTTTCAATGATCTCAGTTTCAGGAGTACAAACCATAGCCTTGCACTCAATACTTGGTTTTGAGACTATCTCAACCCCCACTGGTTGGGGTTGCACACTTCTATTATCCTCTTTGAGAGAGTTCAATGATTCTGGCTTATCATTGGGTGTTTTGAGGCTCACTCCAAAATTTTTGGAGGGCCAATTTCTAGACTGTTCATGGGTTTTCAGCCTTTGAACTTCCTCTATCATTTCAACAAAATTAGATTCTCTAAAAAATTTATCATTAAATGAATACATCACTTTTCTAGGGTTGATACTGGTTTCTTTGGGTCTCTTTGTTTGTCTGAGTTTTTGAATTACTAGTTGTTGCATGTCAAGCCTACCATTATTAGGAAGTTATTTTAATTCATTTACCCAAGGCAAAAAATTACCCTCCCTGCTATTATTATTACTCTTTCCCTTTGAAAAAATATCTCACACCAAATTTTTCAATGCCTAAGTTAAGGCGGTCAGGCTTCCTTTATTTTTGATGTGGTTTTATTTTGAGGAGATGCTCTTCTTTTTTTGTTTATCAAATTCCTACGAGGGGCTGCTATCCTCAGACCTTCTAGAGGGATTTAATTCCTTCCCTCTCTTTGGAAGAGGGTTGCTAATTGCAAAATTATTTCCTAAGGCCGAGGCCTTGTTAATCTTGTTTTTAACTAGTGGGAAATTCCTTCTAATGTGTCCCTCTCTATGATAGAGGTAACACATATTTAGTCCTCTGAGGGTTTCCACGGCTCAAGAAATGCTCCCCGACTTGAGTTTAATTTCAAGGACTTGTGGGAGATCCATCCTCGGGGTTATGGAGACCAGGACCCTCACACGCAAATGGGGGAGAGGAATTTTGGTCTCATCCATTCTTAGGACCTTTCCAAATGGTTCAAGCATCAAAGGGACAAACTTCCAGAGCCGAGGGGGCACATTTTTTATTACCAACTATCGAGGGCTAGATAGAGCAATGACCTCCTCTTCCAAGGCATTTGGGCACCATGCCAAGGTTCAGAAGGTTAGTTTTCCAACCATCCATAATTCTTTATTAATAAATTCTTGTTGATATTTAGGGTTGTTAAAGAAAACCACAAAAAGCCCTTTTTGCACCATCCTATAGTAGTAAAAATGAAACCCTAGTTTCTTTTCCTAGACATTCTTAAACCATTCATCTATATATTTCCTAGCTAGGACCCTATCAGGATCAACGACAACAAATAAAATTATAGAATTGGAAAGTTTTACATCTTCCTCTGAAATTGCATTGACCAAAGAATCATTCAGAACCAAGACACATTTCAATATAGGAGGCGATGACTACTTACCTTTTCCCTCGAAGCCATTGTTTGAGAATGGATTACCCAAGTCGACCACAAATCTTGCACCTTGTGAAAGCCTAGCATGCTCACACACCAAGATGTCCCTGAAAGACTTAAAAGATTATTTGGAAGAATTGCAGACAGAAGCATCTTGTAAAGGTATATTGGGGGGATTCGTATCCCCCTCCATCATTAATGCAGAAGCCCACAAGACCTTTGCATATGACTTGGCACAATTTTATGATTGCAAACAGAATAATCTTGTCACACCCACACCACACCAAGGTAGAACGTAAGGAACAAAGCTGCCAGAGAAGTACAGGCCAAACAAAATGAATTAACAAGAGGGGTGGAGGAGGGCCGAGCTTCCTCCACGGGTGCCCGAGGAGACCCCAAAAAAGAAAGTTTCACACACAAGACCAGGTTGCATAAATTTTTCGAGAGCCTCTTAGACTATATTTTCAACAGTTTATCGAACCGCAACATTTTTCAAAAAAATAGGAATTTATTTACCCCAATTTGGTGGGGCTATAACTTTGGATTTGGTGCTCGAAATTCAGAACTGTTTACACTGTTGGAAAGGTCTCTAAGAGGACTAATTTGGTCCTTAAAATAATGTGCCTTTAGTAAAAAAAATTAGGGATTGACGCAAGTTTCAACCCCAAATTCTACTTTGAAGACCTCTAAAAATGCAAATTACTAGAACCTAGAAAATACTGAAAAAATCAGTATTTTTGGTTTTTCTCAATTCTGTCACCCCTAGATTGCTTTGGATTGGCCAACGTGTCTATATCTCTATTTCAAAATTTATTTTCTATCTTTCTTCCTTCTATATTTTTCCATCTTTGTTAAGAAGCTTAAAGAAGTTCTCTTACAAGTATGTGAAAGTGAGTTCTTGTCTCCTTTCTTATTATTCTTTGTTGATCCCTCTCCTAAAATTTCTTCTAAGGATATTGTGGTGCAAGAGGATCAAATCAATGATAATTTTCTTAAAAATACTCTAACCTCTCTTCATTCCAATGCACTCTCTTCTAGAGATGATGCATTTGTGAATGATGAATCTACCCTTCATTCCAATGCATTCTCTTCTAGAGATGATGCATTAGTGAATGGTGAATCTCTTCTTTATCCCAATTCACTCTCTTCTAGATACATTAAATTTTTGAATAATGAGTTCCATATTTGTTCTGACACACTCTCTTTTAGAGATGATACATTAGTGAATGAAAAATTTCTTCTCTATTCCAATGCACTCTCCTCTATAGATGATGCATTAGAAAATGATGAATCTCCTTCCACATTTGATCCTCCTTGGATCGATGTTGAGAATATTTCTTTGAATAATTATTCCACTAGTTGTGATGATTCTATAAATGTAATATATGTCTATGCTACCCCTCAAAGGCCTAAGAGACTGATCATTTATCTGATTCTAGCTTGTCCTTATCCTAAAAGGATTTGTTTTATTGACAGTGTCCCATTTGATAGTGATTCTCTTGATCTTTCTATGGCTCCTTCTTACAAAGAGGTAGCCCATACTTATAAGAATAGAATGAATAAAAAACCAATCCTTCTTCAAGATATTAAACCTACGACTAAATCACCTAGTGATTGTGATCTTGTTGAGCAACTTTTAGTTACCTTGACTAAGATATCAGTGTGGGACTTGCTTCAGTCTGCTCTAGTTTACCAGTGTATGCTTCAAGAATCCTTGCATAAGATCCTCTTGCTTTCCTCTTCTAGGCTGATGGATGTTAATGCATTGATGGATCATATTGGTGTGGATTCACTAAATATTACGTTCTATCCATAGGAAATCAAACCTCTAGAAGTGCAGAAGCAGGAAGATCCTTTATTTATTATAGTTAACATTATTAATATTGGTATTATATGTACTCTCATTTATGTTGGTTTGGTGTTCAATGTATGTAGCATTTATCTATTGTCTAAGATTAATATTGATTGATCTTCTCTTAATGCTTCTTTTATTTTCGTTTGTGGGTTCAATAATGTCACTCGACAAGCCCTAGGCATGATAGCCTTAACTTTGAGGTTGGGACCTATTACCATACCCACCCTTGTACATGTTATGTCAGAAAATTTATCATATAATCTTCTCCTTGGTAGATCGTTAATTCACACTATGGGTGTTGTCCCATCTATCTTGCATAAATCTATTAAGTTCATTTTTAACAATCGAGTAGTCACAGTCAGGCTTCCCTTAGGAGAGAATACTTGGGGTGCCTTATTTGCAAGTCTGAGGACCAGTAAAGCACTTTCATCCTACAAGATCTGTTCATCATTGGTTTGTGGGCCTTCGGTGTACTTTTTTCAACTCTATAGCCCTGAGGACCTACAAGGCCTTTTGTTCACCTTTCATAGGCTTGAGGGCCTGCAAATATTTTGTTCAACTTTTGTAGGTCTACGGATCTGTGGTGCATTTTTTCAACTCTCCTTGGGTCTAAGGACTTGTGGAGCCATCCCTCTTGGAATTTTCATTCCTTTCTAGCTTCTCTATCTCTCTCTTAAATTCTCTTTCTTCTCAATTGTGTATACTAGATCAAAGATCTGAATTTTCTTCAACATGAGTATATGCTCTTTCTCTCCTCAATATTGGTTGATTCCTCAACTTTTGGGTGCATTCTTCTCTTGAAGCGATCAATCCTTACCTTCTTCTCTTTGTTTAAGAATTCTTCTATGTGTTATTTCTTAATTTGGGGATGACACATATTATTGAGACAACCCTTTACATCGAGGTCTCTTTCACTTTGCTAACTCAAATCCTTTATTTTTTGTATGTTCTAACCTTATGATGTAATGTCTTTTCATGTTCTAACATTTTTATCTTATGTAGGTATTTATTTTCTAATGTGTTTGTTTTGTAGGTCTTCAACCTAGGGGCATGATTCCTTGGTTCAAAGAGTTGTTTGCTTCATCTACAATATCCTTTTGGTATCATGATGTTATTTTTGTTTATTATATTTCCTTTAGCATGCATATTAGTGTAGATTCATATGCCTACTAAAGTGGAGGAAAAATGTAATCTCGTAAAATTGCACCCCTTGCAATTTCACATACATTCTTGCATCTACTTTAGTTTTCATTCCCCTAGCATTTGTGTAGGCTCATTTTAGCCCCTACATCAGTTTTTTTTCCTCTCAATATGCTTAGGACCCCTTTTTAGCAACTACCTTCATGCATCAACTTTGTGTCAAACCTTGTTCTTTTCTTGTTCTCATCATTTTGTAGTATGATGTGTCTAGACACTAGCACACCGTGTGGACATTCATGTGATGCGCTAGTGTCCTATTATGTTTCAACATTCAAACTATTGTTTCCAAGAATTTTTTCCACTTATCACTTACCTTTCTCTGTGGTAACCGCTCAAGACGCCTTGTAACAACCTAAGAAGCTTTTTTTCCCTCATATCCTCTCTTTAAATGTTATCTTTTCACTTCATTTTCTATCTAGACCTCTCTAGCTTTGTCTCTGGCCTCTTTCTCTTCCCTTTTTCTTGATATATTGCTTGCAAAAATCCATATAGTTTGCTATAGTAGCACACAATATTTTATAGCGCTCTTTGTAACTCCCTTGGCTCTTGTAGTTATATCTCCCTTATCTTGTGCTTATGAGCATCTTGGAATTTCTCACATCCCCTATCAATTGCATCTCTATATCATGATACAGGTTCTCCTCCTTGAGAAGGGATTGCTTTTATCACTTCATATTTGCTTACTTTTCTCACTTTCTCTATCTATCCGATTGTCCATGGAGGTGGGAACACCAAAACGGAGGTTTGATTGAGGCAAGCCCTTATACAACCCCAATATTTTCTCTTGATCTTATATATGTAGGTATTGAAGATATTTCCTTACTAGAGGATTCATTACTTGGGTGGTTGTAAGCACTTTATTTCTTCTCTTTATCTTTATCATTTATAATTTTCTTTACTTTAGTTTCATCACTTTCTATCATTTTCCTCGTATTGTAAGAGTTCCTAACAATCAGAGTAGAAGTATACACTTTGCTATTTTTTGTGATAAACTTAGTTTTTGGTCTGTATGAGATGCCAACATGCCTTTGGGACTCCAACATGTTGCTTTGTTGTCCACTTGCTGTGTTGACATCCTTTTTGCAAAAACTTGCTAGTTTTTAAATAAAACCTTTGTGGTCTACTCTTTCTAATTCTGAAACTCTCACTTTTTTCCCTGAGGTAGTTTAGGGTTGTTTGCCCCTCGGGAATCTCTTGAGAATAAAGAGACTCATGAGTAGCGAATCCCCCTTCTCTAAAAATCCATGTAGAAATATTTTTTAATGATTAAAGGAGGTTCCACTAAGACATTTAGATTCACAGTCTACTTGTGCTATTTATTTCTATTCAAATTTATTGGGATATTTTTGGCCAACAAGCTTCAAATTCAACCCTATAGGAATGTGAAGGAAAAAAAAGGCTTCATTATATGATTGGACCACTAAAATAAGGAGGCATGGTAATCAAAGGTGTAGAATAGGGTAAAATTAAGGTTAAAGACATGAATTGACAAAACTCAAACCCTAAATCTTTAAACTAACAATGAAGCACAAATGAACATAGAAACATAAAACATAAAATAATATTACCAAATATCTATATGTCATGGTTGGTTCACCTCCATTTTCCTTCTCCATCTTGCTTTATATGCTTGATTTCACTCATATTTGAGTATGCAACAATAAGCCTAGTGATAATGATAGAAAAATATTAAATATTGTACTTGTCTCCTTGAATAGCATAAACTCAATGTGTAGGGTTGAAATGACAATGATAGGTCTCTTTTATATAAAACCAAATTGGAATGGAGGGCTAGGATTAAAATCCAATATGAAATGACAATCAATGACCAAGATTGAAAGATGTAGTATGAAATAGGATTAGGGCTAAATTAGGGCAAAGATAAAACTAGGTTAAGGATGGATGGTGGAGATTAAATTATAAAATAATTCAATCAAAGGTGGAAATTAAATGAGATGAAGAGATAAGAATGGCACAGAAAAAGAGGTTGGCAGAGATAAAGAGGTTGTTGGAGTAATTTAAATAATTATAAAATTATTTAAATTGGGAGGGTAAGTGAATAATTAAATAATTAAAACAATTGTTTAATTATAAAGGAAAGGGAAAAGGTTGAATTTTACATTAAATAATGATTTAAATCAAAAGTGGGAGAAGAGGACAAATTAGTAAATAATTAAATAAACAAAATTTATTTAATTCATAGAAGAAGGGGATAATGAATAATTAGATAGTTAAAATAATTATTTAATTATAATAGAACATGATAATATTTAAATAAATAAAAAAATATTTAAACATAGAGGAAAAAAGACATTAGTGACATAATTAAATAAATATAATTTATTTAATTAATCAAAAAGAGGAATAAAAGGAAAGAGATGAATTAATTAAATAATTAAAATTATTTAATTAATAGAAGAATCATGACCTTAGATAATAATCAAATAATTAAAATTATTTGATTATTAGGGAAGAAATGAGATTGATGAAGAAAATGGTGTTCGCAGGTTAAGGACAATTTTTAGAGTCTACATTTTGCCCCTCTTTGATACAATGCAATTTATCGTGTTGTGTCAAAGAAATTTAATTGAAAAATATGCCCCAATATGCCGACAAGAAAATGGGGTAGACCTATGCCCCCTCAATTTTTTTTGCCAATTTTTGAAAAATTTGAAAAATTATTTCGATAAGCAATTTGGACATTAGACAATGTGTTTATGACAAAAGTATCAATTTCTAGGACCTTCAGGATGACTACATTAGATTTTAGGACCCTTCAACAAGTACAACCAGTAAAAACCCTAACCTTAGGGGAGGGCATAAATAGAAATTGGGTGGTAATTTTTCTCATTTGCACATTTTAACCTTGGTGATTTGAGATCTCTAATAGTGACTTGCTGCCAAGATGTTTCCCATTTCACATGATTCTCAACGAAGATTTAGAGTTACGACCTTCAAACGGAAAGAGGGCTCTGGGGACCCAGTAAGTATATCTTTCCCACTTTTTCATTGTGTCATTTTTCAATAGATTTAGGGCTCTAAATGTGACTAAACAAATGCAGTTAACCCTATTCGCCGCATCTGCAATCGTGTTCACCACAAGTGGAGGTGATTCTCCACATTTGCTCGATGCAATACAATTATAGATTAGCATTTGGTGAATGCAGTGCAGCACAACTATGAAAGTGCACCACATTTTATTCTTGCACTACACTCGTAGTCGAGAATGACACAAACGTAAATGTAGGGGTTGACCGCAAATGCCTCGAGCGACGCATATGCTTAGGCACACAACACAAGTGTGATAGTGCAACACATATATAATAGTGAAATGCATATGCAAACTATGTGACACATTTTTCCTATGAGAGACATGTGTTTTAGCAATGTAACACAATTGTCTGATCTAAGTTTTCCCCAGTTTAGGATGAAATTTATTTTGCAACTAGGGTCCAATACACATATGTAATAATGAAATGCATATGCAAACTGTGTGACGTATTTTCCATATGAGACATATTTGTTTTAGCAGTGTGACACAATTGTCTGATTTAAGTTTTTCCCCAGCTTAGGATGAAATTTGTTTTACAATTAGGGTCCAATAAGTTTGCCTAGGGTTTTTAATTAACAAAATTCTTTTTCTTGTGACCAAAGACTAGATATGACCTGATCTACACTTGAGAGCCTTAGTCGCCTACATTTAGGTTGTGGGAGAAGTTGAATGATGTTGAGAAGCATCAACTTGTTTCCCTAGGTTTGTACTATGTGACATTCATGCCCACTATCAAGGTGAATAGGGGAATTTTGACTACGCTCACTGAGAGATGGCATTCTAAAATGAGCTCCTTCCACTTGATGACAAGGGAGGTGATGGTCACACTAGAGGATGTATATCAGATTACCTATCCATGGAGCATGGGTGTCATACAATCAAAAGCGCAAATATCGGGCTATTGAGGCTATGTATGAGCATGAGGATGTTGTAGACCTATGTATGAGCAAAGAGATCTGAGAAATTTGATTGCATAGTATACTGCGTACATTCATTGTCACTATCATCATTCCAGACTGCAAAGGGCACGGGTTTCCAATTGGCTGGGGCACGATGCTAAAGGGTGTGATGAACAAGGGGACAATTTGTGCATGGGGACCCTGTTTGCTAGCCATGATATACTTCTAGTTGCATGATGTGTCCTACCGAGGAGCTTAGTTGATCAGTTGTGGTACCACATTGTTGATGATATGGGATTGGGAGCACACCACCATGTTCCGTCCACCAATGGGGAGAGTTGGGAACTAGGATGCCTTATGTCTACTTGTATGGTAGGGTGGTAACAAAGACTCATGTTAGAGATGTGGGATATTGGTGACATGCTATATATTTGCTAGCCACCTTCATATGGAGGCCCTAGAGAGATTGTCAGCCATGGGGGATGAGGATGATCATTTTCCATGGTGTTGATAGCCAAGGTACCTAACTAGATAGGATATCCAATCATAGCATATCATAGATATGTACCTCTCATAGAATATACAGAGATAGTTTGGAGAGATCCAGGGCTTGCCAATGGAGACAATAGAGTACACGTGGTCATCATGTGAGATACAACCATGGGGAAAAATGATACTAGTAGTGACAACTCAACAAAGTATAGATGCATTGCAACCTATGTAGTGGGATTGGGGAGATGGAGATGCAGATACAAGTACCATTCTTGACTATGATGCATGGTGGGCCACCCATAGGCTTGATGCTTTGACTGATCCAGACTAGCTAGCACTCGTAGATCATAGAGGTTGGGGCTTACAAGGCTAGTTCAAAGGATGGGGGAGAGGGGATGGAGGAAAAGGTGATGGAGGGAGAAGGAATGATAGTGGGGATGGCAGAGGAGTTAGAGCAGGTCAATCTTGATAGAAGAGTGTGAGGAGATAGAGAGTGGTGGGACACCTCTCACCAATTAGAGAGGAGCAAGTAGATGAGAGACCTCTTCCCAAGCTTGACCAGTAGGAGGTGGTCATGGGGGGAGGAAGAGCATGAGGTTGGAGAGGAGTAGAAGGAGGAAGATATGCATGGAGAGGAGGAGATAGGAGAGGCAAAGTGAGTCCTCTAGGAGTGGATTATGATGGGGGAGTAGCATGGAGAGGGCCTAGAGGATATGCCAGTTAGAAATGGGGATGGATTAGTGGATCAATGGATAATAGATCTATAGACATGGATGAATGTAGTGGCTGCTAGGATATAGGCCTTAGAGGTAGAGGAGGGCACCCTTAGGACAAATAGGGATTTAGTAATGATTGACTAGCAATGGGCAAATCAACAGTGCCTAGATTTGATTGCTACCCTTAGTGGTATGTTTGTGGATATGGCAAGGGAGATTTGAAGGTTTGGCAAGGTTGAGCAGTATTACATGGATCTATATGAGAGGGTCATGCCACTTGATCGGAGAGAGCTAAGCTTTACAGAGGTAATGAGTAGGTCTCAGATTTGGTCACATTCCATATGGTCACATAATAGTGGGGGTATTTTTGGGTTGAGATGGTCTTCTCCTTATGAGCAACCTCCATTAGAGAAAAGATCATTAGGGTCATCACAATAAGAGCATAGATAGGACCATCAACCCTCACCAAGACCATCACCTTCAGGGGACTAGGGTAGCTCTAGCTAGAGCACATTTTAATATTGTATTGGGACACTTATATTTTTGACCTTCGAGCCAACGAGCTCCATTTTTTCAGGGATATCATGATATTGTACTATGACACTTTTTGAGATATATATATATATATATATATATATATATATATATATATATATATATATATATATATATGTGATGCATGATTTTGGCAGTGCATATGATATTTATTTATATATTATGCATTTATGATGTCATGTGATGGGTTATTATTTTGTATGATGTCTATGTATTTTATATGTTTATGAGACGATTTTGTGTGTTGGTCTACTATGGATGGCTAATGTATGTTCTATGCTTATATATGATTCCTAGATGTTATATGGATGCATTATGTTATGATGTTATACTATTGTGGACTCTAAATGATGATGCAATGCTATGTATGATTCTCTTGTATATGATGCACAGGCAATGTATATTCCATGTGATGTATGATAATGGATTATGATTATGAAATCATGTGGATCTAATGATATACTAAATATGATGTATTATGCAATGTATGATCACTTATGAATATGTATATGCAATGATTATGTTGGATGTTATGCAATGATATGTATTAAACTATTAACACTTTATGTATGTAGGATGGCATGAGAGGATTATGTTCTTGGATGCATATGTGAAATGCATATATGCTATCTATATTTATATTTTATAATGTAATATGGATGACTACTATGCATGTACGATGATGCCTATGATGCTCTAACATGATTATGTATGTAGGGATTTTTTTTTTGTGTGTCATAGGATGCCATCATGATGGGACCAAAAGAAATTTTAGCATGGAGTACATGGATGTTAGCA
Organism: Sequoiadendron giganteum; assembly: GCA_007115665.2. Classification (NCBI taxonomy): domain Eukaryota; kingdom Viridiplantae; phylum Streptophyta; class Pinopsida; order Cupressales; family Cupressaceae; genus Sequoiadendron; species Sequoiadendron giganteum. Next base: position 397,738,754 of record CM021106.1, read on the forward strand.
TGGAATTAGTGGAGACAATGAAAGATTAATATTTTTCTATGCTATACTTTATATTTAATCATCATTGGGCATCAAAAGTATGGAAAATGGATAATAAACACCATGGTATGACATAGACCAAGATGTGCAAAGTTATCCACTTGCAAAAAATAGACAATAAACAAAAAAGGAATACCATGACTCATACTAAGAGTGAAATTGTCCCAATATTTTTGCCAAGACAATCCATAGACAACAATCAAAGAAAATGAAAGTCATGAGACACCATTGCTCCTCTAAATACTTCATGGGACATCCTCAGGATAGCTAGTAACATGACCCAAAAGACAAATAAAAAGGATAAGACAAATTATACCAACAGATTCAATAACCATTCAGATCGTTTGCTAGTGTTTTTTTGTAGATATTATATTGAATAAGTGATTGACGGGTTGATTGTTTGACAATGCCTAGTTTGAAGAAAGGAAACATGCCATATAATACGTCAAGTCTAGTTTCGATCATGTAACCACCTATATAAGGAAAATTATGGAATTGATAAATGACGATGTCTGATATCAAGAAGGACACATCATGTATAAGAAAAATTACATGATTTATTATTTTGATGTTGATTTGATGTTTGATTGATTAGAAAATTGATTGATTTGGTTTGTCTATTGGTTCACAATTTGGTTGAGGTGTAGATGATTGTTTGTGTCTGAGTTGATAAGGGAACGACCAAGGGCCTTAGGGGTTCATCAATTAATGGCCTTGCCTAGATAAAAATGGACAAATACCTTGTATTTCGATAGGACTTGACTTTGTTTTATTGATTATGGATTGACCCATGATCTACTTTATTTGACAAACCTTAAAGGACTGACCTAGTGCCTCGAGGGCTCATCAACTGATGACCTTTCCTATGTTAAACACATAGAGGAAACATAGTTTGACTAGACCATGACTGAAATGAGCGACTCTGATTTTGTTTTTGGGATTTTTGATGGTTATTTGGATGTTTTGGGCTTTTGAGATATTTTGATATTTTTGGGTTTTTGAAGTTTTTTAATTTTTTTGGATTTTTGATATAGTGACCTCCAATAGTATAGGATCCATTGAGGACCTGAGTTAAGGAATTTCCCCCAGTTAGGTATAGGACCAATTTATTAGGGATGGAATCAGATAAGCCTTCTTGTGGGTGGATATGGAGGGCAAAAGACATGAAATAACAATCGTTTCAAGTTATGGAAAGGACAACAAAGTGTTATTATGGATGATGTGAAAAGTGTGAAGGTGAATTTATTATGAGAAAAGGGTGGAAAACAATATAGAGTGATGGTAGATAATGGAGAAAATACTGACTACACATGGTGCCTATTTTTTAGGTTTTCACCATGGTACTTATCCAAAGCGCCACCAAAATGGTTTTCACTATTGGAAAAATTATTTATCCTTACTTTTTTCTTAATTTTCTTAATTTTTGGTGTCACTAAGACACTTATTTGCCACGTTTTCATTAGGGTGACAATTTTTTACTTTTTTTTTGTATTTTTCCAGATTTTTGACATTGCTCTTTGAAGCTAGCTATAAAATTTATGCAAGTGCAAGCTATTGATAGGTTCTGACAAAATTTCCCCTTCATGAGTCAAAATATGATATGCACTAGACCCATATACTATCGTGACAATGTAGGGACCCAACCAATTTGGTTCAAACTTGCTTGGCTTCTCTCATTCTACTTGATTCTTGGGATTTTCCATTAAAACTAGGTCACCAATGTCAAAGTTTCAGACCAAAACCTTCTTGTTGTACTTGTGAAAAAGAGGATTTTGATAATCTTGTAAATGGACCAATTCATTTTGTCTTCGTTCATCTAATAGTTCCAACTCATGCAGTCTGGATACATGATATTCTTCATCATCAATGAGCCCTTGCATGGATACCCCTAGGGAAGGTAACTCAACTTTGATAGGGAATATGGCCTCAAAACGAAAGATTAGTGAATATGGTGTGGCTCATGTGGGAGTACGAATACTATTACAATAGGCCCATAAGGTGGGATTAAGTTGAAGGTGTCGGTCATGACCAACATCATTGATAGTATTTTTGAGGATTTTGAAGATGGTTTTGTTAGACACCTCAGCTTGGCCATTACCTTGTGGGTAGTATGGAGTGGTGAAGTGATGCTAGATATCTAATTTTTCACATAGCTAGTGGACATATTGGTTCTTAAAAGGATGACCATTATCATTGATGATGGACAATGGGATACTATATTGACAAATGACGTAATTAAGAATGAATTCTAAAATTTGTTTTCTAGTAATGCATGTCATGGGAATAGCTTCAATCTATTTGGTAAAGTACTTGGTCACTATGATAATGAACTTATGGCCATTGGATGAAGTGAGATGGATGATTTTACCTATGAGGTGAATTCGCCATTAGGTGAAGTTCCATGGTAATGTGACCGGTTGTAGTTCCTAAGATGGCGCATGTATAAGGTCTTCATGAATCTGAAACTATCGGCATTTATTGACAAAATGGTTTGTGTCATGTTCCACCATGGGCCAATAGTAGCCGACACGCATGATCTTCTTAGCTAGAGTTAGACCACTAGAGTGGGATCCACATATACCTTTGTGTACTTCTCACAAGGTTGTTTGTGCTTCATCAGTATTGAGACATCATAGGAGGGTGTAGTCTAGGCTTCAACGATAAAGAGTATCATCAATGATGGCGTATCTATAGTTTTTTCAAATGAAAGTCTTGCATTGATTGGCGGATAGGTCAAGTGGAATAATTTGGTCATGTAGGTAGTCATATAAATCTTGGCACCAAGGGGAGTTAGGACCAACCAATTCACACACCATCTTAGACTAAGGAATGTCAAAGGCGAAGATCAGTAGTTGTTCTACCAAGAACCATATTGTGGCACATTATCTGGAATATCCAAGAGAGAACCAATTGTATCCATTGCATCGATTGCCTTATTTTGGATTCGAGGGACCTACCAAAAGATGATGTCATCAAAGTACTTTTTGAAACTATCAACCATTTGTTTATAATGATTGAGCTTATCATTCTTTGTGTCATAGTCATCATTAACTTGTCAGATAAATAGTTGTCAGTTACCATACTCTTGAAGGATTTTGATCTTCCATTTGATAGCCATGTGAAGTCCTATGAGTAAAGGCTCATATTTTGTGATATTGTTGGTACATGAAAAGGCAATTTTGAATGACTTGGGTATAGTATCACCTTGGGGTGTAACAAATAATATGTCTACTCCTGAACTGTGATGTGTGAGATCCGTCAAAGTATAAATTCTATGTGGTAGGAGTGTCTAGTGTGAAGATAGACTCATTAGGGAAATATGAAACCAATGATAATATGCTTTTATAGGTGCATCTTTGATTTGGTTGACTATAAATTTTCTTTTCATGGCTTTTTGTTCAACAACTGAATTTCATATCCACTTAATATCATGACCCATTTAGCTAACAAAATTTTCAAAGCTACTTCGTTGAGAGGATATTTGAATGGATCTATTTTATCTACGAGCTTCATCTTATGGATCAACTTGTAATACCTAAGTCTTTGAGTGGAAAAAACCACCACAAGGCAAGTATGTTCGATAGTACTATAGTTGAGTTGATATCCCACAAGTGTAAAACTGATATATTAAATTGCTCTTTCTCTACCTTCATCACCATACTGTGCAAGTAATTTCCCCAACATTGATGTGGTTTCTGATATGTAGAGTATGAGATTTATTCCATCAATAGGTGGCATTAGGACTAGTGGTGTTAACAAGTAATCCTTTATCTGTTGAAAGCTTCTTGACACTTGTCTGTCCACATTAATGATACTCCTTTTATTAGGAAGTGTTGGAATGGTTGACATTTGTCTTCTATTTGTGTAATGAATCTTCAAATGGATTGGAGTCTTCCTTGTCATGTTCATAGATGACTTATGTTGGTAGGTGGTGGAATGTCTATTATATCTTTTACCTTAGTTGTTTCAACTTCAATGCCTCTTCTAGAAACAATGTATCCTAGGAGCTTTCTTGAAGTTACCCCAAATACACATTTCTTTGGATTCAAACGTACCTTATATTCTTCTAGCCTCTTGAATTTTTTTTCTAATACTTGCAGATGATCGCCTCTTGTCAATGATTTAGCCAATAGGTTATCCACATAATCTTCCATAAGAGTGTGCATGAGGTCATGAATGATCATGGTCATCATGTGTTGATATGTAGCCCCAACATTTTTTAATCCAAAAGGCATGACGTACCAATAGTATGTTCCCCAATGACATGTGAAAGTTGTCTTATGCTGATCCTCACGGGATATCTTGAATTGATTGTATGTTGAGAAACCATCCATGAGGGATAGCATCTCATATCTTGTCATTAAGTCCACAATGATGTCATGATTTGGTAAGGGGAAGTTGCCTTTTGGACATTCCTTGTTCAAGTCTCAAAATATAGTACATATGTGGATTCCTCTTGTTGGATTTGTCACTAGTACTAGATTGGAAATCCATTCTGCATAATCAATAGGTCGAATGAAGCCAATATCCAATTAATTTCTTTAACTCATCTTTGACCAATAGAGCAATTTGAGGATGCATTTTTTTGAGTTTTTTCTTGACTAGTTTAGCGTCGAGAATCAAGGGAAAATGATGTAAAACAAACTTGAGGTCCAAACCAGGCATTTCACCATAAGACCAAGCAAAGTTGATTTTTCATTTTATGAACAAGGCACAAAACTTAGGTTGTTTTTCTTTAGTCAATCATTTTGCAAAGTGGACAATCTTAGGATTTTCATCCGTGCTTGTATTGACTTCCACATTATTTTCCACTAACATGGGTGATTTCTCTTGGTTTATGGGAAGTAAGTCCAATGCTTCATCCTTGGGTGCCTCAGAGAGGTTTTCACCCTCAGATGTGTCCTTTCTTTTTAATTTTTCATGGTCTAGAGATGCCTTGTGGTTTTCACCTAGAGACCTTTCTTTTTTTATTTTATTGATTTCAGTTTTGTGACTGGATGGGTGGAAAAACTCCCAAAAATAGGTTGTGTTATCCAATTCTATGGTAAAACCAACTTTATGATCTCCATCTCCATTAGGAATTCCTTCGTGTAATCCCATAAACTCAGTTATTGCTTCATCATTTTTAAATACGTCTAGGATGGGTGGTACTTGTTGGTCCCAATTTATCAATTATGGGTACACTAAGAGCATGTCATCATCGGTATTTTCAAGGTTCAATGAATGGGAAGATAAGTTGAAAAAAAAAGTGTTTTCAAGATCCCAGAAGGAATCTATCCAAGAATTTCCTTTGGTAGATGTGTCAGATACATCAAGTTATTTGAATGTCTTGGCTAGGTCATAGTCGATGGATGTGTAAGAGTCCCATTCCCACTCATTGGAATCGGTCTCAGTATGGTAGTCCTCAAATGTCTCAATATCCTTTGAAGCACTTACTTCCTCACTCAAAATTACTTTAATAATAGGAACCTTCACTTTTAATGGTGTGAACCCTGGCCCTAATTTCTTTGGTCTCTTGGATGGTAGAAAAGGTCCTGTCATCCCATTTTTGTGCAAACCAAGTGTTAATTAATCACAATCTTTGTGTCTCATAATATTGAAGCACTTTCCATATTGTTCAGTTTGGAGTTGCTTAGGTTCAATGTTTTCCTCTTCTTTGTATAACCATGTAGAGACGCCTTCTTCGTTGATGGCTTCCTTACTTAATTCTCCCCATTTTGTGAAGGTTGTCATGGGAGATGTTTGTATAATGACCTTAGGTTCCTTTTTTATTGTTGACGGTTTACCATAGGTCTTAGGTGATGTAGGTAATTGACTGACACAATAGGATGTCTACATATGATACTCACCACACCCCTTATCTTGGACCTAGATCTTAGGATCAGAAAATGGATTTTTGGAAGTGGATGCCTTGTTTAAAGTAGAGGGATTGATGTAATTGGATGAGGCACATGATGAAGCTTCTTGATTTATTGGAAATTTTTGTTTGAGAATTCCTCTTATATTTCTTCAATATTGAAAAGGGTTTGGGTCACTAGATATTGTGATCTCAGTGTTGTTGTAGGGTAACTTCAAGCATTGATGGTACATGGATGGAATGGATTTCATGGCATGGATCTATGGTCGGCCAAGGAGGAGATTGTAAAGGAGATCCAAGTCCAACACTTGGAAGGTGGTATCCAATATTGTGGGCCCAACTCTGATTGGTAATGTTATGAAACCCTTCAAGGAGCAATCTTCACAATCATAGGATTTTATGATAATGCTCTTTGTTGTATCCACACAAGCTTCAAATAAACCCAATGTTGTAACCAATTTAAGAGTGAAAATATTCAATCTCACTCCACCATCTACCAAGACCCATCTGATTTTGTGTTTATTCACATAGAATTTTAGGTGCAAGGGGTCATTATGATGGGACTTTTGAGATGAATAGTATTGGCCAGAAAAATTGACTTGGTGAGTATTGCCTAAGTATCCTACCATTTCTTGGAATCAATTGAAATCAAGGTTGTTTGGTACTGAGGTGTCTTGCAAATATTTTTCTAGAATAGCCTTGTGCTCGAGGGATATATGAAGTAACTCAAGGATATAGATCGAAGTGGGTGTTTTCCTCAAATGGTGTAATAGGTTATATTGTGATTTTGGTTGTTGTTTGGTGGAGCACCTTGTAGGGTCACCTTGGTTCATCCTGTGATTACTACACCTTTTGGTTGCTTCTTGATGGTGATGATATTGACATGGTCATCTACATCTTGAATATGATGTATAGTATAGTCATACATGATGCGAGTGAAGCTGGCTTGGTTGTTGGTCTTTGCACCCAAACCAGAGTCTTTTCCTATCCCATGGTCATGCAAAGGTTTCTTAAATATTGTATGGTAATTATTGGAGACCTCGATTGTTGGCTATACACTTATATGACACAAATTTTAATTAGGTCTTGAATTATTTTCTTGAGCTATATACATGACAAAGTTTTGTGTCTCTTGATATGATGATAATTGCAAAAGACATTGTCATCCCACCATGAAGTTTGAAATTGCCCTGGATCATAACGTTTTTCCTCAAGAAGTTGAATGACCATGGACTGAAATTTGTTTTTTAGTACAGATTCAATTGGTTCCCCTAAGGGAGTGAATTTGTGCCTTGTTGGAAAGTTCCTTTGAGGTCTAGGTTCTTGGTTGTTCTGAACGGTGTTTGCTGTTTTCTCAAGGATGTGTGGTGGGTTGTTTGCTACATTAGGTCCATTAAGTGTGATGGTAAGACCAACCTTGTGTATAGCCTTTGCATCAACAACTCTGTCATTTGTGACATTTTTATTATGAGCCCAATAATTACTTTTGTCATTTGAGGTACCTTGGACATTTTGATTTTTTTTGAAATTTTTAAGTTCCCCTTTTGCAATGAGGGACTTCTCAAGTATATTTCATTTTTCTACAAGGTCAGTGAATTTAGTGCAACAATTGGCTTCAAATTGGTATTTTAAGTTCATGATCAAGTTTTCCATGAACATGACAATCCTTTGTTTCTCAAGAATCTCGACAGGACATCGACTATCCAAGCTCCTCCATCTTTAGAAGAACACTATAAATGGCTCACATTCCTCCCGTTTTGTATGGCAGAATGTGGCTATGTCAATGTCATTTTCTATGTTATAAGCAAATTTTGTCACAAATTTATTAGCTAGTTCATCCCATGTTCTTATGCCTAGAGGTAATTGGGAAAACCACTCAAGTTCTTGTCTTGCAAGGCTCCTTGGAAATAGTCGCATGATATATGTTTGTTCAGGTGTGATGTCTATGCCATTCAAGTGAAATTATCTTACATGTTCGAGTGGGCTCCACTTTCATCTTACTCAATAAATTTTGGAATGTCATAATTATGAAGAAATGGAGGCATGTATATGCTTTTGTCAAAGGGGTATGTACATAAATCTTGTGTTGAGAAAGTATTCTTTGTCAATGTTTGCATGTTTTCCACTTGTTTTTCTAACACAAGAATTTTCTTTGCCAAGACATCCACTTTGGTCGAGGATGTGTCTACTGCATTTGCAACTGTTTTATGGTATGAGCCCATGTTTGAGGTTTGAAATATTTTTTTTTGGGTTGATGAATTGGTGTTAATGCCAAATTTATGTGGTTTATTTTGGTTTGGAATGTTATAGGTGAAGGTTGGGATTTGATTTTGGACATGTGAGGTGAAATTTGAAATTTGAGTTTGGATATGTGGGGTGAAATTCAAAATTTGATGGATGTGGGAAGTATTCATATTGAATTGCATTTGAAATGGGCTTGAATTTGCTTGACCTTGTGTGTTTTGGTTACCATGTTGTTGGAAAGGCCTTTGTGTATTACTTTGTAGGGGAATTCTTGTGGTAGGACCTTGTGACAATAAATTGGTATTTGGTGTGGTGCTTGTTTGTGGCTTGGGTCCACTAATGCATACTTTTCATATTTTGTTGCTTAACTTGTTTTTACCCATTGGAAAGGGGTTGGAAAATGATGCACTAATAGCATTAGATGATGATCCAAATGGATTAAATGTATTATTAGGGGTTTTGTCATTTGTTGTGAATTTTTTGTCCCAAATAAAGGTGTTGCATTGACTGTCATGGTATTTTGTGTTGTCCCTCCTAATGGCATGGTAGCATGTATTTGTGGGATAGTGTGGTTAGGAGTATTATGTTATTGATTTTGTGTAGTCTCATTGATAGGTGTTGCTTGAAGAGTGTTAACATAAAAACCCTGAGGAAGTTTGGCCCCACTTTGTAACAATTTTGCTAAGAATTGTTGTGGGTCTTGTGCTACCATTTCATCTACAAACCATGCTACATTTGGGACTTGGGTGACTGCCTCAACTTCTTCTTTAGCTAGAGGCCTATTGATGTCTTTTATCATGAGCCAAGTGAAAAATGATTTGAAAATGATGGTTGTGTCTTTGGTGTCTTATTAGAAGAAGATCCAAATTACATGTTGCTAGTGGGATTGAAAAAGTCATCTTCATTGGTGTAATCCATTTCTTTTCTCTTCCTTTGTAATCTTGTTTGGACCATAAAATATTTGCAAATGTGGTGAATGGATATGAAGTCTAAGGAATGAAAATTCAATGGAAAGACTAAGAATAAGGTATGCAACTATGCTACATTTTTAGAGTTTTCAATATATAGGAATGCTACTAAGACCAAGATTAAGATACCAAGTGACAATAGTCAAAATTGAGATGTGATAATGTCACTATAATCCAAAATCTATGGTGAGACTAAGACTAAAGTATGAAATTGTGATGACTAATGAGGGGTATAGTATGACTAGTGATATGAAGTCTAAGCACCTTTTTTTTCCCTAAAAAGATGTTACTAAGCAAACCTAGATAGTCCAATGTGGAAAATTTGATTGTCAAGACCTTAAAGAAGACTAAGACTAAAGCAAAGATGATTGAAAATGTGGCCTCAAACTATACTTATTATTTTAACGGAACAAATTAAGGACAAGTACTTGATTAAGGGAAATAAAAGGTCAAGACAACCTAAATTTTTGATAGTGTTCTAATCAATAGTCTGATAAATTTCCTAATTCAAAGTCTGTAAAAGTGTATGAAAATAATGAATGACCTATGGTTTGACCTACAGTGTATGCAATGGTAAGCTGAATGAATGGAATGAAATGACTGATCTGAAATGGGAAATTCTATGGTCTAACAAGATGGTTACAATCATGAATTGATCCAAAATAGGACTACACCAAAATTACCTAAACAAAATTCAACTAGAAAATGTGGTGCGTAACCTATCAAATGCATTATTCTAGAGCTACAAATGCAGTGCACTAGTTTTTAGAAATTTTGGTGTTCTATTAAGAAGTTATGGTTTACAATATACAAATGTAATGAACAAAATGTTTTTCCCTACTTTGAGTGTTTTCGACTAATTTTTTATTTTTATTTTTTATGGAATGTGATGGCAAACACAACAAACAATCTAAAGACAAGTCTTGGTTATTTGAATGTACAAAATTTGTGAGTGTAATGTGTATGTTCTATGGTTATTCACCTTGATTTACATGGGTCTATCACAATCTAAAGACAATTCAAACACATAAAACACTTCCTACCCTAAGTTCAATGGCTAGTGGTAGCACTCTCAAGCCCACAACTTGGAATCTCCTTTGATGCAAGTGGAGGGACACCTTTAGGGGGTGTATTCACTTTTTATTGTGATAGAGGATGGCTAGGTACCTCTTGGAATGGAAGTATAACCCAAATCACCCTCTCCCCAGAAAGCTACAAGTAAAACAACTTATACAACGTCAATGATTTTTGTCTCATCTCAAGGGAGCCATATGGTGAGTAAAAATATTTGGGGTGCAATGTGCATCCACTGCAATAAGAATGATGTCAAGAAACTCAATCAATAAGGGTGGGCCTCTAACTAGTTTTTCTTTTAGTCACTTCTCAAGGACTAGCTAATTCATGGGCATCCAACAAGCCACTTAAGGCTTTAACCAATCCTACTAGTGGTACTAGAAATATCTCACATAAACATGGGTAGCTTACACTTTTGGATGGGCACTGTACAATGAAGGCTAATGGTAGTTCAGGCTTGAATTTCATCTTAGCTTTTTATATAGTAGCCCAAGTGAAAAAGTCGCTTTGGTTTTCCAATGAGCTCTTCGTACATATGTGTCTCAAGGGTAGGCCCTATCTAAAGGGGATGAAAAAAGAGACAAATACAATGTTTTTGATCTCCAAGGTCATGCAAATATGCAAGGAGAGATAATAAACATGTAATTGCTCACACTAGCAAAAGCTCATTAACCTTTACAAAACCAAATGTGTGGCATGACAATGCAAATGTTAAGAGGTGTTTTTTAATTCCAAAAGTCACATAAAGTGTGAGGGAAGAGAATACACACCTCAAAACAATAAAAATACCACAAGAAAAGACAAACAATGGTTCTTTTTCAATCCCCAATTTAAAAGTGTGATAATTACAAAGACACTCGATGCAAGTTGTTCTTTTTAATTAATGCAATGACTGAAAAATGCAAGTCATTTTTTTTAGACCAATGAGTGAAAATGGAAGCTTTTTTTATTTTTAGACCAATGAGTGAGAAATAAAATTTGTGTTATTTTTAGACCAATGAATGTGTATAGGAGTGAATTTTCACCCCTCACACAAATTCCCCTTTTACACATCCTCACCTTAGAAAACCAAATTTGAAGGCGAAATTCCAAATCAGTTGGTTGATTGCCTTCCACTTGCCATCTGTCCATTGTGTCGGTAGAAGAATATTTTTCGAGGATGCACGCGCGGTGCACAAATGTCCACGTGATGTGCTTACATCCCTAAAAGATTCCTTCATTTGAAGTTGGTAGAGGCATTACACACCCGATTGGGGCTGAATTGTAACGTTCCTCTTCGACCAACTGACCCCAAAAATGGTAGATTCTTCCCATCCCACCTTCAAAAACATTCTTCCTTCGTTCATTCCATCCCTCTTGGCAATTTCATCTCTTCATGATATCTTGGGAATTTTTCAAGCACTCTCTAGTATTCTTTTCACTCTCAAGTAGCACTTCAACACTCCATTGTAGTAACAAAACTCTGTCAACTCCATAAAGCAAATGTGAATCAATCCATTGAAGCATGGGCTTGAGGTTTTGTAACACCTCCCTTCATCATAGTCGAGGCTATGGTGATTTTTCAAGCCTTTTTTCTCCCCCATTGTCTAGTGAGCTCTTGGTGGAGGTGGTAATGTTTCTCTCCTCTCCTTTATGATTTGGTTGAGTAGCTATTCACTATTTTGTATTATTATTTGCATAATTTCTTGCTTTACTTAGTTATCATACATTTCTCTCTCATTGCTATCCAGCTTTCCGTGGAGGTGGAAACACCAAAATGGGGGTTTGACTGAGGCAAGCCCCTATACAACCCCAACAAATTTCCTCTCTTTCTTGTGTGCAAGTGGATGTTATTTTTGAAACTAATTGGAAAACAGGTACCTCGGTGAGATTATTTTTGTCACTCTAGCTCTCATATACTTACTTTATCATATCTATTTATACCTCTCCTAATTTATAATTATGTTTTGTTCCTTTAGAAGTCACTATCTAGGTCATCAACTTGTTTTATGACAGTTCATACTATAATTTTGGTCATATGGTCGTACAAATGCCAATGCACTTGAGAGATGTTAGTGCGTCATGTTGTCACCCTAGAACCACACTTTCATCTTCAAATAGACAAGTACCTAAGTTACATTGTTGAACCCAAAAACTGGCTTGCATAGCCCCAAATTAGATTTTGAGTCTGCAGAGTGATTGAAGGATCTTATAGTCCTATTCTCATCCCCTATTTTAAAACATCCCTTTAGAGTGAGGTAAGTTAGGGTAGCCTACCACCCTTAGCCCTCCATGACCTGGGGCCTTGAACATGGTTGGTATCCCTCTCTTACATTTTTGGTGAACCCAACATGAACCAACGTCTGCCCATTCATTGGTGGTTAAGCTTTTCCCTTGTACCTTGTGGCCATTGTGCCCCTGAGTGTTGTAAATTTTTATGAGAATCACAACCCTATCCACAAAATTTGTGTATACTATTAGGATAAGTGTATGAAATATTCTAATGGAGAAGATGAGGGTCACTTCTAGTTTCTCTACTGGTCTTTTTCTCGAACTTGTGATTGGTGTTTCTACCTAGGAGCAATTGTCAGCAGGCGAGGTAAGATTATTTGATGAGACTGAGCACAGCCCTAATACTCCTACATCTCCCACACCATCATTAGTGAATGAGAATGAAGTTGTTCAAATTCCTTCAGAATATATCACTACCCTTAGCAATGGGTTGGGTGAATTAGAGAATCACTTGGAAAAGCACCTAAAGCTAGCTAGAGCTGCTAAGATTATTAGCAAAATCAAGTATTAAGGTGGGAGGAGATTGAACAAGTATAAAGATCCTAGCTAGCCTCTCTAGTCTGACAGAAGCTTGTGCCCCTTCAAATAATGATAAACTTGTACAAGGGGCCGCTTTCAAAGAACATGAGAGACAGTTACGAGTGTCGATTAATCCCATGTCTATGTACATGGTGGACATGGTCCCTTCGATTAGTGTTCCCTCTACCTCTCAGATATCTAAAACTATCAAAGTAAATGGAATATCCTTAGTTTTTATTTTCACCCCTCCTATCACCTGTAGTGGTTCAGGTTTTGGTGGATTGAGTGGTGGGAGATTTTTTAGTGGTAGTGGCTTTGGTGGTAGGGGTGGGGCTAGCGAAGGTGGTTCTGGTGGAGGCCATGGTGGTGGCTTTAGAAGTAGAGGTGGATTTGATGGAGGCCCTGTCGATGGTGGTGGCCCTGGTAGTGGTTTCGATGGTGTCCACGTTGGCGGTTTTAGAGGTGGCTCCAGTGGTGGTTCTAGAGGAGGTTCCACTGGTCCCATGTCATCTAATGACCCTATTCTAAACACCCTTCTTTAGAATATGGGAAAGATGCAAAGCAAGCTGGTGAGTCTCTCCCAAGCCTCTACCCAACCTATCTTTCAACCCTTCTTCTGACATAGCCCACTGTCGGTAGAAATTTTAAGTACTCCTTTCTTGCAAGGAATGGAGATTCCCAATTTTGAAAAATATTGCAGCAAAGAGGACCCAAAAATGCATGTGTCCACCTTTAATGTCATATCTACAAATTTCTTCCATCACGACGCATATATGGTGAAACTATTCCCTCAATCTCTCAAGGATACAACACTCGAGTGGTACTGTTCCTAGCCCGATAACTCTATTTTCTCATTTGATGAACTTGTAAACCAATTCTTATGAAAATTCCAAGCTAACATCAAGCCAAAGCTAACCTTTTTAGATCTCGTCCGATGCAAACAAGGGGATAATGAAAAGATTACCAATTTCATAGCGTGGTATCAAGTGCTCTTCTCACAAATCTCATAGTTGTTTCCTGATTCTGATGTTAATAAGGTATTCATAGGGAACTTATAGAGGCCTTGGAAAGAGAAGTTCACCCTCATGAAATACCCTTCTTTCACACGTCTATGTGCGGCATTACAAGAATATCAACAAATAGTAATCCAATTCAGGGGATCCTCCTCATGCTCTCGTTCAAAAGGAAAGTCCATCATATCAATTTCTGGAAAAGGTAAGGTTGTTGTGAATGTAGTAGCCATTACAAATGATAACGACCTTAGACATAGCTGAAAGTTCACAAAGTTGGTAGAATCTTGTTCTTTCATCCTACAAAGGTTGTTGAAGGACAAGATCATAACCTTGGAGATCCCTAAGCCTCTCAAGGAACCTTAACCTAATTGGTATGTTAACATGGTTGCCATTACTCCCTCTTTTCAGCCTACAACCGGCTCACTAGATGTGACATTTACATCATAGGATATTCCCTTAAAAGAAAATCCCTCTCCCCTTTACATTCCCACTCGCCTCAATGGGAACATTGTGACAGGAGTCTTAGTTGACCTTGCAAGCTGAGTGAATTTCATTACAGAGGAAAAATTGTGGCTTAATTCATTACATAGAGAGGAGTATGAAGAAACAAAGTACATCGTATGTGTGATGGCTTTTCTCTTAAACCTTGTGGTTTGATAACTCCATCTATCCTAGTTCAACCTAGGACCATAGATATAGTTTTTGATGTTATTCCAGAGTTGGATTTGTTCATAGTGAAGTTAGGCATACCCTGGCTAGCTTCCATGAATGGGATTGCCTCCATCATTCACAAATGTTTAAATTTCTCCCATGAAGGTGTTGTGCATGTAGTGCATGATACTGGATATCAGTCTTTGGTATCCCATGGGGAATAATCATTGGACCACTTATGGATCACCCTGGTCGGTTCACTCCCTCCAAGGAAAAACCTACTTTACAAAAGTTATATGAAGTATAAAACCGATGGCAAAGGAAAGATGGATTTGACCCTTCTGGTAGCACAACAACAAGTCACCTCTTCTTGAAAGGGAAAATAGAACTTACCCCATTCCTCTGATGGCTCTCCTATCCCCCTTTCCAGAGAAGAGTTCTAGATGAATATGCCCAATTTTTACCCTTTGAGTCCAATGATACTAGCTTGGCGAAAACCCAAGATCCAGATATTAGATCTCCCTACCAATCCTCCTGGACCTTGGTACTACCTGTATGGAAGAAAAAGAAGTCCTCATGGGGAATCTTCTATGTCTCATCCCCCATAGCCTCCCACCACTTCTACTCCTAAGGTAGTAAACAAGAAGAGGCCTGTAGCTAAGGCACTAGTGTTGATTCCCTCTGTTTTTTCTCAACCCGCTCCTCTTGATCTTATCCAAGAGTTTATCCCTCCACTGGAAATGATTGTAGTAGACACTCCCATGGCTGAGAAGGAGACTTATGTCCCTCTGTAGCTTCTAGCCTCTATCTCAAAGATTTTCATAAATTTCCTTGCGCATGAGTGTAAGCGTCCATGAAAGAACCTCACGACTGAACAAGCTACCTTGTAGAGAAAGGATGAGGAGATGACCACCCCCATTTTAGGACCTCCTATTGTGTCCTCGTCTCTCCTCCCCTCTAACTTTTTTCAACCAAACTCTGTATCACTCCCAATGTTGTGAGTGTGCCTGACTCTAAAAGGGTGCAGGTATTCATCAATCCTTTAGTTGAGTTACCCTTGTTGATGTCCCTTCTAGACATCCCTCCCTTTGTGAAACCCACAGATATGTTGAATACTTCAGTGGTATCTTCTTTGGTTTTCTCCTCCTTCTCTTCCTTTGTGCCTCTCACCTCGTCTATAGGGAGTTCAAACCCCCAACGGAGAAGAAGGTAGAGGTTGATCCTTCCAGCAAAAAAGGGCGTAAGAGGAGCCCACCCTCTCTAAAGAGTGGTCATACATTGACTTATTTCATCCTAGTAATGAAACTAGTCCTAGCTTCCCTCGAGTTTTTCACCTCTCCCAAATCACTCGATGAGCCAAGTGGTGAATCTTGGGCACAACCCTCTCCATCTATTGAGGTACAACACGAAACTCTATTAAGTTCAATGTTTAACTCTCTGGATGAATTTTTGGCCTTGTTAGTTATTTTCTTGAAGTCGTTGACCCTAGCTCCACAAGAGCTTAGTGGAGAAGACCTTCGGGGGGATTATTCATTATCCCTTGTTGCGGGAGGGTCAAAAAATCCTCCCCTTAACATTATACCATTGTAGGCTCATCCTCCTTCCCCTTATGATTCTCTAGAGTGGGAAGCAGATGACATCTTGGTCGATCAATGTTAGGGGGACACCCTTTTTCATCTTTAGATTAGATGTGTGTGTTTTGTGATGTGTTCTCCTGTGATTGTACTATGTGTTCCAAGATGACCCTCTTCACCCTTGTTGGTGCTTGGATACAGGAGTGATTTTTTGTGTCATAAACCTTATTCTATTTGTATCATCATTCTTCCATGTTTGTAATTGACTTTCAAAAAATTGGGGACGATGCAAAGCATTGGGGGAATTTAGGCTTCCCTTCCATGTTGACCTAATTTTATTTATTTTGCTTTGTCTTCTCATGCATTCTTCACATGGTCTGATATAGTAGGGGGTTGATGACAATTTATTTATATACTACTATTATACTTATATATATATACATATTTATGAGCAACTCTAACCCCAAAATATCAGATCACCCCAGTGTCTCTTATTTGTTAACTTTCTTTCTCTCTTCTTCAATATTTTCTCTTTCTCTCTTCTTTTATTGAGTTCTCCCTCTCATGCGCGACATTGCCTTTTCTATAACAATTTGATTTTCAAAAAATGTATTCATTGCCAACGAATATTTTATTGAGAATCTTTGCAAACCTTTTTGAAAAATCGCATTCTTGACTTTGTCCCTAACAAAACATGTTTCCTTCATCATGGGTTCGAAAATAAATAACTTGAGAACTTTCCTCCGAGGTGGAAGAAAATTTTACCTTCCACACATGAGGGGGCATTTTCTTCCTTTTGAATTCCTTGATGAAGTGAACATGTTTTGAAAGGATTCCTTGATGATAAATAGATTTGAGAAGGAACATATTTCTTGCACCTTCAAATAGTGTGTCCCTTGAGTGGACCCCCCTTGAAAGCTTCATAATTTATTGATGGTCTTCATGACTGTCTACATGACCACTCTATTCTTGACATTCTTTATCTGTGGGTAGACATGTCTCTTTGCAGGTGCGCCTGTAAATACGCTTTCCAAATTTGACTCTACGGAGTCTCTTTCGTTTGGGTTTCCCCCATGCGAGAGATATTGGGGGATGCTTCCTTACAATTTTGTGGATCTATAAGGTGCTCTTTCCTTTGGGTTTTCTCCATGCAAGATATCTTGGGGGACACCTCCTTGTAGGTCCGCAAGCCTATAAGGCACTTTCATCTGGGTTTCCTTCATGTGAGATATCTTGGGGGATACCTTCTTGCAGGTCTATAGGCCTATAAGGCGCATAATTCATGAGGATTCCTTCATGTGAGAGATCTTGGGAGTTGCCTCCTTGTAGGTCTGCGGGTCTATGAGATGCTTACTTCTTTGGGTTTCCTTCATGTGAGAGATATTGAGGGACACCTTCTTGTAGGTTTGCGATTTTGTAAGGTGATTTCATCCTATGGGATATGTCCATCGTTGCTTTGAGGGCCTTCAGTGTGCCTTGTGTAGCTTCATAGTTCTACGGGGTTATGAAGTCCTTTGTTCTTCCTTGCACTTTCAAGCTCACTAGATCGTGGTCTACTTTGTTGATAGTTAAGGTATACATTTCTAACCGTACCTACTCTTCGATCTACTTTATTGAAGCACTCATCAGTATTAATCTCACTAAATTGGGGGAAAAATTTATAGGAGAGAACTCACACCCCTCACGAAAATTCCCCTCTTACAGATCCTCACCTTAGAAAAATAAATATAAAGGAAAAATTCCACATCAGTTGATTGCTTTCCTTCCACTTGGCATCTGTCTTTTTGTCGATAGAAGAATATTTGTCAGGGATGCATGCACGACACATAGAAATTCTCGTGGAATGCTTATGTTCCTAAGGGATTCTTACGTCTGAAGTTGGTAGAGGCGTTACACACTCGATTGGGGTCGAATTGTAACATCCCTCTTCAACCAACCGACCTTGAAAATGGAATATTCTTCCCATCTCGCCTTCAAAAACATTCTTCCTTTAATCACTACATCTCTCTTGGAAATTTCATCTCTTCATGATCTCTTGGGATATTTTCAAGTACTCTCCAACATTCTTTTCACTCTCAAGTAGCACTTCAACACTCCATTGTAGCAACAACACTCTGTCAATTTTGTAAAGCAAGTGTGAATCAAGTCATTGTATTGTGGGCTTGAGGTTTTTCAACACATCCCTTCATCATAGTCAAGGTTGTGGTGATTGTTCAAGCCTTCTTTCTCCTTCATTGGCTAGTGAGCTCTTGGTGGAGGTGGTAATGTTTTGCTCCTCTCCTTTATGATTTGGTTGATTAGTTATTTACTATTTTATAGTGTTATTTGCATACTTTCTTTCTTTACTTATTTATCATACATTTCTCTCTCGTTGCTATCTAGTTGTTCGTGGAGGTGGAAACACCAAAATGGGGGTCTAACTGAGGCAAACCCCTATACAACCCCAACAAATTTCCTCTCTTTCTTATGTGCAGGTGGACATGCTTTTCAAAACTAACTAGCAAACTGGTACCTTGGTGAGATTATCTTTGTCACTCTAGATCCCATACAATTACTTTATCATATTCATTTGTACCTCTCCTATTTTATAATTCTATTTTGTTCTTTTAGAAGTCACTAGCTAGGTCGCTAGCTTGTTTTCTAATTATTTGTATTGTATTTTTGGTCCTCTGGTCATACAAAAACCGAAACACTTGAGAGACACCATCACATCATGTTGTTGTACTATAACCACACTTTTTTCATTGGGCATAACGCTACCTAAGCTATAGTTTTGAACCTAAAAAGAAGCTTGCCTAGCCCCAAATTAGATTTTGGGTCTGCTGAGTGATTGAAGGATCTTATAGTCATCATTATCGTCCCCTATTTCAAAACATCCCTTTAGAGTGAGGTAAGTTAGGGTAGCCTTCCACTCTTATCTCTTCATGACCTGGGGACTTAAACGTGCTTGGTCCCCCTCTCTTACAGAGTGTAAATGAAAGTTCTTTTTAACCTAATGAGTTTTCCTAAAAGATATTACAAAATTAAAATGTTCCAAAAAAAATAAACAACCCTGAAAAAATATGGATTAGTAATTCTTAATGTAAGTTTCTCCTCTAAATGTAAGCCACAAGCTACCAATTAGAAATTAGTAACATAAATAACCTATCATCTACCAAATAGAAAAAGCACAAAATAAAAAATCCCTAATTAAAGCCCTAATTAGGAATAACAGGAAAATGCAGTTTAGAATATCACAAATGTGACTCACTATTTTGGAATAGATGTGGTGAACTAGAGAGTGAGTGTAGTGTTCCATATGGCAACTATAACACATGATTGAAGATAGTTGCAATGAATCCCCAAGTAGATGCGGTGCAATACTTGAAAGCTACAAAAAAACTCAAATCTAGCAAAATCTAGAAAATCTTAAAATACATATGATGCAATATTAATGTCAAAATATGAAAATAGAAACCATAAAACTAAGCAATGATAGATAATCTTGAAAATGGACTAAAATATGATTTTCCCTATAGCTAAAAAAAATGCGGTTCTTAGGAAAATGACTACGATAATCTGGCTTTTGTGTGTGTGTCACAAGATTTGGCTAATATGTTGGGTCATACAATAAATGTGGCACTCTATCTTGCAAATACGTCGTTCAGGCTTATAGTTGCTTCGCAAACCTAAAACTCAAATTTCTCAAAAATTCTTTCAAATCCGGTTAGTTCATGTTGGGATCACCAATGTAGAATAGGGTGAATTTAAGGTTAAAGGCATGAATCAACAAAAATCAAACCCTAAATCCCTAAACCAATAATAAATCACAAATGAGCATAGAAACATAAAACATAATTTAATATTACCAAATATCTCTATGCCATGATTGATTCACCTCCATTTTCCTTCTCCATATTTCTTTATATGCTTGATTGCCCTCATGTTTGAGTATGCAACAATAAGCCTAGTGATAATGATACCAAAATATTGAAGATTGCACTTTGTCGGAAAAACAAGGAAAAACAACTAAGGGGTGGTGAATCGGTTGTTACCAAAATCAAACTTATTCAACATTAATCAGCCTTTAGTCTTAGATCTGATAATTAACAGTGCAAGCATAAATCAATAACACATCAAAGACACATGAACACCAATATTTTTATACGTGGAAACCTTGTTAGGGGAAAATCCACAGTGGATGTTAGTCCACAAGATTATACCCTACTATAAGTATAATAAAGAATAAATAGGGAATGCACATGCCTTCAGGCACACTGCCTAGAGCTCACTGCTCAGAGGAAGGCTCGCTGCCTAAAATACAATAATCAAATTAAATCCATATAATGAAATTAAATTGAGAAACTAGCTTCTACAAAATCCTGATGACAGTTTTGGTTAAGCACATAAAGACTTCTACACACTCTGCTCAAACTCTTCCACACTCTACTCAATTTCTTTCACACTCTGCTTTGCTCTTGAATGATTTGATCTTTATTCACACATGTACTTCACAAACACACACTAAGAATACATACAAATGATGAAAACAAACGCTCTTATATATCCTCTACACTAATTTACATCAACTACTCTATCGGCCACAAATAAAGAATAAATTGCAACTGTTGGCCTCAATACATAAGTAAATCTTAATGCACAGCAATACAAGTTGGTCACAACATAGTGAGGACCCAAATAAACACCTTTGAACATGCCAAGCAATAAAATATTAATCCATGAGGATCCACAACATGCTACCACCAACATGTCAGTGAAGAACATGAAAACTCGAGCACACATCGGAAAAATCTTCGATCACGATCACACCAAGCAATAAAAACATGCAACAAGGATAGAGCACAATCTATAATCATCCATGAAAATCACACGAACATGTGCAACAACTGATATTGCCATAATTTTATCCACTTCTTTCAGAAACACTTCCTAGAGTAACTGAATAACTGTAGGAACACAAAACTTCATAGCTTCCTTGATTCTTGATGCATACCACTGAAAATTTTGCACAACATACTAGATAGACTCAGAAACAAACCATTTAATGCACTACACCTGAAACTCAATGTACAAAACTTGTCACCACTTGGATCTTTATAGCATCACAGATTGCCTGCAATATATTTTATTACAATTTTCTCAATATCCTTGACATATACAACCTTAAGCATCACCAAAGCTAATAGTTTTGACATCAATAAAAACCACATATAATAAATACAACCAAAACATCCAACAATCTCCCCCTTTTGCATTTATGTCATCACATGATGCGAAAAATAATACCATCAACACAATGAGTTGTTCACATACTTCTCTTCCTTTGATCTACAGTTCACCTCTCACAAGTCTTTTCTCCCTTTTTGACTCTTCACCCCCTTAATTCAAGAGTTTTTCAAATTATTCTTCTCCCCCTTTGACATCAATGGAAAAGGTACACAAGCTTTGAACCTCATATTTAGCACATCTGACTACACCCCATGAGTAGCAACCACCACAACATCAATCTAGAATAAGATATGGCTATGAATTCATGGACTGATGCAAGGACCTACATCACTTAGTTCTAATTAGGAGGGGAAATCACCCCCAACTTACCTCTGAGGTACTCAAAATTATCCTTAGGAAATGTCTTAGTAAATATATCTGCAATTTTCTCCTTGATAGGTACATAATCCAATCTAACTTCATTGCCACTTACTTTATCTCTCAAGAAGTGATATTTGATGGATATATTCTTTGTCTTTGAATGAAACACTGGATTTTTAGAAATGTCTATGGAACTTAACTTGTCACAAAATATAGCAATAGGTTCTTCATACTCAATTCTGACATCTCTCAACATCTGCTTCATCCACAATACTTGAGTACAGTTGTTTGCAACAACAATGTATTATGCCTTAGCAATAGATAAGGAAAAAAAATTCTTCTTTTTGCTTAGCCAAGATACCAAATTCTTCCCTAGGAAGAATGTACCACCACTAGTAATCTTCCTATCATCTACATATCCTATCCAATCAGCATCAGTAAAGGCATCCAGAGTAAGATCATCATCCTTAGGATACCAAAGACCAAAGTCAACTATTCCTTTCAGGTATCTAAAGATTATTTTCACAACAGTTACATGAGACTCTTTTGGATCAGCTTGATATCTAGCAACCATGCATACAAAATTCATTATATATGGCTTGGTCTGAGTTGAGTAGAGTAATCCACCAATCATTAACCTGTATATTGTTTGATTTTATTTAGAAGAATCATTATTATGTGTAATTTTTCATCTGGTTACCATAGGTGTACCAATTGGCTTTGAGTCTTCCATGCCAAACTTTTTCAGTAACTCTTTTACATATTTGGACTAAGATATAAAGATTCTATCATCTAACTGAGTGATTTTTAATCCTAAGAATAATTTTAGCTCTCCAATCATTTACATTTAAAACTCAATTTTTATTTCATACACAAATCATCATCACCTTCAAAAATAATGTCATCAACAAAGACTTCAATGATCAACTATTTATTCTGATCCAACTTGAAATACAAATTTCTATCAATAGTACCTTTATTGATTCCAATTTTCAACAAGTATTTATCCAACATATCATACCAAGCTCTAGGATCTTGCTTAATTCCATAGAGAGCTTTCTTCAATCAACATACCATGTTTTCTTTTTCAGTTAGTTGAAATCCATCCGGTTGCTCAAAATATACTTCTTCTTCTAGCTCACCATTTAGAAATGTCGACTTTACATCCATCTGATAGACTTTGTAATTTTTGAAAGTAGTATAAGCAAGAAATAATCTTACAGCTTCAATTCTAGCAACAGGGGAAGAAGTTTCTTCAAAATCAATACCTTCCATATGTGAGTACCCTTTACAAACCAGTCTTGCTTTGTTTCTGACCACTTCAACTTGTTCATTTATCTTATTCTGAAACACCCATTTGGTTCCAAACACATTTTTGTTTTGAGGTCTAGGAACAAGATCTCATGTATCATTTTTCTCTATTTGTATTAGTTCTTCTTTCATGGCTTCCATTCAATATTAATCTTTGCATGCTTCATTCATATTTCTAGGCTCAGTTTTTGAAATTAGATAATACTCTTCTAAATTTATTCTTCTAGTTTGCACACCTTTTTTCTTATCTCCTATGATGTGACTATCATAATGATTTCACCTTACATACCTTGGAACTTTAGGACTTTCTCTAACTTCTGGTTCTTGTGTTCTTTCGTTTGTGCTTCTACTAGTTTATGCTTCTTGATCCCCTTGGTTCATTGAAACAATTTGAAGTTGATTATGTGTCTGAACATTATTTCCTTTTTTATTAATTTCATGATGATCATCTAAATTATATCCACTACATCTAGCTGGTCTATCAATATCTTCATCAACTTTGACATTTGCACTTTCAACCATTTTCTTCAACCTTTTATTAAAGCACTGGAAAGCTTTGCTCTTAGTAGAATAACCTAGAAATATTCCTTCATCACTTCTAGCATCAAATTTTCCTATATCATCATCTCTCTTAATGTAGCATTTGCTTCCAAATATTTTGAAATACTTAACAGTAGGTTTATAACCAAACCATAGCTCAAACAAGGTCTTACCAAAATTACTGTTGATATTTACCCGATTGATAATGTACACATCAGTACTTACAACTTCTCTCTAGTAGAATTGAGGAACTTTTTCTTCCAACATCATGGTTCTAGCAGTGTCTAGAATGGTTATGTTCTTCCTTTCAACAACTCTATTCTATTGAGGGGTCCGAGGGGCAGATAGTTGTCTTTGGATTCCACGTTCTTCACAAAAAGAATTGAATTCCTGGGAAGTGAATTTACCACCTTTGTCTGACCTTAAGCATTTTATATTTTGACCTGTCTCATTTTCTACTATAGCTTTAAATCTTTTGAACTTTTCTAATGCTTCATGTTTTTCTCTTAAGAAAGAAACCCATATCATTCTAGAGTAATCACCAATAATCAACATAAAGTACCTTTCACCTTGAAGACTTTTGATTTTGGAGGGACCACATAAGTTAGTATGTATCAAATCTAGTACTCCATTAGAGTTATATTGCTTACTCCGAAAAGAATTTCTAGTTTATTTTTCCATCTGACATTCCTTACACATAGTGTTAGTAGGATTTGCTATTTTAGGAAGATCTCTAATGGCTTGAGAAGAACTTATTTTGACAATTTTATCAAAGTTCACATGACATAACCTCCTATACCATAACCAACTTACATCAACTTGAGAAATTAAACAACTTTCACTGGTAGAACTTAAGTAAAAAATATTACCTCTTGTCTTTGTTCCTAAAGCAATCACATTTCCAGAAGCTCCCCTTATCCTACACTTACCATCCTTGAACTGAAGATTGTAACCCTTTTCTACCATTTTTCCAACACTCAACAAGTTATGCTTAAAGCCTTCTACATAAATAACATCATCAATATTTTTTTTTACCACCAAAAGAAATAGTGCCTTTGACACAAATCACACCAGAAGTGTTATCTCCAAATCTTACAACACCACTAGCATAGTTTTCCAAGCTTATAAATTTGCTTTTATCACCAGTCATATGATGTGAGCATTCACTATCAATTACCCACTCATCAATTTCTTCAATTTTTTCTGCAAGAGCTTTCTCAACATTCACATTACTAGCGGATTCAGTGGAAACCTAGCCATTTTATTTGATAGCAATAAATACCCATTCATCTTCATTTCCATTTTCTTTATCAGATTCATCATCAGTAACACCTTCTTCAACATAATAACATTTCTTTTGAAATCTAGATTTTTCAGGTTTATATTTGGACACTCTTTCAGGACACCTTGATGTAAAATGACCTATTTTACTGCAAAAAAAAAAATTAACAGGTAATTTTAATTTGTAATTACCATGACCTTTGGCTTCTCTTTTCAAAATCAATGCTTCTAGTTCTTCTAGTTCTCTTTCTTCATCTTCAATTTGTTTCATCTCATCTTCATAATTGAATGTCTTTTTGGAACTCTCTCGGATCATATCTTTGCTTTCTTTTCCTAGATACGGTAGCTTTAAATGCAGATTATGTATTAGGAGTAGATTCACCAAATTCACTTAACTCAAAGGCAACAAGTTTTCCAATTAGCATGTCTCTTGTCACATTTGTCACTATCCCGAGTTCATCAATAGCATGAGATTTTGCTTTGTAAGGAGGCATAGATCTAAGTATCTTAGCCACAATTTCTTCTTCATCCAAGACTCCACCAACACATCTAATGCTCATCACCAAGTCATTTACATTTTGAGAGAAAGAAAGGATGTTCTCATCTTCACTCATCTTCATGTCCTCCCACTTTCCTTTTATACTTTATATCTTAGCACTTTTCACTAGTGGATCTCCTTCATAAAATGTTTCCAACTTTTTCCAGATCTCATGTGCATTCTTCAAACCTAACACATTTGACATCTCTGAATCTATCAAAGCACTCAACAATGCTTCAATAGCTCTAGTATTTGTTTCAGCTTCTTTGACTTCATTAGCAGTAGATGGACCATTCTGAGGGATAGTATATGCATTCTTTGTAATCTTCCAGAAAGGCTCAACAATGCACTTCAAATGACATTCCATTCTAACCTTCCACAGAGAGTAATTTTCTCCATTGAATCTAGGACTCTCCTTCTTGTATGATTCCATCTTGGATCACCTCAAGTTGTTAATCTTTTCCTTCAGAGGAACTCACTCTGATACCAATTGTTAGCAAAACAAGGATAGAAAATTGAGAGGAGGGGTGAATTAGTTGTTACCAAAATCAAACTTATTCAACATTAATCAACCTTTAGTCTCAGATGTGATAATTAATAGTGCAAGAATAAATCAATAACACATTAGAGACACATGAACACCAATATTTTAATACATGGAAACCTTGTTAGGGGAAAAACCATGGTGGATGTTAGTCCACAAGATTATACCTTGTTAGAAGTTTAATGAAGAACAAATAGGGAATGCACATGCATTTAGGAACATTCCCTAGAGCTCACTGCTCAGAGGAAGGCTCACCGCCTTACACATAATAATTAGATTAAATCCATCTGATGAGGTTGAACTAAGAAATTAGCTTCTACAAAATCCTGATGACAGTTCTCATTAAGCATATAAAGACTTCTACACACTCTATTATGCTCTTGAATGATTTGATCTTTATTCGCACATGTAATTCACAACACACACTGAGCATACATACAAATGAAGAAAATAATCTCTCTTATATATCTGTTACATGGATTTACATCAACTACTCTGTCGGCCACAAACAAATTATAAATTACAACTGTCGGCCTCAATACATAAGTAAATATTAATGTGCACCAACACAAGTCAATCACAACATAGTGATGACCCAAATAAACACCTTTGAACATGCCAAGAAATAAAATATTAATCCATGAGGGTCTGCACCATGCTACCACCAACATGTTGGCCAAGAACATGAAAACTTGAGCACACATTCAAAAAATTTTCGATCACAATCACACCAATAGATGCGAATGTGCATCAAAGATAGAGCACAATCTAGAATCATCCATGAACATCACAGGAACATGCACAACAATTGATGTTTCCATAATTTCATCCGCTTCTTCTAGAAACACTTGCTACAGTAACTAAATAATTGTAGGAACACAAAAATTCATAGCTTCCTCAATTCTTGATGCATACCAATAAAAATTTCAGACAACATACTAGATAGACTCAAGAAAAAACCCTTTAATGTGCGACACCTGAAACTCAATGTACAAAAATTATCACCACTTGGATCTTCACAGCATCATAGACTGCCTGCAATATATTTTATTACAATTTTGTCAATATCCTCGACATATACAACCTTAAGCATCACCAATGCTAATAGTGTTGACATCAATGACAACCACATATCAGCAATACAACCGTAACATCCAACACACTTGTCTCCTTGAATAGCATAAACTCAATGTGTAGGGTTGAAATGACAATGATAGGTTTCTTTTATAGAAAACCAAATTGAAATGAAGGGCCAAGATTGAAAGCCAATATGACATGACAATCAATGGCCAAGATTGAAATATGTAGTATGAAATAGGGTTAGAGCTAAATTAGGGAAAAGATAGGACTAGGTTCAGGATGGACAATGGAGATTAAATTATAAAAGAATTCAATCAAGGGTGGAAATTAAATGAGATGAAGAGATAAGAATTGGACAAAAAAAGAGGTTGGCATAGAAAAGGAGGTTATTTGAGAAATTTAAATAGTTATAAATTATAACTGGAGGTTTTCTTCCTGGTTCATTCCTACCAGTATGCCCTTTGAACCAGGTCTTATGTAAATAATTTTATTTAATGTAATATATTACTATGGCTTTTCCACTTTGCTGAAAAAAATAAAATTATTTAATTTAGGAGGGCAAGTGAGTAATTAAATAATTAAAACAATTATTTAATTATAGAGGAAAGGGAAATGGTTAAATTTTAAACTAAATAATGATTTATTTCAAAAGTGGGAGACGAGGACAAATTAGTAAATAATTAAATAAATAAAATTTATTTAATTCATAGAAGAAGGGGATAGAGAAATCAATGCAAATGTGCATCAAGGATAGAGCACGATCTATAATCATCCATGAACATCACAAGAACATGCACAACAATTGATGTTTCCATAATTTCATCCGCTTCTTCTAGAAACACTTTCTATAGTAACTGAATAACTGTAGGAACACAAAACTTTGTAGCTTCCTCAATTCTTGATGCGTACCAATAAAAATTTCAAACAACATACTAGATAGACTCAAGAAAAAACCCTTTAATGTGCAACACCTGAAACTCAATGTATGAAAATTATCACCACTTGGATCTTCATAGCATCATAGACTGCCTGCAATATATTTTATTACAATTTTCTCAATATCCTCGACATATATAGCCTTAAGCATCACCAATGCTAATAGTGTTGACATCAATGACAACCACATATCAGCAATACAACCACAACATCCAACACACTTGTCTCCTTGAATAGCATAAACTCAATGTGTAGGGTTGAAATGACAATGATAGGTTTCTTTTATTGAAAACCAAATTGGAATGGAGGGCCAAGATTGAAAGCCAATATGACATGACAATCAATGGCCAAGATTGAAAGATGTAGTATGAAATAGGGTTAGGGCTAAATTAGGGCAAAGATAGGACTAGGTTAAGGATGGACAATGGAGATTAAATTATAAAAGAATTCAATCAAGGGTGGAAATTAAATGAGATGAAGAGATAAGAATTACACAAAAAAAGAGGTTGGCATAGAAAAGGAGGTTATTTGAGTAATTTAAATAGTTATAAATTATAACCGAAGGTTTTCTTCCTGGTTCATTCCTACTAGTATGCCTTTTGAACCAGGTCTTATGTAAATACTTTTATTTAATGTAATATATTACTATGGCTTTTCCACTTTGCTGAAAAAAATAAAATTATTTAATTTAGGAGGGCAAGTGAGTAATTAAATAATTAAAACAATTATTTAATTATAGAGGAAAGGGAAATGGTTAAATTTTAAACTAAATAATGATTTAATTCAAAAGTGGGAGACGAGGACAAATTAGTAAATAATTAAATAAATAAAATTTATTTAATTCATAGAAGGGGATAATGAATAATTAAATAATTAAAATATTTATTTAATTATAGTAGAACATGATAATATTTAAATAAATAAAAAAATATTTAAACATAGAGGAAAGAGGACATTAGTGATGTAATTAAATAATTAAAATTATTTATTTAATAGAAGAAACATGACCTTAGATAATAATCAAATAATTAGAATTATGTAATTATTAGGGAAGAAAGGGGGTTGATGAAGAAAAAATGGTGTTTGTAGGCGAAGGAATTTTTTTAGTGTCTATAGAAGGAACTACATATTTTGTAGACTACTTTTTGGCTCCATTATATCAAGCAATTACAAATACTCCAATGCTTAGATTTATTGATTCTTATAGAGATTACATTCAATTGGTTGATTGGTACTTCATGAAAGAATATATAAGTGCTAAGATTTTATGGATAAAGAGTAGAGCCCAAAAAACTTCCAATACATGTGACGAAGAGGTTTTTTGAATTAGATTATGTATGATATATGGAGAGTACAAATCAACTTTACTTTGTGAGTCAACAAAAGAAAAGAATATCTCCTTATTTACCTTTCTCATGTGGAGGGTTCACATTTGAGATAAAAGCATTTACTGTGGTACATGAAATTTAAAAAAGAATGATGGTGTCTCTCAGTAGTAGTATGACCCCATGTGATGTCATTAAAGAAAGGCTTGTGAACAATAAAAAACATTGCAAGTAGAATTCAACATGAAAGTAAAACCTTTCTAGAAATATTGAAAAACAAGAATTCCTGGGACAAGATAAAAAAAAGTAATGGAGGAAATTGCTACTGAGAAAGGTATTTTTTTTTAATAATTATCAGAAAAAATAATGGCATTACACCAATAGAGAGAAGTGGAGAAGCAAAGCAGGATGTACGATAATTTTTATGTGAAATGTAGTCGACCATCTACTTTAGTAAAAATACCAAATTCTCTAAGAAGGGCTTGTACAAAAGAAAATTAGACATGATAAAAAATCATTGTCTTTTGGTCTATGAGGAAGGATCTAGGTGAACCAAAAACTAGTGCAACATTTCAAGAGATCCTAGAATATAATGAGTTTGACAATTTTTGGAATAAAGAGAATCCCTCTAAAGTTTGAGAAACTGATGATGATAGGGGAGAGCAAACTGTTAAATATGCAAGAAAAGTCAAATGTGGTTTAAGCGAGACCACAAAACAAACATATACTTCAAGAGTAGACATAGATAATAAAAAAATGGGTTATGAAGGTGGTGGTTTGGGGTCAAAAGGATAAGGCATTTGGGAACTAATAAAGGTAGGCCATAGAAAACCTAGTTAGTGATTTCTTTAGTGCCTAATATTCGCTAATTGGCTAATAGTTGAAATTTGGGAATCCAAAATTGGCTAATAATTTGAGCTATAACGTGACTTCAATCACCTCATTTTTACAAAATTTTATTATAGTCTTATTTAAATTGCCAAAAAAAAATTTTTATTAAAAATTTGAAGTCAAAAATTTTCCACAATATTCGATACATGATTAGATCATGTTCATCTAAATTTAATAAATTACAGTATAAATCTATATTAATTCACCAATAGTGTATCATAATTATTAGTTGTTTTACGACCATGTTTCTAATCTTTAGTTTTTGTCATTGATTTATAATATAATCTAATGGCCCTTGTCGTATTCCACGAGGTAAAATGTACCCATGATTCTTTTAATGCTCATGGGGCCCACATTTTTGGGTCTCATAAACATTATAGATTGTGGGTACATTTTACTTTTTAGAGTACAATGAGGGTCATTACATCAATGATCCAAAATAAAATTTGAGTCCCATGATAATTATATATCATGGGTACAATTTACCTTGTAGAATACAATGAGGGCCATTATATTATATTTAAAATAGTGGCAAGTAAATATTATAGTCTACACCTTAAACCCATCAATAATTTCCACCCTTGTGCCCCTAATTTTCCATGACAATTAATTCTAGATTGGATGGATTCACCATAATAATTAAAGAATTTTCTTATTATTTTTCAAGATTCGCCAAAATTTTCTACAAAATTTTAGTGATGTAAAAAAATCGCCAACAAAATTAATTATTTTTTCAGAAAAAAGGAAAGATTCACCAATAGAAATTAATATTTTTTTCCTAAAAAAATGATAGATTCGCAAGGATTTCATATATATATATATATATATATTTTGGGGGTTCTTAAAGTTATCACTGAACCTATTGATTTGCAAGGAATTGATAAATAATAAAAAAATATTAAGGACATACAAGGATAGGTGAAATAATTCATTTCGTTACAACTTAAGATCTTCATCCATGGTCAAATACAATCACAACTAGGACATGGAGAATTTAGTGTAATTGACACTACCACTGGTGGAAATGGTATGGGTAGTAGTACTAGTAGTGGAAAACATGTACTACGACAAAAAATACATACAAAAGGCCAACAATAGAAGATACTACACAGACTCTGAGTGATCAAGGTGTTTTGAAGAAACAAAGGATTATGAAAGGTCTAAGTCCAACTACCAGTACCACTACAATAATTTTTGTCCTAGAGTTATTTCCATTTTCAAAAAGAACTCTTCTAGTTGTTTGTGTGACTACAATATCAATGTCTAATACTTGACCTCATCCTCAGATAATTAGAGATGTTGCAATCACTACAAGTACTCCATCATTCAAGAATTAAATTATGTCTACAACCCCAATTCTTGATAACAATGTTGATTCTATAAATAAATCTTAAATATATATAAAAAAAGGAATAACATGATAGAGAGTACATCTATTGTAACTTTATATCCTATAACAACTAGGGTATTACTAGCATTTGACCCAAAATATAGAAATCATGGAGTACACATTTTTTGTTCCCAAAGTTAAAAATAAACTAGAGAATAAGATGCATCACTATGAATTTGAGGTGAGAAATATCCAAATGGATTTTTCTTGATTGAAAACTTCTAAAAAAAATAATATATCAAAAAATAACAATGAAGTGGTGTACACATCATTGCTAAATCAAGAGAGAGACAAAAACAAGTTACAAATTCAAATAAAAAAGTTACAAGAAGACCTAGAAAATGAGAAAGAAAAGAGGAAAGCAGTAGATAATAAGAGCAATGGATTATAAATTTTTTTTAATCTTTGCATCTATAAGAAAAGAGGATGAACAAATAGAGGTAGAATTGAAATTGAATGAACTAAAGAAAAAGTTAGATGTAATGCCCCACAAAAGAACCCCAAACGACAACACATCTAACTACAAAATAGTACTTTTTTAAAATTGAAATAACATGAAGTGTAAATCGTATCTAAACATAACATAAAAGCTAAGCTATGTCCTCTAAGGCTCTATGACTACATTACTAACATTCCCACTTATCAAGATCAAAGCATGCAACATAAATTAACTAATATCAAGAGTTCATTTTAAATACATTCATTGTGAAGGATAATTAAACACATACATTTTCCATATCATAACATCAGATATGTAATCACCAAAGATCATATATATAGAACTACAAGTACATATACAAACTCCCTTACATGTGGGTACATCATTACATTGTTACAAGTTTACATCAATGCCTCTCGTAATACTGCGGGAAGAATACATTGAAAGATTGCATTACATGATACAAATAAGATACATATGCA
Source organism: Sequoiadendron giganteum (assembly GCA_007115665.2). NCBI lineage: Eukaryota > Viridiplantae > Streptophyta > Pinopsida > Cupressales > Cupressaceae > Sequoiadendron > Sequoiadendron giganteum. The sequence continues at coordinate 397,771,310 of CM021106.1, forward strand.
ATACATAACATGTGCAACTATCTCTCGAACTCATACAAGGTCCAAAATCTGCTAGAAATGGTACATCATCCATGATCATGAACAATAGTTGGGAAACCTAATGGGGAAAAAGCACAATCCACCTGACCATTTGAAACCCTAAGGTCCACCCCTGTGCTAGGAGATAACAATAAGGTCCCACTGCATCAAGAAACCACATAGATAGAAGGCTAACACTAAAGTACTACACATGGATCCAGCATAACCAAGTACAACATGGCATCACATAACAAAGACACTGCTTCCAAATGTACACCCACAACAAAAGAGAAAACACAAAACTAGGGAATGCTAGACTACAGTCGGGAAGAGTGTCATCACATGGTATCATCATGGGTTATCCTGATAGTCTGACCCCTCTACTAACTCCAGACCCCGACCCCCAAGTGATAACCGTGTGGAACTATATCATCCTTTCATGGGGACAAGGATGTCTAGTCATGCCAATGAGGATCTCCTAGTAGCCACCTTGGCCCCGACACCTCTAACAACCTTCCCAACTCATCTTGAGTCTATACTAGCACTCTAGGCTATGAGTGGGCAACAACAATTATCTTATTACTTTGTTAAGAACCCATCCCAAGATTAATTAATTAAATGTTAACACTTGTCTAATCCAACTCTCAATGAGTTATCCTTGTAGCCACTTGTGGACCCCAACCCCCACTTGAGAGCCACTCCCTCTACTAGTAACTAGAAGACCCAACACATCAAGCAGGGTAAAGCCATCTTGCACAAACAACAAAACCAAATGAACACACACATAGAGCAAGGCATGATCCATCTCGCACACAAATCCCAACCATAATAGTGAATAAGCAGTGCAAGGCTAAAGAACCTCATGCATACATCTCAAGTATATTACCAACCTCTTCAAAATGAAACAAATCATAAAACCCAACCCAATAAGATACTCCCCTAAGCCTCGAGAAGACTACCTTTGACCACTTGCATAAAAGAATCCCACTTAAACCATAATCAAAATATCCTCAATTCCACTAATTCAACACCTCATTCTATACAAGAAAAAAAAAAAAACATTACAACAATGAATTCAACTATTAATGATTACAAAAGAAAAAAAATTTTAACCAGATCAACTAACTTATTCACTTAATTAAATCCTACTAGTCACCAAATATAATTTAATCAATTATGTTTCTTCCTATTTTATTTTCCAATTCTACCCATCTAATATACTCAATATACATATATATACCCAAGATCGACATAAATATATTTATATGTATACATATATAAATATATATATTTATATATTATAAATATAATCAGCTTTAAATATTACAGATTTAATTAAAAAAACCATTCCTATTTAAAAATAAAACCATTCGCGTTCACAATAACAAACATACACACACACACACATATATATATAGTATTGAATAATAATCTAACTGCATAATAAACATAATCAAAAAATTATACAATTAACATACTCAACGAATTATACAAACATAGCGGACTGCCAAACATATTATAGCCTCATCGAATTAGATGAAATAGGTATTAGTGTAATTAATTATTTATTACACTAGCATAAGCTAACTTAGTTCTTCATTTAATAATTTATATAAAGGTTGCGGCTCACTCTCTAAATGTGCGGTGATCTTGAAGAACAAAATTTAGTGAAACATTCTTGACAATCTTCATCTCGATAACGAACATCAGAAACTCGATAACAATCACTAGTAAATGAATCACACTCATGAACATAAGAATTTGGATCTCGATCACTACCAATAGAATAAGCTGCTTAACCAATGACATAATCAACAGATTCTACTTAATCCACTATTGAACCAACCGACCGAACCTTCTGCTACTTAAATGACAACTCAAACTGTTGTTGTTGGGTCTGGATCTTTGGCTCGAACATCAGACTCTTCATCAAGATAGGATCTCGCTTATGAAATGGATCTCGCTCTAGAACTAGATCTCATTCTCTAGCATCAAAATCTCTATATCAAAAATTATAATCCCGATCCCTAGCATTAGGTTCTTCATCTCTATCACTAAATGTATAATTAGGCTCATGATCATGAACTACCATGGATGCAACCACTGGTGTTATCTAAGAAAGCTTAGGATCTGCTATGGCTGCTTAACCAACTACTTCTTCGCAGATCAGATTAGGGCAGAAATAGCTTTATAAGTTTGGTTGCCCCTAATACCTATTATAGATAAGCCAACCTCTTCTACTTGTTTTGGTTGGGGGGTGGCTATGTCTCTACTGAAAGAACTAGCCTTTCGATCAAAGGCATAGATGAAAGGATGGATTTTTTGTCATCCACACTTGCCCCTTCTACCTTCAACCAAAAGTATCCCAAGGTTATTAAATAAATCATTTAATAACGGGGTCATTACCCTTTCCATTTTTGTAGGAGATAAGATTCCTTCTAGAAGATGAGTTGTCTTTTCTAGAACTTATCTCTATCTTAATATCAAGCAAACTTATATTCTTGCATATCCTCTTGTAGAAGGTTCTTCATTGTTTTTGCAGGTGTTCTTGGGCGTCAACCTAATCTCCATCTCTTACATGGTATTAGAGAAATTTGAGGCTCTTACATGGTATCAGAGCCTTGCTTGCAAGACCCTTCTCAAATTTGAGGATTGAGCTATGGTTGTAAGATCTTGGTGATTTTTTGTAAGGTTGGAGGGTTTGCATCTCAGACGAATTTCTGGAGCAAACTGGGTGAAATCCGGCCCTTCCATTGCGTACAGAAGGCCCAAAGCCCCCATTTACAAAATACTTCATATTATAAGGTAAATTTAATTTTTGGTGATTTTTTAGAAAAAATCGGGCGGTTATCTTAAATTTGACGGCCAAATGACTATCATGGAAGCCCCCATCATGTCTTAATTAGGCAGTTTTACTAAACTCGCCATAACTTTTGACTCGGGTATCAGATTTTTGCAAACAAGATATCATTGGAAAGATGGTTCCGAGCTCTATCCATTTCTGTAGGAATTATTACCAGATTTTATACCTATTATATTTTATTTCTGTTTGAAGTAAAATCTCTCATTTTAACCTTTGAGCTCATAACTTTCAGCTCGTTTCTCCGATTTTGGTGATTCAAGTTACATTTGGAAGGTATTTAGGAGCTCTATCATTGTTTCCATGCACATTTTCTAGATTTAGCACCAGGTATTATTTATTTAGTATTTTTAACATTTAATATTTTGACTGATTACTTGGACATCCTGAGTCCTGGAGAGGTTCTATCAATTTTGGAAAACTTCATTTGTAGTATATATCATATTTGGGAGTTTATAATTCATTTTGAAGGATATTTTCTTTGTAATCTTGGAGATATATCATAGTTAATAATGGGGTTTTCATTTCATCTTTCTTTGATTATGTTGAAAAGGGGAAATTATAAACAATGGAGAAATGGTATCATCACCCATATTCGATGGCTTCAATTATTGCCACATTTGTATAATCTTATTCCCCCTCTTGGTACTGAAAGTAAGAAATTTTCTTGGAATTGCAAATGGATCATGGCTTAGGAGTCATTGCAATGCATATTGATGTTTCCACTTTGAAAAGTGTTGATCATTGTGATTTCCCTCACACTCTTTGGACTAATATTTGGGAGATACATGGAGATCATGATACTCATCCATTCAAAGATAGTCCTATTTTAGATTGTCTTGTTCCTCTTCATCTTTCAAGCAGGATACCCTATGATGCAGATACTATATGAGATTTTGAATATTTGGAATACTTTGAATCTTTAGATGAGGATGATGAGGGTTCTTTAGATGCTCCTGCTTCTTTATCAGAGACCATTCATGTACCTTCACCTTCAATGATTCCATGTGCAGAGTTACTGACTAAGGCTCCTATCATTCATATTCAATAGGACCATTCATCTCATGGTAATGAGTCATTGAGCATGACCAGTGATTCATTACAATCAGTATCTCATTCTCATCCTCATTGGGATTCCTATCTATCAAACATTGCATCCTTGTTTTTGGAGTCTCACATTTTAGATTTGGAGGACATATTTGAGGGGATATCTCTCCTATTTGATGACAACCATTGCACACCTGTTGTCAAACCATCATGGTTTTTTGATATTGTTCAACATCAGTTTCCACATCTTCCTATTTTATCACCTTCTTCATTGATTGGGCATGAACCTGATTTGGTTGTGGCATCTTCATTTTCATCAGGAAAGGAGACACATGAGCATATTTCAGAGACATCATCAACATCCATATTCATCCATCCTTCCTTCAATTCCTATCTAGAATGGGAAGAATCCCTACATTTCTACTTGTTTTTGTTTCTTCTGGATGGGAGACAAGTTGTTTGTCAACAATGGATCATGTTTTGTCTACAGGAACTTACCATTTTTGTAGGTGGTCACATATTATGGGGGTTGTATAGTTCCTCTATTTTCTTCCTATGGGGGGATGTTGATTGTATTGTATCCATGTGACAGATGGTGTACTTGGGGGTATTATGGAGTCCTCCATCCTTCCTCACTTATCGACATTTCATCTCCTTTTTGGTGAGGGGTTTTCTTCCCATTGGGTTTCCCCCTTTACTTTTTTTGTGGGAGATTAGTTGCATTTTCATTCTCATTTGTACAAGGGTACCTAAAATGGCCATCATATAGTTGGGACCCATCTTCTCTGCATAAACATTGCATTTTTCTTTCCTCCCTAAGTTGCACTTATGTGGGGGTATTAGTGTAATTAATTATTTATTACACTAGAATAAGTTAACTTAGGTCTTAATTTACTAATTCAGTCCTAGGTTGCATTAATAATGGGGTCATTACCCTTTCCATATTTGCAGGAGATAATATTCCTTCTAGAAGATGAGTTGTATTTTCTAGAACTTATCTCTATCTTAACATCATTCCCTAGGTAGTTAGTTAGGATTCTCATGTTGTCACATATTGTTAGATCATGACACATTGCAATATCATATAGCTTACTACATCTCACCCTTTCATATATAAGGAAGGTGCTTGTACTCATTTGTATCATACTGCATACCTCATCATTTGAGAGGTATTAATATCAAGCAAGCTCAGATCCTTCCATATCCTAATGTAGAAGGTTTTTCATTGGTTTTGTAGGTGTTCTTGGGTGTCGAGCTAATCTCCAGCTCTTACAATAGGCTTTATAGGAATATTATAGATTTCATTAACAATCAACATATTGAATGAATATTGTTACCAAGAATACAATCTATGTGTTGAATACATATTATATAACATACATGTCGATTATTGTTAGCAATCAGATATGTACCCCGTCAGATTTGTAGAAATCAGACTATCTGTTGCAACATTGAAACTCTTTCCAGACATGGGTGGTCTTATAAGGAAAGAGAATCTCCAGAGTGAGCTGGTTCTCTGTATAATGATCCTATTCTAAAATCTTCTGGGAAAAGAGATAGAGAGAAAAAAAAACTTAAAATTTATGACTTTGAAATGACCTTTAATATTGGATGATGAAACACTGACTATTCCGGACTTTCCTCACAAATAGTGCTCAGAAAACTAACAAAGATATCACAACCTCTCAATTTTTTTTTTTTACATAAGTACTTTGCATGAATTTTTATTCAAAACACAAGATGCAATCTGTATTTTGCACTTTTCTGCATCAAACTACAACCTAGGACATAACAAGGATCTCAAATTGAAATCACAAGAGTAACATCAAGTGAACTATAAATGGACACAAAAATATGATAGGTAGGAATGTTGTTCTTGTATTCACTATAGGAGTATGCCAAAACAATCTCTTTGAGTACAAAAATAGTTTCAACTCAAAAATGTGTAAGAGCCAAAACATAACTAAATTGGAAAACCCTAAAATTTCCCAAAAGATATATGTTTCAAACCCTAATCCGAGCTCTTAAAAAAAGCTCCAAGAAAAGGGCCCAAAAAAAATGCAACAAGTTGGCATAAAAGTGGAAAGTCACACTTTTTGCATGCATCAACTGTCAAGCCTCTAAAAAAAGCAAAAAACTGCTTTTAAAGCAAGAAAAACACCTTATCTCTCCAACTGAAAACCCAATTTTGACCAAGGAGAAAAGTCAACCTTAACTACTAAAAATAGCAAGAAAACAAAGCAATTTATTAACCATTGCTTTGCTTCTACTTTACATGATGCATTTTGTCTATGATTCCCTTTACAATTATAGATTAAAAGAAAAAAGCTTTGCACATAAGCCCTTATATCTCCTTTACAAAGTTTTGATTTTTTCCACAAAAAATAATAAAAATAATAATCATTTCTCTACATATTTAAATTTTTTTCTCCAAAAACAATTAAAATAAATACTAATCAAGGTACTAACCCTAATCCTAAGGCATATTGACCTAATGACCCTTCATGAATTTTATATTCCTAAAGCAAAACAATTTAATTAATTCCTAAAAATTAATCCAAAATGTCTAAGGCATGAAACATTTTATCAAATAGCACAAAGACTTAGGAAATAAAGACTCCTAGTCAATGGTCGACCTAAGCCATGAATGATATTTCGGCCACCTAGAAGGAAAAAGACCCTAAATTCGAATTAGGGCAACACAACAAAAAAAGGTGAAACCCTAAAAGCACTTCACTTTGCTTTTGACATTTTGAAAGAAACCTCTGCTGAGAGGAAATGCGCCGCCATGACTATGCTCGACCCAAGCATTTGAAGGCCTTGGAAACTTCAACTCTCCTCCATTCAGGTCGAATTCTCTCACAACAAGAATGGTGTGTTTAATTTTTTGTATTATAAGCTCTCTTAACTATTTTGAAAACCAAAAAAAGCTCATTGAGGTCGTGGCTTGTGTTCCATTATTTTATGATTTTCTTGTAAATCTTCTACTGTACTTTTCTATCTCCTCCTTGCGCGCCATGGGAGGGCTCGAACCAAGCACTGTGAGCTCCAAATAAGCTAGGCACGACCTATATGCTTCTTCAACAACAGACATAGGGGTGAGTTCTCCTTTTCAAAACACCTTTTTTTTGTTTTATCCCTCCATATTGAAGCTCACGAGTTTTATCTTTTGTTGGTTGTTATTCCTAAACAAACACGAGCCCATTGACTGGTCGTGCCATGAGTTCTTGTGTTGGCTTACTTGCTTGTGAAATTTCATTCATGGCTTAGGTCGACCATTGACTAGGAGTCTTTATTTCCTAAGTCTTTGTGCTATTTGATAAAATGTTTCATGCCTTAGACATTTTGGATTAATTTTTAGGAATTAATTAAATTGTTTTACCTTAGGCATATAAATTAAATGAAATTCATGAAGGGTCATTAGGTCAATATGCCTTAGGATTAGGAATAGTGCCTTGACTGGTATTTATTTTAATTGTTTTTGGATAAAACAATTTAAATATGTAAAGAAATGATTATTATTTTTATGATTTTTTGTGGAAAAAATCAAAACTTTGTAAAGGAGATATAAGGGCTTATGTGCAAAAGCTTTTTTTTTTAATCTATAATTGTAAAGGGAATAATAGAAAAACTACATCATGTAAAGCAGAAGCAAAGCAATGATTTATAAATTGCTTTGTTTTCTTGCTATTTTTAGCAGTTAAGGTTGACTTTTATCCTTGGTCGGAATTGGGTTTTCAGTTGGAGAGATAAGGTGTTTTTGTTGCTTTAAAAGCAGTTTTTGTTTTTTTTAGAGGCTTGACAGTTGATGCATGCAAAAAGTGTGACTTTCCACTTTTATGCCAACTTGTTGCATTGTTTTTGGGCCCTTTTCCTAGAGCTTTTTTCAAGAGATCAGATTAGGGTTTGAAACATATATCTTTGGGGAAATTTTAGGGTTTTCCAGTTCAGTTCTGTTTTGGCTCTTACACATTTTTGAGTTGAAACTATTTTTGTACTCAGAGAGATTATTTTGGCATACTTCTATAGTGAATAGAAGAACATCATTCCTACCTATCATATTTTTGTGTCCATTTATAGTTCAGTTGATGTTACTCTTGTGATTTCAGTTTGAGATCCTTGTTATGTCCTAGGCTGTAGTTTGATGAAGAAAAGTTCAAAATAAAGGTTGCATGTTGTGTTTTGAATAAACCTTCATGCAAAGTAATTATGTAAATTTGTTTTTTTTTTAGAGGTTGTGATATCTTTATTAATTTTCTGAGCACTGTTTGTGAGGAAATTCCGGAATAGTTAGTGTTTCATCATTCAATATTAAAGGTCATTTCAAAGTCATAAATTTTAAGTTCTATTTTTCTCTCTATCTCTTTTCCCAGAAGATTTTAGAATAGGATCATTATATGGAGAACCAGCTCGCTCTAGAGATTCTCTTTCCTTATATGAGCACCCATGTCTGGAAAGAGTTTCAATGTTGTAACAGATAGTCTGATTTCTGCAAATATGACAGGGTGCATATCTGATTGCTAACAGGTTTTGGCTTCTAGGTGGCCGAAATCTCATTCATGGCTTAGGTCAACCATTGAATAGGAGTCTTTATTTCCTAAGTCTTTGTGCTAGTTGATAAAATGTTTCATGTCTTAGACATTTTGAATTAATTTTTAGGAATCAATTAAACTGTTTTTCCTTAGGCATATAAATTAAATGAAATTCATGAAGGGTTATTAGGTCAATATGCCTTAGGATTAGGGTTAGTACCTTGATTAGTATTTATTTTAATTGTTTTTGGAGAAAATAATTTAAATATGTAAAGAAATGATTATTATTTTTATGATTTTTTGTGGAAAAAATCAAAACTTTGTAAAGGAGATATAAGGGCTTATGTGCAAATCTTTTTTTTTTAATCTATAATTGTAAAGGGAATAATAGACAAACTGCATCATGTAAAGCAGAAGCAAAGCAAAGCTTTATAAATTACTTTGTTTTCTTTCTATTTTTAGCAATTAAGGTTGACTTTTCTCCTTGGTCAGAATTGGGTTTTCAGTTGGAGAGATAACGTGTTTTTCTTGCTTTAAAAGCAATTTTTTTTTAGAGGCTTGACAGTTGATGCATGCAAAAAGTGTGACTTTCCACTTTTATGCCAACTTGTTGCATTTTTTTTGGGCCCTTTTCATGGAGATTTTTCAAGAGATCGGATTAGGGTTTGAAACATATATCTTTGGGGAAATTTTAGGGTTTTCCAGTTCAGTTTTGTTTTGGCTCTTACACATTTTTGAGCTGAAACTGTTTTTGTACTCAGAGAGATTGTTTTGGCATACTCCTACAGTGAATAGAAGAAAAAAATTCCTACCTATCATATTTTTGTATCCATTTATAGTTTAGTTGATGTTACTCTTGTGATTTCAGTTTGAGATCCTTGTTATGTCCTAGGTTGTAGTTTGATGCAAAAAAGTGCAAAATACAAGTTGCATGTTGTGTTTTGAATAAACCTTCAAGCAAAGTACTTATGTAAATTTGTTTTTTTTTTTTGAGAGCTTGTGATATCTTTATTAGTTTTTTGAGCACTATTTGTGAGGAAAGTCTAGAATAGTCAATGTTTCATCATTCAATATTAAAGGTCATTTCAAAGTCATAAATTTTAAGTTTTGTTTTTCTCTTTATCTCTTTTCCCAGAATATTTTAGAATAGGATAATTATACGGAGAACCAACTCACTCTGGAGATTCTCTTTCCTTATAAGACCACCCACGTCTAGAAAGAGTTTCAATGTTGCAACAGATAGTCTGATTTCTGCAAATCTGACGGGGTGCATATCTGATTACTAACAATTTTTGGCTTCTAGGTGGCTGAAATTTCATTCATGGCTTAGGCCGACCATTGACTAGGAGTCTTTATTTCCTAAGTCTTTGTGCTATTTGATAAATTGTTTCATGCCTTAGAAATTTTGGATTAATTTTTAGGAATTAATTAAACTGTTTTTCCTTAGGCATATAAATTAAATGAAATTCATGAAGGGTCATTAGGTCAATATGCCTTAGGATTAGGGTTAGTACCTTGATTAGTATTCATTTTAATTGTTTTTGGAGAAAACAATTTAAATATGTAAAGAAATGATTATTATTTTTATGATTTTTTGTGGAAAAAATCAAAACTTTGTAAAGGAGATATAATTTCTTGTAGACTTGCAGTTTTTCATACATGTCGCACCATGTTCATGCATTTTACCATGATTTTTGTTATTCTTCATTTTTGTATAGAAACCGCACCTGGGTATTCTAGAAAATACACTATTTTGACCTATTTAAAAAACAAACAAACCCATATGGGTGAACTGAAAAATGATAGTAAATCTGCATTCCATGTGAAAACCCCATGTGGGTATCTCTGTATATGAATAAAATTCATTTTCGAGCAAAAAAAGTATGTGGGTTTTTTGAAAAACCTGAAAAGAAATTCCTCCATTTCTGTTTTTGTCAAAACCCCAAACAAGGGTAAACTATTTTGAAGGAAATGGTTAAAATTTTTATATGGGTATTTGCTACTTGTGAAGAAAATGCATCTCTTAATGAAACCCCGATGTGGGTATTTCTATATTTCGAAGAAAACTATGTTTTGGCTTGCATTTCCTATTGTATTTAAGCTTGAACATGAGAGCATTGTATAAACCTTAACTTTTGACAAAACCCCTCCTAGGTGTATAGTATTCTGAGAACATAACCTGCTGCTTAAAAAACAAAATAACCATGTGGGCAACTTAAATCATTGTAACCTTTCAGTTTTTTGATGGAAACCTGAGACTCTTCAACTATCTCCATGCATTTTTAGGCTCTTATTTATTTTGGAAAAAAAATCTTCATGAATTTACCTTTTCTTGACATAAACTCTATAACTTGCATTGTTCACTATCGTTGTTAAAAGATAGGACATTGTTGTTCCAAAAAAAAAAAATATGAAACAACACTTCAAGGCGAGTAGTCTTAAAAAACAAAAAAATAGTATTCAAAACAACAGTTTGAAAGCATGATAGAATGATAAATTTTACTAGAACAAGCTGTCTGATTGGCATTCATTTTGCAATTTTTACTTCTATATGTTGATATGATTAAGCGGATTAAACCCACTGTTCACCTGTAGCTTTTAGAAACTCATTTACCTAATTATTATGAATCACAATTGATTTAATGGCTTGATGGATAACTTGCTTTACCCTCTTAGTTGTACTTCTTTTCTTGATGACTATGATGATTGTGATTACTCTCTTAGCCCTCTTGTAACATATAAGGGTAGCATGTCGGGCTCTACCCTTGTGGGAGCTCATTTTTTCCCACATGTTGGGTCTTCAAAGATAAACATATACATGACTTTTCCTATACCTGCACAAGGAAACAAACAGTGTTAGCATAAAAAAAAAAATCATGTTGGTGTTGATGCTTCTCCTTCAGCTCATATCTCTGCACTTTCTTTGATTGTTTTAATGCATGATTAGTAGCACATTATATTATCGTTGATGGTTCATATAGGTATATTCATAGTCAAAGCCTCTGACATCTCTCTCTTTCTTCCTATAGGTCAATGAAGCTCAAAGAAAGAAAAATGGTGCACCACTTCTGTGGTGGTCATTAGCCAATCAGGCAATGATGATTATGTTTATATTTATGTGACTTTTCCCTTAAGAATCTTCTATAGTGTAGTGTGATTCTTGTGATGCATTGTAACAGTCACATCCATGGCTTGTTTGGATATTTGTTTTTATCCTTTCTGCTTTTCATTTGGAAAAGAAAAAAAAATGCATCTTAATGCAAATTTGTATTAGCATTTGTATTCTCACAATCAAATGAAATGTTGTAAATATGAATCACTTTATGAAATGAATGAAAGCATTTGAAAAGATTTATCGTTTTCTCAATTGACTATGAAGCATTGAATAACAAGCTCTGAAATTATGATTCCTCTTTTCAAAGCATGACTGTCACTTAATGAACTGAACAAAGTGCAAAACAACACTTAAGCATATTTAGAAATAATTGTATTTCACTTTTAGATGTAACAGTATTTAAATCATCTCCATTATTTGAGCCGTAGCGAAATATTGGTAAAATTTTGGTGAATTCCGCTAGATGCTTGCCAACTAAATATAGATCAGTTGCCTTTTAAAACTCCATTGGGCGCAGAGTCAAAACTGCCCCTTCATGAACTCAGAAAACTAAAATAGAAAATCCAAAACAATAAAAAAATAAAACAAAAAAAGTTGAAAGAAAACTAACAGGTCATGATGGCCAAAAAAACAATGCGCAACAACGCTTAGGGAAAAGAAAAACTACTGAAAGAAATGTGTGTAACATGCTTATTTGTAACAACTACTCTATTTATTTACAAGATAGAACTTATCTCAGAGGCAATGCTTGAGGTGGATCCCATTAACTGGGATAGACAACACCTCTCCAGTCAGCTTTGAAAGTTGGAAAGCGTTGTGCTCCTTGCACTTCATGATTACATAAGGCCCATCCCAAATTGCATGGATTTGGGAATGTCATCCAAGTCTGCTCTTGTATTCATTCCACTTGAGGACCAGATCACCAATGATAAAATCCTATGGTCTTTCCTTCTTATCAAAAGAGCTCTTCATCTGATCTTGATGTATTTCAAGTTGTTTTAAAGCTTCTCTCCTAGTTTCCTCAAGCTCTACCAGCTGTGCAAATTGCACTTCAAGAGGTTGTTCATTCAGTAATTCCAGGTCTTTCACATAACTTAAAGTCGACAACTCAATAGAAATGGGTAACTGAGCTTCTTTACCATAAGAAAGTACATAAGGAGAACAACCAGTGGCCCTTTTAGGTGTCACTTTGTTAGCCCAAAGGGCTAACTTAAGATTTTCATGCCATGTGCGTTGATTTCCCTCGATAGTCTTCTTGATTATCCAGATCATATTCTTATTTGTGGATTTTGCCTATCCATTTCCCTATAGATAATAGTTAGAAGATGTATTCAAATAAATTTTATTTCTAACTGACCAGTCATAAATTCTTAACCGATGAAGGCCAAACCATTGTTAGAAATTATAGAATCTGGAGTACCAAATATTGACACTAAATCTTGATAAAAATTAAGCACAAAAGTCTCATTTGCTTCCTTTAAAGCAACCACCTCGATCCATTTAGTAAAATAATTTATGGCGGTCAGTGTCCACTTATGACTCGCACTTGAAGGTGGGTTGATTGGCTCTATAAAATCTAAGCCCCACTTAGCAAAGGGTTGCTCCACTTGAATCAGATGCAGAGGTAAAGCTGCAAGCTTCTGTTTTCTTGAAAATAAAGCAATTTTTTCACATTTTCAGACCCAAGCAATGACATCCTTGAATAAATTTGGCCAATAATAACCAGATCGCATAATTTTCAGGGTTGTTTTTCTTGTAGCAAAGTGGCCTCCTGAAGGCCCATCCTGAAATTCTGCAAAAAGCTTATCAACTCGGTCAAGTTCAATGCATCATAACAAAACACCTTGAAAATATATTCTATATAGAATGCCATCAATAATTGCAAAAGGAACATATGGTAATCTTTAATACCTCCTTTTTGCTTTGTCTAGACCTTCGGGACATTCGCTAGTTTGCAAATAAAGCATCATTTGCTGCACCCAGGTAGCAACAAGAACTGGAACAACAATTGCATCATCATTGTTTAGCACTATGCCAACCTTTTCAGTCTCCTCTAGGTTGTTGCACGTCGTATTTTCTGCAATCTATTCACACAACCCTTACCTATGATGAGCTTGGTTATCCTAATATCTATGTTGAACTCCATGACCTTGGTTATCTAACCAACACGCTTATCATTAATTTCGTGATTCAACAAGAAATCTTTAACAGTTGAATGCGCAACCAACAAATGAATCTTGTTGTTCGACAACATATGTATGAATTTTTTTAAACTTCTTACAACAACAAACACATGCTTCTCAACAAAGGAATACTTTACCTCATAATCATGAAGTACCTAGCTGAAAAGGCCACTGGTTGCTCCAAACCTACATCGTTCTACTGGAAAAGCATAGAAGAAATAGTATCAACTCCTCCAAATGCGTAAAGGATGAAATCTTTGTCGTAATTTGGATTAATGAGAGTAGGGACAGCTGCAAGAGCCTCTTTGATATGATCAAAGCTCCTTTTACCTTCCTTGGTCCAGACAAAAGGTATATTCTTTTTCAGCATAAGAGTGAGAGGTTGCAGCAAAGCTGCTATATTTGGTATGAACCTCATGAAATTTATTCTTCCAAGAAATATTTGTAAGCCTTTCTTGTGAGTTGGCAATGGAAATTCGAGAATTATAGAAATCCTTTCAGAATCTATGGAAATGCCCTACTTTGAAACAATGTGTCCAAGGAGTTTACCTTTGTGTACAAAAATAATACACTTCTTCTGATTAAGAGACACTCTGAACTCCCTACATCTCTGAAAAATATGTTGTAAATGATCAAGATGTTCATTAGCATTTCTAGAAAAAATAGTAATATCATCTAAATAAACCAGAACAATCTTGTTCATGAGGTCGTGAAAGGCCATATCCATCGCTCGCTGAAAAGTTTCTCCAACGTTGGATAAGCCGAAAGGCATCCTTTTATAGGCCATCGTGCCCCACTTAGTCGTGAATGTTGTTTTGAATTGATCTTGTTGCTTAACAAGAATCTGGTTGTAACCCGAATAACCATCTAGCAAAGAAAATATGTCAGAACCTGAAACCACCTTTAAAATTTTCTCCATGGAAGGGAGTGGGTAGTGGTCTTTCAGTGATGCTCTATTTAAATCTCAGAAATCAACGCATAATCTGATCTCCCCAGTTTTATTCCTAACTGGAACTAGGTTCGAGACCAAGAGGTATGTTTGATGGGAATAATAATACCACTTTCAACTAATTTATTCAGTTTGGCTTTCATAAGGTGTTCTAATTTGGGATTGAGAGGCCTCTGTTTCTACCTGACTGGTTTTGCAACAAGCTCTAATTCAACAGTATGTTGGGCTAATTCTGGGTCAAGCCCCTTCAAATCCTTATTCTCCCAAGCAAAGATATCACTAAATTTTTGACATAACAGAATAAACTTTTGTTGTTCCTCTTTATTACATACCTTTCCCAGCTTGAGAAGCTTACCTTTGAAGATTTCAATTGCTTCATAATGTTCCTCTTTAACAGTCAGGCTATACTTGTCTCTCCTCATCTGGTCATCTGAATTGAATGCAGATTCCGAAGTCACCAATCCCCTTGGCAACTTGTTAGTCCTCAACTGCACAATTTGATTGTCATACTATTGCTGCCATTTCTGCTAGTTTCCATCTGTAAACTTAGCTTCAGCAATTAAAAAATTCACAATTTTCTCATCGCTATCAAAAACTTTCCAACTCACATTATTATTAGGAATAGAAGGTTTGACGACTATCTTTACATATTGACGTGCCTCTACTTTGTGAATTTCATTTGGAATATCAAACTGAGCCCCTATAGCAGAAAGCCTATCTGTGTGCTTATTCTCATTTCTAGAAACTAAACAAATATTAAAATCATCAAGATCTTCTATTAAATCCCATACATGATGCTTGTATTTCTTAAGAAAATAATTCTTTGTAGCATTTAGATTTTTGACCTGATTCATGATTAACTCAAAATCACCATAAACATGCAAACATTTGATACCTCTTTTTTAGGCTTACTCAAGGCTATGTACAAGTGCATCGTATTCAGCTGTATTATTTGTACAGCTGAACGCAAATATAAAAGTAGAGTAATAATTTTCTCCTTCTGGTGAAATCAGCATGGCCCCACCACCAACACCTACACTGCTCCTCGAACCATCAAAATAGAGTCTCCAAAGTTCATCTTCCAGCCCTGCAAGTTGTACTTCCCTTTTGATCAGGTTAGGCATATCAGAATCAGGTTCATGAATCATGTAAACCCCTAATCCTACCTCATTTGTATGGTAGAAAGGATCAAGCTCATGATCTTTGGCTGCCCATTCATCTAGATTTATACTCTCTGCATGGGTGTTGTGGTCTGATATCATGGTTTGCTCCTCCAGTATAGGGGTGACATAGAGGTTAGCATTTATAGGACTCATAACGTATGGTTTGATGTGGTCTTTGGCTAAAGGCTCAGACTTTATGGTTACCTTTGTACCATATCTTGTTCTAAAAAACAAATGAGACCAGTAAGATGACAAGAAACCCCCCAACTAGGCTATAAAATCCCTTGATAAACAAATGGCAAAGTGTGGTGGCAAATCGATTACATTTATGTCTTGATGAATTGCAAAACTAGGAGATGCGTGCAAGGTAAGGGCTAATTTTTTTACTATACCAATAGTTCTAACAACAGACAGATCTAATTGAACTACACCCTTCTGTGGGTTGGATTCATAGACAAGACCTAAAGCATTAGCTAATGTTTTAGGCATGACTGAGCTACTTGCTCCAGAATCAACCATGCAATTATGCACTAATTTATCCCTAATGATCAGAGTCAAATAAAATGGGGGAGGATTTACCTCCTTACCTTTTTGTTCGCTTTTTCCTTCTGAACTGTTAGTGAACACTGCTTTGGTAGCACCTTGATTAGTATCATCAAAAATAGACAAATCAGCTAAAGCATCCTGAAACAAACCTTTCTGACCTGGGATGTGCAAAGCATCTAATACAGACATGTTGATAGTAGTCTTTCTGAGGTGCTCAATAATATTAAAGGAAGTAGTATTTACCTTCTATTGGTTTTTTGAAACATCAGCATCATTTTCCTTCTACAAGGGTTGCAAATATGTCTTTAACTGCTCTTTTCTAGGTATCTCTTGCCCCTTTTGTAAAAACTATACTTTGGATTGTGTTGCAGTGTTAGTACTGGTTGTTTATCTTTTGTAGATTGTTGTTGTGAACTTCCAACTTGCTCTCCTAGGTCCATTGCCCTCTTTTTTGATCTTGTGTTAGCTACGATAGAAGAAATTTGTTGATCCTGGAAATTCATGCCACACAACTCAGAACTCTTCCAGTTTCACAAAGCAACCTCAAAGCCTTCTTGTTGTTCCAAGTTTTAATTTGAAACACTTTCTAAACCTGCATAATTGTTCTGAACCATCAAAGCCTGATTTATCATGCCATTATCACACCCTGATTGGTTATGGGGATGGTTGCATGGATAACACCAATCACAATCTTGGGCAGTATTATTTTGAGGTACGAGCTCCTTTGACAAACTGGTTGTGTTTGGGTTGTATGGATGGAAGGGTATTGGGTTAAAATTTCTCTTCTGGCCCTGGTAATCATTCTGAAAAGTAGGCCTATTAGGTTGGTTCTATTGATAAGTGGCTTGATAGGGTTTATGTTCATGACCTAATTGTTTCTTAATGCTCACTAGATCATTCCCGAAATTCTTGAGTATACTCTTAATCTCCTAGATTTATTGGTTTTGGGCTAGAGCAACAATTTGTTGTGTTGTGGTATGATAACCTATTGTTGGGACAGTGGGAACATTAGCTAAGGGAGGTAAAATAGTAGGGGTAGGTGGTTGTATCTTAGGAAACAGTGGCATAGGAGGTATAGGAGCTATATCTCCAGCCTGAATAAGACAGTTTTTGGCTCTAATAGTGATATCGTAAGCATCGGGGAGTGTATGCCCACCCATAGACTAGGTCATAACTAAAATTTTATAGTTCAAAGCCTTCAAATAAAATAGAAAAGCATGAGTTGGTAAATGCCTTACCGTTACAAAAATTCATGCCCAAGTCCTCTGAAAACGGTGATTGAAATCCGCCAAATGTTCGTGTGGTGCCCTCTGAATTGTACTTAGCTATTCTAACAGGGACAAATTGTCAGACTTATCAACAAAAAATTGGTACAAACCATTACCTAGTGCATCCCATGTTGCAATAAAATTGGTTGTGAGGCCTCTAAACCACTGCAATGCTTTACCCTTGAGCGATGCAGCCAAGAGCCTCAATGCAACGTTCTCCTGTGTGATGTTATGAACTGAGCATAGGGTAGAAACATCACTAATGTGCTCTACCAGTGCTGTGTGATATTCCCTGGTGAAGAATGGTAGGCTTCTAAGGGATGCAACTGGGATGTCATCATCTTGAGCAATGTCTAATGGACTGCCTCTGTTAAATGTTGTGAACGGATGCTGCCTTGGCACTGCCATTGGTGGTATCTATGATATAGGAACGGGTACTCCTGGTGATAAAACTAGAGAGATGAAAACTAAAGGTGTTAACTTTGACCTCACTGGCGCTTCAAATAGCCTCCTTGTTGTTCTGCCAACTCTTCGTGGTGGGGACAGTTGTCGGTATTGGAAAGGTGCGGTGCTTGATTTGGTTTGTACCTTTCTCATGCATGGGCTGCACTAGATATGCATGCAAAAAATTAGAAGTCGGAGTTTCCAGGTATATTCGAACAAGCCTACAAAAGGCTGAGAAATCTACTGCATACACTGAACAACAAATTTTTAAAAATTAAATTCTCTAAAAATGATTTTCAGACTGTCCCACTGGGCATGCAAAAAAATTGTTAGCAATCAGATATGCACCTTATCAGATTTGCAGAAATCAAACTATTTGTTGCAACATTGAAACTCTTTCCAGACGTGGGTGGTCTTATAAGGAAAGAGAATCTCCAGAGTGAGCTGGTTCTCTATATAATAATCCTATTCTAAAATCTTCTAGGAAAAGAGATAGAGAAAAAATAGAACTTAAAATTTATGACTTTGAAATGACCTTTAATATTGGATGATGAAACACTGACTATTCTGGAATTTCCTCACAAACAGTGCTCAGAAAACTAATAAACATATATCAACCTCTCAAAAAAAAAAAAATTTACATAAGTACTTTGCATGAAGGTTTATTCAAAACACAACATGCAACCTATATTTTGCACTTTTCTACATCAAACTACAGCCTAGGACATAACAAGGATCTCAAACCAAAATCACAAGAGTAACATCAACTAAATTGTAAATGGACACAAAAATATGATAGGTAGGAATTTTGTTCTTCTATTCAATATATGAGTATGCCAAAACAATCTCTCTAAGTACAAAAATAGTTTCAACTCAAAAATGTGTAAGAGCCAAAACTGAACTGAAGTAGAAAACCCTAAAATTTCAAAAAGATATATGTTTCAAACCCTAATCCGAGCTCTTAAAAAAAGCTCCTGGAAAAGGGCCCAAAAACAATGCAACCAGTTGGCATAAAAGTGGAAAGTCACACTTTTTGTATGCATCAATTGTCAAGCCTCTAAAAAAAGCATAAAACTGCTTTTAAAGCAACAAAAACACCTTATCTCTCCATCTAAAAACCCAATTCTGACCAAGGAGAAAAGTCAACCTTAACTGCTAAAAATAGCAAGAAAACAAAGCAATTTATAAAGAATTTATTTGCTTCTACTTTACATGATGCGGTTTGTCTATTATTCCCTTTACTATTATAGATTAAAAGAAAAAAGCTTTGCACATAAGCCCTTATATCTCCTTTACAAAGTTTTGATTTTTTCCACAAAAAATCATAAAAATAATAATCATTTCTCTACATATTTAAATTGTTTTCTCCAAAAAAAATTAAAATAAATACTAATCAAGGTACTAACCCTAATCCTAAGGAATATTGACCTAATGACCCTTCATGAATTTCATTTAATTTATATGCCTAAGGCAAAACAGTTTAATTAATTCCTAAAAATTAATCCAAAATGTCTAAGGCATGAAACATTTTATCAAATAGCACAAAGAATTAGGAAATAAAGACTCCTAGTCAATGGTCGACCTAAGCGATGAATGATATTTTGGCCACCTAGAAGGAAAAAGACCCTAAATTCAAATTAGGGCAACACAACAAAACAAGGTGAAACCCTAAAAGCACTTCACTTTGCTTTTGACATTTTGAAAGAAACCTCTGCTGAGAGGAAAAGCGCCACCATGACTATGCTCGACCCAAGCATGTGAAGGCCTTGGAAACTTCAACTCTCGTTCGTTCTGGTCGACTTCTCTCACAACAAGAATGGTGAGCTTATTTTTTTGTATTATAATCTCTCTTCACTATTTTGAAAAACACAAAAATCTCATTGAGGCCACAGCTTGTGTTCCATTATTTTTTGATTTTCTTGTATATCTTCTACCGTACTTTGCTATCTCCTCCTTCGGCATCATGGGAGAGCTCGACCCAAGCACTGTGAGCTCCAAATGAGCTAGGTGCGACCTGTAAGCTTCTTGAACAACAGACATAGGGGTGAGTTCTCCTTTTCAAAACTCTTTTTCTGTGTTTTATCCCTCCATATTGAAGCTCACGAGTTTTATCTTCTGCTAGTTTTTATTCCTAAACAAACACAGGCCCATTGACTGGTCGCGCCATGAGTTCTTGTGTTGGCTTACTTGCTGGTGAAATTTATGTGCATTTTCTCCTTGACAGGCCGCGACATATCATAATTGACTGATGGATTTTAATATGAGGAAACTCGCACTCTACAAATATTCATGATTCTGCTCTCTTATGCAAAACTCGAAAGGGTTCTCCTCATTTCTTGTAGACTTGCAATTTTTCATACATGTCGCGCCATGTTCATGCATTTTACCATGATTTATGTTATTCTTAATTTTTGTATAGAAACCCCACCTGGGTATTCTAAAAAATACACTGTTTTGACTTCTTTTTTAAAACAAACCCATATGGGTGAACTGCAAAATGATAGTAAATTTGCATTCCATGTGAAAACCCCATGTGGTTATCTCTGTATATGAATAAAATTCATTTTTGAGCAAAAATTGTATGTGGGTTTTTGCAAAAACTTGAAAAGAAATTCCTCCATTTCTATTTTTGTCAAAACCCCAAACAAGGGTAAACTGTTTTGAAAGAAATGGCTAAAATCTGTATATGGGTATTTGCTACTTGTGAAGAAAATGCATCTCTTAATGAATCCCCAATGTGGGTATTTTTGTATTTCGAAGATAACTATGTTTTAGCCTGCATTTTCTATTGTATTTGAGCTTGAATGTGAGAGCATTGTATAAACCTTACCTTTTGACAAAACCCCACCTGGGTGTATAGCATTCTGAGAACATAACCTGCTACTTCAAAAACAAAATAACCATGTGGGCAACTTAAATCATTGTAACCTTTCAATTTTATGATGGAAACCTGAGACTCTTCAGCTATCTCCATGCAACATTTATCAAGCATCATGAAAGGGTGAATCATGGAGGGGCACTACATCCTCCCCCCAAAGCTTCGACTTAATCCTAGAAGTTGCAAGGTTAGAATGAAACATATTACATTAGTTCAAAAATTTGTTATATAATACCATGTTCACCTTTTCTTTGATGTAAATATAAGCAACATGAAATAATCAAGCAACCCAAATGCTAAAAATTTACCTAAAGCTTAACCAAGGTGAGAAACGTGACCAATAGACCACAAACACAAACAAGATTGGTGGGGTGACCAACTGGATACTCATCCTCATCGAGGATGATGGAAAGAGCAGGGGACCATACGTTATCTCTTTTTTCAACAATTTTCCATTGGATTTAAGGCACACTCAAATCTATCAATTCAGGTGGAGTTAATGCCTGGTACCTATAACCTACAACAAAGAAAATGGTCGAACATGTATATATAATCAAATAGTCAAACACACCATGAAAGGAAATTTCAGCATAGCAGGGTACTCATGAATGAGTAATGCGAAACTGTCCCTTTCACCAAGACACCCCAACCAAATAACCACATCAATGTATAATGAACAGTTACATAATAAACAACAAAAAATGATCACCAGATAATCACATAGTAACCATAATAAAAACACATCAAACAATAACCACATCAATATATCACAATCAATTGCTTAACGAACAAGATAGAACAATCAGTTACATAACAATCAAATATGATAAATCACCAAATCATGACATCATAACCATAATCAGATAAACACATAAATCTTGAAATTACATTAATCCACATCATCTAATATGTCCATAAAGCTATCATAAACTATGTATAACTCAAGTAAATAGCAGTATCACCAAAGTATCATCAAATTTCATCATAGAAGTAGGTCTAACATCAACAAAGTATCATCAAATAACATTGAACAATGAGTCCACCATCAATAAAAATGTCACAATATCTAGTCCTAATGGAACAACTATCAGTCTAACAGAGGACAGTGTGAGGGCACAAACAAGCTTACTCTTAGAAGCCTACAAATAGTAATGGGTATAACTCTCACCTCTAGGATAAATCCTCTCAAGTGACTAAGGGATCATCATTAGGATTCCATTGGACCCTGACCTTCTCAACGTCTCAACCCCTGAGGGCAAGTCTCTTGTACTTCAAAATTGCCATGAGCTCCTGAGTCAACTGCTCATCCTCTACTTGTAGTCTCCACAACTGTGCTCTGATACTCTTCCTGGTGGTTATCAACCATTGCAAACACTCTATGAGACCTTCTTGCATCACCCACTATCATCTCTGAGGATTTCAGCCTTTGAATGTATCCTATTGTATTCTTCTAAGGACATTGTCTAGCTATGTGGCCCTGCTAGCTGCAAGAGAAACAACCTATACCTCTACCATACCCCCAGCCACTTGTGGGTACACTGGACTGCTGAAAACTACCTCCACTAACTACATATTGTGTGCTCTGAGCTGGCTAGTCAGGATGATAGTGTTTGGCTGACTACAAATTATGATTTTTCCTATATTGAGAACCACCACCCTACTGATATTGAGAGTTCGCAGGTTTCATTTGGGAATGTTTTTGTTGTTGCTATCCACCCTTAGTGGGCGCCTGATGGCTCCTAGAGGTACTCGCTACCTAAGACTATCCACCTTGAGAACCAAATCCTACTAGAGGTGCACTACCAATCTGTATACCTGTATGACCTCCTAATGCCATGGCCAAATTCTCCTCTACCAAACGTGCCTTCTCCACTACCACCTCCATAGTCTTCAGATCGAAGACACAAAATCCTCCACTGATACAGTCATTCAAACCTCTAATAAAATTTTGCACCAACATAGCCTTGTCATCGCTAATGCCAAGATACTGCTTAAGCTCATAAAACTCACTCTCTTACTGCTCCACCGACATGGCCATCTATCTCAAATTGTGAAACTCATCTGCATGATGTTGTCTCCAGTGATCCAACATGAAATGAGCTCTGAATCTCTCCATGAACATCTCCCAAGACATTGATTTGATGTCTAGATGCAATTTCTCTTCCTCCAAATGCCACCAGGTAGATGCAAAACCTCTCAGATGAATAATGGCACATATCGCCTTGGTGTTTCTACCATATGGATGCATGGTAAAGCACCTATCCAAATCAATCAACTAATTATCTACCTCCAAACCACAACCAAAACCATCAAAAGTAGGAGGACGTGCCCTCAAAATATCTCTCCTATGACCCGCTGCAAAAGCCTCTTGCTCTATTGTAACCTCTCTCCTTCTAGGAGACCTTTCTCTTTCCCTATATACCTGTTGGTTACCCACCTATCTAGGACCTAAGTGGGCAAGGGCCTCCTCTATCATCTGACACAATTGATCTCCCTCTAACCCCGGTAGACCCAAATTCTGACCCCAGCCTCCCTGACTATTGTGAGAGCTTTGTTATTCCTCATGATCACTCTTGTGGGAACTATGAGGAGGGGTTTTCTGGAGGTTAGACCTATGACCACCACCTCGACCCCTACCATGGCCTTTAGGCATATCCCTACACAAAACCACCAATGGGACAAGCCTAATATTATAAGGCGAGGATGAAAAAGGGTGAGATGCATAATCTCCAAAGTCTAAGCAACTAGGACAACATAATGGGCTCATATGAAACCAGAGTACCAGTGTATGAACCTAGGCTCTAATACCAGGTGTAATGCCCTGCAAAAGAACCCCAGAGGACAACACATCTAACTACAAAACAATAATATATTCTTTTAAGTGAAATATTATGAAGTGTAAACTATATCTAAACATAACATAAAAGCTAAGATATGTCCTCTAAGGTTCTATGATTGTATTACCAACATTCCCACTTATCAATATCAAAACATGCAACATGAATTAACTAATATCAAGAGTTCATTTTAAATCCATTGCAAAGGATAATTAAACACATACATTTTCCATATCATAGCATCAGATAATTAATCGTCAAAGATCATATATATAGAACTACAAGTAACTATGAAAAATATCTTACATGTGGGCACATCATTATATTGTTACAAGTTTACATCAATGCTTCCCACAATGCTACGGGAAGAATACATTAAGATTGCATTACATGATATAAATAAGATACATATGCAATACATAACATGTGCAAATATCTCTTGAACTAGAAGAAGATCCAAAATCCGCTACAAATGGTACATCATCCATGCTCATGAACAACAACTGGGAAACCCAATGGAGGAAAAAGCATGATCCACCCAACCACATGAAACCCTAAGGTCTACCCCTCATTCTAGGAGATAACAATAATGTCCCACTACATCAAGCAACCATGAAGATAGAAAGCTAACACCAAAGTACTACACATGGCTCCAACATAACCAAGTACAACATGACATCACATAACAAAGACATTGCTTATAGAGGCACACTCACAACAAAAGAGAAAACACAAAACTAGGGAACGCTAGACTATGGTTAGGAAGAGTATCATCACATGGTATCATCATGGGTTATTGTGGCAGTCCAACCCCTCTACTAACTCTAGACCCCAACCCCCAAGTGATACCCATGCAGAACTACATCATCCTTTCATATGGACAATGATGTCTAGTCATGCCAATGAGGATCTCTTGGCAGCCACCTTTGCCTCGACACCTCTAATGACCTTCCCAACTCATCCTAAGCCTGTACTAGAACTCTAGACTATGCATGGGGCAACAACAATTATCTTATTACTATGTGAAGAACCCATCCCAAGATTAATTAATTACATGTTATCACTTGTTTAATCCAACTCTCAATGGGTTATCCTGGTAGCCACTTGTGGGCCCTGACCCCCACTTGAGAGCCACTCCCCCTACTAACAACTAGAAGACTCAACACATCAAGCAAGGTAAATCCATCTTGCATAAACTACAAAACCAAATGAATGCACACATAGAGTGAGGCATGATCCATCTCACACACAAATCCCAACCATAATAGTGAATATGTAGTGCAAGGCTAAAGACCCTCATGCATAAATCTCAAGTATATTGCCAACCTCTTCAAAATGAAAAAATCATAAAACCCAATCCATTAAGATACTCCCCTAAGCCTTTAGAAGACTACCTTTGACCACTTGCATAAAATACTCCCACTTAAACCATAATAAAAATCTCATCAATTCCACTAATTCATCACCTGTTTCTATACAAGAAAACAAATAAATATTACAGCAATGAATTCAACTATTAATGATTACAAAATAAATCAACATTTAACTAGATCAACTAACTTATTCACT
The DNA here is from genome assembly GCA_007115665.2 of Sequoiadendron giganteum. Lineage (NCBI taxonomy): Eukaryota > Viridiplantae > Streptophyta > Pinopsida > Cupressales > Cupressaceae > Sequoiadendron > Sequoiadendron giganteum. Next base: position 397,796,719 of record CM021106.1, read on the forward strand.
TATTTAAATCCTTCGATTATTCAAATATAATAAAATCAATTTCATTTCTTCCTATTTTATTTTCCAATTCTACCCATCTAATATATTCAATTATACATATACATATATAATCATATATACCCAAGATCGACATATATATAGATTTATGTGTATACATATATCAATATATTTATATATTATAAATATAATCAGCTTTCAATATTACATAATTTAATAAAACAAACATTCCTATTTACAAATAAAACCATTCACATTCACAACAACAAATATATACACACATATATATAATATCGAATAATAATCTAACTACACAATAAATATACTCAACGAATTATACAATAAACATAATCAACAAATTATACAAACATAACATAATACCAAACATATTACAGCCTCATCGAATTAGATGAAATAGGCTTTATAATATTATTGCAGATTTCATTAACAATCTACATATTGAATGAATATCGTTACCAAGAATACAATCTATGTGTTGAATACATATTATATAACATACATGTTGATTTCCTAAAAAAAGGCCTTTCATAAACATAAAATCAAGATCTTCAAACAATATAATGGAGAGCAGATTGCTTCACAGTAAGGATTATTGATTACCAAACTACACTTAAATATTTACAAATCGAAAATTATAGATTGGAATGCTACACGAATTGCATGCATATCGAATGTCAATCTAAATCATGTTTATTAAATGTGACAAAATTAAGAGTTTTGAATTGTTTGAAAACCCAAGTGTTCCATCATGATTTAATCATCCAAAGGAGCTACCGTTGTCAATTTGAATAAAAATCACTACCCAACCTTATCAATCGACTACCAAGCAGAAGGTGAAAACATTGATTTCTATAAAGATTTTATCATCCATTAAAGTTTGAGTAATAGCCAGTAAGGAACTACAAAGTAGCAACTCGATGGAAGAGAAGGCACTAAGAGATTTGGAGAGACCCCTATGAAACTTTATTATGAAAAGAAAAATTATGACATAGAGAGAGAGGGGTGTTGGTTTTGGGAAAACTACACAGTAATAGCCTTTCAGAGACTAAACAAAACTTTCAAGTAAATGCAATCCAAAAACTATAGCCGGACTAGTTTGCAGAGAAGGCTTGAGTAACTTTCAAACAAATGCAAATAGTTGAAGTAAGGCCGAACTTGTATACAAGGAGATTACGTAGAATAGAATGACCATGACAAATGGATATGCAGTGGGTTGCGCCAAAATGAAAGAGGTGTCGATTTAAGAAATGCAGAGATTGCAAGATAAACATAGATAGATTCAATCCTACAAAAACATAATGATTATAGAATATAATGTATATAAATGCATATTTTAATGGTTTATCTATGGGAATAAAATATATAATTACCACACTTTTAAGCAATGTCGTGCAAACAAGTTTTCATTTCTAATCGAGAAAATAGAAGGAATTTGATGGCATTAAATAGAGAAGAAAAATCAAGAACAAAATATAAAACCAACCTGAATTCTAACATTGTTGAGACTGAAAAAATGGTGTCAAGATCAACTGCTATGTTCGCAACGATCCACTGCTTCGAGACAATTCACTAATGATCAATTTTTTCCCAATTCATTTGTTTTAAACAATTCGTAAAATGAAACTATTCTACAAAAGAATTTCTTTTAGACCCTCGTTTTCTATTTGAAAACCAAAAATCCAAGCTAAACCCAAAATCTCCCCAAAATGATAATTATTAATCAAGGAAAGCTTTTGATTTTTGAAAATGAAAAAGCAAATAAGGATCTCACAAAAATGATAAGTTTCCAAACAATAAGTAGTTTGAAGTCATGCATGTGCTTCAAAAATACTTTTTCTATATTTTTTAACTATTTTTACTAGTTGTCCAATATCTTCATTCAATTTCACATTTTATTTTAATATTTTCTCACCGTTTAATTTACAATTAAAAACTCAACATTAAATAATAAATATCTTTATATTTAATTATACAAATACTTTATATCTTAATTATCTAATTTAATTAAATTAATTAACCAAGGCAACTTAAATACCATTTAATAAACGACTTAAAATAAACAACCCAAAACAACATTTATCAAACATCATGAAAGGGTGAATCATGGAGGGACACTACATTAGATGGGAGCATCAAGAAATATGTTGATGAAAAATACACTTTAGAAAAATTAAAACAAAATATGGTGAAAGTGAATGACTCAACAAATAACTTAAAACACAATCTAGAAAAACTTAAGTAAAATGCAAAATATTGGGAACAAATTAAAGGATCGGAGAAAAACAACTAAAAGTTTGGTGGTACAACTGAGGGAAACAAAAAATGAAATAAAGTCTTGTTAGAATAAGTTAACTACATTTTGTAGAGAAGCAATGAGGGATATGAAAAAAAATATCTAGGAGGAAATAATGTAGAGGATTGACCATTTGTGTGAATTGTTTCAATTGATTTATTCTCTGACATTACATAATAGGAAGCTCGAAAAATACATAGTTGACAACAAAAATGTTTTTTCAAGAGAGAAAATTACAAATCATATTTTGCAAAGAGTCTACAAAGCCAATGAAAATGAATTGAAATCTAAAGTAATTCCATGAATAGATTGATGGATCAATAAAGGTGTCATCTATCGTTGAAAAGTATTTGAGACTATGTGAAATAAAGGAATTTTTGGATCAGGTTGCAAAAAAGATGAAGAAGCTAGATAAAAAGAGTAGAGAACTTGATAGAGCTTGGTTTTCCCTTGGCTTTTGACACAATAGAGTGATTCATTGGAAAGGATTCATTTAGAAATAAGATGGAGGATACAAGGAAGATTGATTTGGAAAAGTTTCCTTAGAACCTAGATGAGGCAAACTATATCACTAATTCGCCTTCTTCCTTGCATGATTAGATTATTTTATTTATTTAATTATTTCCTAAGGTCATATTCTTCTATTAATTAAATAAATTTTAATTATTTAATTAATTCACTTTATCCTCATTCCTCTCTTGATTAATTTAAATAAATACCAATTTTATTTGTTACATCACTAATTATCCTTTCTCCCTTTATAATTAAATAAATTCTTATTTATTTAATAGTTTATTGTCATTTTCCTCTATAATTAAATAATTAATTTAAGTATTTAATTATTCATTAGTTTTTCCCCTCCATAATTAAATAAATCTTATTTATTTAATCATTTATCATTTTCTTCTCTCCATAATTAAATAATTGTTTTTAATTATTTATCATTTCCCTCCATCTATTATTAAATAATTATTTAAAATTTTACACTCCACCTTTCTTCTATAATTAAATATTTATTTTAATTAAATAATTATTCATTTTCCCTCTCTTAAATTAAATAATTGTTATCGTTGTTTAATTTATTTCTTCTTAGCCAAGCCCTAAATCTCAACTAATTTCTTGAGTTTTGGTCCATCCTTCCCATCCCTATCTCTTTTCTTCTTAATTAATCTCATCCATTGATCATGTTGCATCATCATTCAATTTTAACCAGTCATTTGAATTGGGATTTCTATAAAAGCAAGCCATCACCTTCATTCCAACCTTAACCACAATCTTTGAATTTTTTCTATCTTGAGATATAGCTGTCTTGCATTAACATCAAGCTTATCAAATATCTTGCATACTACAAATCTGAGAACAAACATAGAAAAATGGAGATGAATCAACTATGGAATAGATATTGAGTATTATTGCTTTATTATTTGAATTTCTATTGTCATTTGTGCTTCATTTTTGGATTAGGGTCTTTATTAGCTTGAATTAGATAGTTTTATGGTTGTTATCATTGATTCAAGACCATAATCGATGAGCCCCCAAGACTTAGGTTAGTCCATTATCTTTTATCATAACAAATTTTTAATCCATCTATATTTGTCCTTCCGTAATAAAACTATCCATGATTAGAGTCAGTCAAACTATGTTGTCTTTGCACTTTACGTAGGAAATTCCATCATCGATGAGCTCCCGAGGAATTAGGTCAATCCCTTAGGGTTTTTCATAACAAGGTCTTCACCCATCACAATTCACATTCCATAATAAATTATCCCTTGCTAAGGTTGACTTGTTGATCAGACACAAAAAAAAATCATTAAACAAGAGAATTGAGCTTAACCAAATCATTAAACAATAGGTCAAGTTATCCAACTAGCTTATGATCCAAATAGATCAATTGACTAAACCATAGGTACCTACCTATGTAACATTGAACAATCTTTATTAGGTATTAAATAGTCTTCTACATAATATGCATCATCGAGATCCCTAGTATTACACAACATGCTTCATTTCTAAAACCAAACTTTATCCATCAATCCTATCCACAATCTTATACAAGTTGTTCCACCCTCGAAACTAGACTCAACATCTTATGTGAGGTGGATCATTCCTAAAACTAGATGCTATCATTATCCAAAATATGATCATATAATTTGGTAAAAGATCTAAATGTTTGTTGAATTTGTTGGTTTAGTTTGTCTTATCTTTTTATCCGATTTATCTTTGGTCATGTTACTATGCCCCTCAAGGAGGTCCAAAAATGATGAGAGGAGCAATAATGGATCATGACCTTTTTCTCTTTGATTTTTGTTTGCATTTTCTTTTGGAAATATGATTGGGGCAACTAGGTTCCATATGTGAGATTTGGGTTCCACTTTGCATAATCAAAATATCCTATGCAATCTAAAGGTTATCTAATTCTTTCTTGCATCAGGACTTACATTATTTTTAGTTACTTCCTCACATATTCTAAAAATTCTTTATGGTTACTAGTCTACACCATGGCATTCCTTGTCTAACATGTGTATTCTTTTACAATCTATAACATATTATATTGTGGTCTATGTCATATCTTGGTGCTCTTTATCCACAGCCATAATGAATGTTTTGTGATGATAATTATGCAATAAAATCAAAGCTTGATCATTTACTAGCAAGATCTCAAGATAGCAATCCTAATACACACATTTCATTTTCCATCCTAGCTAACTTCTTTCCACATTAACATCTCATTTCTTCACCTTTGCAGTCATCATGATGGTGTGTTGTGATACACAAAAATAAAATCATCAATAGTATCATCTTGCATCCATAATCATGTTAGGACATCATAGGTATCATCATCATATGCATATTAGGTCATCCATATAGCATTAGAAAATAAAACACAAATGGCATTACATCACATAGTATCATCATCCATATAAGCGTCACATTAAATAATATCATAAACATATAGTGTCATTTTGCATATCCACGACATCAAATCATGTGCATCTATCCATACATCATAACATATGTAAGCATGAAATAGAATCATGTGTATCCATCCAAATATCATAAACATGTATTAGAATAAACCATACATCATACATCCATAACATCATATCATAAAGGAAACATTACATGATCATAAAATGCATATCATAACATCACATAAGGAATCATACACATAGAATTATGCACATCATATAGTCAGCACAAAAATCGTGGATCTCATATATATATCAAAAAATCATGTGTCATGGTATCATGATGTATGCCATGAAATATTATGATGTATGCCAAAAATGGAGCTCGTAGGCTCGATCAAAAATATAGTGTCTAAATGTATATAAAATAGGGCCTAACTTGTGTTGCCTCTATCTTTAGAGGGGAAGGGTCATGAGGGTGGCTCTTTATCATCTCAGTGTCCTAAACATGGGGGTCTATCATACGACCCTCATTGTATTTTTGAAACTCTAGCACTACTCTAAGCCCTACATGAATTTGTACTACTTTAACTCTAGCTTTGAAATTTGGGTGCCCTATCAGCCACTAGCACTACACACTCATAGAGATCGCTTTAATATTGAGACTCCCTTCTGGATCGGTACATCATATCTAAGAATGTTGCAGTTGGGTCGCTCATAGTATCAATGAACTCAATAGATCTCTGCTTTTCTCTCTACGCCCGTATAACTGCCACATCCCTCTTAACCGTTAGTGCCTACACCTACTCCTATAAGGTTGGCATTTGTGCTACTTTTTCTTGTAGCATTTGCACTTGTGCCTATAATGCCTATGTAGACATTGAAAAATATCCTAAGTTTGTGAGCACCATTTTTCTTGGTCGTCGTCCTTTGATAATTAAATAATTTTAATTATTTAATTAATTCACTCTTTAATCTTTATTCTTCCTGATCAATTAAATAAATTAATTGTGTCACTAACATCCCCCTTTCTTCAATAATTAAATAAATTAATCTTTATTTAATTATTTTCTTGTCATATTTTGTCTATGGTTAAATAATTAATATTAATTATTTAACTATTCACTTCCTCTTTTAATTCAACTATTATTAAATAATTGTCAAAATTATTTAATTTTCCACGTGTCTCTTGTATTAAATATTTAAGTCAATTTAATTATTTAATCCCCTTTTTTCATTTTCCCTCAAATAAATAATTTGAATGAATTATTTATTTTCCACTTATCCATTTCCTCCATTTTCCCTTTTTCTTGAATAAATAACTTGAATAAATTGTTTATGCCTCCTTTTTGGTCAAAAATGCTTTGCTCGTGACCTTTATTTTTTTCATAGCTATCTCTATCATGGCCTTCATTTCTATCATAGTCGTTGGGCGTCATACCCATCAGAGTCATAGCCTTCATTGCCCACCTCTTTTTGGTGCATCAATCCTCAACCACTGATCTGGACATCTTTCTAGAAACTCGATCTTGGCCATTCATTTTGTAACCTCCCTCTCATGAATCCTCATCTATTGATCTTAGAATATTTCTAGAAGATCAATCTCGTCTGTCTATTTGAATGGTTGTCTATAAAAGAGACCATTCTCCTCCATTTTCACCTTAATGGCCATTTATCTCCAACTTTCTACTTACGATTTGCAGGTTATTTACACAAGTGAAACAACAAATATGAGGGAAAAGATTACAAAAGGAGAAATAGGAGTGACAAGGGAAGCAATCAACTACAATAAAAAGTGTTTTTTTTTAATACATTTAGTTTAGTCCTCATTGTTTGTATTCCTTTGTTTAAGATTGGGTTTTTAGTTTAGAGGTGTTTGTTGTCACCTTATCTAGGTTAGAATTTCTCTAACCCCATCTTACATTGGTGAACCCAACGTGAAAAATAGATTTTGCAAGATTTCATATAATTTTTCTTCTTTTTAAAAATTTTAGGTATGAAACGATGCAACTGATTAATGCAACGACACATTTTCTAGGAAATGATGCATTTGATGAGGGGTGAATCATTTGTTGAAGACCTTCATGGGCAGAAAAATTAAAATTCAAAATCATGACACAATCGCTCTGGTGCAACACAACACATCGACACAATCACTGAAAGAAATGACGCATTTGTCTGCTTGGTATAAAGTTCCATTTTTCAGTATCTTTTTTATTTTTCGTTTGTGTTTTTCAATTAGAGTAGTGTTTTTTGGTTACTAATCTTCTTTTTGTAGCATGTGATTTTGGAGTAGTGCTCTAAAAACCTATTTCTCTTGAAATAACAAAAAAATAGAGCTCTTTAGTTTTGTTTCTTTATTTTTTAATTTAGTTTAGTTGTTAATTTATGAATTTAGTTCAGTTTTAACCTTTTGTGCTAACAAGGGTTTTGCATATTTTCATTGGTCCAAGACATTCTTGAGAAACTACTAATGAGTGGTTTTATGGGTTTTCATGTGTCAAAGACTCTATTTTGAAACTACTTTTTTTCTTTAGAGTAGATCACATTTCAATTGGTTCATAAAAAAATAACAATTGTCTTTTTTTCACATAGACTTAACTAGGGGGTTAATAAACCACTATTTTTATGCTTGTAAGATCATAGGTGTATGCTCTCACCTTGTAAAAACTTGGTGATCAGAAGCCAGACCCATCTCTTTATTTTTTTAATCCCTTAGAAGGACCTACCACCCCACTTTGAAAGGTGGCAATAACCCAAGCGGTAACATACGAAAGAGAAGTCCTTCTGAACCACTATGTAAATGTGTGGCTGCAATCAAAGTTGTAATCAATGGGAAGTGGTGCATGATATCTCTCCCCCTGTATCTTTATTATGTGAAAATCCCTTGTTCTAAGGGTTGGGAGACCTCTTGAGGGAGTTTATCATAATATCCCTCAAACTGAATTCCCTTACTAGAAACCTTTATGTATAAAGCCAAAATCCTTCTATTTGTTGGTGCAAGAGGTCAAACCTTTGATGTCATCCCACATTTTTGCGGTTCATTATAGAGATGGAAATTTTTTTGAGATCCTTGTGGTCTTAGGGAATTCAGAACTTTGTATTCCCAAGAAATGAGTTTTGTGGAGGGGATCCAGTGCTACCAAGTTCCTAGGTCATCTACTTTGAGTAGGCGTGGCTAGAGAAATCCAAGTGGGAACCCAGTGAATATTGTCCTTGCCAACCTAGGATTTGTGCTTGTATTTGTGATAATTAAAAAAATTCACAAAAAACAAGACCAAAAATAAGTGCTTGATACTGTCTTTTGTTTTTTCAAATCATATTTTGTCAAAATCAATCAAAATCCATTCAAAACCCGATTAGAAACCAGTTCAAAAACATTAAAATTGCCAAGACAACATTTTGGAAAATCATAGCTGTAAAAATTAGAGCCGCATCTAATACTGTAAACCACAACTAAAATCTAGAAAACCACAATTGTCTACCTAAATAATGTTTGTTGAAAATAGAGTCACATTTGATATCTTGAACTGCAACTGTATGACATATTTGCAGAAAATAGATCTGCAATTTCTTGCTAAACAAAAACTCTTAAAATCTTTGTCCAAAATATGATCAAATCACTTCCATAGTGACCTTTGACTGATAATCCAAGGACTTACAAGATTCACCAGTTCATTATAGCACTACCATTTAGGGAAAAATTGCATTATAGGTTACCTTCTTGCATCCTTTGCATTTCATAAATTAAACCTTGACCCTTATGTTCCATTTAGACCTTCAGATTTTGAACATTGGAAGACCATTAATCTTTTGGAAAATATTTGGTTGCATATCCTATTTTCATTGACCATTATCCTTCCTATTATCAAATTTTGTCACCTTTGTCCAATTTGAGTCTTAATCTTGTGTCCTAGCCTTGACTCAACCTTGTCAAAATTATCCACTTGTTTATCCTCTTGGTCAATCACATTTGAGATTGTTACCTTGGGTTCGCATTATCTTGATTGCCATCCTTTGCTTAAAATTTTAGTACTCCTTTTCATTATCTTGACCTCATTTAGATCCATATTATCATAGATTTTATCACCATCTTGCAAAAATTTCATCTTCAACCTAGATTTCACTTTGCACCTCTATCCCAATTTTTTTAAAAAATAGTTCATTTTCACCATAGTCTTAGCATCATATCATTTTCCCTTAATTTAGTTAACATGTCATATCATTTTTCATCCATTTGTCTAATTATCCTTTTGCATTAGCATAGATTTCCTTTTTCTTAACCTTAGCATCATTTAGGTACCTTATCATTAATCAACCTTTAGCTTCCTTTTTCATTTATCATCCTTGCATAATCAACTTGCATCTTCATATTCCTAAAATCCAAAAAAACCCAAAAAAATAGTTTAGTTTCATACCCTCTTGCATTATCCCTCAACTTGAAAAAGTCTCACATGGTTGAAACAAGGTCAAAATCCAAAAGAAAGGACATGTATTTTTCAAGTGACCCTTCTCATGACACTACCCTTCGAATAAATTCAAATTATTCTACACCTACAAGAAACACATCACAAGGAGATCAAACCAACTCATGGGAAGACCTAAGCCTAGAAGAATTCAATAAAAAATTGACCCCTCAAGAAATTGAAAGAGCTTTTCAAGACCCAACAACTTTAAGCATGGTTTACCAACTTGTTAGTGGTAACCCTAATAGTTTTTTCTATGCACTAGATAAAAAGGGCGCCAAATTACCTCAACGCTTTGATCTATCAACCCTTGTAGAAGAGGAAACTGAAAATACATTTACACTTGACATGACCTCATCACAAAAAACATCAAACATACCCCTTGGGACAAGTACACACATGACTACCACTATCACACATATCCCAAGAATCCCAACATTTGGAAACAAGGAAAACAATACCACTACACAAGGACATAATCTCGCACTTGGAATTTCCTCCAATTCCATGGGTAATACATTTACAAACCCCCTCTTCCAAAACACAAATCAAGGATCCATATCACAAGGTCCTACACATTTGACTCAAAATGCAAACCAAGGTCTTGTACCCACACCCCAAAACACAAATCAAGGATCCTTATTCCAATTTCAAAGCATACCTTCATCAAGTCAACCTAGAAAGGTTCACATTGTCTCACAAAGGATCCTAAAGCAAAAAAATAATCAAGGATCTATTCCAACACCCTAAAACTCTAATCAAGGGTCCCTTCCATCATTCAAAAATTATAATCAAGGACCCACACCCTCATTTCATAATACCAATCAAGGACCTACACCTTCATGTCAAAATGTTAATCAAGGGAACTTCCTTCATCACAAAACATCAATCAAGGGCTTACACCTTCATTAATAAATCAAGGACCTAATTTACAAAACCAAAGCACAAATCAAGGGTCTACTCCTCAACTCCAAAATACCATACCACGTGTAAACATGACCTTTGAAACAAACCTAAATGACAATTTCATCCCAAATCAAAACAACACTAATCAATATGGCAACCAAGGTCCCACATCACAAAACATCAATCCTAATTCAAATCCAACATATGACCTTAATGCCAATATCATGGCACCAAACCAAAACAATGCAACACCATCTCTTGCAGAAATTTTGATACAACAAGTGCAGACTCTCCAACAATAGATGATAAATATGCAATTGGGAACCAACAAGAAGACATACTCAGTGGAGGAATTGTGCCCCTTTCCATTTGACGAAAAAAATTGCATGCCACCCATTCCCCCTCATTTCACAACACCACTAAGTACAAGGGGATAGGGGATCCAATAGAGCACATTCAAGAACTCAACACATCATGTATGGAAGTCTCATATGATCCTACCTATTTGATGAGACTATTCTCGTGAAGCCTTACAAGACCAACTCTAGATTGGTTTGCACACCTTCCTCTAGGAATTAGAACAAGGGGTGAGCTAGCTGACAAATTTATCAATCATTTTTCCTTCAACATAAAAAATGATGTCACCCTTGCAACATTAGGAACAAACAAACAAGAAGGATAATCACTCACCTCGTTTTACCAAAGATGGTGAGGATTGGTTAGCGAATTCCCTTGTCACATTCCTGAAAAATAATTGGTCACCATGTTTATGGAAAACCTTAATAGAGAATTGATGAGTCGAATCCAAATCCAAGGTTGTAAAACCTTTGAAGAGATCATTTATAAAGGTTTCCTTATTGAGAAAGGTCTTATCGCCAAAGGACTAGTCAAGGTAAACAAAGAAAATCTGAAATCCAACAATGACAAGAGAAAATACTGGCCTCGAAACAAAAATGTCACAAATGATGGATTTGTTGATGTAAAACCAACAACAAAAGGTCCAACCATTAAACTTAAAGGTCCCTCCTCATCAAATACACAAAATTTATCAAACATGTAGGCCCAAAGTCAAAACCAAACACTAAATGTTGTCTAAAATAATCAACAATGAAGAGGACCTACCTATGCCAAAAGAAGATACATTCAATTAGATGAACCCGTCGAATCAATCCTTAAATAACTTTTGCAATATAATATCATCTCACTTTTAGACACCAATAATTATGAACCTACCTTGATCAAACCTAATTGGTGGAAAGAAGATGAATACTATGGATACCACTGTGGAAAAGGACATAAAATAGCTAGATGTTGGACACTCAAGAATATTATTCAAGACCTCATTAAAAATGGTACCATGTTGGTAGGAGATTCACAAGGAAAAACCAATGTTTATCATACCATATTCAAGACTCCCTTGCAAGACCACGATAAAGGGAAAGCCTTCAGTTCAAGGAACAAAAACAATAATGCCAATTATGTCGCAGTCAAACATGACTACAACACCATTATTCTTAACATAATACCATTTGATGACCGCATTGCTACCATCACCATAAACAAGGAAAAATAAAATTATGTTGTTGCCACTCGTAGAACCAAGATAACTATTCCAAGACCTTCATCATAGCCAAAAATTCAATATAATCTCTTGGATCAGTTGGGAAAAACCCCCACATAAATTTCTATCTCGGAGCTCCTTCGCACCTCCCCATAGCATAGAGCTATCCTTGATAAAGAATTACAAGAAGCATCTATCCCTACCAACCTAGATGTCAATTCATTTCAATCCATGGTTGGATACCTATCTATGCCACACCATGTCAACTTCTCTGAGCAAGACTTTTCCATACCAAAATCTGATCATAACTATTGGGGATACGGATTCGGTTCTGTCATCAAGATATGCATCTAAGACAATAGTGCCTTAGTGATTTCAATCCAAAATCACAACAAAGACACAACCAACTATGCCATAAAGCAAAAATAGGCACATTTGATCCCCCATTGATCCTATGAGAGAAGTGGATGCAAGCAAAAAATAGATTCAACACAAACAGATAACCATGAAAGACAAAACTATGAACACACAGGTATACGTGGGGAAAACCCTTTCAGGTAAAAAAACCCACCTCCAAAACATTCAGCTCACATGCATTATTCAGTAACAAAAATAGTTACAATACAAGGCTAGAGCTATGCTCTTCTAGAAATTACATCTTGTTCATCTTGAGAAAGATACAGGCAACACCAAAACTAGAATCTCACACAGTTACAATGTACACAAGACATACTGTGTAGATTCCCTTAAGCTCCTCTCAAATGACTGTCACAACCAGCCACATGGCTAGCCCAGCCACTTGGCCTTACAGGTTCACCTCATACCAGATCCGAGAGTCAAAGTGTTCATTGTATAAAATCTCGAACACTCCCAGGCTCTCTCTGATGTCCCTCTTTTTCCCCTTGTCTCGAACTGCACACCAAATTATATAATATTGCACCGTGTGCATACCTGTTCAGCCCATCGCTACCAGGAATGGTCATCTAGGATAATAATTATCCTATCTACAAGAGCACGACCATTCCTTGATAATGTGCATCACTTCTATAGCTGCATCGAGCCACACAAACATCAACTCTGGTCACAGACAAGTCTGACAACCACCCTTTTAATACTGTAGCTCATTTGCAATCAGGAAAAAACACTTTGCAGATTAGATCTCAGAGCTCTCGCCATGTGTCACCATTCCATTCACCTATCACTTCTGACAGTTAGTCCAACTCAGTCAAGCTCGATCTAGCTTGGTCAACCGAGCTCTGAGCTCACCCAAGCTCTTACCGTGTTACCATAGCCCCAGCCGATCAGCCTCGCAATATGGCGGTAAGCCATCTAAGCTCGCACCTTAACTCCACCGTGCTACCGTACCGAGCTCAAACTTTCTCCGTCATCAGCCAACCAGATGCAGTAAACTTGCCACGTGCCAACCTGCCATTTTCCTGTTGTACTGCCACCGAGTCCAACTCGGTCAAAGTCTACCTCGAGTTCATCCGAGCTCCTACCGTGCTACCATAGGCTTGTCCAACACGCCTTGCGGTATGGCGGTAAAAGCCAAGACAAACCATTGGCGGTCTTACTGCGGCCACCACGGTCAGCCAAAGCACTGGTCGCGATATGGCGGTAACTGCTAGCCAGGCCGCTAGTGGCCATACCACGGCCACCGTGGTCAGCCAAAGCACTGGCCGTGGTATGGTGGTAACTGCTAGCCATGTTGCTGGCGATCTTACCGCAGCCACCACGATTAGAAAAAACACTGGCCGTGGTATGGTAGTAACCACCAGACCTGACCGCAAGTGGTCTCACTGCACTACCATGGTGAGTCGACCCACCACCTGCAGTACTGCGGTAACCGCCAAGACCAAACAAAGCCGCCGCCACAAATTGACAATGGTTTTATCGCGCCCACCGTGGCTTAGAAAACAAGCCACACAGTAGGGCGGTAACCACCGAACTTGTCTGCCTCAGCCACACACCACACAACCGCGCCACCTCTAAGGAGTCCTCTACGGTATGGTGGTAAAGGCCAAAAAATGAAGAAAACGACCAAGTCTTCAAGGGGAAACCAAAATGTTGAGGAAAAAATTTCCCAACAATCTCCCACTTGCCGAAGATAATCAGGCTTCCTCCAAAACATCCGAACACGGACCAAAACCATACTTCCACACTCCAACCAAGACGTCTGCAACGACATCAAAAAAAATTCACCATCACAAGCACCAACTCCAAACACAAGAACACGCTAAGGTGTATATGCACCAATCTCAGGAATGAAAATAATTGATCCTCCAAGCGACAAAGGCAACAAAGAAGCAAACAACAAGGCACCATGCAAACACAAAAAACCAATCTCCAGAATAAGAAACCATTAACTAGAACAATAACCACAAACTGACTTCCCTCCATCCAACTAATCAAAACCACACGATTGAAAACCAGCACCCACAGCTCGTGTTGAAGCATCCAACCACCCATACCTCAAAGGTATGTCCATTAGTGAACTCATGCCATCATATAATCACCCATCTCAGCAGCAACCAAGCACCCTGTGTCAACCAGTCAAAAGACCAAACATGTCCCACTGCAAGGGTACTATCCAAATGAATGCAATCATAGAATCATCACACATGAACCAGGCATACCAAGTCCACAAAACCTTTGCACAAATAAATGAGTAACCATGTAGTTCCAAGGAACTACCACATAGATCTGCACCACCTACAACAACCTACTGCAAGAAAAGTTTCTCTCAACTATCTTCCATAGTTCTTCAAAACACCTCTAAAACTGACTAAATAAAAAAGCACAGACACCTTCGTGCCATCACCCAAGTGACAACACATGACCACAAACTATGACCAGCTCAGCACCACAAAGGCAACCCACATCTAAAGTCAAATGAACATACAAGAAGAATAAGAACAGATAAGAGATAAATAGAAAATCAAACCATGTAACCACCTTCTACACACATTTCTAAATGCAAGTTGTGACAAGAATGATCTTCTTCACATCCTAGAGGGAAGAGTCTTAACAACACCCAACAAAGCCATGGATGTAAGCACCTCAAAGAAGATCAAACTTACCCATGAAACCATCTCCTGTCAGTCCTCAAAAGCACAAGGAGATAAACCATGCTTTCCATCTTCCATTATAAATCCTCCAGAATCTTAAAACAACTCAAGATTCATATCCATGAAAGATAAAACATAACACACAACTGAAAGATATAATGGGAAAATACCTTTCAAAGTGACACCACTGCCAAGCAGACCAAGAAGAAAAGAGAAACATGCTCATCCAAGATGTACAAGCCACCGTGACTTACCCAAGAGCATTCTCCTACAAGGTCTCTATTGA
The DNA here is from genome assembly GCA_007115665.2 of Sequoiadendron giganteum. Classification (NCBI taxonomy): domain Eukaryota; kingdom Viridiplantae; phylum Streptophyta; class Pinopsida; order Cupressales; family Cupressaceae; genus Sequoiadendron; species Sequoiadendron giganteum. The sequence continues at coordinate 397,812,226 of CM021106.1, forward strand.
ATTCACACTCAACCAAGGTGTAAGCTTCTCAGACTTTCAGCTATAACAACACCATTCTCATAAGAATTCCATCCCCACCTTATTCTTCCATGCATCCATGAGTACCAACCAACCTGTCATCTCATGCTAACTCCAAACTACATTGCTGCAATAATCATGAAGTCCTCTAGCATATGACCAATGCACTCAAAACATAGAGAAACCTCAGACCACCATCAAAGCTTCAAACTAGCTGAACCATGAACTTATCATGACACCATGATCTACACATCCCCATAGGAGATACCATACTTCAAGTGAAATTTCTGTGGTCTTGGAGGACAAAGAAACATGCCAAAACTCTAATGCACAAGCAAGAGTGTGTCATGAGATAAAGCAAACAAACACTAAACCAACATCACCTGTCAAGCGCCACCAGAATCTCAGCCAAAGACTACCAGAGTCCTCCATGGCTCCAAGATGTTGCACATATTCAAATAGTGAACATGCAAATGAAAAATTTGCAACACTAAAGAAGATCACCAGTCATTGCTAAATCTCCCACTGCAATGTGACACTAAGCTTTCCAAGAACCATGACTGACCACCCCATCACTATCAAAAGCTTACACTAGCCAGTGTATCCATCTATTCATGACATCGTGATTCACATGCTTTAGGTTCCCAAAATTGACTAGTCAGGTACTCAAACAACATTCCTCCTCTCATCTCAAAACAACCATGCCAATGCATAAGTGACCACAGACAAGGTCAGCTAACATATCTGCACTACACAATTACAACCTCGTGGATATAGATAGTCCACTTCCGAGTTGTCCCACAACAAACATGTAGGTAAGGACAACCCACAATATTGCACAACTCATGGATGCAACCAAAAGTAAACCTGCAAACCTATCATTTCACTAGAAACAACAAAGCTGAGATAATCAAAGAGAATAGCCAAAGCAGACAAGCATGACTCAAACACCAGATTAGCAACAAATCTGATTTGCCAGCCACGTCCACAACTCAAGCACCATAGTCTAGGAAACCATCAAAGCATACCACAAGAATGTTGAAAGAGGAACTCATACCAACACTCCCATGCAGAGAAGACACCCTCCTCAATTCTAGTCAAATTACAACTATCTCATCCAGTCACACCCCAAAACCAGGATTTGGAAAATAGAGGAAAATAGCTCCACGCAACGCAAGTTTTTCTTGACCATGTAAAACCTGCAAAACCACAGTGTTTCCAAAACACCCATGCACCTCCATATTCACTTCTCATATGGATGAATCAGGAGTCTGCACACAACCATCATAGTTAACCAGAACAATGAAAGAACATGAAAATGCAACATAGACTTTTAAAGAAAATCTACACAAAACCTTCAGAGCCAAAGACACGAATCTGAATCATGCGAGTGCAAGACACAGGCACACAGGAATAGGTCCATTTCAGACCAGTTCCAAGACCACATTCATGCACAAGCAAACAAGAGAGCCAAGCTATCCAAAAGTTGCAGAACACCAAGGTCACTTCATAGCCTCCATGCAATCAGATCACCAGAGAAACTGCCTTCAGTGCTAAGTCAAAAAACACCCAGCACAAGCACAACTCTCCATAGTTGATCAACAACATAAGCAAGTCCATACCACCAGGGAGCCTCTTACACAAACACCTAGTATGAACACCATGCTTCACTGCCACTCAACCATGAATACATCTCATGCCCTTTGCATCAGGAACTTTGCTGCGAGCCAAGAGCTTCAAATCATATTGCTACAACATGACCAACTCCAGTCATCTCCATCGTCTTTCAAAACTATGTGTCGAATCAATGAAGCACACACTTCCACTCATTGAAGGATCAATCACCAACCAATTTCTCTAGACTTCCTCAAGCTTGCCAGGCTAAGAAAACTTCACAGGAGAAATACCTAGAACTCCAGCAAAACATACTTTGATACCACTTGTTGGTATCATGAGCAACAAGCTACTATCTTTGATTCCACTTGTTTGGGATACGGATTCAGTTCTGTCATCAAGATATGCATCTAAGATAGAAGTGCCTTAGTGATTTCAATCCAAAATCACAACAAAGACAACCAACTATGCCATAAAGTGGAAATAGGCATAGTTGATCCCCCATTGATCCTCTAAGAGAAGTGGATGGAAGCAAAAAATAGATTCAACACAAACAGATAACCATGAAAGACAAAACTATGGACACATAGGTATACGTGGGGAAAACCCTTTCAGGTTAAAAACCCCACCTCCAAAACATTCAACTCACATGTATTATTCAATAACAAAAATAGTTACAATACAAGGTTAGAGCTATGCTCTTCAGGAAATTACATCTTGTTCATCTCGAGAAAGATACAGGCAAAACTAAAACTAGAATCTCACACAGTTACAATACAAGGCCAGAGCTATACTCTTCGAGAAATTACATCTCTTTCATCTCGAGAAAGATATAGGCAACACCAAAACCAAAATCTAACACAGCTACAATGTACATAAGACATACTATGTAGATTCCCTTAAGCTCCTCTCAAATGATTGTCACAGCCAGCCACATGGCCAACCCAACCACTTGGCCTCACAGGTTCACCTCATACTAGATCTAAGAGTCAAAGTGTTTACTGTAGAACAACTTGAACACTCCCAGGCTCTCTCTGATATCGCTCTTTTGCCCCTTGTCTCGAACTGCACACCAGATTATATAATCTTGCACTGTGTGCACACCTATTTATCCCATCCCTACTAGCAACGGTCATCCAAGATAATAACTATCCTACCTGTAAGAGCACAACCATTCCCTGATAACATGCATCACTTCTACAATTGCATCGAGCCACACAAACATCAACTCTAGTCGCAGACAAGTCTGACAACCAGCCTTTTAATATTGTAGCTCATTCACAATAAGGAAAAAACACTTTGCCAATCAGATCTCATATCTCTTGCCATGTGTCGCCATTCCATTCGCCTATCGCTCTTAATAGTCAGTCCATCTCCATCAAGCTCGATCCAGCTCGATCAATCGAGCTCTGAGCTCACCCGAGATCTTATTGTGTTACCGCGGCCCCAGCCGATCAGCCTTGCGGTATGGCGGTAAGCCATCCGAGCTCGCACCCTGACTCCACCGCGCTACCACACTGAGCTCAAAATTTCTTTGTCATCGACCAACCAGATGTAGTCAACTTGCCACGTGCCAAACTGTCATTTGTCTGTCATACTGCCACCGAGTCCAACTTGGTCAAAGTCTGCCCCGAGCTCATCCGAGCTCCTACCGTGCTACCGCAGCCCTATCCAACATGCCTCGCGGTATGGTGGTAAAAGCCAAGACAGACCATTGGCGGTCTTACCGTGACCACTGCGATCAGCCAAAGCACTGGCCGTGGTATGGCGGTAACCACTGGTGGTCATATCGCGACCATCGCAGCCAGCCAAAGCATTGGCCGTGGTATGGCGGTAACCGCTAGCCAGGCCACTGGCAGTCTTACTGTAGCCACTACGGTCAAACAAAACACTGGCCACGGTATGGCGGTAAACGCCAGACCCGACCGCAGGCGGTCTCATCGCACTACCGCGGTGAGTCGACCCACCGCGTGTGACACCGTGGTAACCACCAAGACCAAACAAAGCTGCCACCACAAACTGACAATGGTTTTACCGTGCCCACCATGGCTTAGAAAACAAGTTGCGTGGTAGAGCGGTAACCACCGAACTTGTTTGCCTCAGCCACACACCGCTCAACCACACCACCTCCAAGGAGTCCTCTGCGATATGGCGGTAAAGGCCAAAAAATGAAGAAATTGGCCAAGTCTTCAAGGGGAAACCAGAATGTTGAGGCAATAATTTCCCAACAATAACAACCCCCTACACCTTGAATTCTGCATCAATAAATGCAAAATCAAATGATTCCTAGTAGATGGTGGAGTAGGTCTGAATATTTTCTCACTAAAACTGGTGAAATAATTATGATACTCTAAGAATTGTATACACCAAATAAAGAAAATCACTATGAAAGCTTATGATGATGTCGAACACTCATTCGAAGGTATAATTTCGCTTCCCATAAGAGTTGGCCCAACAATACAGGACACATTATTTCATTTCTTGGACCTAGATTTTCATTACAAACTTCTCCTTGGTCATCCATGGATTCATGCCATGAGGGCTATTCCATCCACCTACCATCAATTCCTCAAGTTCCCACAACAACGGTACTAAAATCACTATTCCAAGCAACCCTGATCCCTTCCAGTATTGTTCAAACCTAAGAGGAATAGTTTAACGTCAAGTGTCCATCAATCAAGAGGCCTCACCTTCCATTTCATCCACCACTTCATCTCACTACATTGACATATATACTCTTTTCAAATCATCCACTCCATTCACCACACCTTCTATGCCCAAGATTCAAATCCAAGATAAAGTATGCGAAGAATACAACATGAAGAGTCTCTTTTCATCAAAAATTTATCTAAATCACTAAAGTCATATGACAAACTGCATCCTCTATAGCCTAAGGTTATCATCCATAATCCCCCTACCACCTTCACTATATGGTGGGAACTTTCCAAAGAATCTATAAATGATCACATTCTCACATGCTTGTACAAAGATGAGGAGGTTGAATATATAAAATTTCCAATTGAACAATATCCAAAAGGGTTCTAAATAATGAAGTGACAAGGATATGATGGAAACATTGGTCTTGGCCTAAATAAACAAGGAATGATGGAACCCTTACAACCTCCTAAGTTAATCAAACACCAATGACTAGGATTCATACCAGTAAAATTGACTATTTGTGGTATTGGGTTACCTTTGAGTGTGGTTGCTAATGCTTCAGATGAGATCAAAACATATGAGGACTCTTGGGATTATGAGACTAATTCCAATGAATATGAATGAGATTCCCTATCCTCCACTACCTTTATGGACCTTGATAAAATGTTTGGAATATTTGATGAGTCTCCCCTTGGAAAACAATTCAGTTAGATGCTTACCATTAATATTGCACCAAGATTGTCAAGCCCTCATCCACGAGTCCCTCTAAAAAGAGAAGAATGGATCAAACACTTTTGGAAAACCATTGACACTGTCTCTTGGGAAATTGATGACTCTACCTCCATATTTACCCTATCTACCTACACCATGACTCTTGACAGTATTGATGATGGCTTACCCCTTGTCTACCGTCAACTCATAGATTGGGATAAAAAAGAACCACCAAGTTTGGACACTTTCAAGAATGATGAAGTGATTGTTGAGTTCATGGGACTTCATGAAGGAATACCAAGTGGTGATCATAAGGATGGATTTTCCATAGAACTATATTATGCAACATATTTTGGTGAGGTTTTCCTATCCTCTAGTCACAAAAGTGAAAATGAAAAAGACAAAAATAAGAATAAAAATAATAGGTCTTTAGGTGAAAACCAAAAGGTGCCTATTGACCTTGAAAAAGTTAAAATAAAGGACATATCCAAAGGTGAAAACCTCCATAATGTGCATGAGGATGGAGGATTGGACTATCTCCTAATAGACTAAGAGAGATCACCATTTCTAATAGAAGAAATAGAAGAAGTGAAGATTGGAACACTAGATAATTCCAAAATCATGCAATTAGCAACATTTTTGACTGCTAAGGAAAATATTGAGTTCACAACATTATTTTCAAAAAGACAAGTCCATTTTGCTTGGTCGTATGTTGGCATGCCTAGATTGGATCCCAAATTGGTTCTAGATCACTTACCACTACTACCAAATGCCAAACCATACAAACAAAAGCTAAGAAAAATGCATCCCGGATTGCACTCCTTGTCAAGGCAGAATTGAGAAACTCCTAGATGTTGGATTCATTCATTGTATTGATTACACAGATTGGATATCAAACCTTGTTCCTATCACCAAGAAAAATGGTCAAATCAGAGTCTACACAGATTTCAGAGACCTCAACAAAGCTTGTCCCAAAGATTATTTTCCTCTACCAAACATTGACATCATAGTAGACCTCACAAATAGATATTAAATGCTATCATTGATGGATGGATTCTCAAGATATAATCAAATAAGAATTCCCACTAAAGATCAACCAAAAATAACTTTTAAATGTGCTTGGGGAACTTTCTATTGGAATATGATAACATTTGGATTGAATTCTAGAGCCAGATATCAGAGATCCATGACTACAATTTTTCATGATTATATGCACATCCTTATGGAATATTTTGTTGATGACCTCCTCTCTAAATATTTGGAATGAAGTGATCACTTAGTAGTATTGTACAAGATTTTCACATGACTAGAAAAGTACCAACTAAAACTAAATCCAAAGATTTTTTTTTTTGACGTCCAATCGGGCAAGCTTCTTGGATATATTATCTCACGCAAAGGAATAGAAGTTGATCCCACAAAGTCAAATCCATCTTGTAAATTCCACCACCAACCAACATCAGCCAATTGAGGACATTACAAGGAAGACTACAATCAATTTGCAGGTTCATCACTCAACTAGCCGATAAGATCCATCCATTCCAATATTTGTTAAGGAAAGGCATTCCCTTCAATTGGATAGAAAAGTGTCAAGAGGCATTTGATCGGATAAAAAATTATCTATTGACTCCACTAGTTCTTATGCCTCCAATTGATGGAAGGCATTTGATATTATATGTGACAACAACAACATCAACATTGGGGGCATTACTAGCATAGAATGACAATGACGGAAAAGAGCAAGCAATATATTACATTAGTCGCACCCTAGTTAGATATGAGTTGAGCTATAGCCATATTGAACAAGCATGTCTAGCAGTGGTATTCGCAACAAAAAAAATAAGACATTACATTTTGAATCATAAGACAAAACTAATTTCCAAAATAGATCCTCTAAAATATCTCCTCAATAAATCAGCTCTAATAGGAAGACTACCTAAGTGGGTTATGATCTTGAGTGAATATGAAATTGAGTATGTTGACTGAAAATAAATAAAAGGACAAGTGATAGTCAATCAACTCATAGATGCACCAATAAAGGTAGATCATCCTTTGATATCCAACTTTCTAGATGAATCAATCTTTGTTATAAACACACCAACAACATGGAAACTATGATCTTATACAAGTCATGGTTTAGGATTTGGAATTATGTTCATTACACCTCAAGGAGATTCCATTCCCAAGTCACTCTGAATATAATTCCCATGCACTAATAACATAGTAGAATATAAGGCATTGTTGACAAGACTTCAGATAGCAATAAAATGGAAAATCAAGGATCTTCAGGTCTACGGTGATTGTCAATTAGTGATTAAGCAATTTAATGATGATTATGACACCAAGGATGAGAAATTGATGCCCTACAAGTGCATGATGGAAATTTTCATACTATACTTTGATGAAATTTCTTTTGAATAGATCCTGAGAATTTAGAATAAAGCAGTTGATGCAATGGCTACCATCGAATCTCTCTTGGATATTCCTAATAATGCATCACAATATAAGTTCTTGGTAGAACAACTATTGATCCATGTGTTTGATGTCCCCAGAACTGAACTTGTGTGTGAACTTTTTGGTCTCAATTCACCTTGGTACAAAGACACCCATGCTTTCTTAACCAAATTATCTCTCCTAACTTGTCTCCCAACCAACACAAAACCTTTATCCGACAAGCGTCCAAATATGCCATCATTAGAGATGCCCTTTATCACCATAGCCTAGATAGTACTCTCCTTTGATGTCTCAACTCAAATGAAGCACAAACAACCTTACAAGAGGTACACCATAGTATATGTGGAGCTCACTTTGTTGGTTTGACCTTAGCCAAAAATCTCATGAGGATGAGATATTATTGGCCTACAATGAAACATGATGCTTATCATTTTGTGAAGAAATGTAACCAATGTCAGATTCATGGAGATCTTATACATGCACTAGCTTAGGAATTACAACCACTTAATTCACCATGGCCATTCTCTCAATGGGGACTCGACCTCATAGGAAAGATCCATCCCACCTCTGCTATTGGACACAAGTTTATCCTTGTCACTACTGAGTATTTTACAAAATGGATCAAAGTCATACCACTGACTTACATTACTGGAAATAAAATAGCCAAATTCATCCTAAATTACATCATTTGTCATTATGGTATCCCACAGTCCATCATTACAAATAATGGTCAGCCTTTTAAGAACCAAGATGTCCATGAGCTTTGTGAAAGGTTTCATATCCAACATCATTTTTATACTCCATATTACTGCCAAGGTAATGGTCAAGCTGAGGCATCTAATAAGACTATCCTAAAAATATTAAAGAAGATCATCAATGGTGGTCGTGACTAGCACCTACAATTTTATCTCGCCTTAGGGGCCTATCGCACTAGAATTCATACCCCTATAGGATCCACACCATATTCCCTTGTCTATGGATCTGAAGCAATACTTCCTATAGAGGTCAAGTTACCATCCCTACGAGTCTCTATACAAGGCTTGATTGATCAAGAAGAATATCATGTATCTCATCTACATGAGATAGAATTATTGGATGAAAAGAGATAGAATGCATCAAAATATTTGAACACATACCAGAATATCCTGTGATGCAGTTACAATAAGAAGGCTCATCCCAAAAAAATTGACACTGGTGACTTAGTCCTAAAAGAAAATTGAAGAATCAAGCAGAACGAGAGAAACTTTGGAAGGTTGAACCTAATTGGTTGGGCCCATATATTGTCACAACAACATATGGATCTGGTTCTTTTCAATGTTCTACTCCTAAAGGAGAACCATTTCCTAAACCCATCAACAACATGCACCTTCGCAACTATTACACTTGATTCTCAGAGTATCCCTTAAAAGTCAAAAAATACCAAAAAAAAAAAGACACCCTAATGAAAACCTGGCAAACAGGCGTCTTGGTGACAAAAAAACAAAAAAAAATTGATAAAATCAAAAAACTATTAAAGAGAAATAATTCATCCAAAATTTAAAATCACTTCGGTGGCACTTTGGATAAGTACCATGGTGAAAATTTGGAAAACATGCACCATGTGTAGTCAGACTATGCTCCTCTATCTATTGTCACTCCATCTAGTCTTACATCCACCACTTATCCATTCACACTCATCCTTTATGTATCATAAATCTTTGTCATTCTCCCATGGCCTGAGAACCATCGACATTTAGCATGATCATCCTTTGCATTTGCTGCTACCCCTCATGCATAATAAATTGGTCCTATACATGACTAGGGAAAATTCCTTGACTTACATATTCATGGAAAATAACACATGATGCCAGCCTTTTAAAACCTTCAAAATCCATAAAAATCATAAAATATCTTAAAAAATTCCAAAAAAAATAGAAATCATCAAAATCCAAAAACATCAAAAAAATTCAAAAATCTCCAAAAATAGAGTTTGAGTCTGAGTTCAAGTCTAATTCAATATTTTTTTTGAGTGGTCAAACTACGTTGTCTCAACGCATTTGCTACATAGGAAAGGCTCTTCTTAAATGAGCCCCTGAGATATTAGGTCAGTCCTTTACATTGTCCAAATAAAATCATGACTCAATATTTTATCAAATAAAAATAATTCAAGTTGTGTCAAAGTATGAGGTATTTGTGTGTACAACATAGGCAATTCCATCGATCGATGAGCCCCTGAGGCCATGTAGATCAATGTTTTAGGGTTTGTCAAGTTTGGTCGTATTCTTGGTCTGCAAGCAATCATCATTTAGACCAAATCTTGAATCAACAAACAAACATAACCAACAAATCTTTCAATCTTCAATCAATCAATCAGTTTTTCAAATCAATCAATCCTCTTATCACTAATCAATCAATCAAGTCATTAGTCTTATATCAGAATGGGGCATTATGACTTTTGTCTCATTCGGTCTTATCTCTTGTCTCTTATCAGGATGCGTCCTTCTTGAGATTAGACTTTGTCAATTTGGTTATTCACCTTAAGCAAGATGTTTCCTTCTTGTAGTTAGGTGTCTTATCAACATCTATCACTTGGTCAACTTTATCAGAACTTTTCCTTGCCTTAAACAGGATATGTCTTTCCTAAAATTTAGGTATCGTCACATTTCTTGGTCAATATTATCAATCAGTCTTGTCAACCTTGTCAATCAACCTCGCCTTAATCAAGATGTTTCTTTCCTAAAATCAGGCTCAATCAATCAACCTTGTCAACTTTACTAATCAATCTTTGTTAAACAATCAATCAATCTTTGTCAAATCGATCAATCAATCTTACCTTAATTGGAATGTGTCCTTCCTGAAAATAGACACAATCAATCAAATCAAATCAACTGGTCAAATTTTTCCAAACTATCATCAATCCTTGTCAAACTTATCAATTAATCCTTGTCAACCTATCAATCAACTCAGTCACCTTGGTCAACCTAATCAATCACATCACGAAATCTTATCAGTATCATTATTGGCAAACACTGTCCCTTTGGAAAACACTTTTTTGCTTTGGATTTGTCTTATCCTCTTTTTTATTGGTTTTGGGCCATGTTACTAGCTACCTCGAGGATGTCATTTTAATGGATTTAGAGGGACGATGATGGATCATGACCTTTTTTTTTTTTAAGTTTCTCTTGGCAAAAAGACTAGGATAATGGGGTCCTTAGTATGAGACAAGGCACTCCTTATTTGTTGACTTTATCTTTTGACTACTTGTCTCTCACAAATGGTCACCTTGCACACCTTGGTCTGTATCATACCATGGTGTTTTTTTTCCATTTGTGACACTATTGACACCTGATTGATTATTAATATAAAATTATGAAAGTTGGTCCTTTGTAATTTCTTGTCTAACAATTCATTCTCCTTTCCTTTTTCATGCTAACATCCATCTCTCCCATCTCTTCCACACTAACATTTCTTTTGTTTGCATCTTGAAAAATTCTTGTGACACACAAAAAAAATTTCCATGCATGATCATGTTAGAAAGCATCATAGAAGGCATTTTTTTTATCATATGAAACATTATCATGTTAAGTCACATATATTTTTATAAGAAATTACAAAACATAGAGATCATTCATATAGGATTAAAATTTTATCATCATATTAGCATCATCACATTAGTACATTTTATTAAATTTCACATTCCATCATAGAATTACATTCCATATCACATTGCATTTTGCATCATCCATTATATCACATTACATTGCTTTTTTACATCACATTTTGTATTACCATACAAGCATTTCATTACATTACAACTAATTGCATCTGCATATTGCATCACGTTCATAAAATTAGGTCATGTTTATTTCATTCATCATCCATAATCATAAGTATATCACATTGCATCTATCAAACTAACTGCATTTACCGTCCATATGCATCATAAAAGGCATAAACATTCATAACATAATCATAAATACATAGACATAAAAGCATATTAAATCATCACATCATCATATAGAATGCATGAATAAACATCATAACCATGGAATACACATTCATATCCATAGCATGTCATCATCAGAAAAATAAATGCATAATAATATAACAACACATATCATCAACCGTTGCCAAAATCATATCATATATATCACTCAAAAAAATAACATTTCACAGGTACAATGTCATGATGCATGCAATAAAAGTGGAGCTCACAGGCTCAATAACCAAAATATTAGTGTCAAATACATATAATATCATAAATAACAAGATGCTCTACTTTGAGCTGCCCTACTCTCCTGTCTCTGGGACATCCCTGTCCTCCCTACAAGGTGAATCACTATCCATGTGCTTTGTATTAGGAGGCGTGTCATACGGTGTGGCCCATCTAGCATCTGATGTCTCCCCCTCTGATCTGCTTTGGTACCATTGGCTATGTGTCATGTTGTGGGATATGCCTTGTGAGCCACTATAAAGCTCTGGAAATGAGGGATCCCTCCTCTCAAGTGGCACCACCCTCTCATATAGATCCCTATAATATTGCATGGCCTTCCTGGACTGAGAAAAATCTCGTGCAACATCAACAATGGACCTACTACATGTACCTATGAAATCAATCATGTGTTGGTTATTTTGTTGTCGGTTGATCACTGATAGGTCCCTCTCCACCTAGAAATCATCCCTCCCGGCCTTAAGGTTGTCTCTCTCCATAGTAATTTTCCACAACTCTGCCTAAAAATCCTACACCTTAATCTATAAAGCAACTATGCTCTACTTTGGAGTGCCATCATCTACTTGATCCTCCTCCTCCACCCCATTGACCCCCATGATGATCCTCTCATGGAGGACTCTCTTTGCCTCGTCCATCTTTGCCTCCTCCTCTCCATGATCCTCTGCCTACTTCTCCTGTCCCCCCTCTCCACCTACCTCAACCTCAATCACCTCTAGTTGTGCCACCTCTATGTGCTACTCTCCCTCATGTCATGAAACCTCTGCTACTACTCTCCTCTCCTCGGGCTAGTCCTCCTCCATCTCTACCTCCTCTTTGATCAACAACAACTGCCTCACCGAATATTGTCCCCCATCCCTCCTCCTCATCCTCCTCTCCCATCTCCTCCATCCCCCCATCCATTGTCTCCTCTCCCTCCACCTCTCTGACCTCTATCCCCTCTTTGGCCTCTTGATCCCCTCCCTCGGTGCTCTACTAGCATTGGCTACTTTTGATCCATCAATGGAATGAATCTATGTATCAACCACTAGGCATCATACTCTATTGTGGTCCCTACATCAAACTCCCCTCCCCTCCCCTCCTAATCTGATGCCTACATGGCATCTATCTCCTACTCGATTGTGGTGATAACAATCAAAGGTCCCCAAGGATGTACCTCTCATGCGGACCGTCCATACTTTGTTGTACCAACTGAAACCCCCTATCTCTCTCCAAATTGTCTATGCACCCTCTTTGGGAGATACATCTCTATAATGTGTTGGCTCTGCACTATGTGCCCGATGAGATATTTGGGCTATCGACACCATGGCATATGGTCATCCTCATCGATCCATAACTGACAAGACATGTATGGCCTCAAAATGAAGCTCACAAATGTATCTAAACCATACCTCCAATAACCCACATCACCCAAATGTTTTTGTGTCAAGGCCCCCTGATACGTATACACATATGACACATTGGCCACTAGCTATCAAAACACTACTATGTGCTCCCAAGCCCAAACTATTAGTAGTGTCACCCTGTAGCTCAAACTCTATCCTCCTCTATAAGTGATATCATTTAGCTAAAAATAAAGCATTCCCAGTAGACATGGACCCAACACAGACACTATTCTATAGCAAACCATGGATCGAAGTACCCCTCCCCAAACTACTGAGAAACCATGACCCCTGTGGTCGAGAATCATCACACCTACTATTAATGCACACATAATGCAATCATATCTATCATATTTCTCTGCCAGGGTCTCCCATTGAATCTCGTAGCCCTAGATGTCGATCTCTGCATCATCATCAGTCTGATAGTACTCATATAGTGCTTGGAGTCCTCGCATGCATTTTTAGCATACCCGCTCACCATGAATCAATAGCTATAGAATCCTATAAACATCCTCCATGGTGACTATCACCTCACCTATCGGCAATGGAAACTGCTCATCTCAGAATTCCATCGCTCCACCAATGATATCAACATCCCTCTTTTTTCCCTAATCACAAGAATATATGTGACATAGAACAACCCCAAGTCAACAATTCCTATCTCTCTTCTCACCCAATTGGTCCCGCAATCGAAAAGCATTTGGTCTTGACTTGCATGTGTAAATCGGAGGTAGATGCTCCTGAAATCATCAAGCAATCCATCATGTCAATCCACGACCTTCAGTTGACCTATTGAACCTAAATTGACCAAGTCAAAATTTCCTAATCTAGGGAAAAAATTTAACTATCCAGTTGTGTCACAATTTTGGCATATGCATCACACTTCATTTTAATTGGCTCACAACTACGATTGCATCACTCACCCTTCAAATGTGTCATTGTGTACTGCACATGCATTGCACCTAGTCATTTGTGTCACTCTCGTCTGCACATGCGGCTCGGAAAGTCACTTGTGTCACAATTTTATGTGTCGCATCACAACCACTCATGCCCTAGCCCTAATGCAATTGCATTGCACCAGGACAATTGCGGTGAACCCCTTATCAAATGTGTTGAACGCACACGTAATTGCATCAAAAAAATTTATGATGCAATTTCCTACTAAATTATTTCCTAATCTAAATACACATAAATCGATAAAATCAAAATTCAGGTTAGTAGTACATATCGAGGGGCGCTCCCTCGGGTTGGAGGTACCTCCGGATCCAATATTCATGATGGGCAGTCTTTGGAATAGGTGACATCTTCGCTCGACAATCACTTTGAGCTCTCATACTTTCTAAATTTGGAATGTGAAAATGACCCTTTTTCAAACTCAAAGTCCTATTTATAGGTTCAAAATTTGGGTTTTTGACTTGCCTTGTCTATTGGGCTCACCTTTTGATACCTTTGAATTTGACCACTTTATTGATCTCAAAACTCAATTCCGTCTTCACCATTTGATTCCTGGCCATCAACTTGTCTTATTGGGATAATTTTCTAAATTTTTTGATTTTTTTTTTTAAATTTGTTAAATTTTCCTAAGGGGGCATACCTATACCATGGCTTCACTGGGGCATCCTCCGACTGAATTTCTTTGACACAACATGGTGAACTGCATTATGTCAAAGAGGGGGAAAATGTAGACACTAAAAAATGTCCTAAGTTTGTGATCACCATTTTTCTTAGTCATCGTCCTCTAATAATAATTTTTAATTATTTGATTATCCCTAACCATATTCCTCTATTAATTAAATAATTCTAATTATTTAATTAATTCACTCTTTATTCTTTATTCTATCCTAATCAATTAAATAAATTAATATTTATTTAATTATTTGATTATCATATTTCATCTATGGTTAAATAATTAATATTAATTATTTAACTATTCACTTCCTCTTTTAATTCAGTTATTATTAAATAATTGTCAACATTATTTAATTTTCTGCATGTCTCTTATATTAAATAATTAAGTCCATTTAATTATTTAATCCCCCTTTTCCATTTTCCCACAAATAAATAATTCAAATGAATTATTTATTTTCCACTTGTTTATTTCCTCCATTTTCCCTTTTTCTTCAATAAATTATTTATGCCTCCTTTTTGGTCAAAGATGCCTTTCTCATGGCCTTTATTTTTGTCAAATCCATCAGGCCTCATAGCCGTCGGCATCATAGCCTTCATTTCCCACCTCTTTTTGGTTCATCAATCCTCCACTGTTGATTTGGGCATCTTTCTAGAAACTCAATCTTGGCCATTTGTTTCATAACCTCCCTCTCATGAATCCTCATTCGTTTATCTTAGAATCTTTCTAGAAGATTGACCAGTTCGTCCATTTGAATGGTTGTCTATAAAAGATACCATTCTCCTCCATTTTCACCTTAACAACCATTTATCTCCAACTTTCTACTTACGATTTGTAGATTATTGCACAAGTGAAACAAAAAATATGAGGGAAAAGATTGCAAAAGGAGAAATAGGAGAGACAAGGGAAGCAATCAACTATAATGGGAAGTGTTTTTTTTTAATGCATTTAGTTTAGTTCTCATTGTTTGTATTCATTTGCTTGAAATTGGGTTTTTAGTTTAGAGGTGTTAGTTGTCACCTTATCTAGACTAGAACTGCTCTAACCCCATCTTACACCTATATCTGTGCTTGGGGACCTTGTCCCACATCCTCATCCTCCTCCTCAATAATATCCATAATCATGTCTCTGATGTGAACATCATGTAGGCCCTATTCCTCAATGGAAACATCCCTAGTTGCCTCCACCTCTACCACTCGCTACTCCCCCTCTCCCTCTTGAATAGGTGGCATACATTGGGGTGCTCTTTGTGGTGCTCATGGTGGTAAACCTGATCGAAATTCTAAGCCCTATCACCTCTCCCTCTATTATGGTTACCTCTACCCCTATCACCTCTACCTCCATCTCCTTGTCCACCACCTCCATCCCCACCATCATCTCCATCTACATATTTGTCTCCATCTTGACCACCTCCCCTCCCTTTTCCTCAACCTTGTAGCCTCCCTTGTGGTCCTCATCCCATCCACTCCATTGGTGATGGCTGGTCTAGGTCTATGAAAGGTGTAGGCCTATGTGTAGCCTTTCAAGAGTTGTACTCTAGGGTAGTGTCTATATTGGCCACATTGGTCACTACGCCCCATTGAATAGGTTGTAATGCCTTAATCTCCTACATCTTCACTTGGAAAATAATTATAGACCCCACTATGGGACCTCTCTCACTGAACTAGCATACTTTTTTGTCCACACTAGCACTACCTATCACTCTTTGAATTGTCTAAGCACTCTATCTGACATGTGTCTCTCAATGATATGTTGTGTAAGCATTGTGCGTCCAATCACATATCATGTATGTAGATAGTAGGGAAGGTTCTCCACATCATCATCCCACACAACACATTCCTTGTAGGACCTCCATGTGAAGCCATCCAAAAAGTCAATAGCATGCCTCTAATAGCCAACATCCCCTATCTGAATCTGAGTAACAACTCCTCTATAAATATAGACATATGGTAACCCTAGAGCCAAGTATATGTTAATAGGTGGTCTAAACATGGAAATTTTCTCCCCCACCCATACCATTAGTAGTATGGTCTCATAATTAATGCTCTGACCATCTTGATATGCCACATCATGTAGCTGGAAATATAACATGGTCAAAAGGAAAGGTCCCCAAGAAAAAATTATCACCTGCTCCATCATTCCCTCAAGCATATCTCCCCACCCCACTAGAAATTTGTGGTTGCATATGTTTGGCATGACCACTCCCCCAATCACTGAGCATAGCACCACAATGAGCCTATGGTACCTATCTAGCAGGGTATCCCACCTGATCTCATAATCCTCGGCCCCTAGCTCCACTAGGGAATTAGTCTTCAATACCCATTATATAGCTGCCAATCTCCATTCTAGGTCATAGACTACCCACTCCCCATGAATAGGAAGCCACAAGATTCTCCAGACATCCTCCAATTTCACTGTCACCTCACCAAAAGGTAGGTGGAATGAACTCATCTCCAAGTGCCACCTCTCCACTAGCACTAAAAGTAGACCCTGATTAGCCCGCACAACAGGCATGAAAGTCACATGATAAAATCCTAATGTAGTTAGTGTATCCCAATCCTCTACAACCTGGTGATCTCATAGTGCAAAGGATTTTGGTCAACTCTCTCATGTATTTATAGGTGCAAGTCTCACCTGTATTCACAAAAAGTGCATAATGTCAATCATAACACCTAAATTGGCCTATTTTACCTATTGAATTTTCCTAAAAAATCAAGAATTTATCAACTTAGCCTATCAGTGAAATACATCACACTATCATTCATATGCATCATACTTCATAATTGTATTGCATTTTCACAATTATGCCACTTTGCCATGCATTTGCGATGTAACTTTTTAGTTGTGCCATTTTAGCCTACTCTTGTGTTGCACCAAAATACTTGTGGTGATAAAAGAACTTGTGACTAGGTTATACATGTGTCATACCTATGTGATGCCATAAAATGATTGCATCACACTTTGCAGTTGCGGTCAAGAAATTGCACCATATTTTTTTTCCCTTCTTTGAACCCTAAAATATACCTAATTAAATGACAAAATCACAAAGCAATGGTTAGATACATACTGCCTCACCCAAGCCCTCCTTGTGCCCGAATGATCGTACTTAGTATCCCCTATGAGCACTATCTAGTATAAGCGACATTTTGACAACTCTGTAGAAAATCTTAAACTAGAGCTCCTAGATCTCTAAATCAAAAGTGCACAAATGACCTATTTTCACCCTCCTAGGGTATATTTATAACCTAATTTTACATAATAGGGCCCCTACCTACATAATTGGATGCATCATTTTTTTCCTTTGAACCCAAATATCAAGCCATAGATCGAATTTTGACTCTAGTATTTCATCACCAATGCATTTGCGCCTATCAAATTATGCTTATCGATAAATTTTCCAAATTTTTAGGAATTTTTCAAAAATTTATCAATTTCTTGAGGGGGCATCATCCTACCCAACCTCCACCAAGGCACACTAGGGCATAATTTGAGCTTTTTTCTTATTTTTCTTTGATACAATGCTCAAAATCACATTTATCAAAGAGGGGGAAAATGTAGAACCAAAAAATGTCATGAGCTTGCAAGCAACATTTTATCACTAATTCGCCTTTTTCCTTACATAATTAAATATTTATTATTATTTAATAATTTCCCAAGGTCATATTCTTTTATTAATTAAATAATTTTAATTTTTTAATTAATTCACTTTATCCTCATTCCTCTCTTGATTAATTTAAATAAATGTCTTTTATTTAATTATGTCACTAATTATCCTTCCTCCCTCTATAATTAAATAAATTCTTATTTATTTAATTATTTATTGTCATTTTCCTCTATAATTAATTTTTTATTTAATTATTCATTAGTTATTTCCCTCTATAATTAAAAAAATCCTATTTATGCAATTATTTATCATTTTCTTATCTCCATAATTAAATATTTTTTTCTAATTATTTAATTATTTATCGTTTCCATCCATTTATTAATAAATAATTATTTTTAATTATTTAGTATTTTACACTCCACCTTTCTTCTATAATTAAATAATTATTTCAATTAAATAATTATTTTAGTTAAATAATTATTTTAGTTTAATAATTATTTATTTTCCCTCTCTTAAATTAAATAATTATTATCATTATTTAATTTATTTCTTCTTAACCAAGCCCTAAATCTCAACTAATTTTTTGAGTTTTGGTTCATTCTTCCCATCCTTGTCGCTTTTCTTCTCAATTAATCTCATCCATTGATCATGTTACATCATCATTCAATCCTCACTATTCATTTGAATTGGGATTTCTATAAAAGTGAGCCATCATCTTCATTCCAACCTTAACCACAATCTTTGAATTTTTTCTATCTTGAGATCTAGCTATCTTGTATCAACATCAAGCTAATCAAATATCTTACATACTAAAAATATGAGAATAAACAAAGAAAATGGAGAAGAGCAATGGAGATGAATAAACTATGACATAGATATTGGGTATTATTGCTTTATTATTTGAATTTCTATTGTCATTTGTACTTCATTTTTGGATTAGGGTCTTTATTAGCTTGAATTAGATAGTTTTGTGGTTGCTATCATTGATGCATGCTCATCCTCAAATTCTACCCCAATCTACACCATCAAACCACTGATAACCTTGAATTTAACTTTGATTGAAACATTCCAGTCAAGTTCCAATTTTAATTATGAACTGTTAAAAAAATTCAATTCAGATGCTATTAGTTAGAACAAATTACACTTCTATCAAATGATTAATGGAGCACACTATAAAAACTAATAGAATGATTTGATAATATGAGTTTCTAGCTCAACTCCATGTAAAGTTATTTTTGAGAAATATTTTGCATTGTCTAAATGTATCCCTTCATTTGAAAATCAATAAAATACTCGAAATTCATTAATGTGTTCAAATTATCTATATTATTTATTGCTCAATTTAAAAAATGGTTTCTACTACTAGATACGCATTAAACGGTTGCTAATATTGTATATGCTACTATTGTTATTAAGCATTGAGTTGAACCATTGAGTGCATGAAAAAATTATCAATATGACACAATAAAAATATATTCAATTATTAATAATATGTTAATTAATAAATAAAAATTTAAAACTATGTGTAATAACTAATTAACAACTTGAAAACAATGTTTAAAAAACTTAGATTGTATATTGGAATAGTGGAAAATAGTAGTATGTTAATTTATTCAATTTGATTTGCGGAATACAATATAAAATATCATCAATAATAGTTTGAAATATAACTCATGAAATATAGTATAGATACCTAGAAACTACTAATCCCTTATGTTTGCCAATTCACCTCCTAGTCCTCACTCTAATGATGAGATTGAGAGTCATCTTGACTCTAAGTCTAGTCTTCATTTTTTCCCCTACCTATGTCTGCTTAACTGCATCTCAAGTACAACATTCATTGTATCACTGTCATTTGTGCCAATGTCACTATTATTTGATGTGTTCCACAACCTAATTGTTTCACATATGGACATCCATATTGTGAGTGCCCTTTCAAAAGGAAAATTTTGGATATCTTACTTAGTTGTATACATCCTCGAGCAATTTTTCAAATTCTTGTCTAGTTTATTTCTTATCTCTGATTTCAAAAACCCCAATGCATTGAAAACTCTCTCATCATCTATCAACCCTAATATCACGGTTTGACATAAATCAACAAGTTTGAAATATTCTAATAATGAATCACACAATATTTCACTCTAACCTAAGGTTGTCTAAACTATTGTTATTGATCCCTCTTGCATGGGATTCTCTATGGAGTCAAACTATTCAATAATAGTTGTTGCAAAATGGCCATATAGGTCTCTAAGCTTAGTTTCATTAATAATTCCTTCTATTTTTTGTTCGTTATATTTTGAAATTTTCAACAAATGTTTGACCAAGCTAGTTATGTTCTTATGAAAAGAGTATGGTTTATAGTGGGTTGGGACACAAAATTGAGAATAAATAATAGACATGGCTTCAACTAGTTCATATCAATGGAATCATTCTAGAATATCTAAGTAAAGAGATCTTGTAATAGATTTTAAAGTCGTACTTACACATTTAACAATGTCATTAAAATATTCCTTTATAACTGAAGATCCTCTAGTAGAGTGTTTGGCCATCATACAATAGTGCATTGGTATCTCAAATCCATGTACAAAGACACATGACTCCCCAATTGTATTAAATTATAATAAAATTTAAGATTGTTCAAATCTATAATTAACTACCAGCTTATAAATTTTGGACTTCCAAATGGATAATCTAACATATATAAATTATTGAGGGTATTGCATGTTATTGTATGTAGTTTACTATATTCATAAATATACATAGTTATTTCTTGAGATTTTTCACAAGATTATTCATTTTCTCTAGCATAGGGAGAAGACCAGATAAAGTTAAGAGTGTCTCTATATCATTTAACCTATGTAAGAGGTCAATTTTTTTTACTATGTGGTAATCCTCGTACATTGCTCCAATCAAGGATTGATATTCTAAAAAACTCATTGTGTTGGTCCATGCAAGGAGATCCATCTAGTATCAACATCCTTAAGAAGCTTGTTTCCTAATTTTATTCCATCAATAAAATTTAAAAAAATTTCAAACCATTTGGGACTTCAAAAAAAGTATGGGTAGAGCTCACAAACTATATTTTCAACTTTTGATGTTGAAGGAAACTAGCTTAAATTTTAAATGTTAAATTCATTATTTGATCCATGCAGTGAATGGAAATCATGTATGGTGAATAAGTATTTTGTAGCTTTGTGAAAAGACCATTCTTATGACCTTGCATTATTTAAACTCCATCAACTCCTAAACATACCAACTTTTTTATAATTGTGAGGTCATTCATACCTCCAATTTCATTCAAATATTTGTTAACTAGTTCAAATAAATTTTGTTATGTCAAACTCCCCTTCATTTTATGAACAAAGAGTAGATGAATTTGGAAAAAATGTTTGTGTACAGTATACACATGCATACATAACCAAGAATTATTATATATCATAGTAACTTCATCTAAATATAGTGTAGTGAAACATGAATCTTT
Organism: Sequoiadendron giganteum; assembly: GCA_007115665.2. Taxonomy (NCBI): domain Eukaryota; kingdom Viridiplantae; phylum Streptophyta; class Pinopsida; order Cupressales; family Cupressaceae; genus Sequoiadendron; species Sequoiadendron giganteum. The sequence goes on from CM021106.1 coordinate 397,833,979, forward strand.
TATTTTTTCTTATAAATCTTATTTTCCCACCTCGACAAAAAAACTTGCCCATTATTATCCAAATTTTATTGACCAATGTGTGCTAGGAAAGTTAAGAATGCCCATAAAATGTAATAAATTATTATATTTTTGGTAGTCTGTCATAAGACACCCTCATGACAAAATATAAAAAATAACACTCAGTTGAACATTTTTTTCCATTTGTGCTCCTCTCATTATCTTTCCAAATTGAGCTTCAATTGAAATTCCAAATTCAGCAAGCTTCACCATTCTTTGCATATGCTCATCATATTCTAGGACATAATTAGCATGAATACATTCTTCCTTTGATTTCTATCTTACTATTGATTTTTACTTTCTATCTATTATTTTGTTTTCATAAACTTTATTGATATACTTTTCTATAGTGTCAAGTTTTAGGTACAACTTCTTATCCCTTTTACATTTCCAACTACAAGTCTTACAATTGCATTATGTTGGAGGTTCATCTTTGTTTAAATTCTATACTAGTTCAATGAATGGGTACTTTGACACCCAATCAATCTAAAAATTTATTGGCATATCTCACTCGTGCCTCATTTTTTATTTAGCTTTTTTCCCTCTTCCTTGCGGACACATCATCTACAACATCGACATTGTCATCTAGGTAAATTAACTCATTTTGGCTACCTTCATATCCCTTCAAACATTTTATACAACATTTTCATCCTCATCTAACCTAATTAAATCATTATGATCTTCCTTTAAGGTATTTCCTTCTTTGTTAATATTTAGTGCAAGAGTTGATGATGTAGTTCCATCTTGATTTAATGGACCAAAAATATTGCCAAAGTATGACTTTATGGTAACTTTGTGTTTTGGAAATTTCAATGGCATCCCTTCACAACCCTAAGGACTCTTACTCTTTTTATTGCTTGACATCTCTAATGAAATAAAAGATACCAAAAAATGTATTCTAGTTTAAGAAGGAATTATAGAATATAGATCTTGGTTCCTAGATGTATCTCATTCCCTACTCAATATCATCTTTAAGATTGAAGCAAGAATGGTAAAAAGATAAATAATCTTATAAAACTATGAAGAAATGATCACCTACCTTTAGGTTTTCATTGACTCACTATTCACTAATGTAGTGTTGCCTATAGTTGTAAGTTTGTAATTTGCCTATGATCAAGGTTCTGAATCAAGAGCTCACTAGTTTAGAACTGAACAAAATGTAAAAATAAATGAGAGTTTTGATTGTATTTATATCAATCCATATTTGATGATTTTTTTTGGATTTTATAATGGTATAGAAAAAAATTTAGAAAATCCTGCATGATTATACAATGATACATTTAAATGTTGGGTCAATAAAACCTCAACAAAAAAATACACTATAATTTTCAAGGTGATTATGGTCCTATGATTAGTGTGGATTGATCATAGTATTAGCGAAATGGGTCCTCATATGCAATTGGAAAAATGTGTCTTCAAACATAATAATTTTTTAATGCTATTAGAAAAATGGATCCTTATACACAATTATTTTTAAATTTTATTGGTGAAATAGGTCCTCGCATGTAGTGAAAATTTAATGTTTTTGGTGAAATGTGTCCTAATACACATTGCCATTTTAATAGTATTGGTAAATATATGGGTAATTTAATACATGCTTTTGAGATTCCAAGAAAAAATATTAATTAGACCATTGAAAATACGTAGTTTGTTATGATAAAATTATTAATTACATATGCCTCATAAAATAAATTTATGATGAACTGAGATGTATTAGATCGATAATTTGTAAAATTCAAGCAATTTGGTCACCCCATTGGTTGCAATGTATTCACCAATTTTGAATTGGTAGATATGAACTATTTACCAATTGGTGAAAATACACCACTAAAAATTCCCTACTTGGCTCCTCTCAAGGCATACATTCACTTTTGAAACACAAGGACCCCAATTTTGAGAAAAACTCTCTCCATTCAAGGAATTATTAAAAATAATTAACTTCTTTGACATGAACAAATGGGGACAAATAAAACTCTATCAATACATCATAAAAATACATTTTTCTTTATCATCTGATCCTCCAACCAACTCCATGATTTAGTAAAAAATAATTTAAAATAATGGAATATCCCTCACAGCTCCTTCGTAGAGCCCAACCGCACCACAAAAACCCCCACCCAATCTTAAAAATAGAAAAACCCACCCCCACACATCTATAGATTGATAAACCTCCCTAACACACCCCTCAAAAGTTGAATCCATGGGAAAAAATAAGGAAAAGCAACGAAGCTTGGGCTGGAAAGCCCTAGCTCATGCTGTGGAGTAGCACCCTCCAATCACCTCACATTACCATTAATTACACTCCAATAATAGAATAATATTTATTAGAAATTGTTCTTATAAATAGTTGTAGACTAAGGTTTATTAATATGATCTTGTAAAGGGAAAATAAACTTAATTCTTGTAGAGCTCAAAGAAGGAGAGAGGAACCTTCTCTCATCATTGCCCTATTTTAGTCTATTTGATTATAGAAGCTTATATAATTTTTTGCTCCAAGTCCTAACATACCCTATATGATATTTGCAAAATTGTTCAAGTAAGATTCCTAGAATAGATTAATAGTACTTACATGAAGAATCACCAATAGGTCTATCCTTAGAGTAGGAGGATGTGTTAGAAAAGAAGGTGGCAATAAAATAGGATATTTTACCCCTATCTAATAATGTTAAGGGAATATTGGAGGTTATGGAGGTGGATATTAGGACTCTAGTTGAGGAAGTGAAAAAATTGATGGTGGATGCTCAAACCTTGGAGGAATTTTGGTAAGATATTTAGATGGTAAGGAAACATATGATGGTTTCATAGCCCAAGAGCATGATGTAGATTATTCGTGGGTATAAAATGCCATTGTTAAAAATTGATAAGTTGGTAAGGGTGGCAAGGAATGTTGAATTAATCAATAACATAAAATTTAATGGTTTCGATATAGCTACTATTTTGGTGGTTCTTGTGGTATAATTAATGGTGCTCTCAAGGAATGAAGTGTATAGAAGGGCCTATGATAGAAGATTAACTATGCTACCTAATTCATTATTGGCTTGTTAGGGTATCTCTTCTCAATCCTAATGTATTTGTGTCATGTCTTTGTATTTTTGCATCATGATATATACGTTGGATGGTTTGTAAGTGTGGTTAGGTATGGTTATATAATACTATTTATGTTTATGCATGGATATAGCTTACTCTACAATAAGATTATTTATGTATGTGTATTGATAATTATGTTGTATGTTATTAGTGGTAGTTGTGATGACCCACATTAATATAAATATTATTTATTATCTAAAAAATAATTAATTAGAAAGAAAATAAATAGACCGAACATTTAATTTTTCAAAGATTAGATGGACAAATCAAATTTCCAATCTCATTCATTTAAACAAATTAAAAATCGATAAATATAAATTGTTAAAATAAACATAAACAAAATTAGATTCAATTAATATTAATTATTAACTCACATAATATATATATATATATATATATATCATTGAATGCACAAAATAAAAGACCTCTCATTAGAAAATGTAAGACTATGACTATATATTTAGCTGATAGGATAATATAGTGTGAGGTTTGAGTTTGAAACAAGTCTCATGCCTACAAACCATTATTGAGTCATCGAAAAACAAGTTTAAGCTTTAAATTAGTTGATTTAATGGTAAAACCCTCCAAAATATCATGTAAAAGCCTCTAAAATCTCACTTATCACATAAAATCTAAATAAATATTGATTTGACAACTAATGAAAACATTTGATTTTCAATTGCATTGTTTTTTGTCAATTTGATGCAACCTTTTTTAATATTTTCAAGTCACTTTTAAAATGGCCCAAAGTGATAGAACAATAAAATCTACACAAAATGAGTGTCTAAAGATATGAAAAGTTCATACCATTAAAGCGGACCAATAAAAAATCATAAGAGTTATTGGTCGATACAAGGTTGTCATAATGGAGTTACTTGTCTAGTCATTACAAAATCTATGATGTCCGCATGTGCTTAATAGTCTTTTGTCTCATTGTGTTTAGATTAAACAAGGAATGGATAGCTTTCGGCTGACTTGGCTAGGTGAAGCCAAGGGAAGGACCTCATCTTTTTTTTTGTATTGGATTAAGATAACCAAAATTACAACAAATCAACAATAATGTTGTTAATGTACAACAACAAAGTTGTTAAAGAACATTAAAGAACAGTAGCCGATAAATGCAACAACAAGGTTATTAAAGAACAACAACAAAGAAGTCTAGAGAAAAACAACTGCATGTTATAAAACAACAAAATGTTGCAAAAAATAGCTGAAAGTAACAAAGATACAACCAGAAACAGCTGAAAGCTACAAAGATATATCCATCATAAAATGAAATAAATATAGACAAGAAGCTCCATCATGGCACTCCTTTCTTTTGTAATCTAATGAGGGCTATAAGGTTAGAATACCATGTGCTACAAATTCTTTCATAAACCTTGCATACATATTCAACCACATGCATGAGAACAACTTCCAATCACACAAAAGCACTCTCCTTCTCCAACAATGCAAGACAGGGTCACTCCAAAGTGCAACGATCGTAGATGATGAACTCCATAGTAGGGAAGATGCTCTGAGATGATTCATTGTTGGCAAGTTGTAGCTGAAATTGTCACACCTCTACCATCAACAAGGATAGCAATACATAGTTTAATCTGGAACCCCCAATTGAAAAATTATGTTGCAAACCTAAATGTCCTGTATTTTAATTTTTTCCTCAAAGGTATTGAGTTGTGTTTAAAATCATCCAATATATTTTTAAGGTCAGCATTAGTTTGGATGGTAGATTTGAGAATGGGGATTTGCAAAGAAATTTTTACATAGATAGTCATCAATTTAGGTTGCAAGGGTTGAAAGATGTGAGAGAGAGCTACCGAACATTGAAATACCTCATATTTCATAATCACTTTATCTTGTTTCTCAACCACCTCATGAATACCCAAGCGCATCTTGGTTATTTTTCTCTCTCTAGTCAAGTCAATGCTTATTTTTCCTTGGTTAGTGTGTAACCCCCTTCTCCCTCGGTAGCATCTATCCAACCTTGTAAATCCACTGGGACATACTACCATAACTTGCATAAGCAATGTTAGTACTATATAAAGGAATTATTCATGAAATGTGTCATTGGTTTTTTTAAACACCATTTGAATGTGTTTATCATTTTTTTAAGGCACATATTTTTTAATTCGTAATTTATATAGTATTATATTTAATTATATTATATAATTATATGTTTAATGATAATTAATTAATTTACTATTATATAATATATTATATCATCATTGTATTCCTATTTTTATTATATTATTATTAATATTTTTTTAAGCAAAAGACTTGGGTGATCCCACAATAGTGGTTTATAATTTTTGGTCAAATTGGACACTGCAATTATTATTTTTAACTAAATCTTCATATTTGGGCACCTATACCGGCTAAACCGTGAAGAATTTGAAGATGATGAAAACTAGAGTCTCATCACATTTTGTCTGTCGATTCTAAAAATATTTTTTTCAAAATTTTTGAAATTAGATTGCACTTTTTTTTCCATCTCCCACGAAAAATGGTTTTTTCAGAAAACAACATTTTTAAAAAGTGACACTCATCGTATATAACATAACTTTTTTTGTATAAAGGATAAAATTCTAATTTTTTCAAATTTAGATTTGTAACTACAATATCTAGCCCTTGCATTTGGTCTCATAATTTTTTATTGAATATATTTTCCTTAATCAAGTTTTGAAGTCAAACCAATTGCAATTCAGACATAGGCGGACTGTATACAACTAACTTTATCTGTATGTATCGAAATTCAATTTTTTTTTTTTTAAATGGATCAAGGACATCAATACCCAACCTCAACGTATTTTAAAAAAATTTATTTTGATAATTTGCTATTTTTCCACATGTGCAAAACAGAGAGCTTGACTTTCAGTGAAAAACCTATGTTTAATAAAACTAAAAAAACACATACATAATAAAACCAAAACATATTAAAATTTAATTCATTGGATAGATCGTTCTGAGGACTACCATCTTCCAATTGGGTTTGTGAAGTCTCCTCCATTTTCATCCTCAAACCGAGCTTCAAAGGGCAGAATTCTGCTAAAATTTGGTGGAAGAGGGGGAGAAGGGCAAAAAAGGGGGGTTCGAGCAAACACCCCTTCGAACGAACCCCCCTTCGCTCGAAAGGGTAAAGGGGGGTTCATTCGAAGGGGGGTTCACTGAAACCCCCATTTTTTTTTAATTCCCCATAAGGGAACATGGCATCACGGGGTTCGAGCGAACCCACCATGCAAAAGGGGGTTCGCTCGAACTAGGGTTTCGAGCGAACCCCTCTTTTGGGTTCGTGCGAACCCCCTAGTTCGAATGAACCCTTTAAAACATGAAATTTTTAATGTGTGATAATTTTATCAAATTTCCTTCCTCATAAAAATTGTACACCACTATTATGGGTTCACCCACTTATAGTTTTTATATATATTATATTAAATAGATATAGAATTTACAATATTCAGCTGGCCATCCAAAATGATTAGCTCCAGATCTTTACAAAATTCCCAAAAAAGACCTTTTATCTCCGTGTTGATAATGTGGTGTTTTTCCTTTTAGCCTACATTGTGTAGTTTGATACTTTACTACAATGGAACAAAAAAACATATTAAACCGAGAGCTTATACTGCCATGCATACTAAATTATCCTTTGCCCCCTACTACAACTTTGTCAAAAAACACTTATTACAAATTCATTCTTCATTCCTCCATTCATTTCAAACCCAGAGATTTTTTACCTTTCCCTTCTTCAACATCTTCATTGTTCTACTATAGAGAAACGTTCAAGTTAGGTGTCATCAATGGTAAAGAATTAACCATAGGAACATTCAACAAAGGATGGATATCATGATATCTCAAGAAAGCAATGGCATAGAATTTTTCTTTGACATTTATTTATATAGTAGGGTACAAACAATAGGAATACTTTTGCAACCCTCTTAACATGATTCTATCTTTCTTGTGTTAGAGTATCGACTTGATAACATCATATACCTCTAGGAAACCCTGACGCTTTTCCAAAAAATTTGAGGAAACAAACCCCCTATGAAACCACCACCTTCACAAATGTCATACACTTGGACTGCTTTTAGTAAAACATTATCTAACATGAATCTTTCTTTTACATACTTCTTAGCTATTTCCTCTAAATCATTAAGTGACTGTAGAAAATCCATTAAATTGGACAGAAAATAGAAAGAACCCTCCTTGACTTCAAGCTGGTTATGTGAATCCCTAGAATTGTGCGGATGTTATCCTCAACTCGTGAGTAGTCAACATGAAACATTATATTCAGGTGTTCATGTGTGATAAAACCTTCAAAAGGCCTCTCCCATGCTTGCACAGGTACTAGAAGATGGAAATTCCATGGTTTGAACTCCATTTCGACTTCCAATGAGCTTAATAGATAGATTTACCCTTTTTTCCACCCTCGTCTTGCTAACTTTTTCCAAAAGCAAAGTTTTGTAAACTTGACAGAGCAATGAAGTGGCTTTTCAAAAATTCCAGTTTAATGAATGAGCCGAATGACTAAGAAAATGACCGTGTAGGGCGTGTTAAGATCATAATTCCCCTTTCGTTCATTACATGTAATCCATAGTTTCACCTTGAAACCTTTGTTTCATGGAAACTTATCCCCTTTTTATGTGAAGATATATTAAATGTTTCTTACTTTACACAAATAAAAATACGAACTCCCTTTCTACTTGCAAAAATCAACACAAGTTAGTTATAAACCATATTCCCTTCTGCACACATGCTTGCATAGTACGATTTAATGTGGAGGTGAGGATTTTGGAATTGATTATGATTTTTCCTTTTAAAATTCCCACTGACTTAGAGAGATACTTTGAAGGTATCCACACATGAGCCAAAACCATTTATCTGTTATTTTTAATTACTCCAGATTATTTTTGAGATCGGACAATTTCGTGGTTAAAGCTTCTTGTGAAGCTATTGCTTCTGATTGGGGATAAGTTTTTAACTATTCTATCATTATTAATAATTTCCACCACGTGAAGATCATATCACATGTTTGCTAGACAACCTATCATTTTGTTGCCTTCTCGTTAGATATGTGAAATGAGAAAAGTTTGAAACTTGTCTAATAACGCTCATAGTCTTTGCAAAACATACTATGAATTTTGCTTTCTCTACATGCATTAATGATTAACAAAGAGTCCCCTTCAATATGAATATTTGAGATACCCAGATTTAAACCAAGCTCTAACCCCCAAAGAACTATCTGAGCTTCTGCAATGTTGTTGGTGCCACATGGAAGATGAAATGAACTTGTAGCTATTACTGACCCCAAAGAATCTCAGATACAAATTCCTGCTCCTGATGCTCCTAGGATGTTCCCCCAAGATGTTCTTGAGTTTCTTATTGTTATATGAGCTTTGATAGAATGAAAGATTCTTTACACAAACACCCTAAAATTTTGTATATGTATTAATTTCCCTTGATATGTCTCGCCCAAACATTATATCATTTTAACCCACTTTCAAAACTAGTAATTTCCATCAATTTTTTTGGAAAATCAACACCCTTCTAACCATATGAAATTGTATCCTACAATTGCTCACACCCTTTATTTGATAATAAATCCGTTAGTTTATTTCCCTCTTTATAGATATGATTTATACTATAAATAGATAGCTTATCCATTAAACGCCGCACTTGTTGCAACACATAGTCTAGTTTCCAATTTAAAGATTTCCTTTCTTTCCAAGCATTTATTATTATTAATGAGTTGCCTTCGATATGAAGATTTTTAATTTGCAACTCTAAGGCCATTTGAAGTCCATAAAGAAGTGCTTGTGCTTCAACGGTGTTATTTGTGCCATGAAAAAGTTTAACTGATTTTGCACCAATGATATTCCCCTTAGTGTCTTTGATTACCATACCTGCACTTAAAACACTCGGATTCCCTCTTGAAGCACCATCAAAATTTGACTTGAAAATACCCAAGGGAGGTGGGATCCAAGAAACTTTTGATATATCAATTTTGCCTTACCCTAGTTGAAATTGACTTCCTTTAAATGGGAGAACAATATGTTTCCAATTCTTCATTACCGGTGCATCCCAATTAGTGAACGAAGAACCAACATGCTTGATCTCATGCACTCATGCATTTGTTACCTCAGAGATTGACTTCTCTATTTGCAATCAAACTTGATTAATTGATGTTGATTCCTTTCTAAAAATATGCTTATTATGCTCCCACCAAATATTCCAGATAACTAAAGTTGGAATTACCCACCAAATGACAAAGAAGAGTGAGGTTTTATACAACACCAATCAACTTGCAAAGAGTTCCCAAAGAGTAGTAGGTAGGGGTGAATACTAATTAATTTTTCCTTTGATGAAATTCCAACAATTTTTTGCAAACTTACATCCCAGGAATAGATGATTTGAATCTTCCTAGACTTCATCACACATAACACATTTGAACTGATCTAAAATTCCCATCTTAACCAATCTATCAGCTATTAGAATTCTATTTTTACTAGCCAAGCAAGCAAAACAACCTTCCTTAGGCAATCCTATAGAGTTCCAACAAAAGGATAAAGCCTTTTGTGATTCATGGTGTACCCCTCCACTTGCAGTTGCTTTATAACCCTACTTTGTTGAATATTGTCTCATTCTTGAAGGCACCCAGATAATTTTATCTAGCATAGATGAAATGAAAATTGTTCTACCCCTTAGAATATCTTCCAATTTCTATTTTTGATCAGCTGGAGTGTGAAAGCTTGAAAAATCTCTCCACTTGACTTTATACTATATTATATTCTTATTCTTATTATATTATTGTTAATAATATACTATATTATTATTATATTATATTATTGTATTATATTGTATTAATATTATACTATATTATATTATTGTACTATATTAATATTATATTATACTATTATAGCATGAATCTCATGTTAAATCATCTTAGATTTTTTTTTTTTGATAAGAAAAAATAGGTTTTGAAGGGATCCCAAAACCCTTTACAATGGCAAAATGTTGCATAAAAGATTAAACCATAAAAACCCACAGCACAAAGAGACCAAAAAGTTGACAACAAAAGTTAAACAAGAAACTCATCAGCAATTCAGAAGCAAAACATTAGTAAAAAAGTAGCCCAAGCAAAAAAAACAACAAAGCTATAACTTTTTTTCCAAATCATTGGCCGAGGCCAAATTCTCCTTGATGACCTCCTCATGCATATTTGTCACATCCTTTAGCTCCTCAAACAAGATAGCAGTCCTTTTCTTAGTTTTACTCCTTGTTCTCAAACACGGACTGGCATCAACAACCTTCTGAACAAAAGGAGCTAACTCATAGTTTTTCTCCATCAAATTCTTGGGACAAACTTCCTCCAAAGTCGTCTTAATATCACCCGGCTCTAGGGGATTACCAGTCCATTTCAAGGCCAACTCATTCAGAAAAGAGAGGCCCTTAGCAGTCAACCTTAGGGAGTTATTTTTGATATTCACCATAGTTTTTAGGTCCTCGGACATCTTAGAAACTCTTTCCTCCATATTAACAAATCTCTCTTCATAATTCTTTTGGACCGCAACCTCCAAAGAAGTAATCCTCTCCTCATGAGAAGTGACAAGATGATCAAAATTAACAACCAATTTATCAAGTATAACTTTCATGGTTTTCACCTTACCTATAATCACCCAATCCTTTTGATTGCTATGCACCAAAGCCACACACACATCCTGCCAATTTTTGAGTTGTAGATTAAGCTCCTTAACCTCCAAGAAGAGCCATTTAACGCGAGATAGCAAGTTACGAGTACCATCCTCAACCATCCTACAAAACATATCTATATTAACCTCCTCCCAATTAACAGGAGGTAGCGATTGAGAACCCACATTATCTGTAGGGAGCTCCTGATCCTCCTCCTTATCCTTCATTTCATCCTCCATAGGGGATTCCTCCACCTCAATCACATCAACCTTAAAATGACTCTTGTTTGGTAAGTTCGCTAAGTCAACCAAAATTTCCAGCCACTCCGCCTTCACCACATACCCTTTAACCTGCTCAGAGTGAGGAGGAGAGACTTGGGTAACCTGAACAAAGTCAACCTCCTTAGAACAATTCAAACCCTCAAACCCCTACACAATACCTTTCATCGGCTGCATAGACCCATAGATTCCCTTACCACCACCTAGAACATCCTTCTGAATAGGGGACTCCAAATCACCCACTTTACTAGCATCTACGAAATAATTATCAGAAGCAGGGGCTTCCTCCATGACATTCGACACCTCCACCTTCTTCTTCTTTCCCTTTCCCTTCACACTCTTATTCCCAGAGGTCACAAGAACATCTTTCACCTCAATGTTCATTTCATATCCCTTCAACCACAAATCAGAAGCCTCTGAACCCTCCACAAAGTCACTAAAATCCTCTGATAACTCCTCAAAGTCTGAATCATCCTCCTCAAAATTTCCTTCCCACTCCTCCACCAGATCCCTAGTCTCATAACCAAATTTTTTACCAGCCTTCTTACGGGCATGAGGCTTAGGAGTAACAGGGATTAATTTCAATTTAATGTGTTTAACCATTAAATTCATGAGACCTTCATGGAGAATGGCCTTCCTAGGGTTCCTGCGGTGATCCTCAATACTATGTTCCATAGACGACATAAGGTAGAACAAGAAGGAAACCAAGGCATTATGTCAAAAATGATTTAACAACATAAAATTATAGCTATAAACCATAGAAAACCTACCCTCTAGAGTGAATAAATGTATGATTTCCAGAGCTATATCCCTCCAAAATGGGTTGAGAGATTTATGGGAGTACCCACCACTTTCGATTGACCTAAGCTTCTTCTTCTCATCATGTTTAAATAAATTAGCTAGGGATTTCTTTGTCGCACCTCTGTCTCTATAATATTTCCTTCTAGAGGTAGGAAGACCAGTGACCTTCACAACAAAATCCTCATTGATATTAAATTCCACACCACAAAAAATGAAAAATCCTTTCGCTCCAACCCTTAACAGAGACCTTCGTCACCTCAAGATTCAACCCTTGGAGCATAATAAAATACGAGCTAACCCCACCCTTTTCTAGGTACTCTTATACAATTTCATTGGATTGAAACTCCTCACAAGAGCTCAGCTCCACTCTGCACTAAGCACCACCAATGACAACAAGAAGCAAACAAAACTTCACCAACACCTTAGTTTTCTGCACAGAAAGGATTAAGAAAACACACCACAAAAAAATGCTAAGGAGGCCCACAAAGCATGTAAGCCTCCCATACAAAGTTCCATCAATCCTATGTTGCCAGACCATAATAACATAGATTAAAAGGAGGTAATAATGAGAAGAGCAGGTCCAAAACATGACATGCAAAAACCAACTCATAACAAAATAAACGAGCCATCCCCCCAACTTAACAAGCCTAATGACAAGACATTTGGTCATTATTAGAGATAATCTTAAGATTAAGAGGCAAGGATTCAAAATCATCCCAATTTTTATGAGATGCCACACCCACATTAGCCACCCCATCAGCCAACTAGTTGGCTTCCCTAAAAACATGAGAAATTTTGATCTCATCAAACGAATTAATGATAGAAAAAGAGTCATTAATAAGATGGGCAATTGACTAGGAAGGGGAACAAGTCAACAAAAGACACTTTATAATATTAAGGGAGTCCCCTTCAAGACAAATTTTGGAGTTTTTAGCCAAGACAAGGCCATGATATGTAGCAACAACCTCTGCAAAGTGGTTAGTCTGGGTTCCCAAAGGTGTCTTAGATTATTATTCTTATTTGGATAGGGATATTAATTGTTTGTTGGACTGTATTTTATCCAAGGGTCAAAATTAATTTACTTTTTAGAATTTTCCTTTTTAAATTATGATCCTTTTTTTATTGCTTTATTGAAATTTTGGTGGCTATATTATCATATTTTATTAATATTATTATATGATTATTATATTCTTATTTTTATTATATAATTATTATTATTATTATATATTATTATTATTTTAATATAATTATATGTTTTTGATTAGAGGTAAAGCGGGTTTTGAAGGGACCTCGAAACCCTTTACAAAAAAGAGAGTTGCTTCAAAAGATAATCACATAGGCCAAGAAAGGAGGACCAAAAAAGAAACTACAGATTCTTCAAAATATTAGCAACCTCCATATCACTATCAATTATCTTTTGAAGCACATCCATTACTTCAAAAATCTCTTTGGTAGGTACCCCAACTTTTAGCTTAGTTTTATTGCAAGTCTGAGTGCATGGTCCCATTTCACTTACCTCTTTCATCAAAACACTAGGTGAACCAACAACATTCCCAGTAGCAACCTTCCCAATCAAAGCTTCCTCCATCCCTTGCCTATTCCCAGTAGCGTCCTTACCACTCAAAGCTTCCTCCATCCACTACCTTGCCTTTTCATTGAGGATAGTCAAACCCTTTGCTTCATTCCTCATAGTCGATTTGGTCACTTCCACAACCTTATCCAATTTTAGATTAACACATTCCATTTTCTCTTCCAAGGCCACAATCCTCTTTTCAAAAAAATTCTTCTACTTTAACATTTCATCAAAAACTACCTTCAAAGCATCAAAAAGTTAGTTAATTTGAGCATGAAGAGAGGACACCAAATATTCCCCATCTTTACTCACAACCCCACAAACCTTCACATTGATCATGTTCAATTCATGGAAAGCCCATTTAAATAGCCTAAATAGAGAGATAGTACCCTCCTTCGCCAAGCCCAAAACATTAGGTAGATCCTCTTGATTAAAATTGAACACATCCATTGCCTTTGCTTCAACCTCCTGGGAGTCACTACTCAGGTTTTGACTATCAATCACCTCTTTCCATTTATCCTCAACAGTCGGTGTCTGTATTTTATGAAGAGAGTTCGCAATTTCATTAGCAATAGTCCTTCCTCTATTTTGCATCTTCATCCCCTGTTCAGCCATATCCATATTATCTTTCCTACGAACAACATTAATAGGAGACTCAATTCCAATTGACTCCTCCCAAATATGGCTACCAATCCGCTTATCCATCTTCTTGCTACTCCCACGCTTCATGTCCTATTTTCTCTTAGACTCAGATATAGGGGGTATTTCAATATTTTCCCTAGCAGTAGCTTTCTTCCCTTTCATCAACATAGAGGATTCACCCTTCCCAATTTTTTTGGGCTTTTCACTAGCCACCTCATCACTACAAGTCTCATACTCCATGGAAATAGGGGAAAATTTACCTTTCTTACCACCCTTAATAGGAGTAGGAGGCTCCGAGTAGACTTCAATAGAATCCTTTTAGTCAGGTTCATAATCATCATCCGCCTCCGACCCAATCTCATACTCCAAATCCAATTTATTTTTCTTCCCTTTAGAAACCTTCTCAAAGTGCTTAGGAACCACGTAAGACTTGGCATATGTAATCCAGAATGAGGAGAATTAAACCAACATGAAGCATAGGATTTTTAGGATTACGCTTGTGATCCTTAATCCCACTTTCCAAGGATGCAAACAAATAGAAAGGAAAATAAACTTTCTTCGTGTGCCTAAATTGGTTTAGAAGGACAAAATGATAATAAAAAAGGATAGATAAATTAACTTTGAAGGTATATACCTCATGAGTTCTTCTACAATGTCTCCCTAAAGAGCCTTGATAGAGCTATGTTAGTAGCCACCACATCTAGCACTCTCTAACTTCTTTATTTCATCATCTTTAAAGAATATCTCTAGCACTACATTGGATTCCTTCTTGTCTCTATACACTTTCTTTCCCTCAGTAGATAGGTCTATAATGATACTAGCAATTAGGTCTTCATTTATGTCAAACTAATTTCGACGCAGCTTCAAAACCCTATTATGTCATCCCTTAACAAAAACTGTGTCGCCTTCAGATCATTCCCATGGAGTCTCTCAATATACAATGTAATCCCACCCAGCTGCAACCATTCCCAAACTTTAGATTTGGATTTCAAGGTATCACAAGAAAATGGCTCAGCCCTATTCCTTGCTCTGCCCATGATCACAAACATAGTGAAACCCAATAACTTGAGAAATTTGAAAAATATGAGGAGAAGCCTTGAGAACAAAGGTAAAGAATAACCCACAATCTGTGTGAAAACGGAAAAGTGGAAATAGGTAATTATTATCCTTAAAGGCCACCCTATATGGATGCATTTCAAATCATCAAAAAACCAAGCACGATCCAAGCCGATATTACACCAAAGGGTAATCTACCACTTGAGAAGGCTCATGTGAAAGAAGTTCATTATGAAGTTGACACCATCCTTAGCATTTTTGGAGATCATTATTAAGACAAGCAAGGGCCTTTATAGGAAGGGGATCATCCTCATCCCAAGTCCTATGTACACTAACTCCAATGTCAGCAAAGACATCCACTAAACCATTACCCTCTTTGAAAATATGTGATATATAAAATTCATCAAAGAAATTCAATATATCAATTGCATTCAAAATTAGGGATTCCATGGTCCACGAGGGAGGAGTAAAATTCTTCAAATTATAAATAACATTTAACGAATCTCCCTCTAACCAAAGCTTCCTAAAACCTTTAGATTGAGCAACCTTCAGCCCATGATAGGCAATTGATGTAATATAATTATATGTTAAATATAATATAATTATAATAATAATATTATATTATAATAGCAGTGAACAATTATTATATTAATATAATTATCGTCATTGGGTTCATCAAGGTTGGATAGCCCACTGCCACCTATATTTTTAATTATTATATTAACAATAATACAATAAGAATAGTAATACAATGATGATATAATATATTATATAATAAAAAAATGATTATTTTATCATTAAAAATATAATTAAATATAATACTATATAAAATACTGGTTAAAAATATGTGGGTTAAAAACAATGATAAAAACATTCAAATGGTGTTTAAAAAAACCAATGGCACATTTCACGAAGCAGTCCTTTATATATTACTGGTGTTTCCCATGCAAGTTATGGTATTATGTGGCATGCATCCATGCCCCAATGTATTTACAAGGCTAGATAGCCATTGCCTTCTCCCTCCTCCTTATCTCTCACCTTTTTATGCTTTTCTTGGTCTGCAACTAATCATTCTTCTCCTTGAGCTCTCTATTTCATCCTATGATGGATCACAGAGTGTGATCTGAAACGTTGATACAAAAAAATATCACACAATCAAAACCAAAAACCAGCTTAGAAATATTCAACATGGATTGTGGAAACTTGATATCATTGACAAGTACATCTTTTTAAATTTCCTTAAATATTTGCATTTATTAAAAATCATTGTTGTTTTTACAAAGTTTAATACTAAATTTAGATTATTTTTACAATTTATGAATATAGGAGTACTAAATTAAAATAAGAATATATTCAATTTATTTTGACTATTAAATATTTTCACAATCTATCAAAAAACTAAAATACTTCTAATAAAAAATTGTCTAATTTTTCAGCGTCTTAAATTTATCATTAAAATAAGAAAACATTTGAAAAAAATGCATTTATTCACATCAACCCATCTTTATCTAATTTATGAGAGTGCATGAATACTTTTAATATGACTTGTGCTCATAATTTCTTAAAACTACCCTAAAAACATAAATTGGATGACTATTTTATCATATAACATTTTTTTAGAAAAGAAATAAAATTTTATAAAGACTATATCACTCAAAAGAAAAAATATTTTAGGAAAACCCTCAATATGTATATAAAATATTCTAATATAGATATTTAGTTAATTTATATTTTTATTCGCAATAAATTATATTTTGTATTTCAAATATGTCTTAGTATTTGAAATAACTCATTTTTGTATGGAGGATTTTATATCATTCATAAGATTGTTTTCCTATTAAATATCTAAGCACTAGTCTTAGTCCAAGAATTAAGGATAGAGAGGTATTCATTCTCTTAAAGTCATCTGGACATGATCCTAGCCTCATCCCTTATGGTATTGCAGTCCTACACTCTCTAAAACTTAATCCCTATGGTATTGCGGTCTTACTCTCTAAAACTTAATCCCTAGTGAACTCATTCAAAACCATTGACATTTAGAATATTATTCCAAATGAATAATTTTCATAAAACACTCACTTAAAGACACTCAACTATAAAATTTAGTCCCTAATGTACTACACCTTATTGATTTTATTTATGAATATTTTTACTTTATTTTATATTACAAAAAAAATAATTAGGATGATAAAAAGACACACCCATAATGAGATCAAATTCTAAACAATTAAAAGACTCGATAATTAAACCATTATTAGGGTAAAAGCACGAATATGAGTCCACTTACGGTGGAATTTTTGGCCTTAGAAAAAATATCGAGATCAGGCTCAACGAAAGAGGATCCCAATTTTTAATAATCGAGATCCCATTTAGCTTCGGGGTCCCAAGCCTAAAACTAAAACATATCTCAATTTTGAAAACTTACGATCCCGTTTAGTTTTGGTGTGTCGAACCATCTTGAAGGAAATGGGATCCCAATTTTTAGAAATTGGGATCCTGTTTTCTAAAAATCGAGATCTTGTTTCCTAAAGGTATTTATTTTTTAAAAAATCAACATGATCTCATTTTTCATTGCAATAGTTTAGGATCCCGATTGAGCAAGGGCAATAGAAACTTCTAGGTAAGTCCTACCACCATTTTCTATGCATTTTTTTTTCATTTTTTTGATTATTAGTTATGAATCTAGGTTTTTTTTTACATTTTTTGTATTTGTATTTGTATTGTGTTTTTTATTTCAATCCACCTGCAAAGAAATGAAACCCTCATTAGTTGAAATGAAACAAAAAAAATCAATGAAACCCTCACTAATTGAAATCAAACAAAAAAATCAACCTTAAATTGAAATAAAACATTGAAATCAACCCTAAACCTTAATCAAACAAAAAAAATTACCTTTCAAAACCAAAAAACTTACTTTTCAACCCTAAATTGAAATCAAAGAAAAAAAATCCTTTGAAAACCAAGAAATTTTTAGGGTTTAATTTGGATTTCTTTGTGTTTTAAATCTGACTACTTGAATATTTAAAAATGAAGAAAAATCACTTGCATTGCCTTATGTTTTAAATCTAATTGTTTGAATATTTTAAAATGGAAAAAATTCATTTGCATTGCTTTATGTTTTTAATCTATATGCTTGAATATTTCAAATTTTGGAAATTATATTTCATTTGCATATTAATACCTACTCTCTAACATATTAACATACATATAGTTTTCTACCAAAGTAATCCTTGAACCTCCTTTATGATTTAGGTTTTAAAAACTCACAAGGCAATTTGGAATCAAACCAATCAATATTCCTTTTTGGCATGAATCTCAATAACTTTCCAAAATAGAAAAAATAATATGATCGAGAGGATTTTTCATTAAATTTTGAATTTCTCCATTTTTCTCCAGTTTCGGTATCATTAAGAAGTGTTCAGGACCCTAACTCCAATGCAGCTTGAATGGAGTCACGAAGCTCAAGATATTTATGGTCAAACTTCTAGTCAACTCCCAGACCCAGGCCAAAACAAGGGCAAAAATAAAAGTCATCAAAATCGGTCAAAGTCAACACCATTGTGTAGTGCTCATCGTCATGATTCCGACAAAGTTTGTTTCATGGAAAAAAAAGTCTGTATGGCAATGTTATGAAAGGTCAAATTTTGGGTCAAAGTTGCCCCGATGACGTCAATGCCTAGTCAGCTCTCAACCAATCAGCCCCTGACACATGGCATCTCATGATGATATTATTGTTGGAATAATATTAAAAAAAAAAGAAAAAAAAAGAAAATATATATATATATATATATATATATATATATATATATATATAAAATCATTATATGGGTTTCCCCCATCCTAGGGGGGTGGCCCACATTATGTGGGCACCACCAATGGTATGGGGGGCGACCCACATTAAGTGGAGCGCCACCCATACTATCGAGGGTAACCCACAAAAAGTGGGATGCCACCCATGGTATGGGGGGCGGCCCACTTAAATAGGGACCCCCTTTATCATGTTTTATTTAAGTATTTAAAAAGAGAGGGTGGTGGGACCACCACCCACCATCTTCTCTAAAGGGGATTTGACTTGATTTTTTCAAATCCTTAAGATAAGACTATATCCTTATTTTTAGTGGCCTAATATATCCCATGGGTTAAGGAGCCTAACATATTCTCTTTATATGTGAAATATTAGGAATATTATTCCTAAATAAAGGGGCCAAATAAAACCTTACATAAAATATCTCCTAAATAATAGCGAATAAATCTATTTGTAACCATTCAAATGGAAATTAAATTATTTTGAGGGGATATTATCCTTCCAAAAATTATTAAAGGAGGATATTATTGAATTTTTTTCTATGTAATGGAGATTGGGTAGTTAATTGGTTTTACACCAATTTTGGCATAAAATGTAATATAAAAAGGGGTAGAATGGGGGGTGTGAAGTAAGTGATTTGGGAAGAACTTTGCAAGTGTATGAGTTGATTTCCTTGGAGAAATTATTGTATTTCCGTTCTTTTGGAGAATTTTGTTTCCATGCACTTTGGAAGTGCATTTGAGAATTTCTTTGTAAACCAAGAGGAGGTTTTGTCGACGAATGTAACCAAATTTTTGGAGGAATAATTGGATCGGTCTACTCATTGGAGAGGGGCCCAGAGATGTAGTCATTTTAAATGATGAACTATGTTATCAATTTCATTTGCATTCTCTTTCTCTCTCTCATTATGTTCTTTATTTAATCTCTTTATAATTTCATCAATTTAATTTTGTTGAGTTAAATTGTAATTAAGAACTTTCGGATTATAATTAAGCATTCAAAGCATCTATCATAGATCTGTTAAATTAGATCAAATTTGGTATCAGATTCATGTTTGGCTAAGATTGCAGGTTTGAATGCTAACGCGCTCCAAGATTCAAAAAGGTGAAGGAGAGCTTGAAGAATATAATCCTGAGATCGGCAAAAGAAGAACCTTGCCAAAGATGGAAGGAACTGAAGATGGGAAAAGTACTGAGCCTGAGCTTGATGATAAGTATTTTCAGCAAGCCTTCCTTGAGATGAGATAAATGGTTGGAGATCTTTATGTAGATAAGAAGAAGCGTGAGTAGAAGAAAAAAGATTCTTCAAAGAAGGAAGATTCTAAAGATCGTAAAAAAAAAAAGAAGCAATCTGAAGATGGTGAATAAATTACAGTTTATCCTCCATCTACCCCGTCTTCACCTTCTTCCTCTTCTTCCTCCTCTTCTTCTCCCTCTTCTTCTTCTTCAACTAATAATCCATTTAAGAGAAATTCAAAGCCTGTTATTAAACTAGGTGTAAAATTTGAATTACCTAAGTATGGTGGTGAGTTAAATGCCAAAAAGTTAGATGATTGGATCCAACAGGTAGAAGTGTATTGTAGGATTCAAGGCCTAACAAAATATTCTTCTATGATCCAATTAGCCACTCTCTGGTTGGGAGGTACAACTCTCACTTGGTGGGAGAGTAGAACTCAAGAGGAAATTGCTCGCCATGGTAAGGTTAATATGACTTGGATGGAATTTTTTGCTGCCCTTAAAAAAAAATTTTATCCTTTAGGTTATATGCAACAATTAACAATGAATTGACAAACCTTTAGGCAAGGTAAGGGCCAGTCTATCCAAGATTACACCCATGAGTTTAGAAAATGAGCTATTGTTTTAAGTGTTCCTTTGTATACTCAGGATACACTACTAAAGTACATAGGCGGTTTGCATTCTTACCTAAGACATACCATTCTAATGTTGAGTACTAATAATTTGGATGAAGTATCAATCCAAGCCACTCATTTAGAGTCAAGGGGTAAGAGAAATTTTAGTAATAACTTCTCAAAAAAAACATCTAAGTTTGAGGGGAAGTTTAAGGGTAAAGGTAAAGATAAAGGCAAAGGGGAAAAGATAGCTACAATTAAGGAGGGTGATAAGCCCACATGCTCCCATTGTAAGAAAGAGGGGCATGATGATTCGAAGTGTTGGAAGCTACACCCGGAACTAAGGCCGAAAAGATACAGAGGAAATAAAGGCAAGAAAAAGACTGTTGCAATGATTCTACAGGATCTTGGATCTGACTCCAGAGATGAGACAAAGATTGCTGCTATCGGGATCCAAGGTAAAGTTAAAAGTATAACTCTCTCTTCTAATAAAATTATTTCTAATGCAAGTGCAAGTACAAGTAAAGTATCCACTTATCCTAAAGCCGATAAACAACGGAATGAACTGTATCATATTCGAGTTGTATCTAAGCACACTAAGATTGACACATTGTTTGATATGGGTTCTCAAGTCAACCTAATATCTGAAGAGGTGGTAAAGAAACTCCATTTAACTACAACACCTCATCCAAATCCATATCAACTTGGATGGGTTTGTAATGATGCTCAGCTGCAAGTAACGAAACAATGTAAACTGAAATTTTCTATCACTGCAAACTTTGTTGATGAGGTAGAAGTAGATGTTTTCCCTTTGGATATTTATGGGCTTGTGTTAGGGAGTCCTTATCTATATGACAAAAAAATAATCTTCTACAGGGGGGAGAATAAATATCATCTTTTTAAGGATGGGATAGAATACATTGTACGTGCACACAAAGTTAAGACTAATCTTGCACTATTCAAAGCTGGTCAAATGAAAAGGTTGATCAATTCTAGTAAGAACTTTGTATTAATTCTTGTAAAATATCAAGAGGATGAAAAAGCTGGAGCATTTAAGGGGTGTGATCCAAAGCGTCAAATTGAGATGGTCAAAATAGTTCCAACTTATGAAGACTTATTTTAGGAACCAAAGGGGTTGCCACCTAAGAGAGAGATACAAGATGAAATCCATTTACAGCGGGATGCGCCTCTTCCAAACATCGGCATGTACTGTTTGTCAGTTTTGCAGAATGAGGAAATCAAAAAGCAAGTTTACGAGTTGGTGGAAAAAGGAGTCATACTTCCTAGTACATCTCCTTGTGGTTCTCCAATTGTGTTGGTTCCAAATAAGGATGGGTCTTGGATAATGTGCATCGACTATCGAGCCCTGAACAAGATAACGGTAAAGAACAGGTATCCTCTTCCCCATATTGATGATTTACTTGATCAGTTAAAACATGCAGTTTATTTCTCTAAGTTAGACTTGCGTAGCGGATATCATCAGTTAAGAATTGCAGAAGATGACATTTGGAAAACTGCATTTAAGACAAAACAAGGACTATTCAAGTGATTGGTCATGCCCTTCGGACTTTACAATGCACTAGTTACATTTATGAGAGTCATGAATGATGTCTTTCATCCTTTTATTGATGATTTTGTCATAGTGTATTTAGATGATATTCTTGTATTCAGTCGAACTTGGGAAGATCATGTAAGTTATGTAAACAAAGTTTTTGATGTATTGAGAAAAGAAAAAATCTTTGTAAAGATGTCTAAATGTGAATTCGCTAAGACATCCTTAATGTATTTAGACTATGTCGTAGGAGGTGGTCAATTGAAACTAGACCCTACGAAGGTCGAAGTTATTGTAAAATGGCCTAAGCCAAGTATAGTTACTGAATTTAGAAGTTTCCTAGGTGTAGTCCAGTGCTAGAGAAAGTTCATTGCAAACTTCTCTTACATTGCATCACCATTGCACTCATTGACCAGTACGAAGACAAATTTTCAGTGGGGAGGTCCACAGTAGAAGGCCTTCAACACTTTGAAGAAGAAGTTGAGCACAACACCAGTTCTGGCTTTACCAGATTTACACCAACTGTTTGAAATAGAAACAAATGCAAGTGGATTTTCCATGGGAGCAGAGCTAATACAAGGAGGTAATCCAGTCTGCTATCACTCTGAAACCTTTTCAGGTGCAGTCATTAACTATCCTACTTATGATAAGGAGATTTATGCATTAGTTTAGAGTGTTAAAAAATGGAAACACTACTTAATGGGGAAGGAAACAGTAATTCATACCGATCACCAACCATTGCAATATCTGCATTCACAAACTAAGATGCAACAAAGTAGGCACTTCAGGTGGATGAGTTTTCTTCAACAGTTTCACTTAGTTATTAAGTACAAGAAAGGTTCCCATAATAAATTAGCAGACATGCTCTCTAGACCTCAAGTTTCCAATGCTTTGATAATCCTTAAAAATAGTTCTATGATGCATGCAAGTTTTGAAGAAAAATATGCTACTGATGAAAATTTTAAGGATATCTATGCAGCTCTAATCCAAGGCAAAAAAGTAGAAGAAAAGGATTACTATGTGCATGATAAACTCTTGTATCACTTAGGGAAATTATGCATTCCAAATAATGAACAAGCACATGTGAGAGAGGAACACACATCGCTAATTGCAAGACATTTTGGGGTTAGTAAAAATTTGGCACAACTAAAAAAATATTGCTACTAGCCTCGAATGCAAGAAATTGTAACAAAATATATTAAGGGATATGTGATGTGTGCAACTAGAAAACCAAGTAATAGGAAATTGTGGTTGTACACACCTTTACCTATACCGTCTCATCCATGGGAAAGTGTTTCTATGGATTTTGTTAGGGGGTTACCTATGTCTAGGAAAGGGCATGACTATTTATATGTAGTAATTGATCAGTTCAACAAGATGTGTATTCTTATGCCATGTAAAAATCAAGTCACTGCTGAACTGACAAATCATATGTATTTTCATTTTGTATGGGTTCACTTTGGGTTACCCACTTCCATTGTATTGGATCGAGATTCTTGATTCCTTGAGGAGTTTTGGTCAGTCTTATGGGGACTTATGGATACTAAACTGAAGAAGAGTATAGCCTTCCATCCGCAAACTGATGGACAGACAAAGTTAGTCAACAAGATAGTTGTGCATCTACTCAAAGAATATTACAGAAAACATCCTAAGTTGTGGGATGAAAGTCTTCATTATGTGTAGTATGCCTAAAACCATGCAGCTCATTCTTCTAAAACCATGCAGCTCATTCTTCTACAAAGAGGTCTCCTTTTGAGACTTGTTTCGGTTATGTTCCCAAGACACCGATGGATTTTTATTTTGGAAAGGATGATGTTGAAGATGGACACCATGATTCAGAGAAGGCTTTGAATTTCATCTAGAAATTCCAAGCAATTCATCAGGCAGTAGAAGCACAATTAGAAAAGAGCCAAGCCAAATACAAGGCTCGACATGATAAATGAAGCACAGACCACCATTTCCAAGTCGGTGACCATGTTTGGTTACATATAAGCAAGGAAAGAATTCAACGCGAAGGAAGGAAGCTCAAGCCAATTAGATATGGTCCATTCGAGATTCTAGAAAATATTGGCACCAATGCCTTCTGCCTTAATCTTCCTCCATACATGCAGATTTACTCAGTAGTCAATGTTGAAAACTTGAAGTTGTATGAACCTTCGATGATACTAGATGAGGAGGCTGAAGTGCAAGTTCCATCCATTGATGACCTTTCACCAGAGTACATGTCAGAGTTTCCTGAAGACGTCATCCTAGATAGGAACACCAGGACTTCACGAAGAGGAGCAGTTGAATACCTCTGAGTGGGGCTAAAGGGGATGCATCCAAGCAAGGAAAATTGGATGGAGATTGGTAAAGTAAGGGAACTTTACCCTCACTTACTTTCTGAGTAACCAACTTTCGAAGGTCCAAAAGCTCTCCAGTGGGGAGGACTGATCCGGAGGATTTTTTGTCAAATTTTGAAATTCTCCATTTTTCTCTAGTTTTGGTATCATTGAGAAGTGTTTGGGATCCTGACTCCAACGCAACTTGAACGGAGTCAATCAAAGTCCCGGAGCTCAAGATATTTATGGTCAAACTTTTGGTCAACTCCCAGACCTAGGCCAAAAAAGGGAAAAATCAAAGTCATCAAAATTGGTCAAATTCAACACCATTGCGTAGTGCTCATCATCATGATTCCAATAGAGTTCATTTCACAGAAAACGGAGTCCGTATGGTGATGTTTCAAAGTTTGGGTCAAAG
This sequence comes from Sequoiadendron giganteum, assembly GCA_007115665.2. Classification (NCBI taxonomy): domain Eukaryota; kingdom Viridiplantae; phylum Streptophyta; class Pinopsida; order Cupressales; family Cupressaceae; genus Sequoiadendron; species Sequoiadendron giganteum. Next base: position 397,859,101 of record CM021106.1, read on the forward strand.
ATGCCCCACTGACATCAACACCCAGTCAGCTCTCAACCAATCAGCCCCTGACACATGGCATCCCATGAAAATATTATTGTTGGAATAATATAAAAAATAAAAAGGAAAAAAGAAAAAAATTATATAATATATATATATATATATATATATAAATCATTATATGGGTTTCCCCCATCCTAGGGGGGTGGCCCGCATTATGTGGGCACCACCCATGGTATGGGGGGTGACCCACATTAAGTTGAGCGCCACCCATACTATGGGGGCTAGCCCACATAAAGTGGGATGCCACTCATGGTATGAGGGGCAGCCCACTTAAATAGGGATCCCCCTTATCATGTTTTATTTAAGCATTTAAAAAGACTAGAGGGTGGTGGGACCACCACCCACCATCTTCTCTAAAGGGGATTTGACTTGATTTTTTCAAAGCCTTGAGATAAGGCTATATCCTTATTTTTAGTGGCCTAATATATCCCTTGGGTTAAGGAGCCTAATGTATTCTCTCTATACAAGAAATATTAGGAATATTATTCCTAAATAAAGGGGCCAAATAAAACCTTACATAAAATATCTCCTAAATAATAGCGAATAAATCTATTCATAACCATTCAAATGGAAATGAAATTATTTTGAGGGGATATTATCCTTCCGAAAATTATTGAATTTTTTTCTATGTAAGGGATATTGGGTAGTTAATTGATTTTACACCAATTTTGGCATAAAATGTAATATAAAAAGGGGTAGAATGGGGGGTGTGAAGTAAGTGATTTTGGAAGAACTTTGCAAGTGTGAGAGTTGCTTTCCTTGGAAAAATTATTGTATTTCCGTGCTTTTGGAGAAGTTTTTTTCCACGCACTTTGGAAGTGCATTTGAGAATTTCTTTGTAAACCAAGAGGAGGTTTTGCCGACAAATGTAACTGAATTTATGGAGGAATAATTGGATCAGTCCACTCATTGGAGAGGGGGCCAAAGACGTAGTCATTTTAAATGACGAACTTCATTATCAATTTCGTTTGAATTCTCTTTCTCTCTCTCATTTTGTTCTTTCTTTAATCTCTTTATAATTTCATAAATTTAATTTTTTTAAGAGTTAAAATGTAATTAAGCACTTTCAGATTATAATTAGGCATTCAAAGCATCTGTCATAGATCCATTAAATCAGATCATTATAAATGTACAAAATTTTCCACCCATAAACATTCCAAAATTTATAATATTTTCCTCATCCAAATCACTTCAAACATTAATATGATGTATCCTTGACACTATCTCAAGCTATGCTCAAAATTGAAAAATCCAATTTCAAATTATGATGAAATGAAATAAATTTCTACGCCACAAATTGGTGACTATAAACTAATAAAAAATAAATAACTAAAATAAGATCACTTTTCTAAAATGATGCAAGATTAGGTCACACTACCTAGGGATGCTCCTACATAAATGTTGCATAATATGTAAATACCACTAGATGCATTGTGTAGTAGAATAAACTATAGACTAGAGCCTTCCTATTAAAGAAAGAAGAACAAAATTAGACTAATCAAACAACCTAGCTTCCTACAAAATAACCATATTTGTAATGGAAGATATGGGGAAGTTAAAAACCACCTTCCTCTTGTTAGGGGTGTTAAGGCCTCAAACATTTCAAGAGAGGATTCTCATGGAAGGGGAGGATGAAGGCTTCTCATGATAATATCATGCAATATTATAATATGAATGATATTTCATGAGAGGGTGGTCAGTCGAAACAAGAGCTATCTCAATCAACTATTCCACAAGAAAATGGTATCCTGTGAAGAAAAATGGTTTGTACAATATGGGTATAATTCAAAGGCTCTACAAATCTTTTCCATTCCTTCATGAACACTAAATTTTTCACTAACTTGCAAGTCCATTATTCCAAGGGCCACCCAAGCTTCAATATTTTTTGTTTCTAGTTGTCATCATGCTCAAAATGAAGAACCCAAATGTTGTTTAACAATTCAATAAATGATTTTCTCTAAATATAGGAATTTCTATAGATTCAAGGGTAGACCATAGATACTATCCTAAATTGTTAAAAGTGGATTAATATAGGGAGAATGTAGCACTCTACATTACACAGAACATAATATTAGGTGTGATGGATTCCAAAGTGATAGGTAAAGTAATTACAAACCACAAATTTCATTGAACACGTTTTCAAATTCTTCGATGATAAGTTCAAATTGTGGTTACCGCAAAGCTTCTTATTTTTTAACTTGCTACTCTTCCTTCCCCTAATAAATGGTGTAAGGTATTTGGAAGGACCACATTTTGGATGTCTTTTATGTTTCAAAATACAACTAACATTGTAGTTATATCATGACTAGCTCAACCAATAAGAATTTTATAGAACATTGCAACCTTTTGATAACCCTTTAAAATATTATCTTGTAGTAAGCACATACAGTTGAGAAAGATAGTGCTTCATGATTTACCATGTATTTAGTTTTACATTGATGTAAAAATAATTTCTTAAAGCTAGAAGCACTATCTTGCACTTCACCAAATCTTATCCCCTTAAGCCATCAAATGTTTTATCCTAGGACCTTACTTCATAGATCCCTTAAGCCATCCTATTACCCTAAACCCTAAACCCTAAACTCTAAAGCCATCATTTTGTCCTAGGACCTTAATGAAATTTGGTTTCTTTGGGAAACTTGATCAAATTTTATCCCCTTAAGCCATCATTTTTTCCTAGGATCTTAACTCATAGATCCCCTTGAGCCATCTTGCAAGGACCCCTTAAGCCATCATAATTTCTCTTAATTTAATGTATTTTTTAATGAGATTTCACATCACATTAACAATTATTTGTTTTTTCATTTACATGCCTTAGACATAAATGAGCGTTACACATTTTTTTATTTGTATTCAATTAGGTCATTTATATTGAATGGTTTAAGGGGATTTTTAAACATGTATCTTACATTTTGAAATTTATAATTTAATGCAGGTTCACTTATATAGATCATGGATCAATTTTATATTGATGATATCCTTAATCCACCTCCTCACCCCCATTCATCTCCACTCCCTCCATCTCCACTCACTCCACCAACACCTCCATCTCCCCCTCCAACCCTTCCACATCCACCGCCTGGATTCGATGCGGCTTGCTTGTGAGAACAAATCAATGATAATATTAGATCCATTCAAGAGAAAATCAATGCTATTCAAAATGAAGAAGTGATTCCACCACATTTGAGGTGTTTTGCATCTAATATGCAAAAAAATGTTGATGTTGTTAGGTCCATTGATGTGGACTTAGAAATGCATCAACGATGGCCTGACAAGAGGAGACAATTATGTTCTAAAAATGAAAACAAAGAGACATGATGAGATGTAGTAGAGAGCCACAACGCTTTATTAAGACCTAAGAAAAATGATGACGATAGTGAAAACACAATGATGTTATTGAATTTTGATGTTGGGGTATTCATTTGATGATAAGACAAAAATTTGTTAATAGTATAATTGTTAATAGTATAATGATGAGACAAAAATTTAGAAATAAATATTAAATAATTCTATTAATTAATATGGTATTGACTTTTTATTTGGTGTTTTTCTTTAATTCTAATTTTTAGAGGTGTAGATGATGGATTGCATTCACACATTTTGAAATTTCTTAGAATTGTTTTGATATACTTAGTTTGTGATACATATATATCATTTTTAATTTGTCAAAAAAAAATCAAGCAATAATGCACATGGTTAACGAATTTATTTGGCTTCAATATTGATGATAACATGATCATCAACATCAAAAAATACTATCACAATGTGGGTGAAGCTAAAGTGTAGACAAAATGCACCTATGTATGTAACATTATATCATAACACCCATCCCCCATCCTACACGTTGGACAAAACACCTAGACGAAAAGACTAGATAGATGGAAAATGCCACGATGGAAAGACATGACAGACGGACGTTATGTCCCATCATCAAGAAAACATGGCAGCATTGAAGGATTTTCAAAATCATATTTCAGAATGGACAAAAATCCTAAAACATGGCATTCAAAATCATAATTCTCAAATAGCAAAAAGCCCAAACGAGGTCCCATTTTCACCGCTATTTTCCATACTAAAATTTTTCAGGTTTTTGGAGAGCACGAACAAGATTTGTAGGCATTTAGAGGTCTAAGCAATGCAACCACTCTCTATATGAAAACATATTTGATAGGCATGAGAAGCTAGCTAGCTAGCAGGTATGTATATCTACCAAAAATATATGCCATTTTGCCATTCTACCTAGGAATTGTGAAGAAATAAATGACTATTCACTGCAAAGATGGGTTTTCATTGATGGAAAAACAAAGGGTTTCCTTGGGAAAAGGGGTTTTCATTTGAAATGAAAAGCTATTTTGTGTTTTTGTGTTTAGGGTTTTAAAATTTTAGTTTCCTCCCATCTATTATTTTGAAATTTTGCAATTGTTGAATGAAATAACTAGCAACCCATTGTGGAAATATGAGTGAAATAACTAAATAATGTCTATAGAAACGAGAAACCATGTGGAATATATTACAAGTTTGGAAAATTCAATGTGGGCTCTACGATGAAATGATATATTTTGAAAACCACATAAAGCCCATAAAATTGCCATTTTTGATATTCTTATCTTGAATATTGTAGGGTTTGGAAGGGTTCAAAGTTTGAAGTAGAGTAGCCATTCTCTCCTACCATAACGCATGTGACAAGCACAGGAAGCTAGCTAGTGGGTATGTATATCTACCATAAATATATTCTATTTTACCATTCTACCTAGAGATTATGAAGAATTGAATGGTTATTCATTGCAAAGATGGGTTTCCACTAATGAGAAAATAAAGGGTTTTCATTTGCCCTCAATTTTTAAAGGGTTTTACAACATTATGTGGGTTGGAGGTTTCATAAATTATTTACTCATGTCCCACCGTGTTTTCCAACCTACAATCTTACTGTGCATTTATATTTGAATCATATTAATAAATTGAAACACAATTTTTACTCTGTGTAAGACCTGTTATAGATTTTGAATCCGTGTTTCATTACATTCTTATAGTGTAAATAGAAAAATATTTTCAAAAAATTCAAACTACTCTGTAAAATTCTAAGTTGGAAAACACTAAGTGTTATAAAACTTGCAACTTACTTACTATTCTAAAACCCTTTACAAGTAACAACCTAATTGGTTACTGACCCCTCACCTCAATTTGGTATATTTTGTGATTGTCTTGAGAACCTTTTGTGAATTAGATAGTAGGAATATAATAAAATTGGAAAATAGTAGGTATTATGAAACCTACACGCCACAGTGTTGTTATACATTATTTGTAGTGTTGGAAAACACACTATCCCATGTGAGTTAGTTCGTTATGAAGATTTTTTTTTGTTATGCTCTAAGAATGTAATGAAGTCCACTTTCAAATTTTTGAGCAACTCTTTGCTACAGTCCAACTGTCATTTCACTTTCTTCATCTAATTGGAACAAATCAAATGCTCGCATTATTTGCAATGTTGAAAAACACACTGTCTCCTCTCAATTGCAAAGGGTTTTAAAACACACTATGGGTTGCTTATTTGTTAACACCTAGGGTTTTCCAAAATGAATTTTTACAAAATAGAATGAATTTCTTGAAAATATTTTGTAATTTAGACAGTGCAAATGTATTGAAAGGCCCCTTCAAAATTTATAAGGACTTTTAATTTGAGTAAAAATTGCATTTATATTTTGCATGCTAGAAAAAAAAGTGCACAAAATATTTGTTATTTGGAAAACCCAATGTGGGTTTTCAGTTATTGGAATCTCCTTGTTTAAATGTTAAGGGTTGTCTCATAGTGGGTTGTTTTCTTCTTAACACGTACAATTCTACAACATGAAATGTTACAAAATAGTATGAATGCCTTGAAAATCACACCTTCCATTGTTGTGTTTATTTTTTAAACTTTGTGTCTTTTAGATTGCAGTTGTCTTTCAACACCATTAATTAAACTCATTTTATTCCTCTTCTAATTGGTACAATCAAAATGGAATTTCAATTTCCTCATCTGATTGGACCAAATAAAATGCTCACATTGTTTGCAGTTTTGGAAAACACATTGTCTCCTCTCAGTTATTCCCTCATGATTTTTTTTTTGTTTTTTACTCTCCAAAAATGTAATGAAGTCCACCTTGATCTTTTAGAACAATTCTTTGTTGACGTAAATATGGAATTTCCCTTTTTTCATCTGATTGGAACAAATAAAATGCTTGCATCATTTGCAATGTTGGAAAACACACTATCCCATGTCAGTTAGTTTGTTATGAAATTTTTTGTTTCATTATGCTCTAAGAATGTAACGAAGACCACTTTGAAATTTTTGAACTCTTTTCTATAGTCTAAATGTCATTTCACTTTCTTCATCTGATTGGAACAAATAAAATAATCGCATTATTTGCAGTGTTGGAAAACACACTATCTCCTCTTAGTTATTCCCTCATGAAAATATTTTGTTTCATCCGCTCCAAAAATTTAATGAATTCCACCTTCATATTTTAGAAAAACTCTTTGGTGACTAAATATGGAATTTCCCTTTTTTCATCTAATTGGAAAAAATAAAATTCTCGCATTATTTGGATTGTTGGAAAACACATTGTCCCATGCCAGTTAGTTCATTATGAAAATATTTGTTTGAGTATTTTGGAGCTAAAAAAATTATTTAGAAAACTCACTATCTTGTGTCAAAAAAATTATTTAGAAATCTCACTGTCTTGTGTTAGTTAGTTTTTTCCGAGCATTTTATTTGTTGGCAACATATATATATAGTATACATTGTTGGAAAACACACTGTCCCATGTCAGTTAATTTAGTGTGAGCATTTTATTTGTTCTAAATTATATTTTGCACTTATTTTTAAATCATATGAGGAAATTTAAATCCAAATTTTAGTGTAAGTAAGAGTTGCTTTAAATTTTGAAGGTCAATAGACTTCACTATATTCTTACTATCTATACAACTAAAGGTTTTCATTAGATTCATGGTGTCTAAATTTAATTATGTGAAACTAATAACTTGTAATTTTCTTGGGACACAAAGCACCTAAGTTTTCTTTTCCATAAAATATTTTTTCAAGAACTTCCCTTACATTATTGTCCTTTTTAGAGAGAGTGCAAAAGTAATTTGAATAGTCTTCCTCTTGAAGCATAATATTTAATGCAATTCCAATCAATGTTGACCACAGTTTGGCTAACTCCTCTTTTATCTCATTGAATCGAAATTAGGAAAGTGGAGTTATCCGAGGTGTGTTGATAATTGAGTGGAATGCATTAAAAGTTTCTTGAAGAGAAAGAATATTCAAATTCATATGTATTATTTTTGAAAAGGATAATAAGTTAGGGAAGTTCAAGAAAAAGTTTTGATGGACAAGAAAATTTTGTGCAATGTGTCACATGAAAATTACTAGTTATTAGTTTGGAAAGTGACACTTATGAAGCTTCAAAACTAATAAATAAAATAGTTATTGTAGTTCATAGTGGGAAATATATTGTGTTGTAGAAGTTATTCATGATAGAATTCACTTATTCAACTCCATCCATAGCAACATCTCTCAATTTCTTTACCTACAAAAAATTTCCATGCACTATGAAACCTCTTCAGTTTGTCCACTTGTGCATTGTCATTTTCCCTTTGCTTATATTGCGCATGCACCTTCCTCAAATTCTCAAGAGCATGGCAAATATTTTCATTCGATACATTATGTGTCTCACTCATATTGATCTACTTCTTTTCAAGTGTTTTTAGAGAAGAATCAATTTCCATTCCATGCATTCTAGTAACTGTTGCTTCTGGATCTACATTTCCATCTTCCCACTTCACATAGTGCACATGCTCCTTCGTCAACTTCTGAAGAGGAGGAAAAATCTCTTCAGTCAATACATTATTTATCTCAGGCACTTAGGTTTGCTTCTTTTCAAGTGTTTTTAGAGTAGATTCCTTTTCATTTACATACTTTCTACTACCTACTAGTCAAGTTTTGCGTTGCCATTTTCTGATTGTGCATAATGCACATGCACCTTTCTCAACTTTTGAATAGTAGGGGGAATCTCTTTAATAAATACATTATCTTTTATCTATCTCATTCAATGTGGTATGCATAATTTTTGAAGGTGATCGTCATTACATTCTTATTATGTACTAAACAAATCTTTTTTATTACATTCATACGGTCTATATATAACTGCATGTTGGAAAACACAGGGTATGTTATCAAATTGAGGTGAGGGGTGACAAATAAATTGGGTTGTTACTGTGTTAATCAAAAGAGTTTTTGATTACATTCTTACTATTTTCTAAAACTCCGGGTTGGAAAACATTGGGTGTTATAAAACTTGCAACCCACATACCATTCTAAAACCCTTTACAAGTAGAAACCCAATTTCTTAGTCACCCCTCACCTCAATTTGGTATGTTTTTTGTATTCCCCACCTAAAAATCCTCCTCATGCTCATGTAAGCAATGGGGCCTAGTTTTATTGGCCAACAAGAGGTGGGAAAATCAACCTGACAATGTCGTTATCTCCTTACTACCATACTACATCGTCTCATCTCGCAAGGCCCTACTATGTCATCTCATCATGTTATGTATGTTTCTATGTATGGTTTCATGCATTTTTGTATGTAAATAGGTGTGTTTGTCAAGAGATTAGTTGTGTCCCATTAGATTCTTACTGTGTACTAAATTAAAAAAATTCATTACGTTCTGATTGTTTATATATAATTGCAAGTTGGAAAACACTGAGTGTCTAATCAAATCGATCTAAGAGGTGACAAACCAATTGGGTTGTTACTGTGTTGATCACAAAAGGTTTTGATTACATTCTTACTATTTTTTAAAATTCCAGGGAAAACACTAGGTGTTATAAAACCTGCAACCCACATACTATTCTAAAACCCTTTACAAGTAGCAACCCAATTGCTTGGTCAGCCCTCACCTCAATTTGGTATGTTTTGTGGTTTCCCCACCTACAAATCCTCCATGTGCTCTTCACCCTTTAGGTTTGAGCATGGAGAATGAAACACAGCGTGTTTTCCAACATGTAATTATTTTGTGCATTATCATATTTAACCAATCCGATCACCTGCTATTTTTTGGTTAATCAAGGTGATCACCAAAGTTTTCATTGACTTATTAACCTTTATTCTTGCATAACCGATGCACATTATTATTTGCAACCAATGTGTTTTTCAATAATCTGTATTTTTTCAGTTGTCTATACAAGTAATGATATAAACAAAAGTTTGACAGTGGTACGTGGTATCTTTCTTGTATGTCTTGTCTTCCATTATTGATTATGAAAGTTATGGACTCTTTCATATGCTAGGAGAGATGAGTTCTAGATATATCCAAATGAATGTTCAATGCTTCACAATTCCAACAGAATGGCAAAATGACAAATATAATTGTTGATATATATTACTATAGTGTACAAAAATGCATACCTTTGTATTTTTAAACTTAATTTAGACCTATTTTAGCACCCCTTGCATTAAATTCCTCTTTAGGTCACTTGTTATGGGCCCCTAAGACCCCTTTTTGTGCATCTTCAGGCATATTTCAACTTTAAACCTAATCAAAATCCATAAACAACCATCAATCTTGGTGACCCAACTTTCAAATTGGCAAATTAAGCCTTGTGGGACCAAGACACCCTTGGTGGTGTCTTAGTTCCACCTAGTGGGACCAAGATGCCACCTAGGGCATCTTAGTCTCGGGGGCTTTGTTTTTGGGAATTAAGAGCGGGAAATGAAATATTTGAATTGACATTTTGTTGGCCTTTGGGATCTAATAATCAAGTTATTAGTTAGGAATGCCTAACAAATTAAGATTCACACCCCATTTTCACCTAAGCAGTAAGGAGCAAGAAATTTGAAGCAAACAAGTGATAAGAAAACAATTTGAAGGAGAGTTTCAAAGTTTTGGAGCAGCCTTCTATCATGTTTTTGCAGGTTTTTCAAGTCTATTTCCAATTCAAGATCTAGCATTGCCAAGGATTAGTAGTGGATTCCTATTATGGATCATGAGAGATTCTAGGTTGGAGATCCAACTAGCTATTTTTCCAAGCCTAAAGATTTATTTCTTGATTGATTCCATCTTCCATTATTGCTCTATTTTCTGCCTAAGGAAGGTACATTTCATGTTTGTGACTTGTTAGAGTGATTAGAGATCTCCTCTATAGGTCATTTAAATTTTCATCTTAGGAATCTTATTCTATTGCATTTGAATAGGGTTTCTTCATGTTCTAGATTGCATAATCTTAGACACACTTAAGATTAGGACACTCACATATTTCCATTCTCAGATCTATGTTTTTTCATCAAGGTTTAATTACCAAACAAGGGGTTTGACCAAGTAAAATCCTCATCAATAATCAATGCAAATTCATTTGTTTTGCAAGTCTTTTTATAGGTTCAGATCTAAAGGCTTGGTGAAGAAGGAATTGCAGACCTTAAGATTTGAGACCACACTCAAAAATTCTAGAAATTCATAACAGGACTAATATGCCACCTAGGGCATCTTAGTCCTCCCAAGGGTATTTTTGAGAGATTCTTTGAGATTCTATTATGAGATCCAAAAATTTTCCATCTGCCCTGAAAAAATAGCAGTAGGACTAAGATAGCAATAAACGTGTTATTATCCTTGGCATATTTTGACAACATTTTTACATTTCTAGAATCCTCACATCTCAAGACCTCCCAAGTACACACATCCTATCTTTCTATTGCATTATTTCATCATTAGCATCTTTCATTTAGCTTGCATAACTAGGTTTTGTAGGTTGAATTCTTATTTGTCTTTCCAAGAATTTTCTTGGTGGTGAACCCCTTAAAAACCTAAAAGAGAACCCCCCTTTCTAAGTCCTCCTAATTGAGAATTGACTCACCTTGTGAGGTTGTTGGTCAATCCAACTAGGGTTATTAGGACATATTTAAATGATTGGTGAAAAAAGGAGTGATATTACACCTCCTGTTTTTCACCTTAATCATTTTGGTGAACCTGACTGCTTTGAACATTCTTTTTTCTTATTTGGAGTCCATATATTTCCTAGATCTAGATTTCATTCATTGCATCTTGCATTATTGAAAGTGCATCTAGGGTTTCTTACATCTTGCATTAGTGAAATTACATCTAGGGTTTCTTATATTTGCATTAGTGAAATTTCATATAGGTTGCATTTTTACTTTCTTGCATCATTTCATTTCATTGAAAAACTAAAAAGTGCATTGTTAATCATTCCAATTTCATTTACAAACATTGTTATTGCATTGAAATTTTAAAAAAGTGCATTCAACTTTGCATTCAATTATTTGTTACAAGTTACTTTTTCTTGTATCCATTTGCATAGATTTGTGTTTCCAAACATTAGGTCCCTAGGTAGGCAACCTGGGAACACTGTTATCAACCTAGATCTAGTTTTTTTCTATAAAAAAACTTTACTAGGACTAAAATTCCCTTACTGGCATCTTAGTCCCTCTCAGGGTTTTTGATCCAGAATCCTCTCTGAGTTCTGTGTTGTCTATTCCAATCTTTGGAATCCCTAAATTTCATTAGGAGGACCAAGACACCTTTCCTGGCGTCTTAGTCCCTGTGGAGTTTGAGGTTACAGTTTTTAGGAAACAGTGATTTTTTTTGCTTATGTTTGTTGTAGTTACCTTAATGTTTCAGTTTTCCACTTTACACTTTTATGCATTTTCATAGTTCATCATTACAATTTCTTGATAAATATAGATTATTTCACTTTCATTTTTTTAGTTGTAGACTTCATTTTACATTAAGAAAATCAAAATACAAAACCAAAAACATTAAACCTAAACAAGCATAGATGTATGGTTACTTAGGCATGTTAAAACCCTTTTTATTTTAACCCTTAAGCATTTTAGTAGTGATTACCTTGATATGTTAGATGAATCCCTTGAGTACTTCACCTCACAAGGTTCATCCAATAAGGCTTTTTCAAAAAAACCAAAACAAAGAGAAGTAAATTTCATCCAACCTCAACCTATTAATAAACCCAAGCCTTTTAGTAGTGATGACTTTGATATGTTAGATGAATCCCTTGAGGACTTCATCTCACAAGGTGCATCCACTAAGGATTTCTCAAACACACTAAAACAAAGATAAGTAAATGTCATTCAACCTCAACTTATCATTTATCCACCCTCAAATAAACTTTTCCTTATCCTTGATGCACCTAAATAAAATGTATCGCAACAGTTGAATTATAATATTGTTGCTCATACCTATAGCACAAGGAATAATAGACAACCTCAACCTAATCCCATTTCATTACCATTACCTAATACTATATTTCCTAGTGCTCCTTGTTTACCATTACATAGTGGAAAGGAGTATGATCTTGTTGCATAAATTAAGAATAATCCTACTAAGATTTCCTTATGTGATCTTATTCAAGCCTCACCTAGCTACCACACCATCCTTCAAAAATCTTTACAAAAAGTTGTGGTTTCCCCTAGTACAAATGCAAAGTCAAATCTAATACAATGAATAAATACAGTTAATGTAGACATTACCTTTCACCAAAATGAGCTCCCTCCCTTGGAAATGAGAAATAAATATGAAGCATTCATGATAGTAGCAAGATAAAACACCATAGGAATAAAAAGGACCCTTGTTGACAATGGCCCAACTTTGAATGTATTCAATGTGGATATTTTAGATAAGTTAGGAGTAGATAAAGCAAAAATGAAACATGATTCCTTATTGACTCGAGGATTTGAAAACATAGGGAAACAACCGCTCGGTGTGCTTACCTTACCTATTTAAGTTGGAAAGGCTACCTTACACACTCCTATCCATGTTATGCCTCATGAACTTCCATACAATATTCTTTTAGGAAGACTATGGATTCATGAGATGCATGTAGTGCCTTCAACTCTTCATCGTATCATGAAGTATGTCTATAAGAACAAGATATACTAAATTGAAATGGACCTTGAGCCTGAAAGTTGTTTACCAATTGAAAAAGGAACCACTAGTCCTCTGAATACAATAATTCCAACATCAAAAATAGAGCCTACAAAAGAAGAAAAATAAGAAATGGAAACAGTATCAAAATTACCAAATGATGATTGGGGTTCCTTGGAGTTTACACCTTCATTTATGGGAGAATATATATTACAATAAAAGAGGATGATAAACAAAACCAATCAATGGTAATGTCAACACAAAACTCGGGAGAAAACTCACAAGAATCTACCTCATCTACTCTTGAAGAAGACACAAGTTACACAAAAAAATTGATTAGATAGATTATCAACAACCACCAAACCCAAGAGAAATAGAAAAAATTTATGTGAGAGGTTATGAACTTATGAAGCAATTGGGATATAGTGGAAAAGGATGTGGAAAGAGAGAACAAGGAATTAGTGTTGTTGTAGAACCTAACACACAAGAAATAAAAAATGGTTTGGGATACTATCCCTCTAAGATAATGCAAGAAAACAAGAGACCTTCATTAGACATCAACACCGTTACATGCAAACCAAAAATCAATCTTAATTTAAAACATCTTTAATTTCTTGATATTAATTATGAACCATCATGGGAATACTTTGAAGATGATGAAGCCTTGAAATAAATGCTAGGAGTTTATGATAAACAGTCTACTACTCCTCACAAGAAAAAGGTCACATGTGCTATGATAAGCACCAAAACAAATGATGAAGGAAAAGAGAACGGTGAGATAGATATGAATAATGAAGAGTATAATCCTAAATTTCTAAGATCAAATGCTCTTCCTTTAGGGGACACCATGGATATAGAAATGGACAATAATGATAAAGATAAATTCATTAAGATGGGAAAATGCCTCGATGATGTAGAACAAGAGGATACTACAACTCTACTTCATGATCTTAACAAAATTTATGCTTGGACTTATTTTGATATTTTGGGAATTGATCCTAAGATTGTAACAAACAACATAGTCCTTGCTAAAAATGTTAAGCCTGTTAGACAAAATATTCCAAATATGAATCCTAAAATAGCCCTACTAGTTAAGGACGAAATTGAAATACTCCTTGAGGTTGGTTTCATAAGACCAATAGATTATTCTCCTTGCATTTCAAATATTGTCACAGTCGCAAAACCTGACAATCATATAAAGATGTGTATGGATTTTCATGATTTGAATAAAGCATCTTTAAAAGATGACTTTCCCCTTCCTAATATTGACATGATAGTAGACTCGACTATAGGACATGCTTTGTTGTCATTCATGGATGGATTTTCTGGATACAACCAAATCTTCATCAACCCTCAAGATCAGTCTAAAACAACATTCACAACTCTTTGGGGAACAGTTAGTTGGGTTATGATGCCTTTTGGATTGAATAATTCGGGTGCAACTTATCAACGAGCTATGACACTGATATTTCATGATTACATACATAAGATCTTGGAAGATTATTTTGATGATATTCTTGATATATCCTTAACAAGACAAGACAATGTGAATGTTTGTTGAAATATCTTTGAGAGAATTCTAAAATACAACATGAGATTAAATCCAAAAAAGTGTGTCTTTGGTGTAGCTAGTGGAAAACGTTTAGGTTTTATCATATCTCACAAAGGCATTGAGGTAGACACAAATAAAATTTTATGCTATCATTAACATGTCACCTCCTTGAAAAATCTCTCAATTACGTACATTACAAGGAAGAATTCAAGCTATTCGATGATTTGTAGCATCCTTAGTAGATCGAACATTACCATTTACACATCTTCTGAAGAAAGTCATACATTTTGATTTGAATGAAGATTGTAAATAGGATTTTGAGAGTTTAAAAGATTATCCTATCACTCCACCTATTTTATAACCTGCTATGCAAAAAAAACCATTCATCCTTTATACATCCACATTAGCCCATGCTCTTGCAGCATTGTTGGATCAACAAGATGAAAAGGGTAAAGAGCATCTTGTTTATTAGATTAGTCAAACATTGATCGATTATGAGAAATGATACGCAACAATAGATAAACAATTTTTGGCTCTTGTATTCATTACTAGTAAGTTGTGACACTACTTATTGATGTTGAAATATAAGTAACGATGAAGTTTGACCCTTTAAAACACCTTTTCCCTAAAATAGATTTATCTAGATGCTTAGCTAAGTGGGTAATGTTGTTGATTGAGTTTGACCTTAAAATTGTTTCACAAAAAGATATTAAGGGTCAAGCCTTAACCGACCAGTTAGTTGATGCTCCTTCTCCTTTAGCGTTACCTAGTAATGATTCTTTCCCTGATCATAACATGTTGAAAATAAAAGATGATACATGGGAATTATATTTTGATAGATCTAAGTACAGAATTGGCTCTGAAGCAGGGGCTATAATCAAACTACCCAAAAAATATCCTATTCCCTTATCATTTCAGTTAAATTTCCTATGTACAAACAACACCGCTGAGTATGAGGAATTACTCGCTGGGTTCCATGTTGCTCTAGTTAAGGGTGCTAGACACATTAAGATATTTGGTGATTCATAATTAGTCACGAAACAAATAAATGGAACATATTAAATGAAACATGACAGATTATCGAAATACAAGGATCTCACAATGAAATTGTTAGAGAAATTTGAATCCTTCGCCATTGATAATATCCCTCAAAAATATAATCCTCATGCAGATGTAATGGCAAGTGTTGCTTCTCTTATTTCCCCTCAAGATCCTTCAAAATAATTCACCTCCATTGTGCATATAATTATACAACCATCGATT
The DNA here is from genome assembly GCA_007115665.2 of Sequoiadendron giganteum. NCBI lineage: Eukaryota > Viridiplantae > Streptophyta > Pinopsida > Cupressales > Cupressaceae > Sequoiadendron > Sequoiadendron giganteum. The sequence continues at coordinate 397,874,888 of CM021106.1, forward strand.
GGAAATAAGGAAAACGAAATGTTAACAGCAATCAAAAACCTGAGTGAATGGTATGATACAATATTCAATTATTTGAAAGTCAGTACCTTTCTTGAGCCAAAAAATAAAAATGCTTGTTCTCGTCTTCAAAAATTTGTATCTAGATATATTATCCTATCTATCATCGTATATTAGAGGTTCTTCAATCACCTTTTTCTTAGGTGTCTTAAACAATCTAAAATCCCTAGAGCACTTGAACAAGTCCATGCAGGTGCTTATGGGGAGTGTTTAGATTGGAAACTCAGTGCGGAAATACTTCCTACACTAATCTCTTAAGGAAAGTATGGTGCAAATTCGTTTTAAACCCTTACAATTTCAGATTCGTTAATCTACTTAACAAAGATATTGCAGCAATATACCATACATACAGAAAATGAAGAATGACACAATGATTTACCCTGGGGAAAACCTTTCGGTAAAAAACCCCAGCACTCCAAAACCTGCACAATGTATTATCTTCAACACAACGGTTACAACACACTTGCAATGCAAGTTCTTTCAGGAGATTTCCAACTCTTGAAGACAAAATGCGGCAGCATGAAAAAACGTTCCAACAATACACTCACATCACAAATCTTCGCAACCCTAAAAAACGCTTATATCATGCGCTTCCCTTTTAGGGCAACTTCCGAAGATAACTGTATTAGGGTTTTACCATTCTCCGAGAAAATAGGAACTCGAAAATCGCGATGTTCTAACCCCACTATCGTGGAAGAGTGTACAGTACTCAACTTTATCAATTGCCACATGTCTTCACCTGTCATTGAATCTTCCAGACATAGCTCTTACGTGTCATAGGAATCCGTCATAACCGTTTCAGCCATGATCTCCTTACACACAATTCAAGATGCCGACACATTAAGTGGAGTGACACATCAACATGCAAACTAGACATGTACACTCACACTTAATTACATTATTTGCAAGAAATACATTTTACAAAACAAATAATAAGAATAGGAATTATCCAAGGTTGAGACACCTTATTCCTAACATTCTCCCACTTGTCGAACACCTTGTAAGAGCAATAGGAACATAACAGGAATTAACCGCTATAGGCCAAAAGGCCCATAGACTCCAAACACCATCTGAACTTCACAGTGCCCACTGGTTTCGTTAATGCATCTGCAACATTCTTCACAGTATCTACCTTCTCCAAATTTATCTTTCCATCTTCCACCATATCTCTCACAAAGTGAAACTGCACATCAATGTGCTTCGTTCTGGCATGGAAAGTTGGATTCTTCGCAAGGCAAATAGCACTCTGACTGTCACACCAAATAGTAATCTGTTCTGCATCAACACCAACATCAGAACACAATCTCCTAAGCCAAATGGCTTCCTTACAAGCATGAGTAGCAGCCATGTACTCAGCTTCTGTAGTGGACAAAGCAACCACAGGTTGTCGCTTACTCATCCAACTGATGGCACCACCAAACATAGTGAAAACATAAGCACTGGTGGATCTCCTGCTGTTAATATCACCTGCCCAATCTGAATCCACAAATCCACGAATACAAACTGAATGTGGAGATCCAGAAGAGTTACCATGGTAACATATGGAGTAATCTGATGTACCCCTCAAATATCTGAATACTCGCTTAACTGCATCCCAATGTACCCGTCCAGGGTTAGCCATAAACCGGCTTAGGACTCCCACTGCTTGGGCAATGTCTGGTCTAGTACAGACCATAGCATACATAAGACTGCCAACTGCACTAGCATAAGGTACTCTACTCATGTCCTCCACCTCACTAGGAGATTTTGGACAATCATCTACAGATAACTTTGTTCCCATTGAAACAGGAACACATAGTGGTCTACAATCTGCCATGCTGAACCTGTCCAACACAGACTTCACATACTTACTCTGACTCAACCAGAGTTTTCTGTTAGACCTGTCTCTACTGATTTCCATACCCAAGATGTACCTTGCTGCCCCAAGATCTTTCATCTCAAACTGTGCTGACAACTGAGATTTAAAATCAGAAATCATACCCTTACCCTTCCCAAACAGCAACATATCATCAACATATAATGCAACAATAAGAAGGCGATCATTTTCAACTCTGAAATAAACACAATGATCTGATTTCGATCTTACAAATCCAATTGACAACACAAAGGCATCAAACTTAAGGTACCACATCCTAGGAGATTGCTTCAAACCATATAGAGATTTCTTTAATCTGCAAACTAAGGATTCATTACCTTTAACAATGTAGTGCTCAGGCTGTGACATATAAATCTCTTCCTCCAAATCACCATGAAGGAAAGCTGTCTTCACATCCATCTGTTCTATCTCTAAATCATATGATGCAGCAAGAGATAACAGAAATCTAATGGATGTCAACTTTGCAACAGGAGAGAATATTTCACCATAATCTATTCCCTCTACCTGTGAATACCCCTTTGCAACCAATCTAGCTTTGTACCTTTCAACACTGCCATCTGCACAGAATTTCTTCTTGAACACCCATTTACAGCCAACAGATTTTCTCCCTTTAGGCAAAGGTACAAGGTCCCAAGTTTTGTTTTTCTCCAATGAAGCCATCTCATCATCCATAGCCTCAATCCAGGAACCTGCATCTTCCATGCCCAAAGCCTCTTTCACAGATCTAGGCTCATCAGTGTTAGTAATCAAAGCAAAAGCACAACTAGAATCTAACATAGAATAACCAAACCTTTCTGGTTGCTTTCTTTCTCTCATGGATCTCCTCAAGGGCTGAGGTTGAGGTTGTTCTTCCTCTTCTTCCGAACTATCAGAGCTGCTAGAGCTCTCCTCATCATTAGACCCAACATGGTCTCTCTGTTCAGTCTTCTCAGGGGTAGGAGGAAACTGAACAACATCTTTTTCCTTTTCTTTTTCATCTGGTTGTAGCACAATAGGAGAAGATGTTAGCTCTTTGAAAATAACATTTCTACTATACAGCACCTTACTAGTCATAGGATTCCAAAGCTTGTATCCTTTCACACCAACACTGTATCCGATGAAAATACATTTGACAGCTTTGTTTTCCAACTTAGATCTTTTCTCCTTTGGAACATGTGCATAAGCTTCACAACCAAAAACACGAAGATGTCTAATTGAAGGCTTCTTACCAGACCACACCTCCATGGGTGTCTTACCAACAAGAGCTGATGTAGGAGATCTGTTAACCAGATAGCAAGCAGTGGCAACAGCTTCGGCCCAAAATTTTTGTTCTAGGCCAGCTCCACTAAGCATACTCCTAGCCTTCTCCATCAGTGTCCTGTTCATTCTCTCTGCAACTCCATTTTGCTGCGGGGTGTAAGGAGTTGTCTTATGTCTCTCGATTCCTCGTTCTTTACAGAACTGTTCAAACTCTGTGGAACAAAACTCACCACCATTATCAGTTCTCACACACTTGATTCTTTTACCAGTCTGATTCTCCACGAGAGCCTTAAATTCCTTGAACCGACTGAAAACCTGTGTCTTACTTTTTAGGAAATATATCCAAGTCCTTCTACTGTAATCATCTATAAAAGATACAAAATATACAGAACTGGAGATAGAAGGAACTTTTACAGGACCAAAAACATCAGAATGAATAAGATCCAAAAGTCCAGAAGACTTGTGAGAACTAGAGTAGAACTGAACACGATTTTGCTTACCATAAACACAGTGTTCACAGAAATCGAATTCGAGATTACAATCATTTAGCCCCTCAACGAGATTTTTAGTTTTCAAGGTCCTAAGACCCTTCTCACCAATGTGGCCAAATCTCATATGCCACAACATTGTCTTTTCTGCAGGAAGCTTGCCTTCCAAAGTGTTTACACCCTTAGGCACACTTACTGCACTGCCATCGGAACCCATTGCCACAATCTTCTTTACTGCTCGTTCAGATGGTGGGGATGAAGTGATAGCCGCTCTCTTCTTTGAAACAGAAGAACTATTGCATTGAGCAATGCATGCATCAAGCTGAAACAAAGTACCTCTCCTAGTACCTTTAGCGAGCACCATAGATCCTCTTATCATCTTGCATCCATCTTTCGAAAAAACAACTTGCACACCTACATCATTCAACATACTTACAGATAATAGGTTTCGTGCCAAACCCGGAATGTGTATAACTCCATTGATTCCCTTTACTCGTCCATCAGGAAATCTGATAGTGACCCTTCCGCGTCCAACTATCTTTAGGTGAGAATCATCACCCAAGTACACCTTTCCACCATCAAACTCTTCATATTTTGAGAACCAGTTTCGATGAGAGGTCATGTGAAAAGAAGCACCCGAGTCTACTAACCACACATCATCAGATGCATGGGCTGCCAAAGCTGCAATAAAAGCATCTCCATCTTCTTGAGATTTTTCAGAAGCTGAATCTGAGCCTTTCTTCTTCTTCTTCGGTTCTTTGCAGTCCCTCCGGAAGTGCCCAGATTTATCACAGTTCCAACATTTCGCCTTGGACTTTCCAGGAGTCTTAGAACTCCCACGGGATTTGGATCTGCCCTTCTTTGACTTATTGTCATTCTGCTTTCCTTTGTCGTTGGATCTCCCGCGAACAGCAAGGGCTTCCTTAGACGAATCCGAAGTCTTTCTTCGCATCTCCTCAGACAGCAGTGAAGACACCACATCATCCATACGGAATGTGACTATAGTACTTCCGAGAGCCATCACAAGATGGTCCCACGAATCCGGCAAGGAACAAAGCAGGGTCATACATCGATCCTCCTCCTCAATCTTGGCACCAGATGATGCCAACTGTGCAATCAATAAATTGAATGCATTGAGATGATCAGTTACGGATCCACCTTCCTCCATTCTTAAAGAATACAACTTCTTTCTCAGGAACAACTTATTCACCAGAGATTTGGCCTGATACACAGACCCAAGCCGTTTCCACAAAGAATTTGCAGTAGTCTCATCAAGAACATTCAGAAGAACGGCATCTGCTAGACAGAGTCTGATGAGACCCTTAGCCTTCCGATCCTTGATATCCCAATCCGCTTGAGGTATCGCTACAGGTTTCACATCAAGTGAAGTAGCCTCCCATAGATCGCGGTCTTCAAGCATGTCTTCCATCTTGAGTTTCCACAACTCGAAATTAGTGCCATTAAATTTCTCCACCTCCATTCTACTGTATGAGGAACTTGCCATCTCAATCTGCAAATAAGATTCAGAATGCTCTGCACAAAAAACTCCCACTCAACTTGAGATTAGCTCAAAAAACCCTACCCAACAACTAGGATCAAAAGTTGATCAGGCTCTGATACCACTTGTAAGGAAACTCAGGTGCGGAAACAGCTTCCTACACTAATCTCTTAAGGAAAGTATGGTGCAAATTCGTTTTAAACCCTTACAATTTCAGATTCGTTAATCTACTTAACAAAGATATTGCAGCAATATACCATACATACAGAAAATGAAGAATGACACAATGATTTACCCTGGGGAAAACCTTTCGGTAAAAAACCCCAGCACTCCAAAACCTGCACAATGTATTATCTTCAACACAACGGTTACAACACACTTGCAATGCAAGTTCTTTCAGGAGATTTCCAACTCTTGAAGACAAAATGCGGCAGCATGAAAAAACGTTCCAACAATACACTCACATCACAAATCTTCGCAACCCTAAAAAACGCTTATATCATGCGCTTCCCTTTTAGGGCAACTTCCGAAGATAACTGTATTAGGGTTTTACCATTCTCCGAGAAAATAGGAACTCGAAAATTTTTTGGGGCGATGCCCCGAACCCCACTATCGTGGAAGAGTGTTCAGTACTCAACTTTATCAATTGCCACATGTCTTCACCTGTCATTGAATCTTCCAGACATAGCTCTTACGTGTCATAGGAATCCGTCATAACCGTTTCAGCCATGATCTCCTTACACACAATTCAAGATGCGACACATTAAGTGGAGTGACACATCAACATGCAAACTAGACATGTACACTCACACTTAATTACATTATTTGCAAGAAATACATTTTACAAAACAAATAATAAGAATAGGAATTATCCAAGGTTGAGACACCTTATTCCTAACATCGAGGGATATCATTGTTTCAAAAACTTATTCGTGTATAGGAGAGAATTTTCACCCCTAATGAAAATTCCCCTTTTTCCCCTCTCCACTTTAGAAAACCAAAGGCGGAGGCTTAATTCCACATAAGCTTGTTGTTCACATCACACTTGGCACCTATTTTGAGTGTCGGTGGAGGATTTTTGTTGGGGACACCTAGGCAATGTGCAAACATCTATGCGGCATGCTTACGTCCCTGGAAGATTCCTATGGCTAGAATCTACAGAGATGTTACACTTCCTATTGGAAGTCAAAGTGTAATGCCTCCCTTTGGCTGGCCGACTCGGATATGGTTGTTTCTTGACCTCCTTTCTTCATATTCATCTCTCATTCATCCATTTTCATCTCTTTGAAGGCCTAGATAGTCTCTTGACCATCTATTCACTCATCCACAAGCTTTGAAGCAACATTTCACACTCCATAGTAGCAATCTATTACTCCATCACTTCGATAGAGCAAGCGTGGGATGATTACATTGTAGTAGAGGCTTTAGTTCCTCTCATCTTTCTCCTCCACTAGCCTTGAGCACTTTGGATGGAGATGGTAAGCTCCTAACTCATCTTCTCTATTACTTGGTTGAGTAAGCACATCACTGTTTTGTAATGTCTTTGTGTACTTTTCTTGTATTCCCTTCTTTATCACTTTACTTCTCTATCGTTGCAAACTTGGTTGTATGTGGAGGTGGCAACACCAAAATGGGGGTCTGACTAAGGTAGACCCTAAATAACGCCCCAACATTTTCCCTCTTTTTTGTGTGTAGGTGGAGAGATGTTGGATCAAGCTGGAGAAAAGGTTATTGTGTGAGATCATCTTCATCACCCTTGCAGTAATATACTTCCTTTATCACATTCATCTTTACTTTTCATATTTCATAGTCTTATTCTGCATATTTAGAAACTCATAACTAGGTTGTTAGTCCACTTTTTAGAGGTTAGACCTTGTCTCCCTGGTTTTTTGGAAATATAGATGCCAGCACACTTGAGAGATGCTTGTGCACTGCATTGTCATCCCAGAACCATGCTTTTTGTCCTCTGACAAAGAACTATCTAAGACATAGAGTTGACACTAAGGATCGACTCGTCTAATCTCCATTCAACATTCAGGTTGTAGAGTGATCGAAGGACCCCATAGTTCTCATCATTATCATCCCGCCTATCTTGAAATTCATTTAAATTGAGGTAAGTTAGGGCAGCCTTACTGCTCTTGGCCTTTTATGACCTGGGGCCTTGCAGTGTTTGGTCCTCCTCTCTTACATTTTTGGTGAAGCCAACATGAACCAATGTCTACTCATTTCTCAGTATTTTGAGATTTTTCTCTTGTACCATTCAATAATTGTGCTCCTACATGTTGTGAAAGTATTATGAGCATCACAACCTAGTCCATGACCTCTAGGTCTATTCTTAGGAGAAGTTTGTGACACCTTCTGATGGAGAAGATGAAGGTCACTTCTAGTTTCACTACTAGTATTTTCTTCGGTTCTTTAGTTGGCCTATCTACTCAACAGTAGGTGTTATAGGGCGAGTCTAGATTCCTTGATGAAACTGATCTTGTCCCTACACCTCCTACATCACCAACTTCATCATCCATAAATGAGAATGAAGCTATCCACATCCCTTTTGAATACATCAGTATTCTTAACAAAGGGTTGGGTGCATTAGAGAATCACTTAGAGAAAGACTTAAAGCTAGCTAGGGCCGCTAGGGTGAGATCTTTCTAGTTCCTCCATTTATTTATATTTCTTTGCATTCTATTGCTTGGTTTATATATATTAACTTGCAGGTACAACTCATCGATTGATTTGATCTTGCAGGAATATTTTAGATCATTACATTGGTGAACCTGACTTTCTAATGAACTTTTGTAGGTGTCGTATCGCTTCCGATATTTTTTTTTTGCAGGTTGAAGTATGGAACGACGCATTTACAGCACTAAACGATGCAATCGCTCTGTCGCATCGCATTTGCGATCGCGAGCGACATAATCGTTCTACTACAACAAAAACGAGGCTTCAAACGATACATTTGACGTGACGTGACGCATCTGCCAGAAACCGAGCCGCAGGTAACTGGTAAAAAAGATTTGATTTTTTTTGGGTTGTTGTAATCTGGATCCGACGCATCCGTGGCCAGAAGTTGGTTATTTCCTTTATTTTTTTTTTTGTATTTAAAAAGAACCAACCCTAGGATAGACACATTAACAGGAATTTATCAATCCTAGGGTAGACATATAATTTAATTGGAATTTATCAACCCTAGGGTAGCCACCAAATTTTTCTTTTTGGATTAACAATGAACACCATGTTTTCGTGAAGCAACATCTTCACCTAGCATAGAAAACTTTTATTTTGGGTTTAAAATTGAACAAGTTTGTTGTGTTTGCTTGGATAATAGGCAGATGCCCTCCCCTTTACTGGGTGATCAAAAAACCAGACTTATCCATTTTTATATTTCAGCATTTCAGGATTTATTACAACCCTTAGAACGCCTGCCATAGTGGGAAAAAGCACTCACCCTATGGGAACGACCTAAGTGGGAACACCTAAAGCCAAGGTTTCCAACCCACTATAATCAAAAGCAAGTTGTTGATGAAAATCCAACTTGATAGTAGTAGGCAAGATAACCATCCCCAAATCCTTTGTTCTAAAGCTTGGGAGGTCTCTCGAGGGAGTATATCTATTGCCACACTGAACGAAAATCCTTACTAAGAACCTAGTGTAGTAGCCAGCCGAGACAATAACCAAACATTGTTTCAATCACGGTGCAAGGGGAGGGAAGAATCTCCCCCCAAGACACTCACCATATAATCACCACGGACTGTTTGCTCAGGGGATTCGGTATCCACTTCCATCACCTTGAGTATGCACCTAGAAAATACAAAAACACGGGCACCCTCTAGGGGGTGACAAGGTTGTGTGAGTCGACGTGATTTTAAGATGTGGGTTGTGATTGCGAGGATGACCCATTTGAATTTTAAGAGTGAGTCTGTTTGAACATGCACTTCATATTTTTGATTTTTGTGTTTGCCAAGGATTTTTAAAAATCTTCAACAAATTAAAAATCACAAATTAGAATCACAAAAACTTGTCAAAAAAACTACAAACTGTGTTTGGGTTTTTCCATAAAATTGAATATTGCAACGCAAGTGCTCTACTACAATGCATTCATAAGCTATAAAGCGACATTCGCTTTGATGAGCCGCATTTGAGCCATCAAGAGCCGCATTCGCTTTGTTAAACCGCAATCGATACTTACAAAATCGCATTTGCAATCACTGAGCCGCATTCGGCTACCTAAGCCGCATTTGACAGACACAAACCCGTATTCGCAAGACTGTGTCGCAATCGACACTTCTAGAACCACATTTGATTCTGTGAGTTGCATTTGCTCTATCATAATGCATTGGCTAAGATGCATTTGCTAAAACCTCCAGATAACTTCTCACTATCAAAACAGAAAGTCCAAAACTTGTCTTCAGTTTAATCCAGTCCTCCTTCACTGTTATAGTCCAAACCAAAATAGTCTATTGCTCAACTTTCCATTAAACATTGTATTTGTAGGTACCATTTTAGACTCACAATAGGTTCTCATTTGGCCTTCCATTAGATTGCATTGATAATTTCACCATCTCCTTAGACACTCACTTTTGTAGATTGTAGGAGTTGACTCTTATCATTCATTGTCCACACTTTGCATTCAATAGTAGGTTATCATTGGACTCAATTACCTTTGTCATTTTGTCAATCCTTTTGTGAATTATTTCCCACTCAATATTCTAGTGTGGAAACTTCACTTTGTCCTAGTTATAGTCCTTCCACGATCCATTGGTTTTCCAAAAGTTGAATCATTGCAAGAACTTTGTTTGCCCAAGTTTGTCCTCTTTAGATCTCACTAGTAAGAACATCTTAGGATCATTTATTGCATATCATTTGCCATCTCCTTAGTGTCACAACACTTGCATTCACAAGCCTTTATTCTTACTTTCATTTCATAGCATTCTTTAAAAATCCAAAAAGAAACTAAAAACATAGTCTCATATTTAGATCATTTTCTCCAACATCCCAAGTTGAGAAAAACTTTGTATGGTTGAAACTAGACTACAAAAAAAGAAAAGACTCATGGATTCCTTTGGACAAGACACCAACTTTCTTGGGTTCACAACTAGCATGAACTCATTTACTAATGCCATGAACAATCCTTGTTTTGACATGGAAAATTCCAACTTCAATCCTTTTAGTGAGATGAACATCCCATCATCTCCATCGCATCTTTTTGAACCATTTATCCGACGAGATGAAAATGAGGATGTCTTTGAAGAAGACATACAAGCTGCCGCTCAAAACCTAGAAGTGGCCTCTTTTGTGGAAGAAATGGTCTTAAATGACTCTTCTAGATTCCTAGCTATGCTCCTTGACCAAGGGGCTATGTTACCAAAGGGATTCAATATTAACACTCTTAGACCAACTTCTCCCACTCCAACATCATACAATTCCTCCATGGGAGCCTCTTCACAAAATATCATCAACACAATCAATGCTACCTCCCTTGGTCATACTACCACCACAACCAATGCAAAATCTATTGGGGGATCATCTTCCCAAACCAACACCACATCACAATCCATCCCCCAACAAACATCCACCATTAATTCACAAACAATGGGGGCAACCACATCAAACCTCTTTGGAACAACATCTAGTTCCATGAGTACATCAGCAAACCTATTATTAGGTTCTTCAAGTGCCATAGCAACCAACTCATCCAACCCGTTTGGGAGAAATAAACGAAGAGTTTTCATTCAAGGCACCCAACCCAATTCGTCACAGATCAATACCAGCATTCCTATGACCCAAAACACCAACATTCCTCAAGGTCATAATCTTTTATTTGGGCAAGGCAATCAAGGCACTCAATCATACACTCCATTTGGGCATCAACAAGCTCAAAATCAACAAGGCCATCAACCTTTCACTCCATTTGGACATCAACAAAATCAAAACCAACAAGGCCATCAAATTTAGTCCAATATGGAAGGATGTCACATTCCCACTTATGCTTCTCAATTCCATACGTAGTAGAACATCCCTAATCAAAACACTCATTTTCAATAACCACCTAATCAAAACGCTCATTTTGCTCACCGACAACCCATTCCCAATCAACACATCTCCTCAAAACATTTGGGGAATCAAACCGCCCCTATCACCAACATAGGTGATGCTACCAACCATCCAATGGTGGAAGCACTCACACACCAACTCACTGCTCTTCAAACACAAGTGGAGACCTTGCAACAATCCAATAAAAAGTCATACATGTCACATGACTTGTTTCCTTATCTGTTTGACACAACTTTATATATGCCACCATTTCCTCATGGATATGTGGTCCCTCATTTTCCCAAGTATAAAGGCAAAACAAACCCCCTTGAACACATAAGGGAATTCACCACTAGTTGTATCGACATTGCTTATGAGAAAACTTATCTCATGAGACTCTTTTCTAGAAGTCTTGGAGGTCATGCACTAGAATGGTTCTCACTTTTGCCTAAGGGAATAAAAACATGGGACAAATTGGAAAACAAGTTTGTCAAGAACTATGCTTACAATATCGACATAGACATTGACATCGCCTCCTTATGCAAACTTACCCAAGAGGATGTAGGAGAGACTTTCACTCCATTCTTTCAAAAGATGGAGAACCTTAGCAAGCAGATGTCCAGTAGAAATACTTTAAAAGGAGAAAGTAACCATGTTTGTGCAAACTCTCCTTGGACCACTAAGGTATGGATTACAAGTCCATTGTTGCACCACTTTTGTTGACCTTGTTGAAAAGGGGGTTCAACTGGAAAAAGCCTTGATTTCCAAAGGTGAATTGAAATATGGTGGCAAAACCATCAACACAACCACCAATAATAATCCAAGTAGCTCAAATGAAAAAAAAAATATTGGGTGAAGAACAAACACATCACAAATGACATTGTAGTTGATGCAAAAACCATCAATGCAACAAGTCACGTACTCACAATCAAAGGAGTACACAATAAAAAAAAACCTGTAACTACATCAACACCAACTGCCAACACTATCCAAAACAATCATGCACAATCTAATCAAAGGCAGTTGAGTCAACCACAACAGTTCCAAAAGCGCACATACACCCCGTTGGGTGAACCTATCGAAACTGTCTTGAAGAAACTTCTTCAAAACAGCGTCATAACGCTGGAAGAGCCAAAATCGTATGACCCTGGTCAATTCAAGCCGTCATGGTGGGATGACAATTTATTCTGTGATTACCACCGTGCCAAAGGGCACAAAACTTCCTCTTGTCACCAATTGCGAAATCTGGTGCAAGATCTCATAGAGAACCACACCATTGAATTGGGTGGTCAGTCTTTTTCATCTAATGCAGATCATACCATACACAAAAACCCATTGCAAGATCATGGTAAAGCTTCCTCGTCTGGCACAAAGCATACAAACCATTAAGCCAACCACATCCGTCCGGCCTATAATACTACTCATCCTGCATACAGTTATCCTGATGGTACTATTATTAACAATCTTCGCGCTGCTAATGAAGATGAATCTGTTAATACCATCAACATCAAAAGAGCCCCAGAATGCAATGTGACTATGCGTAAAGGCAAGGTCACTATCCCAAGTCCTTCTGCCCATCAACCAAAGATCACCATACCTGGTCCGTCCACCAGATAGTCCAACCCAAAACCAGAGTTCAACATTGTTGAGCAGTTAAATAAAACACCTGCTCAAATATCCATTCTCGAACTGCTCCGTATTTCACCCACGCATAGGGCCATCGTTGATAAAGTCATACAAGAGTCATCCATCCCAACCAACATCGATGTCAACCATTTTGAGACTATGGTCGGATACCTGAATTCGCCTCACCACATCACCTTTTCAGATAGTGACTATTCCTCACCCAAACCATCGCATAATGATGCCCTTCACATTGAGGTTTTTGTCCATAAGCATAAGGTTAGACAAGTCCTAGTAGATGGTGGAGTAGGATTGAACATCTTCTCTCTGAAATTGGTCAAAGCTCTTGGTTTCTCAGATGCATGTGTAGATGCTAGTAAGAGCACCGTCATCAAGGCATACGATGATGAAGAACGTGCTTCCAAAGGCGTTATTACAATTCCTCTCTGGGTAGGACTTGTCATCATAGAAACAACATGCTAGGTCTTGGATTGTGATATACATTATAATATCTTACTTGGTCATCCATGGATCCATGCTCTAAAGGCTATTCCATCCACATACCACCAGTGCCTCAAATTCCCTTTTCATGGAACTGAGATCACCATCCCAGGAGATCCTGATCCATTCCAATACTGTACCAACCTGCGAGCTACTGCTGAGCACCAGGTACCCATCAATCGGGAGGCCTCATCTTCCACCTCATCCAAATACATTGACCCATCGACACTTACGAAATCATCTAGGCCATCATCTTCTACCTCACTATCTCCATCAACCTCCATCCCAAGTAAAGATATTCAGATCTAGGACATTGGTTGTGGAGAGTTCAAGTTAAATACGGCTTACTATATAACCACAATACCAAAGCCACCTAAGGTCTATGGTAGACCATGTTTTGCAGTAGAGCCCAAAATAACTTTCAAGGTTCCACCAAAAAGTGTTTTCACACGATGGGGTGATATGGGTAATGAAGTCATTATTGACATGGACAACTGGATTTACAAAGACCTGACAGTGTTATCTCCATTACCTTTGCATCTCTATGGAAAAGGATATGATATATGCAAAACCCAAGGTTTTGGTGGTACAAGCGGCCTTGGAAAGAACAGCAACAGAAGATGGTAACCTATTATCATAATGGCAAGACCAAGATACATAGGGCTAGGCTATGACCAAATCGAAACTGACGATCAACGTACCCTTGAACTTTCAAGTAAGGTTGTAATGGCTACAGAAAGTGTTGAGACATGCGAAGAATCCCTTACCGAAACAAACTCAAATGAATGGGAACGGGGATTTGACAAAACCGTCAGTGACTTGTACATTGATGAACTATTCTTAGAACCTGGCCAACCTTCCTTTGAAGAGAGATTCCGCATGATATATGACATTGACCATATTAATCGACATTCTACAAATAAGGAATGGGTAAGCATTCCTTGGAATCCAAAAACACACAAGGTGTTATCAGCCATACCCGAACCATCCCGCACCATTCCTAAACCCACCCATGAGCCAAATTTATGGGAGTCCACCATCCATACTTCTGAAATGCCAACCACTGGTCACGATGATAATTTTATCCCATATTATGACTTTGAATTCGATTCATCTAAATTGGAATATGGACCTTCCATTGCATCAGACACGGAAGTGGAAATTGACAACTTTTCCCACTTGAAGCATCAATTTTCACACTTTTCACATCCTCCCCTTCCTTCACCAACACTGATGGTGGGATCCCTCTTGTTTATCCACAACTAATCAACTGGGACCAACAAGATCCACTAGTAATGGACATATTTCAGAATGACAAGGCAATTGCAGAGTTCATGGAGCTAAGAGAAGGTATTCCATGGGGTGATCACAAAATAGGGTTCTCCATAGATCTAGATTGTACAGCTTACTTCGGGGAGACTGTGCAATCCTCCAGTCACAAAAATACAAAGAATAAAAAAGAAAAAGAAATGCCTTTAGGTGAAAACCGCAAGCCACCTTCTGGCAATAAAATAGTAAAAACAAAGGATGTATCCGGAGAGGCACCTAAGGATGGAGGATTGGAATTTCTTCCCGTAACATATGAAAAGTTGGCTATGCTTATTGAAGACATACTAGAAGTTAACATAGACACACCAAAGAATCCCAAAATGATTCTCTTGGCTGCATCATTGTCAGACAAAGAAAAACCTGCATTTAAATAATTCTTCACAGAGCGAAAAGTTAACTTCGCATGGTCATATGCTGACATGCTAGGGCTTGATCCTGAATTGGTTCTTCATCATCTTCCTTAAATCCCAGGAATCAAGCTGATCAAACAAAAGTTGCGCAAGATGCGCCCACAGATTGCACTACTTGTCAAGGCGGAACTAAAAAAGTTAATAGATGCTGAATTCATAAGGTCAATTGATTATGCGGATTGGATATCAAATATTGTCCCTATTACCAAACCAAATGGACAAATCTATATTTGCATGGATTTCAGAGATTTAAACAAAGCTTTCCCAAAGGATAACTTCCCCCTACCAAACATAGACATAATTGTTGACCTCACGGTAGGATATGAGATGCTATCTCTCATGGATGGCTTTTCAGGCTATAACCAAATCAGAATTGCAACAGAGGACCAGCATAAAACGACATTCACTTGCCCTTGGGGAACATACTGTTGGAACGTCATGCCTTTTGGCTTAAAGAATGCAGGCGCAACATACCAGAGGGCTATGACAACAATCTTCCATGACATGATGCACATTTTAATGGAAGATTATATGGATGACCTATTGGAAAAATCTTTGACAAGGACAGAACATCTCAAAGTCTTAGATAAAAAATTTAGACGGCTTGAGGATTACAAGGTTAGATTGAACCCAAAGAAATGTGTCTTTGGAGTCACTTCAGGCAAGCTGCTAGGATACATTGTTTCAAGATGAGGCATTGAGGTTGATCCTGCAAAAGTCAAAGCAATTCTGGACATGCCTCCTCCAAGAAGAATTAGTGAGTTGTGAACACTTCAAGGTAGATTACAATCTATTCGTCGCTTCATTACACAGTTGGCAGACAAGTGTCAACCATTCAAATATCTACTCTGCAAAAGCATTCCATTTGTATGGACAGATAAGTGCAACATGGATTTTGAAAAAATTAAAGAATATTTATTAACAGCTCCAGTGTTAAAGCCACCTATTGAGGGAAAACCATTGATTCTATATGTCTCTGCAACGACAAATGCACTGGGGGCATTATTGGAACAGAATGACCATGAAGAAAAAGAAAGAGCCATATATTACATCAGTCACACATTAATTGGATATGAGCTCAACTATACACCCATTGAACAGGCATCCCTAACAATTGTCTTTGCAACACAAAAACTAAGACACTATATGCTAAGTCATCAAACACATTTGATAGAAAAGATTGAGCCATTAAAATATCTCCTTAGTCGAGCAGCATTGACAAGTCGCTTGGCAAAATGGGTCATGATTTTAAGCGAGTATGACATACTGTATGTGGAGTGCAAGGCTATAAAAGGTCAAGTAATAGTAGATCAACTGGCAGATGCACCAATCCAAGCTATTCATCCCCTGATAATTGATTTTCCTAGTGAGTCAATCTTTCATGCAAAACCAGCTCTACCATGGAAATTATACTTTGATGGATCCCACACTGGGCACGGCTCAGGAGCAGGCGTATTATTTATCACACCTAAAGGAGATTCAATTCCTAAATCATTTCAGATCGCTTTCCCTTGTACAAATAATATTGCAGAATACAAGACATTGGCCACAGGTCTCAAGATAGCAATTTAATGGAAAATTCAGACACTCCTTGTATTTGGGGATTCTCAATTAGTCATCAACCAAGTGAATGATGACTATGACACAAAGGACGAAAAGTTGCTCCCTTACAAATTCATGGTGGATAGTTTCCTAATGTACTTCAAAATGATTGCATTTGAAGAAATCCCAAGAACACAAAATAAAGCAGCTAATGCAATGGCTACCATTGGATCTCTTTTGGACATTCCTAAGAATGTGTCATAGGTTGAATTCTTAGTGGAATATCTTCTGATGCCTGCATACGATATTCTAGAGTCAACAATGGTGTGTGAGATTGTTGGTCCCAGCTCACCTTGGTACCAAGATATATACAACTACCTTAAATCCCAAATCCTCCCACCCAACTTTTCCAACAACCAATGAAAATCCTTTATCCGAAAAGCGGCCAGACATACCATCGTCAGTGACACTTTATACTGTTGTGGCTTTGACAACACCCTTCTTCGTTGTCTCAACACTGATGAAGCCGAAACAACTTTATGAGAAGTACATGAGGGTGTATGTGGATCTCATTCGAGTGGTCCAACCTTAGCTAGGAAAGTCACCAAGCTGGGGTACTACAGGTCGACATTGGAAAAAGATGCTCTTCAGTTTATCAAAACTTTTCAGAAATGCCAGGTGCACAGTGATTTGATTCACGCACCTGCACAAGAATTGAGAACTATCACTTCTCCATGGCCTTTCACGCAATGGGGACTTGACCTCATGGGTAAGATCCATCCATCCTCTTCAAATGGCCATAAATTTATAACAATCGCCACTGAGTATTTCACTAAGTGGATTGAAGCCGTCCCTCTCACCTACATCACCGGTAAGCAAATATCCAAGTTCATCCTAAATTACATCATTTGCCGGTATGGTGTCCCACAAACCATCATCACAGATAACGATAGTCCATTCAAAAATTAGGACATTCATGAGCTTTGTGAGTGATTCCACATTCAACACCACCACCCCATACTACCCACAAGGTAATGGCCAAGCTGAGGCGTCCAACAAAACAATCCTTCACATTCTAAAGAAGACCGTCAATGACGCTGGCCGAGATTGGCACCTACAACTTAATCCTGCTTTATGGGCCTATCCTACCAATATCCGCACACCCACTGGAGCCACTCCATTTTCCCTGGTCTATGGATTTGAGGCCATATTACCCATTGAGGTCGAAATTCCTTCTCTCCAAGTCTCTTTGAAAGGAATGATTGATGATGAATAATACGGACATACTCACCTACATGAACTAGAAATACTCCAAGAAAGACTACAAAATTCCTTAAATCATCTGCAGGCATATCAAAATCATCTTTGTAGAAGTTATAACAAAAGAGTCATGGTGAGAAAGTTTGAAATCGGTGACTTGGTTCTCATGCAGAATCCCAGAAATCAGGCAGACTGTGAAAAGCCTGGCAAGTTTGAGGCTAATTGGCTTGGTCCTTATATCATTACTGTCGCATTTGGTTCTGGAGC
Organism: Sequoiadendron giganteum; assembly: GCA_007115665.2. Taxonomy (NCBI): domain Eukaryota; kingdom Viridiplantae; phylum Streptophyta; class Pinopsida; order Cupressales; family Cupressaceae; genus Sequoiadendron; species Sequoiadendron giganteum. The sequence goes on from CM021106.1 coordinate 397,893,008, forward strand.
TTATCAGTTGGCCACACCTGATGGAGAACAGTTGACAGAACCTATTAATAGTTTACACCTAAGAAATTTCTACACATAGCATCAGAGAGCTTGGGCTAAAAACCTACAAAATACAAAAAATTGGAAAATACAAAAAAAATCGTCCCTTGATGAAAACCTACCAGACAGGTGTTTTGGTGAAACCAAAAAAAAAGAAAAATAACAAAAATAGTAAAAAGAAATGAATTCATCCAATAGTGAAAACCTAACAAACAGGCGCTTTGGATAGGTACCATGGTGAAAACCTAGCAAACAAGCGCCATGCGTAGTCAATCGTTGCTTCGCCATCTACGGTCACTCGAATCGACCTTTATCCATTTGTCATAATAGCAAAGGCTATACATATTCACGACATCCATCCTAAGTTCTGTAAATTCCGATCATGGTTAACATTTGGTTGACATCATTCCTGGCATATCCTTACCTTTGCCCTACGTTTACCTATCTCCATTTCATTTCAAACTCGGATACTCCCTAATCTATCTGGGGGTGAGACCTTTATCATGCAATTGCAATGGGTACCGCACATGATCTTGCATTCTTAAAAGTCCTAAAAAAAAAAATCCTAAAAATTTGAAAAAGTCCTGAAAAAATCCTAAAAATTTGAAAAAGTCCTAAAAAAATCATAAAAATTTGAAAAAGTCCTAAGAAAATACAAAAAAATCCACATCAATGTCAAAACCCAAAATCAAATTCAAAGTCAATCTCTGTCTGGTCAATATCAATATTTCGTCCATGTCTGAACTATGTTGTCTATGCGCATTTGCTACGTAGGCAAGATTCATCTTTGAATCCCTGAGACATTAGGTCAATCTTTCTAGGTTTGTCAAAATAAAATCATGATTCAAACTTTTGTCCTTTGGACAATGTCATTGGTCATGTCGAACTACGAGGTCTCTGAGTGCACGATGTAGGCAAGGCCATCAATCGATGGACCCCCGAGGCCACACTAGGTCGGTCCATTAGGGTTCATGGCACAACATCGTCACACACATTAAGCTATCTTCAAATCAAGTGAATCTTATGTCAATCTGGAACTATCAACCTATCAGCAATTTGTTTCGTCAAACATTTTTAGTCATTTCAGCATGTCAGTAATGACATGTAGTCAAATTCTACGAGGGCAATTCATCTGGAAAATTTTTGGTTCTTCTTCAGATGTGTCCTTCTGAAGAGAAACTCTCGTCACTTCTTCATGCTTTTGGATGCATCCTTCCTAAGCATTGTCCTCCTCATCTGGCATCTTGATGAATTCTCCTAATGCTGAGAATAGATCTCCTAGATATCAACGTCATTTAGGATGTGTCCTTCCTAAATTTGATATCGTTCAACATTCGACAACACTCGACATTAAAAACAATTGGCAAACACTTGGCAAACTTTTTCTGTCTTTTTGATAATTATCATGATATTAGTTCCTATTGTCTTAGGAACAACGACATATCATGATGATATGTCTGCTTATCACTCTACATTAGCTTCTCCAGGATGTCCTGACTTCAGGATTTAGAGAAGCAACGACATAGTATGATGATTTTACTATCTGTTTTTACTATCATGTGGCTAGTTTCTCCACGATGTCCTATCATCAGGATTTAGAGAAGCAACAACGTCTCATGATTAGTTTGGTTTTTCTAGTGGTTGGTCATGATAAGTGGCTAGGGGCAACTGTGTTCCTTGCATGAGTTATGATCATCCTTTGTCTGCGGCTATTGACTTACGTGATGGTTCGACCTTGCACACTATTCATCTATGTCATATCATAGTGTTTCTTGACCATCATGACATTTTCGCCCAATGATGATTAAAGAGCAACAACTAGCATAGCACTATAGCAAAGCTTTGAAGGATTTTTTCTACACTAACATGCATATCTTTCTTCGCACTAACATTTGTCTTCATCTTCTCTTCTATGGTTCTCGGATGATATCTTGTGACATACAACAACAAAGTCGCATACATAATTGGATGAGCATTTCATATTCACATCTGCATAAATCAAATATCATAATTCACAATGCATAAACACCATCATTTACATCCATTCATAAAAACATCATTTGCATCAACATATCACATCATTATCACATTGCATACAACATTCATGCCTAATCACCATCCATAAATGCATTCATAAACATAAGCATAGTATCCATACATCTCATATCATAAAAACATAACATAAACATCGCATAAAAACATGAGAACACCATAACACATAACATCATATATGTCACATCAAAACTACATCGCATATATATACAATCTCAAAAAATGTCATTTTACAGGATAGAGTCATATAACATCCCAAAAATAGAGCTCGCAGGCTCGAATATCAAAATACAAGTGTCTACAAAGTAAGTCCTAGCATGGCCCTCCTCCATCCCATGGAGGTGAACTGTGAGGTAAATGTGACTGATCCATCAAATGGAATGTGACCTGGATAGGTGTCCTCTCCTGTGTCTCACTTTGGGATCCTGTGGGATCAGTAACAGGAGGCTGGCTCTGCTCTACCTAGTGTCCTGACGACACTGACCTGTGTCCTCACTCTGACCTGTGACTGTGACCTGATGAGTGCCTGTGAGAACTATGAGATCTGTGGCCTGATGACTGCCCTGATGTAGTAGACCCTCCAGCACTGGTGTGACTACTGCTGAGGGACCTGCTGCTGTGTGTCTAACTGCCACTACCTGTCCTGCTATAAGATCGGGACAACCCTGGGTCCTGTCTATCTAGTGGAATAGCCTGCTCATATCGCACCCTATATCGGCCCCTACTCTCTACCATCCTAGCTAACTCTCGAGCCATATCCCTTGTCAGTCCAGAGCACAAATCTGCAAACTCAGTCACCCACCGCTCTGACTCCTGTCGTCGAAGTATACCCTGATCTCGCTCAACTCGAGTGACCTCTAACTCTGCTGCTAAGGTCTTGTTGTGAGACAAGGCTGCATTGATTCTGCTCTGTAGGTCCGTAATCCTCTGATCAACGGTAGCATCTGCAGGCAAAATGGGTGATCTGTCACCCTCATCATCTCTAGAGATCATGCGCTCCCGCAGTCGCTCATCTGCCTCATCCTCCTCCTCCTCCTCCTCCTCATCCCTCTCCTCATCGACCTAGACCTCCTCCACATCTATGTCAAGAGGATGTCCCCCAACGAGTGGATCCTCCTCTACTCGCTCCTCTACCACCACCTCCACCTCCTCCTCAACCACCACCACCTCCACATCCTCCTCCTCCTTGCCACCTTGGACCTCCTCGGCCCTCGCCTCAGGCTCCCTCGCCTCCGGCTCCTCCCGAATGGGTGACAACGGTACACCACCCACTCTCTGTCTAACTCTCCTGGGCTATCTCCGCCCTCGGTCATCTCTCCTCCTCCTGGCACCCCTGCCATCTTGTTTATTACATTAGTCGAACATTGATCGATTATGAGAAATGATACACAACAATAGACAAACAATGTTTGGCTCTTGTATTCACTACTAGTAAGTTGTGACACTACTTATTGATGTTGAAATATAAGTAACGATGAAGTTTGACCCTTTAAAACACCTTTTCCCTAAAATAGATTTATCCAGATGCTTAGCTAAGTGGGTAATGTTGTTGATTGATTTTGACCTTAAAATTGTTTCACAAAAAGATATTAAGGGCCAAGCCTTAACCGACCAATTAGTTGATGCTCCTTCTCCTTTAGCGTTACCTAGTAATGATTCTTTCCCTGATCATAACATGTTGAAAATCAAATATGATACATGGGAATTATATTTTGACAGATCTAAGTACATAATTGGCTCTGAAGCAGGGCTATAATCAAACTACCCAAAAAATATCCTATTCCCTTATCATTTCGGCTAAATTTCCTATGTACAAACAACAACGCTGAGTATGAGGAATTACTCGTTGAGTTCCATGTTGCTCTAGTTAAGGGTGATAGACACATTAAGATATTTGGTGATTCATAATTAGTCACGAAACAAATAAATGGAACATATTAAATGAAACATGACAGATTATCGAAATACAAGGATCTCACAATGAAATTGTTAGAGAAATTTGAATCCTTCACCATTGATAATATCCCTCAAAAATATAATCGTCATGCAGATGTAATGGCAAGTGTTGCTTCTCTTATTTCCCCTCAAGATCCTTCAAAATACTTCACCTCCATTGTGCATATAATTATACAACCATCGATTGGAAATAAGGAAAATGAAGTGTTAACAACAATCAAAAACCTGAGTGAATGGTATGATACAATATTCAATTATTTGAAAGTCAGTACCTTTCTTGAGCCAAAAAATAAAAATGCTTGTTCTCGTCTTCAAAAATTTGTATCTAGATATATTATCCTATCCATCATCGTATATTAGAGGTTCTTCAATTGCCTTTTTCTTAGGTGTCTTAAACAATCTAAAATCCGTACAGCACTTGAACAAGTCCATGCAGGTGCTTGTGGGGAGCGTTTCAGAGGGATATCATTGTTTCAAAAGCTTATTCATGTATAGGAGAGAATTTTCACCCCTAATGAAAATTCCCCTTTTTCCCCTCTCCACATAAGAAAACCAAAGGCGGAGGCTTAATTCCACATAAGCTTGTTGTTCACATCACACTTGGCACCTATTTTGAGTGTCGGTGGAGGATTTTTGATGGGGATGCCCATGCAATGCGCAGACATCTGTGTGGCATGCTTACATCCCTGGAAGATTCCTATGGCTAGAATCTACAAAGATGTTACACTTCCTATTGGAAGTCAAAGTGTAATGCCTCCCTTTGGCTGGCTGACTCGGATATGGTTGTTTCTTGACCTCCTTTCTTCATATTCATCTCTCATTCATCCATTTTCATCTCTTTGAAGGCTTAGATAGTCTCTTGACCATCTATTCACTCATCCACAAGCTTTGAAGCAACATTTCACACTCCATAGTAGCAATCTATCACTCCATCACTTCGATAGAGCAAGCGCAGGACAATTACATTGTAGTAGAGGCTTTAGTTCCTCTCATCTTTCTCCTCCACTAGCCTTGAGCACTTTGGATGGAGGTGGTAAGCTCCTAACTCATCTTCTCTATTACTTGGTTGAGTAAGCACATCACTGTTTTGTAATGTCTTTGTGTACTTTTCTTGTATTCCCTTCTTTATCACTTTATTTCTCTATCATTGCAAACTTGGTTGTATGTGGAGGTGGCAACACCAAAATGGGGGTCTGTCTGAGGTAGACCCTAAATAACCCCCCAATATTTTCCCTCTTTTTTATGTGTAGGTGGAGAGATCTTGGATCAAGCTGGCGAAAAGGTTATTGTGTGAGATCATCTTCATCACCCTTGCGGTAATATACTTCCTTTATCACATTCATCTTTACGTTTCATATTTCATAGTCTTATTTTGCATATTTAGAAACTAATAACTAGGTTGTTAGTCCACTTTTTAGAGGTTAGACATTGTCTCCTTGGTTTTTTGGCCATATAGATGCCAGCACACTTGAGAGATGCTTGTGCACTGCGTTATCATCCCAGAACCATGCTTTAGTCCTCTGACAAATAACTATCTGAGACACAGAGTTGACCCTAAGGACTGACTCATCTAGGCTCCATTCAGCATTTAGGTTTGTGGAGTGATTGAAGGACCCCATAGTTCTCATCATTCTCATCCCGCCTATCTTGAAATTCATTTAAATTGAGGTAAGTTAGGGTAGCCTTACCACTCTTGGCCTTTTGTGATCTGGGGCCTTGCAGTGTTTGGTCCCCCTCTCTTACATTTTTGGTGAAGCCAACATGAACCAATGTCTACTCATTTCTTGGTATTTTGAGATTTTTCTCTTGTACCCTTCAATAATTGTGCTCCTACATGTTGTGAAAGTCTTATGAGCATCACAACCTAGTCCACAACCTCTAGGTCTATTCTTAGGAGAAGTTTGTGACACTTGCAAGATCAAATCCATTGATTAGTTGTACCTACAAGTTAATATATATAAACCAAGAAATAGAATGCAAAGAAATATAAATAAATGAAAGAACTAGAAAGATCTCACCCATTTAATACTCCATGGTTGATTTCCATTGCACCTTCTCCAGCTTTGGAATGATGGATGCCCTCAGCCTAAGTGTGTGAGCAACTCTCTAAGCCTAGCCTCAACAAAGATTTTGAAGGATTTGAAAATATAAACTAGTGCAATCTAGAATATCACTCCTATTATGCAAATAGTTAAATAAGTAAAGCCTAGAATAATGAAAATTCCTATAGTAAAAGTATCTCAAGCAAATGATCATGGATCCAAAAATGAGATCAAGATTGTCATTTTATAGAAAATGCAATCTTGAATGGACGGAAAAGATGAAAGATTGAGGAATACCCTAGAATCAAAGGTCAAGATTGAATAAGGAAACTCTCAATTAGGGTTAGGGCAAAATACCCATATGTGTAAATAAGATTTAATTAAATGAATTAAATCAAGACTGAATGTGACAGTTGAGATGAAATTAGTAAAAATCATAAGACAAGAGGATAGGATTTTAGAAAATCAATAATTTTAGAAATTACTTGATTTGTAGAAGAATATTTCCCTTTTGAATTAAATTAATTCAAAATAGAAGATTTTGTGAGGTAATTAGTAATTGATTTTTGAAATTAATTACTAAATGAAGAATCAGTTAACCATGTGAGATATTTTTAAATGATTTTATTTATTTAAAAATGTAGAAGTGTCACATGCCATAGTTAAATAATTACAAATAATTATTTAATTTAGAAGAAGTAGTTAATTAATTAAATAAATTATCAAATCTATTTAATTAAGAGGACTTAGGAATTAGTGACATATTAAATCAATATATTAAAATATATTTAATAATCAGGAAGACATTAATGATAAAGATTTAATTAAATAAATAGGATGACTTTATTTAATTATTAGAAGACTTTGATAGTTAGTGACATATTAAATAAATAAATATAATTTATTTATTTAATAATCATGAAGAATGAGAGATATTATGAATTAATTAAATAATCATAAATTATTTAATTAATAGTTGAATGTGGGTTAGAAACATAATTAAAATGTTATAATCATGTCATGTCGAAGGTGGTAAAATAGTGCTTGCAGGTCTTGGTCATTTTATGTGTCTACATTTGCCCCTCTTTGTCATAATCCAGCTTGTCGCATTGTGGCAAAGAAAACAAGTCCAAAATATGCCCCAGTGAAGGTATGGAGTGTCTATGCCCCCTTGGAAAAAATTTTGAATTTCGACCTAGGGTCAAAAAAATTTTGGAAAATATCCCAATTAGTTCAAATAATGACCAGGTAAGTAATGGTGCGAACAATTTCAAAAATGGAGGACATTAAGTCAGCCAAAATTCCAATCAAAGGTGGTCAAATGAGCCTCTAGTAGAACTTACTAGGTCAAACCCTAATTTTCAACCTATAAATAGGTTGAAAAAGTTAAACCAAATGTCATTTGCCCATTTTTCAATTAAGAAATTTAGAAATCAGAGCTCTGAGCGACGATGGTGATTCCCATGACTACACACAGTGGATACCGCGTGCGCACATTCCGACGACCCAAGGGCCCAGAGGCACCGGTAAGTACCCTATCCGACTTGTCAAATTTTTACTTTTAAGCATTTATGAGGGTTAAAAAGGGGGGTAAACAAATGCGATGCGATGCAAATGCTATCACGAAAGCCGCGAACGCCTTCACGATCGCCGCATTTTCTTGCGTCGCGACGCAAGTGCAAAGGGTAGGCTAGATTTTTGTATGTTTGTGCAATCGCAAGCTCAAATGATGCAAGCGAAGTATTGCGATGCAATTGATGATTTTGTGACGCATTTGACATTTTGCAATGCAATTGACAAGTCAAACGACACATTCGTTGTTAGATTGCGCATTCGCTATTTACAATGACGTATTCGCTATTGAATCACGCATTTTCTTTCTAGAATGGCACATTCACTATTAGCTAGCGCATTTGTTGGTCAAAACGATGCATTTGACATATTGCAATGCAATTTTCATGTAGAGTGCCACAATTGAAATATTGTGACGCATTTGTGGTCAACGCGACGCAATTGCAGTTGACCAGAGTTGACTTTTGTTGACCTTGCCTAGATTGGCCTTTATGTACCTTTGATTTTCCAGTATTAGTAAACTTTCCGTAATGTTGCCCCATATGTGCTAATCCTTGGCCTTTCCTTGTGCAAAGTCAGCTTCTGCCCATTTATACCCGGGAGTTCCGTCCAGCGACTTATGCTTTCAGAGATCATCTTAGTGATAGACAGAGATGGCGATTGATGTATTTAGGCCTGTACCATGTTGCCTACATGCCCGTTATTCAGGAAAATAGAGGTTTGCTTAGAGCTCTTTGCGAGAGGTGGAATTCTGAGGCCTGCTCATTTCACCTACCTACTGGAGAGGCAACAGTGACTTTAGAGGACGCGTACCGTATTCTTCGGATTCCGATCAACGGAGAGAGGGTAGTTTATGATTCGCATCGAGGGCAACAGGTCCTATGTGAGATGTACAAGGGTGTTGATGGTGCCCATTTAGACCTTGATGATTATGAGATCCATTGGGATATTGTAGCTGATCAGTTTCCCAGATTCGATGCTATGCTCATGACCTTGATCGCTGGATGGTCACGGATTTCCTATTGGATGGGGAGATGTTCTTGTTCGCATGTGGGGATAGAGGACTATGTTCACTTGGGGGCCATGCTTGTTGGCTATGTTGTACCACCAGTTACATGAGGTGGTCTATCATCAGGGGCACAACATCAGTTGTGGCACTAGCCTCCTTATGATTTGGGTATGGGAGCGCATTCCCGTATTTTGACCATCAGTGCAGATTCAGCAGCTGGGTGATGGGATGCCATATGTGTATCTATATGCGGGATCACTGAGTCAGACTCGCGTGGGAGACACAGGGTATTGGCATCATCGTATTGATACGATGATCAGCTTTGTCTAGAGACCCTACAGAGATTGTGCGTAGTGGCCAGATGAGGATAGACACTTATTGTTTTGCAGATAGTTCAAGTACTTGATTGGCCACACAGTTCAGACTCAGCGGATCTTTGAGATGTACCTGCCCCAGCGGGTACTACGACAATTTGGTGAGCAGCAGGTTGTGCCAGTAGGCATGACAGAGTATGCTCAGTCTTTCAGGGAGACCATGTAGGGGCCACCCATATCAGTGACAGTGGCAAAGCAGCAGGCAGATAGCTTGGTGGTAATTCAGTGGGCATGGAGAGGGGGTCCAGCAGATCCAGGGACATCTGCCAAGTTTTACACCTAGTGGTAGGTTCATAGGCCTAATCCTTTGACAGATCTTGATGGTCCACCGCCTATAGATCAGAGATCAATCATTCCATGGATTTCGAGGAGAGGTCGGGGTGGTAGAGGTGCAAGGAGGGATGGCAGAGGTGCCGAGGGTAGAGATGGAGGAGATGGAGGAGGTCAGGGAGATGGAGGGGGTGGAGGAGATGGTGGAGGAGGTGGGGATGGAGGAGGTGGGGGAGATGGCAGGGGTGCCAGGAGGAGGAGAGATGATCAAAGGCGAAGATAGCCTAGGAGAGTTCGACAGAGAGTGGGTGGTGTACCATTGTCACCCATTCAGGAGGAGCTAGAGGTGAGGGAGCCAAAGGCGAGGGTCGAGGAGGTCTGAGGTGCTGAGGAGGAGGAGGAGGATGTGGAGGTGGTGGTGGTTGAGGAGGAGGTGGAGGTGGTGGTAGAGGAGCGAGTAGAGGAGGATCCACTCATTGGGGGACATCCTCTTGACATAGATGTGGAGGAGGTCCGGTTCGATGAGGAGAGGGATGAGGAGGAGGAGGAGGAGGATGAGGCAGATCAGCGACTACAGGATCACATGATCTCTAGAGATGATGAGGGTGATAGATCACCCATTTTGCCTGTGGATGCTACCATTGATCAAAGGATTATGGACCTATAGAGTAGACTCGATGCAGCCTTGTCTCAGAACAAGGCCTTAGTAGCAGAGTTAGAGGTCACCCGAGTTGAGCGAGATCAGGCTATACTTCGATGACAAGAGTCAGAGCAGTGGGTGACTGAGTTTGAAGAGTTGTGCTCTGGACCGACAGGGGGTATGGCTCAGGAGTTATCCAGGATGGCAAAGAGAAGGGGCCGATAAAGGGTGTTGTTGATGGTGTTTTTATGCACTTCACAACACAAGTAATACGTAGGCGTATTACCTCTCTTGAAAGAAAATATTCCACAATCAAATTGCAGAACATTATCCCAAGGTCTCTCGGGTGTCAGGTCATGACGAGGCTTGGAATATTTCAGTTGATTTATGTGATTTGCTGGAATCACAAGGTGGACTTACATGGTTAAAGCAGGGAGGATTAAGTCGATGAATGGAGTTCTATGGATTTGGAATTATTCTGCTTTGTTGTAGGTTCAGGCAGCACTCTTGGACTCCATCATTTCATCAGATTTAGCTTTACAGTGTGCAACGAACCTTAACACAAGTTGCTTCTAAAAAAGGGAAAAAGAAAAAGGGTGAGGAAGGAAGATGTTTCCCATACCTGCAACTACCAATGAACAGTGATAATGGAGGTTCCTACTGTGGACAGTTTCCTTCAAATAAAATTTCACTTAATCAGAGTTATCACAATATCATGAAACCTATGCTATTTTCTAAGGATTGCAGATATTCATCATTCATTTTCTCTAGGAAGGTGAATAAAGATGAGATTCAATGAGCAGCAATGAAATCAAAGTCCAGAATAACTTTGCACAGTCATCTACCTTCAGCAAATGACCAAAAGTATGGACAAGGAAAGCATACACACAGTAGTAATATCCAAAATCAAAGATATCATACTAAATCTATCAAGTCTAATCTAAAGCACTTAAAACAACAAAGTATCTTAAAGCGAAGCTATAACTTAAAAGGGAGAGGAATCATGAAACATGTGGAGAAGACCAGAAATACACCAGGAAATGACTGTATTTTCTATTATATTCTTAGCAGCATGTCTTTACAACAACTCAACTCTTCTTAAAATGAGAGGAGGAGAGCCCTATTTATAGTTTTCAAAAAATAAAATGAATGGCCAAGATTCGATTCTATTGTGTGGCCAAGATTCATTTTATATTAGGGTTTCACCTACCCCCAAATATATTACATTTATGGCTAATTTCTTGTTTCTTCCCTATTTCGTCATCTAGTGACAACACTGTAGCAAATTTGTCTTTTAGCCATTTGCCCTCTGCTGTAGCTATTCTTCAAGGAACTCATCATCGATGACGCGATTGCCCTCTCGCTTCTTTAATGCAGCATATTCCATGAAGCTTAGGATCAGGGACTGAAACTTATCCACCTCCATGATGTCAAATTTCAAAATTTGATAAGACCATTCCTGAGAATCGCTGCCTAGCTTCTTCCAGTCGTCCTCATACTTAGCAGCATTTTCTTTGAAAAGTTCTAACTGTGCAAAGGCTCTGGCAGCAAAGCACATGAATTCAGTTGTGACCTCAGCGGACATTCCATCTTCCATGATCTTTACAAAGTAGGGCTTTATATTCTCTGGTTTGATCTCGTCCATAGGTAGCTCATACTTCATCATCGTCTTGAGGTATCGAGCACATTCCTCTCTAGAATCTCTTTCCCATTCAATATTTGATACTATCCTCTCCAATACTTGCTCAAGCCTCCTTTTTTGGTGATCAAAATCCCTTCTCCATGTGTCAACTAACCAGTGATCGTCATCCTTGAAGGTGAGATCCTTTTCTGAGACATCACTTGGCAACACGAGTATGGCCTCAATCTTTGGGTAGGCCGACTCGTACTTCCTTGGGAACCTCTCATAGATTCGCCTTGTGTCTTCGAGATTCTTCTAAACTTCCAGGAACCTATTTGCTGCTCGAACATCCAAGTTGATGCCTGTGTTCCCTATGTCCAAGACCTGCGGAAACCAATTTTTCGTAGTCTTGTCCAGGTTTTGCCTCTTTTCAAGCTTGTTAATCTGCTCCTGGGATAGCAACTTAGGCGGGGCCGACGATGTTGTAGGCTGCTCATTTGGAGATGACCACTACTGAATATAAGCTGTTAGATCGGCCACCTACTCCTTAAGCTCCTCTTTTGAGATATTATCATGTTGGATAAGGTGCACCACTGTGGCGACCGACTCTTGGAGATGCTCAACCTTCTATTCTCTTGTGGCCACTCCTAAGTCGATGGTGGAGACGTTATAAGCTATACCTTGCTCTCCAACCATCGGCGTTCCTAACTGCACTGCCCTTGATCCTGAGACGTCCATGGTCACTTCTGACCTGACCTTTGGTTTCTTGGCCTTTCTAGTTCTCATCTGCACTCTAGCCATGATGTCTTCCTACCTCGCTTTAGGATCCTTCAAGGTGGGAGTCCTTTGCTTGAGTTGTCTTTGCAGCCAGTCAGGCGTTTGGGATTCTTGTCTTGGCGGTTCACTTTGAGTCCCACTATCCTCCTTCTCAAGTTCAATGGTTTTGACAATGAGAGCCTTTTCCTTTTCTTCATCAGTGCCTTATTTGATTATTTCATGCTCAACGGGGGACTCGGTGTGCAGTTGCTCCCTGGGTGAGTATTTCTTTTCAGCATCCTCTTCCTTCTCGTTTAGAGTATCCTAATGCTCTTCGGGACTCTTTGCTTGTTTTTCCTCATGGAGGGACACTTCCTCATCATGCATTGGGGTCTGACCATGTCCCTTGGTTGGAGACTTATTACCTTCCATCTCTAGAGAAGCAATCTCTTCTTCTTGCACCAGTCGGTCTTCAGCCTCCTTATCTTCAATTTCCTTGAGATGTTTGTCCCACTCTGCATTGAGCTCGGGATCATTGGATTCTTAGATTAGTTCAGTATCAAGGCCCTCACTATCCTCACTGGAAGACTCATAGGCTACTTCATCAATCTCCCAATGCTCGAACAAGGGATGTTCGTGATATTCAAATTCTTCATCTTCTGGCGCTTTCTCAGCCTCCAGTTGCTGTCGTTCGTGCTCATCTGAGATCTGCATGGTTTCCTCCATTTTTGGTGATTCCAGAGAACAGGATGCCATTGGAGTGGAGGCCATAGCCTGAGCTATTGTAGCTTGGACTATCGGATTGGTTAGCATCTCGGAAAGCTCAGATGGCACATTCTGCATATACTTTACAAAAGACTTGGGAAGGCTAAGTGCAGGCGCTGTAACAGCAAAAACGAAGGGAAGAGAAGGAGACATGGAGGAAGAGGACATTGGCGAGGTGGTGGCAGATGATGAGTCCATAGGAATAACTTCCAACACTGGAGGAGTAAGAGCAAGGTGAATGGACATATCCACTACAGGCGGGGAGGAAGCAGAGGCAGTAAGAGAAGCATGAGGGATAGGGGAAGCAACAGCAGAAGTAACAATGGTAGGCAGCGACCTTAGCGAGCTAGATCCTGATCCTCCGATCCCAAGGGATGGACCCTTGGTTGGTACAGCCATCTCCATGCTACCAGTTGTTTTCCTCCTCTTCTTGGAAGGTTTAGGCTCAGAAGCCTTACGGGCATATACCTTCAGTTTAGGCAGTTGTTCGCTAGCCTTTTTTCTTTTCTTGGTCTTTACCGACGGTGGAATCTTAGATGTTTCGCCAGTTGCAATGGTGGTTGCTCCACCTTCAGAGCCACTTGGTTCACTTACGTGCTCGCTTATAAGCTTGGTGAACGTTAGAATGACCCCTTGTTGTTTCAACTGGGCCACCTTCTAGTCGATTCACACCCTTGTTCGGATTTCCACGGGCCCGGTGAGTATGCTGACATCGTTTAGCTCTGGCTCACTCTAGTCAATTACAGGCAATGACAAGTTGGCAAGTGCATTGTATTCAGGGTCCATAACTATATCTTCTTCTTCTTCTAGCTGATCCGGGATCGGACACAGGTTCGCCCTTCGTACATAGATGACAGTCATGCACATATAATGCCACAATCGTACCTCAAGATCATCCCTGTAATTGGCCCAAAAGTCCTCGATGTTGTGGAGGTGGGTGTACTCACATCCCAGCGCCTTTTTGACATGGCCATAAGGATCCATTCGAGGTCGCGCTATATATTGTTCAAAGTTGTATTCTGCCAGCTCTTTTTTTGAGTATCCTGCACACTGGGAGGTGTGAACCTTATACATCCCCTGGCCTAGGTTCATGGGATAGGCAGGGCCTACCAAATACTTCTCACTCAGGAGGCTATGAATGTGTCGCAACTGTCGAGTCAACTCCAAGAGAATGATTCGGTCATTTGGATACCGGGGCAACTTGTTCGGTCTCTCGGTGAATCCCTAAGCTCCTATATATGTAAAATTTAGGAACTGAATGTACCAGAAGGTGTACTACTTGAGGAGGACCCTGGCATTGTGGGATGTTCTCCTATGAAAGTCACCTCCCACAGATCGGATGACGTGAGCAATGAACACATCATTCACCCTGCATTAGTCTCTTTTAAAGTTTTAGAATTGTAACTGGGGGTACTTGTCATAGGGCTTAAGCTCTGGCCCTGATGGATAACTGGGCATCATTGTCAACCCCTGATAATGTTGTTGATTGGTGAGAGAATATACCAAGTAGGAGGTCATGAAGAATTTGTTGGTCTTCTTCACGGTGGTAAACTGCTCGTGGAAGCAGTTGCTAATTATTTCGCCCCAATAGAAGGTGGTGCCCTTACCGCGAAGAATTTGTTCTATGAAATAGAACATCCATTCCTAAAAGAAAACTACGCTGGGGAGGCCCATGACCCGACTGAGAAGAGTTACAAGGTCATGGTAGTCCTCAAAGAAGTTGCTGCAAAAGAGCTCTTGAGGAAGCTTCCCAGCACTACCCCATTTATCCTTCAACCAGTACTGGTTGATCAGCCTCTTGCACCCCAAGGGATCCTATTCCCACACATCCTTACAGTTTTCTATGGTGGGGATCTCCATGCTTTGAAAGGTTGGGATGTGGAAGGTTGCGGTTATGCCTGACGGAGACATATCTGTGAGGACATTCCCGTCATGGTCTACAATAGTTCTAGTATCCAGTTGATACGCTTCCGAGCAAGCCATCACCAACTCTGGGGCCACTAAGGCTGGTGGGAAAGCTGTAGCTTTAGCAAGTCCGCTGCTCTTTATTAATCTAGAATTTGCTATTTTTGGGTTCATCCTGACCCTCTGTGTGAATTCATCAACATCAACCTGTCCGATGTTGGTGTCTGAGACATCCCTCCATAACGTAGTGATTGTGGATTGAATCGGGACTCCCTGGAACTTGTATTTCATCAGGTCCCTGTCCTCCTTGCCCCTTGGTGGCTTGGCTGCTCCTTTTCCTTTCTTGGGAGCACTAGAAGTCTCTGCACCGAATTTCATAAATCCTGCATAAAAGACTTGAATTAGCAATGATGAACTTGTCAAAATGGTCACCAACAAATCCCTGCATATCCAGATTAGTTTGACAATCATAATCCATATTCAAAAATCACTCGATCTGGATATTTCATCATTAGAAAGCAAGTATACACAAAATCCGGAGTTCCTAGGTCGGAATTCCCTTGGTAAAATGTCGTTTGAAAGGGAAAAATGAGAATGGAATTCCCACAGGCATTTCCTGAGGTTGGATTTGAAGATTAAAGGTCGGAGGCGGAGGAAAACCTGATCTTATCAAGTGGGTCAAAATCCATTTTAGATTTGGAGGTCATTTGATACCTCATTTGACAGTTCGGGTATCACCTGCAAGGAAGCCATCTGGAACGGCGCAAAGGAAACGGAAATCCGGGCACCGGAATTCGGGTCTCGGATTGCCATTTTTGGGAAGTAGCTAAGGACTGGCTGTTGGGGATGGTGAAGTGAAAATGAAAATCCAAGGAAGGAAATCCGAGAGGCAATTTCTGGAAGCGATGAGAAGATTCGGGACAGTCGAACGGCGAATGAAGCACCGGGACCCAGAGGTCAGGAAGTTGTCTCGAGCTCACTGTTAGAACAGCGTAGGTGGAACGGAATTCTGAGTAGGGAATTCCAGAGTTTGGAATCCGGAAGAAAGGTTGGATTCAGATTTTGAAAAATGACGGACCGGGGTCCGAGAGCCGGGGAGACATTCGGACAAGGCCATTTGGAACGGTGATGACAGAATGGAATCCCAAGGAGGGAATTCCGAAGGCACGAGTCCGAAGGGGAAACTTGTCGAGGATTTCAATCGGAAGATGACTTTGCGACTGGGGAACGATTTTCGGAAAGGCGCTCGGGGAAGGCCGTTTGAAACGGTGAAGACGGGACGGAGTTCCGGGAAAGGAATTTTGGGAAAAGGATTCCGAAAGAAGAGTGAAGACTTTCGATGAGCCAGGAATCGGGAAGCAGAAAGCTACAAGATGAAGGCTGTTTAGAACGGCGGAGACAGGACAGAGTTCCGAGAATGGAATTCTGGGAAAAAGATTCTAGAAGAAGAGTGAATTTGGAAGGATGGTGATATTTTCGAGTTTAGACAGCTTTCGAGGGTCCGGGGTTCGTTGGTCGGGAGTACGCTCGGACCAGGCCATTTGAAACGGTGAGGATGTAGCGGAATTCCGGGGAGGGAATTTCGAAGGTCAAAATTCGAGGCGGGGAGTTTATCAAGGATTTCGACTGGAAGAAGGTGGCAGACGGCCACAGGAAGACCCGAGCCCGGGTGACGCCAGCGTTGTTCCGAAGAATAGCCGTGACGCGATAAAGTTCCAGATCGATCTTGGGTGGTTTTAGAGATTGATTTTGCCATTTTTAAAAGATGGGTTTTGTGCGGAAGGCATGAATTTACTTAATTTTAAACCCATTTCACGATTTTCACCTACAAAAATGTGAAATTTCACAAAAAATGAAAGGAAGGCGCGCAGACGACAAACCTACCTCGAAATCCCGAAGAACAGGTTGCCGGATGAAAAGTAGGATGCGCGAGGGTCAATAGGAAAGCACTCAAATTTCGAGGCAGAAGAAAAGTTTGGGCACTGGGAGTTCTCCAACCTTCTCAATCGCTCAAGCTTTTGACAATGACAGCCGGAAAACTTGGTTTTATAGCCGAAAATACCCATTAATGCAGCAATAAATTCATCGTACGAGGTAGTTGGAGTCGATGGATTTGAAAAATGCAGGGGCGGCAGGAGGTCCAGGGTCTGAGGTCCAGAAAGCCATCCAGCATCCGCCGTCAAAACAGTAGAACCCAGTGGGAAACCCCAAAAGGGGAAATCCAAAAAGGGAAACCCGGAAAGGGAAATCCGAAAATTGCCATAGACACCAAAACGGCATTTTGACAGGGAAAACCCGAATTACCCGAGACTTAGTAGTTTTGAAAAAAGGGGACTTCGGTCGAACTTAAAATATTGCATTGGGGAACGCACCGACCCTTTTGGGGCACAAAAATGGACACGCAAAATGAGGGAAAGCAAAAAAGAAAGAGAGGGCTCGAAACGCAAAGAGGGAAGAGAGGGTCCCCATTCCGAACGGGGCATGTGTGCAAAATGGGCATAATAGGTGCTATATGAGCAAGCTATTCCACCAGATAGATGGGACCCAGGGTTTTCTTGATCTTATAGCAGTACAGGTAGCAGCAGTCGGACACACAACAATAGGTCCCATAGCAGTAGTCACACCAGTGCTGGAGGGTCTACTACATCAGGGCGGTCATTAGGCCACAGATCTCATAGTTCTCACAGGTACTCATCAGGTCACAGTTACAGGTCAGAGCGAGGACACAGGTCAGTGTCGTCAGGACACCAGGCAGAGCAGAGCCAGCCTCCTGTTACTGATCCCATGAGATCCCAGAGTGAGACACAGGAGAGGAAACCTATCCAAGTCACATTCCATTTGACGGATCAGTCACAGTTACCTCGTAGTTCACCTCCATAGGATGGAGGAGGGCCATCCTAGGACTTACTTTGTAGACACTTGTATTTTGATATTCGAGCCTGCGAGCTCTATTTTTGGGATGTTATATGACTCTATCCTGTGACATTACATTTTTTGAGATTGTATATATATGCGATGTAATTTTGATGTGATATATATGATTTTATGTGTTATGGTGTTCTCATGTTTTTATACGATGCTTATGTGATGTTCTTATGATATGAGATGTATGGATACTATGCTTATGTTTATGAATGCATTTATGGATGGTGATTATGCATGAATGTCGTATGCAATGTGATAATGATGTGATATGTTGATGCAAATGATGTTTTTATGAATGGATGTAAATGATGGTGTTTATGCAATGTGAATTATGATATTTGATTTATGCAGTTGTGAATATGAAATGCTCATGCCATTATGTATGCGACTTTGTTGTTGTATGTCACAGGATATCATCCGAGAACCATAGAAAAGAAAATGAAGACGGATGTTAGTGCGAAGAAAGATATGCATGTTAATGCAGAAAAAATCCTTCAAAGCTTTGCTATAGTGCTATGCTAGTTGTTGCTCTTTAATCATCATTGGGTGAAAATGTCATGATGGTCAAGAAACACTATGATATGACATAGATGAATAGTGTGCAAGGTTGAACCATCACGTAAGTCAATAGCCGCAGACAAAGGATGATCATAACTCATGCAAGGAACACAGTTGCCCCTAGCCACTTATCATGACCAACCACCAGAAAAACCAAACTAATCATGAGACATCGCTGCTTCTCTAAATCCTGATGATAGGACATCATGGAGAAACTAGCCACATGATAGTAAAAACATATAGTAAAATCATCATACTATGTCATTGCTTCTCTAAATCCTGAAGTCAGGACATCCTGGAGAAGCTAATAGTAGAGTGATAAGCAGACAAGGATAATCATCATGATATGTCGTTGTTCCTAAGACATAAGGAACTAATATCATGATAATTATCAAAAAGACAGAAAAAATTTTCCAAGTGTTTGCCAATTGCTTTTAATGTCAAGTGTTGTTGAATGTCGAGCAATATCAAATTTAGGAAGGACACATCCTAAAGGATGTTGATATCTAGGAGATGAATTCTTGGTGTTAGGAGAATTCATCAAGATGCCAGATGAGGAGGACGATGCTTAGGAAGGATGCATCCAAAAGCATGAAGAAGTGACGAGAGTTTCTCTTCAGAAGGACACATCTGAAGAAGAACCCTAAATTTGCCAGATGAATTGCCTTGGTAGAATTTGACTACATGTCATTACTAACATGCTGAAATGACTAAAAATGTTTGACAAAACAGATTGCTAATAGGTTGATAGTTCCAGATTGACATAAGATTCGCTTGATTGAAGATAGCTTGATGTGTGTGACGATGTTGTGCCATGAACCCTAATGGACGGACCTAGTGCAGCCTCGGGGGTCCATTGATTGATGGCCTTACCTACGTCATGCACTCAGAGACTCGTAGTTCGACATGACCAATGACATTGTCCAAAGGACAAAAGTTTGAATCATGATTTTATTTTGACAAACCTAGAAAGACTGACCTAATGTCTCAGGGATTCAAAGATGAAGCTTGCCTACGTAGCAAATGTGTAGAGACAACGTAGTTCGGACATGGACGAAATATTGATATTGACCAGACAGAGATTGACTTTGACTCTATTTTTGGATTTTGACATTGATGTGGAAGTTTTTGTATTTTCTCAGGACTTCTTCATATTTTTATGATTTTTTCAGGACTTTTTCAAATTTTTAGGATTTTTTCAGGACTTTTTCAAATTTTTAGGATTTTTTTTTCAGGACTTTTAAGAATGCAGGATCATGTTCGGTACCCACTACAATTGCATGATAAAGGTCTCTCCCCCAAATAGAGCGGGGAGTATCCGAGTTCAAAATGAAATGGAGATAGGTAAATGCAGGGAAAAGGTAAGGATATGCCAGGAATGATGTCAACCAAATGTTAACCATGATCGAAATTGACAGGACTTAGGATGGATGCCATGAATATGTTGGGCCTTTGCTATTATGACAAATGGATAAAGGTCAATTCGAGTGACCGTAGATGGCGAAGCAACGATTGACTACACATGGCGCATGTTTGTCAGGTTTTCACCATAGTACCTATCCAAAGCGCCTGTTTGCCAGGTTTTCACTATTGGATGAATTCATTTCTTTTTACTATTTTTGTTATTTTTCAATTTTTTTGGTGTCACCAAGACGCCTGTTTGCCAAGTTTTCATCAAGGGACGATTTTTTTTGTATTTCCCAATTTTTTGTATTTTGTAGGTTTTTAGCCCAAGCTCTCTGATGCTATGTGTAGAAATTTCTCAGGTGTAAACTATTAATAGGTTTTGTCAACTTTTCTCCATCAGGTGTGGCCAACTGATAAACTCCAGAACCAAATGCGGCAGTAATGATATAAGGACCAAGCCAATTAGCCTAAAACTTTCCAGGCTTTTCACAGTCTGCCTGATTTCTGGGATTCTGCATGAGAACCAAGTCACCGATTTCGAACTTTCTCACCATGACTCTTTTGTTATAACTTCTTCAAAGATGATTTTGATATGCCTGCAGATGATTTAAGGCATTTTGTAGTCTTTCTTGGAGCATTTCTAGTTCATGTAGGCGAGTATGTTTGTATTCTTCATCATCAATCATTCCTTTCAAAGAGACTTGGAGAGAAGGAATTTTGACCTCAATGGGTAATATGGCCTCAGATCCATAGACCAAGGAAAATGGAGTGGCTCCAGTGGGTGTGCAGATACTAGTACAATAGGCCCATAAAGTAGGATTAAGTTGTAGGTGCCAATCTCGGCCAACATCGTTGACAGTCTTCTTCATAATGCAAAGGATTGTTTTGTTGGACGCCTCAACTTGGTCATTACCTTGTGGGTAGTATGGGGTGGAAAAATGGTGTTGAATGTGGAATCGCTCACAGAGCTCACGAACGTCATGATTTTTGAATGGACTGTCGTTATCTGCGATGATGGATTGTGGGACACCATACCGGCAAATGATGTAATTTAGGATGAACTTGGATATTTGCTTACCGGTGATGTAGGTGAGAGGGACGGCTTCAATCCACTTAGTGAAATACTCAGTGGCGGTTATTATGAATTTATGGCCATTTGAAGAGGATGGATGGATCTTACCCACGAGGTCGAGTCCCCATTGTGCGAAAGGCCATGGAGAAGTGATAGGTCTCAATTCTTGTGTAGGTGCATGAATCAGATCACTGTGCACCTGGAATTTCTGACAAGTTCTGACAAACTGAAGAGCATCTTTTTCCAATGTCGACGAGTAGTACCCTAGCCTGGTGACTTTCCTAGCTAAGGTTGGACCACTCGAATGAGATCCACATATACCCTCATGTACTTCTCGTAAATTTGTTTGGGCTTCATCAGTGTCGAGACAGCGAAGAAGGGTGTTGTCAAAGCCACGACGGTATAAAGTGTCACTGATGATGGTATGTCTGGCCGCTTTTCAGATAAAGGATTTTTGTAGCTTGTTGAAAAAGTTGGGTGGGAGGATTTGGGATTTAAGGTAGTCGTATATATCCTAGTACCAAGGCGAGCTGGGACCAACAATCTCACACACCATTGTTGACTCTAGAATATCGTATGCAGGCATCAGAAGTTGTTCCACTAAGAATTCAAACTATGGCACATTCTTAGGAATGTCCAAAAGAGATCCAATGGTAGCCATTGCATCAGCTGCTTTATTTTGTGTTCTTGGGATTTGTTCAAATGCAATCATTTTAAAGTACATTAGGAAACTATCCACCATGTGTTTGTAAGGGAGCAACTTTTCATCCTTTGTGTCATAGTCATCATTCACTTGGTTGATGACTAATTGAGAATCCCCAAATACAAGGAGTGTCTGAATTTTCCATTGAATTGCTATCTTGAGACCTATGACCAATGCCTCATATTCTGCAATATTATTTTTACAAGGGAAAGTGATCTGAAATGATTTAGGAATTGAATCTCCTTATGCTGTGATAAATAATATGCCTACTCCTGAGCCATGCCTAGTGTGGGATCCATCAAAGTATAATTTCCATGGTAGAGCTGGTTCTGCGTGAAAAATTGACTCATCAGGAAAATCAGTTATTAGTAGATGAGTAGCTTGGATTGGTGCATCTACCAATTGATCTGCTATTACTTGACCTTTTATAGCCTTGCGCTCCACATATAGTATGTCATACTGGCTTAAAATCATGATCCATTTTGCCAAGCGACCTGTCAATGCTGCTCGACTCAGGAGATATTTTAAAGGGTCAATCTTTGCTATCAAATGTGTTTGATGACTTAGCATATAGTGTCTTAGTTTTTGTGCCACAAAGACAACTGCCAGGCATGCCTGGTCAATGGGTGTATAGTTGAGCTCATATCCAATTAATGTGCGACTGATGTAATATATGGCTCTTTCTTTTTCTTCATGGTCATTTTGTGCCAATAATGCCCCCAGTGCATTTGTCATTGTGGAGACACATAGAATCAGTGGTTTTCCCTCAATAGGTGGCATTAACACTGGAGTTGTTAATAAACATTCTTTAATTTTTTCAAAAGCCATGTTGCACTTATCTGTCCATACAAATGGAATGCTTTTGCGGAGTAGATATTGGAATGGTTGACACTTGTCTGCCAATTGTGCAATGAAGCGGCATATAGATTGTAATCTACCTTGAAGTGTTCGCAACTCACTAATTCCTCTTGGAGGAGGCATGTCCAGAATTGCTTTAACTTTTACGGGATCAACCTCAATGCCTCATCTTGAAACAATGTATCCTAGCAGCTTGCCTAAAGTGACACCAAAGACACATTTCTTTGGGTTCAATCTAACCTTGTAATCCTCAAGCCGTCTAAAAATTTTATCTAAGACTTTGAGATGTTTTGTCCTTGTCAAAGATTTTTCCAATAGGTCATCCACATAATCTTCCATTAGAATGTGCATCATGTCATGGAAGATTATTGTCATAGCCCTCTAGTATGTTGCACCTGCATTCTTTAAGCCAAAAGGCATGACATTCCAATAGTATGTTCCCCAAGGGAAAGTGAATGTCATTTTATGCTGGTCCTCTGTTGCAATTCTGATTTGGTTATAGCCTGAAAAGCCATCCATGAGAGATAGCATCTCATATCCTACTGTGAGTTCAACAATCATGTGTATAATTGGTAGGGGGAAGTCATCCTTTGGGCAAGCTTTGTTTAAATCTCTGAAATCTGTGCAAATATGGATTTGTCCATTTGGTTTGGTAACAAGGACAATGTTTGATATCCAATCCGCATAATCAATTGACCTTATGAATTCAGCATCTAGTAACTTTTTTATTTCTGCCTTGATAAGTAGTGCAATCTGTGGGTGCATCTTGCACAACTTTTGTTTGACCGGCTTGATTCCTGGGATTCAAGGAAGATGATGCAGAACCAATTCAGGATCAAGCCCTGGCATGTTAGCATATGACCATGTGAAGTTAACTTTTCGCTCTATGAAGAATTGTTTAAATTTAGGTTTTTCTTCGTCTGACAATGATGCAGCCAAGAGAATCATTTTGGAATTCTCTGGTGTGTCTATGTTAACTTCCACTGTGTCTTCAATAAGCATAGTTGACTTTTCCCTTTGTTACGGGAAGAAAGTCCAATCCTCCATCCTTAGGTGCCTCAGAGAGGTTTTCACCTTCGGATACGTCCTTTGTTTTTACTATTTTATTGCCAGAAGGTGCCTTGCGGTTTTCACCTAAAGGCATTTCTTTTTCTTTTTTATTCTTTGTATTTTTGTGACTAGAGGATTGCACAGTCTCCCCAAAGTAAGCTATACAATCTAGATCTATGGAAAACCATGTTTTGTGATCACCCCATGGAATATCTTCTTTTAGCCCAATGAACTCTGCAATTGCCTCGTCATTCTAAAATATGTCCATTACCGGTGGATCTTGTTGGTCCCAGTCGATCAGTTGTGGATAGACAAGAGGGATCCCACCATCAGTGTTGGTGAAGGAAGGGGAGGATGCGGAAAGTGTGAAAATTGATGCTTCAAGTGTAAAGGAAAAGTTGTCAATTTCCACTTCCGTGTCTGATGCAATGGAAGGTCCATATTCTGATTCAGATGAATCGAATTCAAAGTCATAATATGAGATAAATTTATCATCGTGACCAGTGGTTGGCATTTCAGAAGTATGGATGGTGGGCTCCAATAAATTTTGCTCATGGGTGGGTTCAGGAATGGGGTGGGATGGTTCAGGTATGGCTAATAACAACTTGTGTGTTTCTGGATTCCAAGGAATGCTTACCCATTCCTTATTTTTAGAATGTCAGTTAATATGGTCAATGTCATATTTCATGCAGAATCTCTCTTCAAAGGAAGGTTGGCCAAGTTCTAAGAATAGTTCATCAATGTCATAGTCACTGATGGTTTTGTCAGATCTCCATTCCCATTCATTTGAGTCTGTTTCGGTAAGGGATTGTTCGCATGTCTCAACACTTTCTGTAGCCATTACAACCTTACTTGAAAGTTCAAGGGTACATTGATCGTCAGTTCCGATTTAGTCATACCCTAGCCCTATGTATCTTGGTCTTTCCGTTATGATAATAGGTTCTCGTCTTCCGTTGTTTTTCTTTCCAAGGCCGCTTGTACCATCAAAACCTTGGGTTTTGCATATATCATATCCTTTTCCATAGAGATGCAAACGTAATGGAGATAACTCTGTTAGGTCTTTGTAAATCCAGTTGTCCATGTCAATAATGACTTCATTACCCATATCGCCCCACCGTGTGAAAAAAATTTTTGGTGGAACCTTGAAAGTTATTTTGGGCTCTGCTGCAAAACATGGTCTACCATAGACCTTAGGTGGCATCGATATTGTGGTTATACAGTAAGTCGTATTTAACTTGAACTCTCCACAACCAATGTCCTGGATCTAAATATCTTTACTTGGGATGGAGGTTGATGGAGATGGTGAGGTAGAAGATGATGGCCTAGATGATTTTGTAAGTGTCGATGGGTCAATGTATTTGGATGAGGTGGAAGATAAGGCCTCCCAATTGATCGGTACCTGGTGCTCAGTTGTAGCTCGTAGGTTGGTACAGTATTGGAATGGATCAGGATCTCTTTGGATGGTGATCTTAATTCCATCAAAAGGGAATTTGAGGCACTGGTGGTATGTGGATGGAATAGCCTTTAGAGCATGGATCCATGGATGACCAAGTAAGATATTATAATGTATATCGCGATCTAGGACCTGGCATGTTGTATCTATGATGACAGGTCTTACCCGGAGAGGAATTCTAATAACGCCTTTGGAAGCGCATTCTTCATCATCGTATGCCTTGATGACGATGCTCTTGCTAGCATCTACACATGCATCCGAGAAACCAAGAGCTTTGACCAATTTCAGAGAGCAGATGTTCAATCCTGCTCTGCCATCTACTAGGACTCGTCTAACCTTATGCTTATGGACAAAAACCTCAATGTCAAGGGCATCATTATGCGATGGTTTGGGTGAGGAATAGTTGCTATCTGAAAAGGTGATGTGGTGAGGCGAATTCAGGTATCTGACCATAGTCTCAAAATGGTTGACATCGATGTTGGTTGGGATGGATGACTCTCGCAGTACTTTATCGAGGATGGCCTTATGCATTGGTGAAATACAGAGCAGTTCGAGAATGGATATTTGAGCAGGTGTTTTATTTAACTGCTCAACAATGTTGAACTCCGATTTTGGGTTGGACTATCTAGTGGATGAACCAGGTATGGTGATCTTTGGTTGACGGGCAGAAGGACCTAGGATACTGACCTTGCCTTTACGCGTAGTCACATTGCATTTTGGGGCTCTTTTGATGTTGATGGTATTAACAGATTCATCTTCATTAGTAGCATGAAGATTGTTAATAATAGTACCATCAGGATAACTGTATGCAGGATGAGTAGTATTATAGGCCGGACGGATGTGGTTGGCTTGATGGTTTGTATGCTTTGTGCCAAACGAGGAAGCTTTACCATGATCCTGCAATGGGTTTTTGTGTATGGCATGATTTGCATTAGATGAAAAAGATTGACCACCCAATTCAATGGTGTGGTTCTCTATGAGATCTTGCACCAGATTTCGCAATTGGCGACAAGAGGAAGTTTTGTGCCCTTTGGCACAGTCGTAATCACAGAATGAATTGTCATCACACCATGACGGCTTGAATTGACCAGGGTCATACAGTTTTGGGTCTTCCAATGTTATGACGTTGTTTTGAAGAAGTTTCTTCAAGACAGTTTTGATAGGTTCACCCAAAGGGGTGTATGTGCGCTTTTGGAACTGTCGGGGTTGACGCAACTGCCTTTGATTAGATTGTGCATGATTGTTTTGGATAGCATTGGTAGTTGGTGTCGGTGTAGTTACAGGTGCGTTTTGATTGTGTACTCCTTTGATTGTGAGTACGTGACCTATTGCATTGACGGTTTTTGCATCAACTACACCGTCATTTGTGATGTGTTTGTTCTTAACCCAGTATTTGTTTTTGTCATTTGAGCTACTTGGGTTATTATTGGTGGTTGTGTTGATGGTTTTGCCACCATATTTCAATTCACCTTTGTTAATCAAGGCTTTTTCCAGTTGAACCCCCTTTTCAACAAGGTTAACAAAAGTGGTGCAACAATGGACTTGTAATCCATACCTTAGTGGTCCAAGGAGAGTTTGCACAAACATGGTTACTTTCTCCTTTTTAGGTATTTCTACCGGCCATCTGCTTGCTAAGGTTCTCCATCTTTGAAAGAATGGAATGAAAGTCTCTCCCGCATCCTCTTGGTTAAGTTTGCATAAGGAGGCGATGTCAATGTCTATGTCAATATTGTAAGCATAGTTTTCGACAAACTTGTTTGCCAATTCATCCCATGTTTTTATTCCCTTAGGCAAAAGTGAGAACCATTCTAGTGCATGACCTCCAAGACTTCTAGAAAAGAGTCTCATGAGATAAGTTTGCTCATAAGCAATGTCGATACAACTAGTGGTGAATTCTCTTACGTGTTCAAGGGGGTTTGTTTTGCCTTTATACTTGGGAAAATGAGGGACCACATATCCATGAGGAAATGGTGGCATATATAAAGTTGTGTCAAATGGATAAGGACACAATTCATGTGACATGTATGACTTTTTATTGGATTGTTGCAAGGTCTCCACTTGTGTTTGAAGAGCAGCGAGTCGGTGTGTGAGTGCTTCCACCATTAGATGGCTGGCAGCATCACCTATGTTGGTGATAGAGGCGGTTTGATTCCCCAAATGTGGTGAGGAGATGTGTTGATTGGGAATGGGTTGTCAGCGAGCAAAATGAGTGTTTCGATTAGGGATGTGCTGCTACGTGTGGACTTGAGAAGCATAAGTGGGAATGTGATATCCTGCCATGTTGGATTGAATTTGACGACATTGTTGGCTTTGATTTTGTTGATGTCCAAATGGAGTGAAATATTGATGGCCTTGTTGATTTTGAGCTTGTTGATGCCCAAATGGAGTGTATGATTAAGTGCCTTGATTGCCTTGCCCAAATAAAAGATTGTGACTTTGAGGAATGTTGGTGTTGGTATTAACCTATGATGAAGTGGATTGGGTGCCTTGAATGAAAACTGTTCATTTATTTCTCCCAAACGGGTTGGATGAGTTGGTTTCTATGGCACTTGAAGAACCTAATAATAGGTTTGCTGATGTACTCATGGAACTAGATGTTGTTCCAGAGAGGTTTGATGTGGTTGCCCCCATTGTTTGTGAAGGAATGGTGGATGTTTGTTGGGGGATGGATTGTGATGTGGTGTTGGTTTGGGAAGATGATCCCCCAATAGATGTTGTGTTTGTTGTGGTGGTAGTGTGACCAAGGGAGGTAGCATTGATTGTGTTGATGATGTTTTGTGAAGAGGCTCCCATGGAGGAATTGTATGATGTTGGAGTGGGAGAAGTTGGTCTAAGAGTGTTAATATCGAATCCCTTTGGTAACTTAGCCCCTTGGTTAAGGAGCATAGCTAGGAATGTAGAAGAGTCATTTAAGACCATTTCTTCCACAAAAGAGGCCACTTCTGGGTTTTGAGCGGTAGCTTGTATGTCTTCTTCAAAGACATCCCCATTTTCATCCCATCGGATTAATGGTTCAAAAAGATGTGATGGAGATGATGGGATGTTCATCTCACTAAAAGCATTGAAGTTGGAATTTTCCATGTCAAAACAAGGATTGTTCGTGGCATTAGTAAATGAGTTCATACCAGTTGTGAACCGAAGAAATTTGGTGTCTTGTCCAAAGGAATCCATGAGTCTTTTCTTTTTCTGTAGTCTAGTTTCAACCATACAAAGTTTTGCTCAACTTGGGATGATGGAGAAAATGATCTAAATATGAGACTATGTTTTTGGTTTCTTTTTGGATTTTTAAAGAATGCTATGAAATGAAAGTAAGACTAAAGGCTTGTGAATGCAAGTGTTGTGACACTAAGGAGATGGAAAATGATATGCAATAAATGATCCTAAGATGTACTTACTAGTGAGATCTAAAGAGGACAAAGTTGGGCAAAGAAAGTTCTTGCAATGATTCAACTTTTGGAAAACCAATGGACCGTGGAAGGACTATAACTAGGCCAAAGTGAAGTTTCCACACTAGACTATTGAGTGGGAAATAATTCACAAAAGGATTCACAAAATGACAAAGGTAATTGGGTCCAATGATAACCTACTATTGAATGCAAAGTGTGGACAATGAATGATAAGAGTCAACTCCTACAATCTGCAAAACTGAATGTCTAAGGAGATGGTGAAATTATCAATGCAATCTAATGGAAGGCAAAATGAGAACCTATTGTGAGTTTAAAATGGTACCTAAAAATGCAATGTTTGATGGAAAGTTGAGCAATAGACTATTTTGGTTTGGACTATAATAGTGAAGGAGGACTAGATTAAACTGAAGACAAGTTTTGGTCTTTCTGTTTTGACAGTGAGACGTTATCTACAGGTTTTTGCAAATGAGTCTTAGCCAATGCGTTACGACAAAGCAAATATGGCTCACAGAATCAAATGCAGTTTTGGAAGTGTCAATTGTGACACAGTCTTGTGAATACGGGTTTGTGTCTGTCAAATGCGGCTTAGGTAGCTGAATGCGGCTCAATGATTGCAAATGCAGCTCTATAAGTGTCAATTGCGGTTTAATAGAGAGAATGCGGCTCTTGATGGCTCAAATGCGGATCATTAGAGCGAATGCGGATTTGTAGCTTGCGAATGCGGTGTAGCAGAGCACTTGCATCACAATATTCAATTTTATGGAAAAACCCGAACATAATTTGCAGTTTTTTTTGACAAGTTTTTGTGATTCTGATTTGTGATTTTTAATTTGTTGAAGATTTTGAAAAATCCTTAGCAAACACAGAAATCAAAAATATGAAGTGCATGTTCAAATAGACTCACTCTTAAAAGTCAAATGGGTCATCCTTGCAATCACAGCCCACATCTTAAAATCACGTCGACTCACACAACCTTGTCAGCCCCTAGAGGGTGCCCATGTTTTTGTCTTTTCTAGGTGCGTACTCAAGGTGACGGAAGTGGATACCGAATCCTCTAAGAAAACAGTCCATGGTGATTATATGGTGAGTGTCTTGGGGGGAGATTCTTCCCTCCCCTTCAACATGATTGAAATGATGTTTGGTTACTGACTCGGCTAGCTACTACACTAGGTTCTTAGTAAGGATTTTCGTTCAGTGTGGCAATAGATATACTCCCTCGAGAGACCTCCCAACCTTTAGAACAAAGGATTTGGGGATGGTTATCTTGCCTACTACTATCAAGTTGGATTTTCATCAACAACTTGCTTTTGATTATAGTGGGTTGGAAACCTTGGCTTTAGGTGTTCCCACTTAGGTCGTTCCCATAGGGTGAGTACTTTTTCTCACTATGGCAGGCCTTCTAAGGGTTGTAATAAAGCATGAAATGTTGAAATATAAAAATGGATAAGTCTGGCTTTTTGATCACCTAGTGAAGGGGAGAGCATATGCCTATTATCCAAGCAAACACAAGAAACTTGTTCAATTTTAAACCCAAAATAAAAGTTTTCTATGCTAGGTGAAGATGTTGCTTCACGAAAGCATGGTGTTCATTGTTAATCGAAAAAGAAAAATTTGGTGGCTGCCCTAGGGTTGATAAATTCCAATTAAATTATATGTCTACCCTAGGATTGATAAATTCCTATTAATGTGTCTATCCTAGAGTTGGTTCTTTTTAAATACGAAAAAAAAGAAGAAGGAAATATCCAACTTCTGACCGCGGATGCGTCGGATCCAAATTACAACAACCCAAAAAAAAATCAAATCTTTTTTACCAACTACCTGCGGCTCAGTTTTTGGCAGATGCGTCGTGTCGCATCAAATGCGTCATTTGAAGCCTCATTTGTGTTGCAGCAAAGTGATTGTGTCGCTCATGATCGCAAATGCGATGCGATAGAGCGATTGCGTCATTTTGTCCTGCAAATGCATCATTCCGTACTTCAACCTGCAAAAAAAAAAAATATGAAGCTGTACGACACCTGCAAGAGTTCGTTAGAATGTCGGGTTCACCAATGTAATGATCTAAAATATTCCTATTAAGATCAAATCAATTGATTAGTTGTACCTGCAAGTTAATATATATAAACCAAGCAATAGAATGCAAAGAAATATAAATAAATGGAAGAACTAGAAAGATCTCACCCATTTAATACTCCATGGCTGATTTCCATTGCACCTTCTCCAACTTTGGAATGATGGATTCCCTCAGCCTAAGTGTGTGAGAAACTCTTTAAGCCTAGCCTCAACAAAGCTTTTGAAGGATTTGAAAATATAAACTAGTGCAATCTAGAATATCACTCCTATTATGCAAATAGTTAAATAAGTAAAGCCTAGAATAATGAAAATGCCTGTAGTAAAAGTATCTCAAGCAAATGATCATGGATCCAAAAATGAGATCCAGATTGTCATTTTATAGAAAATGCAATCTTGAATGGACAGACAAGATGAAAGATTGAGGAATACCCTAGAATCAAAGGTCAAGATTGAATAAGGCAACTCTCAATTAGGGTTAGGGAAAAATACCTATATGTGTAAATAAGATTTAATTAAATGAATTAAATCAAGACTGAATGTGACAGTTGAGATGAAATTAGTAAAAATCATAAGACAAGAGGATAGGATTTTAGAAAATCAATAATTTTAGAAATTACTTGATTTGTAGTAGAATATTTCCCTTTTGAATTAAATTAATTCAAAATAGAAGATTTTGTGAGGTAATTAGTAATTGATTTTTGAAATTAATTACTAAATGAAGAATCAGTTAACCATGTGAGATATTTTTAAATGATTTTCTTTATTTAAAAATGTAGAAGTGTCACATGCCATAATTAAATAATTACAAATAATTATTTAATTTAGAAGTAGTTAATTAATTAAATAAATTATCAAATCTATTTAATTAAGAGGATTTAGGAATTAGTGACATATTAAATCAATATATTAAAATATATTTATTTAATAATCAGGAAGACATTAATGATAAAGATTTAATTAAATAAATAGGATGACTTTATTTAATTATTAGAAGACTTTGATAGTTAGTGACATATTAAATAAATAAATATAATTTATTTATTTAATAATCATGAAGAATGAGAGATATTATAAATTAATTAAATAACCATAAATTATTTAATTAATAGTTGAATGTGGGTTAGAAACATAATTAAAATGTTATAATCATGTCATGTCGAAGGTGGTAAAATAGTGCTTGCAGGTCTTGGTCATTTTTATGCGTCTACAAGAATCACCTAGAGAAAGACTTGAAGTTGGCTAGGGCCGCTAAGGTTATCAAAAAATAAGATACATGGTAGGAAAAGACCGAACATGCATTGAACTCTTGGCTAGTCTCACTAGTCTGGTCAAAGCATGTTCCCCTTCAAACCATAGCAACATGATACGATTTGGCCCCTTCAAAGAACATGAGAGATAGATAGAGTTATCAATGCCTCCTACATCTATGTACATGGACAACATGGTCCCTTCAGTCAGCGTTCCCATCACCTCCGAAAATTTAGAAACTATCAAAGTAAACAGAAACCCCCTAGGTTTTCACTTCACCCCTTCAGTAGCCACCGATGGTGGAGGATTTGGTGGGATTATTGGTGGA
Organism: Sequoiadendron giganteum; assembly: GCA_007115665.2. Lineage (NCBI taxonomy): Eukaryota > Viridiplantae > Streptophyta > Pinopsida > Cupressales > Cupressaceae > Sequoiadendron > Sequoiadendron giganteum. Next base: position 397,925,088 of record CM021106.1, read on the forward strand.
GGATTTGGTTGTGCTAACTTTGGTGGCAGAGGTGGTACTAGTGGAAGTAGTTCAGGTGAAGGTCATGGCAGTGGCTTTGGAAGTGACGGTGGCACTGAAAGAGGTCACACTGGTGGTGGTGGCATCAGTGATGGCTCTGGCGGTGGTCATGATGGTCACTCTGGTGGTGGTTCCACTGGATATTTATCTTCTAGCGACTCGATTCTGAACACCCTTCTTCATAATATGGTGAAGATGCAAAACTAGTTGGTGAACCTTTCCCACGCTTCTGCCCAACCTATCTTCCAACCCTTCTTTTGACATATCCAATTGTTGGTAGCAATTATGAACACTCCTTTCTCGCAAGGGATGCAGATTCCTAAATTCAAGAAATACGATGGCAAAGGTGACCCACAAATGCATGTGTCCTCCTTTAACGCCTTATGCATAGACTTATTCTATCATGATGCGTTGATGGAAAAAAATTTCTCACGATCGCTCAAGGATATAGCACTCAAGTGGTAATGTTCCTTGCTTGACAATTCCATCTTTACATTTGATCAGCTTGTGAACCCATTCCTACGACAGTTCCAAGCCAACATTGGACCTAAAATGACCTTCTTCGACCTTGTTAGATGTAAACAAGGGGATAATTAGAAGATTACCATCTTCATTGCACGATATCAAGCACTCTTTTCACAAATATCATACCTATTACTTGACTCCAATGTATAGAAGGTATTCATAGGGAACTTACAAAGGCCTCGGTAAGAGAAGTTTTCCCTCATGAAATACCCTTATTTTGCTCATTTGTGAGTGGCCTTACAAGAGTATCAACAGATAGTGGTTCAGTTCAAGGGATCTTTCTCGCACTCCCATCTTGAAGGGAATTCCATTATATCAATCTCTAGAAAAGGAAATTTTTTTGTGAATGTAGTAGACTTTGTGGATAACAACGGCCTTAGACTCAATCGAAAGTTCACAAAGTTATCAGAATCTTATTCCTCCATCTTACAAAAGTTATTGAAGGATAAGATCATTAACTTTCCAACCCCTAAACCAATTAGGGAACCATATCCTATTTTTTATGAAGCAAATACCTATTGTTAATACCATTGAATCAATGAACATAATACTGAATGTTGCATACACCTGCGTCATGAGATACAAGATCGCATCAAGGATGGTACTACTCGTCTTGATGGAAGTAAACAAAATATAAAAAAATTAGTGGCAAAAATTAATAATGAATTTCAGATATACATGAACCTGTTTTTGTCCCATTTTGCTAACATGATTATTGATCCCACTAATTTTGTTTCTCAACCCGAAGAACACTTTAACATGGTTACTGTTACTCCTCCTCCTCATCTTGTGGCTAGTTTGTCAGATATAATATTCACCTCGCAAGACATACCAACAAATGACAAACCTTCCCCACTTTATATTCCCACTCACCTCAATGGCAACATTGTGATAAGGGTCTTAGTCAACCCCACGAGTAGATTAAATGTCATCACAGAGGAGACTCTATTCTTGAACTCCCTGCAAAGGGAGGAGTATGAAAAAAATATATATTTTATTTATACACATGATGGCCTTGCTCTGATACCTTATGGATCAATAAATTTTTCCATCCTAGTTGGACCTAGGAACATAGAAATAGTTTTCGATGTCATTCCAAAGTCGAACCTATTCAGAGTGAAGCTAGGTATACCTTGGCTAGCTTCCATGAATAGGGTCACCTCTGTAATTCATAAATTTCTTATTTTCCTATGAAGGTTTCATGCACATGGTGCATGATACTAGATACCAACTTGTGGTATCTCATGGGGGGTATTCATTGGATCACTTTTGGCCCACTCTTGTTGGTTTTCTCCCTCAAGGAATGAGCCTACTTTATAAGAACTATGTCAAGTATAAAATTGGAGACAAGGGACAGCCGAAGTTGACTCTTCCTCTATCAAAGAAACCAACTACATCCTCCTCCCAAAAGGGAAAGGAGAAGATTTCTCCTTCTCAAGCCGCCTCGTCTACTGCCCTTTCTTGGGAGGAGAATTGGATGAATAAGCTTGGTCTCTACCCACTGAGTCTGATGATGCCTACTTGGTGTAGACCCAAGATCAAGATATCGGATCTCCCTAATGGGTCTCCCGGACCTTGTACTATTTATATGCAACAAAGAAAGGCTCGTGAAGATAATTTTCCCCATGAACTCTTACCATTCCCATCAATGGGAAAATGCTCGCTACCGAGGTGTTGGAGCCAATTCCTCCTGCCATTTTCAAACATGTTCCTCTTCTTCCCATCTAGGAGTGTGTCCATTCACTATAAATAATTGTGGAGGACACTCCCATGGTGGAGTAGGAGCCTTTCATTCCTTTGCAACCCTTAGATTTTGGTTCAAAGAGACGAATAAACTACCTTGCGTGTGAGCGCAAGCACTGGAAAAAGGCTCTTCTAGATGAGCAAGCTTCATTATAAAAAAGGGAAGATGAGATGACCACTCCTATACCAGGACCTCCTATTGCATCCTCCTCTCTCCTCCCTTCTATGTCTATCCAAACTAGCTTTGTATCTCTTCTGACTTCTGCTGCGAGTAAACATGCCCCTAGAAAGGTGCAAGTGATCATAGCTCCTTCCATGGATCCATCTTTTTTAACATCTGTTTTAGATGTCTCACCTTTCCTAAAGCCCATAGATATGATGAACACTTTAGTTATATCTACTACGGTTCTTTCCTCCTCACCCTCCACCCTTCTTGCTTCACTTGTGGGGATTTTTCCTCCTTCAACGAAGAAGAAGATAGAGAGTGGTCCCTCTAGCAACAAAGTATGTAAGAGGATCCCACCATCTCTAAAAAGTGGCCCCATGCTAACTTGTTATGTTCTAGTAGCAGAACTTGTCCGAACCTCCCTTGAGTTTTTTACCACTCCCAAATCACTTAGTGAGCTTAGCGGTGGACCTTGGGTGAAACTCCTTCATCTGTTGAGGTGAAACATGGCACTCTCATTAAATGCATGTTTAACTTAGCGGATCCACTTTTGACCTTGTCAGTGATCTTTGTGAATTCCTTGACCTTAGACCCATAAGATTTGAGCAACAGAGACCTCAAAGGTCCTTCGGCCTTAGCCGTTGTTGCGGAAGGGTTAGAAGCTCCTCCCCTTAACATTACACCAATGGAGGCTCGTCATCCTTTCCCCTACGATGATCTAGAGTGGGAAGCTGATGACCTCCTGGTTGACCAATGTTACGGGGAGACCCCTTTCTTGATCTTTAGATTACATGTGTGTGTGTGTGTGTGTTGTGATGTATTTCCCTCATGACCATGCTATATGTGCCTAGATGACCCTTGTCACCCATGTTGGTGCTTGGATACAGGCATTATTTTTGTGTTGTGAACCTTCTTCCATCTATACCACCATTCTTCCATGTTTGTGATTGACTTTCGATAAATTGGCGATAATGCAAAGCATTGGGAGCATTTATACTTCCCTTCCATATTGACCCAATTTTTATTTTTACTTTGTCTTCCGTGCATTCCTCCTAATCTAGTTGGGGATTGATAATATTTTTCCTTGCACCACGATTACCTACTATTTATATAAAGAAAGGCAGATCTGACCCCATGAAACTAGATCCCCATGTGCCCTTTGTTTGTATTCTCTTCTATTTTGCTTTCCCTTTATCTTTCTCTCTTCTTTTCTTGGGTTGTCCCTCTCATGTGTGACAACACCACTTCTACATCACTTGTTCTTTAGAAAATGAATTTGTAGACAACAAATCTTTTATCAAGACCCTTCACACATTTATTTATTATAATTGCATTCTTGACTTGAAACCCTAACAGAACATATTTCCTTCATCACGGGTTCATAAAGAAAGGACTTGGACACCTTCCTCTAAAGCGGGAACACCTTTGATCTTCCCCTCACATGGGGGCATATCCTTCCTTTTGAATTCCTTGATGAAGTGAACATATTTCAAAAGGATTCCTTGATGATGAATTGATTTGAGAAAGAAGACACTAGCTTTTGAATAGTGCATCCCTTTAGTGGACCCCCTCTTTTCACGTCGAGTTCCCAATGGACCCCTTTAAAATTCATATGGTATCTAGCTCGAGGGCACCCCAACTAGACCCATTTCCTATTTTTATGTCTAGCCCGAGGGCAACCCAACTAGATCAAATTTGCATCTTTACATCTAGCTTGAGGACAACCTGAATAGACTTTACCTTTCAGACAACACGTCTCTTCAGTAGACCCCTCTTCCTTTTGAAGGGTTCTTGAGGGACCCCTTTGAAAGACTCCAACTTAGTGATGGTCTACATGTCTGTCTGTTCACTAGCCTGCATGGCCGCTTCCTGAAGTGTTCTACTTGCGGGTATGCATGTCACCTTTTCTAACTCTCTGGAGTCCCCTTTGCTTGGTCTTCCCCATGTGAGAGTTCTTGGAGGATACCTTCCTTGTAGGTTCACGGGTCTATAAGGCACTTTCATTCTTCATATTTATAGTTCTACAGAGCTAATTACTTTTCTCATCCTTCACTTCCAAGTTCACCAGACCATGATCTGCCTCCTCTTCAGTACAAGTATACATTTCTAACCCTTCTACTTCTTCAATCTTCTTTACCGAAGCACTCACCAGTATTCATGCTCGCTAAAGTTGGGGCAAAATGTATAGGAGCGAATTTGCAACCCTTATGAAAATTCCCCTTTTTTTCCCTCTCAACTTTAGAAAACCAAAGGCGGAGGCTTAATTCCTATTTAAGCCCATTTTTCACATCACACTTGGCACCTATTTTGAGTCTTGGTGGAGGTATTTCTATCGGGGATTCCTGCACAATGTGCAGACGTTCGCGCAACCTGCTTATGTCCCTAGCAGATTCTTGAGTCTGGAGTCTATAGAGATGTTGCACTTCCTATTGGAAGTCAAAGTGTAACGCCTCCCTTCGGTTGGCCGACTCGAATATGGCCATTTCTTGACCTCCTTTCTTCATATTCACTTCTCATTCATCCATTTTCATCTCTTCTAAGGGTTAGACAATATCTTGACCATCCATTCACTCATCTGCAAGCTTTGAAGAAGAATTTCACACTCCATAGTAGCAATCTATCACTTCATCACTTCGATAGAGCAAGTGCAAGATGAATCCATTGTAGTAGAAGCTTGAGTTCCTCTCATATTTCTCCTCCACTAGCCCTGAGCACTTTGGATGGAGGTGTTAAGCTCCTTAGTCACCTTCTCCATTACTTGGTTCAGTAAGAACATCGTTGTTCTGTAGTCTCTTTGTGTACTTTGCTTGTATTCCCTTCTTTATCACTTTATTTCTATATCATTGCAAAATTGTCTATCTATGGAGGTAGAAACACCAAAACTGGGGTCTGACTGAGGTAGACCCCTAAATATGCCCCCAAAATTTTCCCTCTTTAATGTGTGCAGGTGGAGAGATCTTGGAGTAGGCTGGAAAAAAGGTTATTGTGTGAGATCATCTTCACCACCCTTACAGTAATATACTTCCTTTATCATATTCATCTGTACGTTTCCTATTTTATAGTATTCTGCATCTTTAGAAACTCGTAACTAGGTTTTTAGTCCACTTTTTAGAGGTTAGACCTTGTCTCCCTATTTTTTTGGTCCTACAGATGCCAGCGCATCTAAGAGAATCCAACACGTCGCATTGTTATCGCAGAACCATGCTTATTTCCTCTAATAGAGAACTATGTGAGACACAAAGTTGAACCTAAGGACCGACTCGCCTAGTCTCCTTTCAACATTTGGGTTTGGAAATCAATCGAAGGACCCCACAGTTCTCATCATTCTCATCCTTCCTATCCTAACATTCCTTTAAACTAAGGTAAGTTAGGGCAGCCTTACCTGTCTTGTCCTTTTGTGACCTAGGTCCTTGCAGTGGTTGGTCCCCCTTCTTACAATACACATGGGATATTATTGGAAAAACATGGAACAAGATTTCTTTGAATATGTTAAGAAATTCCATAAGTGTCAAGAGCATCAAAACTTGATTCACGCTCCTACCTACGAGCTTTGCACACAAGTTCCTATTTGGACTTTCTTGGTATGGGGTTTGGATAATATTGAAAAAGTATATCCACCCTCATCCACAGCACATACATTTATAATCATGGTAACAAATTATTTCACAAAATGGGTAGAAGTTATTTCTTGTGTTTGACAACAACTAATGTAATATGTCATTTCATATTGGAACACATTATTGCTCACTTTGGGCCTCCTTCCATTTTAGTTTCAAACAATGGGACACCATTTAAGAATAATTATGTGAAGAAGTTCTTAGAAACATTTAATATACAACACTGATTCTCAACACCTTACTACCTACAATCTAATGGAAAAGTTGAATCAACCAACAAAACTCTTGAACAAATTATGAGAAAAATAGTGAACAAACATAATAAAGATTGGCATACACAATTAATGTATGCATTATGGGCTTATCGTACTAGTATTATAACTTCAATAGGAAACACACCCTATAACCTTGTTTATGGTATTGAGGTGATTATGCCCCTAGAGTTAGAGATTCCTTCTTTAAGAATCACTCTTCAAGGGCTAATTGATGGCAATACTTATAGGGAACAATGATTACACCAACTTGAAATGCTTGATAAATGACACATTAATACCCTCAAACATCTTCAAGCTTATCGTAAGAGAATGTAACGAAGTTATAATAATCATGTCATCCATCGTTCATTTAACAAGGGTGATTTGGTGCTATATGAAAATCAGTGAAATGTCAATGTTAAACCAACAGAGAAAGTTAATTTTAGCCCTAATTGGTTAGGACCTTATGTAGTTCAAGAGAGATTTGGGTCTAGAGCATACATGATATCTGACATGGATGATAAGCCTCTTTGGGAACATATTAATTTCATGCATTTGTGTTGGTATTATGCCTAGCCTTTCTGAATAGTGTGAGTTTTAAAGCAATGTTATTAGAGAAAATCGATTGTATGCCATCGTCTCTCACACTTGCTTCATTCCTAACACATAGCTCCTTTTGTCTTGAATTGTGGGGTATCGAATCCAATGTGGTTTTGGATTCTTAATTTGGGCATCATGTTATGTTAATTTAAATATTTATTTTCATTTAATATCCTATAGTTAAATCATAAGTCCATTTAATTTGGCATAACATACTACATCATAAACTTAAAGAAAATAAAACAAAAGCATGTTAAATCATGGAGATATTTATTGACTAGTCTAATAGAGATTATTTAATAAATCACATTTCCATTTAACACATAAATATAAAATCCAAGCATGCTCATAGATATATCTCAAAAGTTTTAATACATCTCATCAATAGTACACTGTCATTATGGCCTATGGCTACTAGATCCCTCAAGTTGTGGTGTTCGCACGTGTCGGGAGATGGTGGTGTGTGACCTAGATCTTCTCATGATGGTCATATACAACATAGTCTATAGTTTCCCATGTAGCTCACCTCTACATATCAATGCCCCCACTCGCTCTCGCTTTATGTGATCTCTATCAGATTGGATCTTGACAACCTCTCTTTGAATCCATTTGAACTCTAACTATAAGATATCCTCTCTATTAGACCTCCAAGTTGCTCGAGCCTCCTCTAACTCCATTTCTAGTGCTAATATAAAACCCTCAACATGCTTGAAACGCATCTAGATACACCAACATATGCTCCCCTGTGCCTCACATAAGGCTCAAAGACATCCATGCACTCCGCTACGATTGGTGGGGGGAATATACTTTGTGGTTGTAGCCTCATCTGCAAGAAGGTTTGGTACTATCATTGCAACTACACATTAGAATAGGTCCTCATACTCTATCACAGGCCCTATATGATATAAATCATAAGAATAATCAGTATCCATCATCAAAATATACATATACATGAGCATGATAGACATAAAAACATAGAGAATAATAATAAATATCATCACCTAGTTCTGTAGCATGATCTGTAGGACTCTCAAATTCCCTATTGATCTCCCTATGCTCTCGAACATTGGAACATACAAAGTCTGACGTCATAACCCATGTAGGAACTATATCTCTCCACTCGGGTCTAAGAGGGCTAACCTCACCCCTATCACTATCCTCACTCATGGGCTAGCTCTGCTCATCCTTGTCATCCTCCTCCCCATGTAAATCACTATCCTCCTCCATCTCCTCCTCATCCTCATCTAAAAATAGGTTCTTTGGATCCACCCTCCTGCCTGACTCCCTGTCCTCCTTCCTTGAATCTAGTAAATGCCCTATGAAACCCATAGGATAGTCCATAGGAAAGATTGCCCCTAGTCAAATCACCTCCCACCATTCATCATACTCATGTGTCGTGCCAATGTAATCTATGTCAGAGACTATGGGCATGTCTGTATCCTCCTCCTCTACATCACTCAGAATGACATCATCTATTATCAGCCATTTAAGATCTCTTCGTCTACGAGTGCTTTATACCGACCATCTATATGAATCGTGTCATCATGGTAGCCTCTGTATCTGTCAAAAGCCTCATAACATGATCGTAGTAGAAAGTTCTCACTATGTGATCACATTGTCCTAGTAGCATCTTGTCTCTCTACATCCACCTCATATGTCCTGTCATGTCTGACCAAAATAGCTCCATCAAGTAGAACCTCCATACAATTTCCTCCTCGCTCAATCTATCAAACCTCACCCTCTAGAACAACAAATCACCGCACTACCATGCCTGTCTCAAGGGATAGCTAAAAAATCGTGGGTATCCCATCGTTGTGGCAATCGGAAATCTTATAGGTCGAGTATAGATGATATGCTCTAGAATCCATGTCTATAGTATGGTATAGTGTGGCATGCTATGCAACTCTCCATAGGTGAATCGATCCAAATCATAGTATAAGTTTTCTAGTATGCTCCAACCCCAAGCGAACACCACATGGTAGTGATCCATGTCTCTAATCATGTGCACTATCCCCTCCTCTAGATGTGATCCATGACCATCGAGGACTAATACCAGTTCTACTATATAAATCAGGATGTGTCTCACTAGTGGTGAGCGTGCATGCAAAAACCAAGAAAGCTTGATGCACGGTCTCACAATCCTACGATGGACCGGTTTTCCTAAGCAATACTTGATGTCTGCTTGAATCTCCTTGAAAATATTTCCCTATGCTAAGAATACACTCTCTCCTCAAATAGGCACTCATAGTATGTGATGCACGTCCTCTAGCATGACTATCATCTCCCCCATCAGTAGGTGGAAGGTGTAGGTGTTTGCATCCCATCTCTCTGCTAGCACCATCAACATGGTGTCATGGTAACGCATGGCTGGCGAGAGGTAGACCTAGTAAAGACCCATCTCCTAGAGGATCTACACGTCCTCCTCAGGTAGCTGATCAGCAAGCTCCCGAAGTTAATTGAATGCCTGACTGCCCAGGTGTTGGCACGAGAAGGGTGTAGTCTACCATAAGACAAGAAGAAAAATGTCACTTAAAACATCTTAAAATCTTAAATTCGTGCTTTAATGGTCACAAAGTGTGTTAAAGTTTCTCTAGGATATCTTAATTAAGGATTCTAGACACTTTATTCCTTAACTCAGACACTTGCAACAAAGTGTGACACTTTATAGAAAAGTGGGAAACTTTATAGAATAGTGAGACACTTTGCAAAAATCTAAAAAAATGAAAGAAAAACCTTCCCTACTGTTGTGCAGTTTTTGCACACATGCAGTGGGGACCCTCTTTCTTTGCTTTTTGGTGTTTTGGCCCTTCTTTTCTGGGGGTTTTCGCTTGCTTGGTTTCATGCTTTAATGTCCATCTTTCCAATTGAAGTGGCACACTTATGAGTTTTATTGAAAATCTTGAGTTCTGACTTTGTCTCGGAGTTTTCACTATTTTCGGGAAACTCCGCCTAGGCCAGATTCTCCCGGGTTTCTTTCGATGTCCGAGGTTGTTGCCTTTCACCCTATTTTTGAGAGAATTCATGTTGTCTGGATTTCCTCGAAGTTCATCACCACGTCGAATCCCCAGTTTTTTTTGTGGTCATGGCTGTCTTGTTGACCACATTGATGGTGTTTGTGCGGATTTTTGGGGCTTCGATATATTGGATTTTGGGAGGTAAATGATCATTTGAGTTTGTGCATTTTCTATCATTCAAGCTTGAGTCTTGGAACTTTTGGTGTTTTGCTGGATTGATTTTTTTGAGGCCGTTGGACTGTGCATCTGCATTTCATGTGCATGGACTGTGTTGCTCGCATTTGATGATTTTCTATTGGCATCACCAGTTTCGGCCCTTACGCTTCCATGGTATGTTGAATTGATCTTTTACTCTATTGATTTTGATTGATTTGCTTGATTTATTTCCTGGTCTTTCATGATTTCCTGGTGTCCTTGGGTATTGCGTCTTGTTTGGGCATTTCAGGGGTTTGTGTTGCTTTACCAGTCCACTTGGTTGGTTGTTGATATTTGTTCTTGGTCTGGTATTGCTTCTTGTTTGGGCGTTTGCTTGCATTGGTCTTAAGGCTCTCAATTCTGGTGCGTAAGTAAGTTGTGCATTGTTCCCTATGATTTCATGGTGGACATTTTAGGTTTCTTGACCTAGGGCGTGGCCAATCGTCCTCAAATTGTTGTGAGGAGTGCTCCAGATTCGTGTTTCATTTATTGGAGGTCTAGGTTAAGTTGTTTTTGAAATTCAGGCCTGAGATCTGGAGTTGTTAAGCAAGTTTTGGTGAAAGTAGTGAGAATGTGGATAGGTTCGAGTTTTTGAGGTCCTCATGGAATTCCGCTTCCCCTAGATTTCCCTAAATTTTCTCTCTCTTTCTCTTTTACCACCTTTTTTTCAGATTTCATTTATTTCACCAAAATCTGCTTCCTCCGGATTTTCTCGGTATCCGCAATCCGGTCGTCTTAACGATTTTGTGCTTTAATTTTGGTATATCCGGATTTCGCCAGAATCCGTTCACTCCGAATTTTCCTGGATGGTCTGCGTCCCTTCCTTTTTCCTAGGTCAGTTGTACTTGGTGTTGTTTTCGCCAAAATCCATCCCTGGCGGATTCTTCCGAGTTTTCAAGAAAAAGGTTGAATTTGATGATCATGGAAGAATCTATTTATTGATGATATATTTGATTGATTATATGAGCTTATGATAAGTATTTCTAATGGTTTTCCTTTGCTAATTGATGGATTTAAATGATATTATGGGATTTTGCATGCTTGGTTTGTTGGAATCCGTATGGTCTAGATTTTCCCAAAAATCCTCTCTAATATAGAATCCGCGAGGGGGGCTAAATCTCAAAATTTGAAGTACTAATTTCTTACACTTGTTATTTCTCACACATTTGATTGTGGTCATCTTTATGTGATTGCGGGTAGGATCAGGACAGGATGTTGCTAGTCAAGGCAAGGGAAAGGCTACAGATCCAGGTGCAGAGACTTCTGCCATCTCAGATGTAGAGAAGGTGAAACTAGATATAAGGAGTCAGATTCCTGAGAGCAAGCTAGCCTCAATTTCGTCAGGAATCATAGATACAAACATAGGCATGTGGGACTATGAAGAGTTCAAGGCTGAGATGTCAGCACCGAGCCCTCCTTTGTTGGCAAAGAGATTGGTAAACTCCAGACTTGATCATGTGGCAGGTTTTCCTTCCACAGTGCAGTGCTATGAGCTAGTGCTTGAGTGTGACAAAAATTATGATAGAGGGACACAAAGGATTATTGGCCCCTAGGGCAGGATTCTTGCAGGTTTCAGTCCGATATCCATTGCTGCAACATTTGACATTCCTGATAGGTCCCATGTGGTGCCCTTTGACAGAGATGGTGTAATAAAGTATTATGAAGAGAATATAGTCAAGTCTCAGTAGGTGATCAACTCTTGGCTAGAGAAGCTCAAATCCCATTTCTCCAAGTTGCCTAAGCAACTATTCAGTCTTAAGTTCAAGAAAGAGTACTACAATGTAATCACTCTTCTCAGCAGGTTGGTAGGATTGAAGAGTGCAGGTGTGTTCGAGACCTGGATGTTTAATGTGATTGCTAGAACGGAGTAGGGAATTGACTATCATTGGGCAGGTGCCATCAGTTTTTTGATTCATGAATAGTTATGCAGTGTCTTGCAAACCAAGACTTTTACTATGACTTCTTACCTAGTGTATTCATTGGCGAGACTTCACCCATGGGTTAAGCACTAGGGGTATCTTTGGGCAGGATTCCATCTATGAATTATATCCATAGTTGCACTTGACTGGAGGGAGTTACTACTGATCCAATGATGCCTTCACAATGTACATTACTAGATTTATCTAAGGTGCAGAACACATGAGAATTTCTGATAAGGCGAAGGAATTGATAAGGAGGTATGGAGCATGGTTTATCCAGTTCCCAACCTTCTCATACATCAAGATTGATGGTTTTCAGATGGTTCCCTATAGACTCCCTACATATCCAACTGATCATGTCATATTGTTGGAAGTCACTAGGCAGATCTGTGACTTCGACAATGTTGTAAAAGGGAGAGATGCACAAGATAGGTTTTGGGAATGATTTTCCCCTAAAGATAAGAATGGGTGAGGTTTGTTCTTCCATTTAGTCTGCTCATGCTTTTGAGGAGGAGATGAGTACTCTTGGTCTTTCCTTCCATTCCAAGAGGGAAAGGTTTGACATCACTAGCGAAGCTCAAAAGAAGGCCAGTAGGGAGTATAGCCATAGGGCTCACATGGAATATTACTGGATTAACCTTGTCGAAGAGTTCAAGGTAAGGAAGAAGATGTTTTCTAGGTTGCCAGTGGATTTGGTGAGATTTTATAATGTAAAGGCCATCCCTGATGAGGTAGAGGAGGATGGAAATGTAATCCAGGGCCATTTCTATGAGGCAATAAAGGATAGGCCAGTTGGAGAAGTAGATTGGTTAGAAGAGGAAAAGATCGAGCTGGACCAGGTCATGGCCCCAGTGATCAAATAGACCAAGATGTGGTTGAAGCACAAGATATTGGAGCTGGAGATTGAGGGTGTTCCATGCACCTATGATCTGATGGGAGACTTAGAGTCTCATTCTATTTCCAAGGGTTCACTTGGACTTTATCCAAAAGGCAAAGAGAAGGTGGATTCTCCTTTTAGAATCTAGGTAAGGGAGGTTCAAGCTGAGAAGGCTGCAGAGGTGAGAAAACAGAGGAAACCTATTACTAAGAAGAGGAAGCATGCCTCTAGGAAGGAAACTGAAAAAGAATAAGGGAGAACAGGAGGAGGTTGAAAGCGCTCCACCATTGATAAAGAGAAGAAGAATCACAAAACTATCACAAAAGGTGGATGAGGCTCCTAAAGTTGACAAGGAAATTGAGCCACCAGTGGTAGAGGTGGAAAGCTCAAGGGAAAAGACACAAGTTTACATGAGGAGGTCAAGGACTCCTTCCCCAAGGGATACTGCAGTAAAGGAGAGTGCTTCAGTCAGTATTCCTGTTGTTGAGCAAGTGAGTGTCCCCATTCCTTAGGATGCTAGCAACACATAGGAGGAACCAAAGAAGGATGAAAGTCCTAAGGATTTGGGTGAGGAGGAGTTTCAGGAGGGAGACCTCTATTACGTAGAGGCGAAGATTGATAAGGTAATACAGCCTCCCTTGGTATCACATGCAGACTCGAATGTGAAGGAACAAGTGGACAAGTCTCCTCAAAAGGAGGAAGAGATACCGGCTAGGCCCCCTTCACTAGTACATGTGATTGTGGAAGAATAGGTTAAGGAAAAAGAGAGTCCAAATGTAGACACTCCTAAAAGTCCAAGTGTTGAAAAGGATGCAACTGCTGATCAGCAGGAGCAAGGGCAGGACAAGCAAGATACACTGCCTACTAGGTCCACTATTCCGGATTGGCTTGAGAAAGAATTGAAGAGTAAAATGGTGATAGTGGAGGATGCTCCTCCTAATTGGGATGCCCTTATGGCCAATGTAGAGAAGGAAAAAAAAAAGCAAGGGTTGTCTCCCGAATTGAAAGAGATGGGTCAGGTAACAGAGTGGCTCACATTGCTACCCCTGCTCCAAACCAAGATAGGGACAATATGACTATCAAGGACTATCATGTGCAAACAATTGACTTAGGGCATGCTACTGTGGAGCAGGACATTGAAGAATATGAAGGCTCCAGTGCTGTGATTGTGGCAGATTGAAGAAATTTGTGCAGACAAGGCATGAACTAGAAAGGGAGAATGAGAAACTAAATAAATACTTGCAAGAGTTGATGAAACCCTTGCAATCCATTAGCTCTTCCTCTTCTGATGCAGGTTTCTTGCCTTAGGAGATGATTTCTGAACTTGAGAAGATGAAGAGCACCAAACATGCTACAGTTGCTTGGTTGCAGGATGTCCAAATTAAAGGAGATGATGCTATTAAGAGCATATTGTCAACTAAAGGAGATGCAATGAGATCGGTGGATCGGTTAAAGGCTATCTTAGCTCAGGATAATGTAGATACCAACCTCCTGCTGTAGAAGGCTACAACCATCATGGGATTTACCGAGGACAAATTGGTACAGTGCAGGATTCTTCCTTTTCCAAGGGTTTCTGAACCTTGGGAACGGTTTAAAATCCTGCAAATGAGGCAGAAGGCCTTGAAAAAGATCCATAAGTAGGCACGATAGATTGAGGACACCTTGACCAATATCTATGATAAGTGCATTTCATTCTTTGAGGTCATGACTAGAAGAAAGAAGTTTGCTCCGAAACATCTTAGTTTGGAGCAGCTTAGAGAATGGTGGAGAGATGTTTATTCTCTAGTTAATGAAGGACCAGTTACTGGACATCAGTTGGATGATGTTGCAACTTATATTGCAGTCATAGATAGGTATTTGGCTAGTAAGACCGATTGGGATGGTGCAGTTAGGTAGGCGAGAGATTATATCAAGTCCCTTGAAAGAAGGATTAGGGTTTTGCCTATGCCACCTGTTGCTGAGATGGATAGGGTCTTGTTGGTCGTACATGGTGAAGAAGATGTATTTAAGGACAAAGATGGGGAGTAGCTATATAGGGTTACATGGAGATTTTTGCTTCCCATTATTCACATGTTTTGGGCCGACCTTTTTGGTATCTTGGCGGTTTTGGATGAAATTGGTGCCAATGGCACATTTCATGGGTTCAAATTATCTTTTGGGCCGACCTCTTGTAGGTCATGTTTTTATTGAAAATTATATTTTGGGCTGACCTATCTCCGGTATTCTCTATAAAATGGGCATGTTGCCTCATTTATAGATATATAGATAGATAGGCATATAGAAGATAGAGAAAATAGATAAGTGATATTATAGCAAAGTAGGGTTTATTCTCAAGCAAATCTTGTAACAGAAAGCTGGAGTTGTTGCTACTTTCGATGATTTAATATAAGACATATATTGTGTTTTAGTATCTATCTTTTGGAATTTCATCTGGCATGATTCTTGTTGTTCTATCTTTCAAATTGCTTATAATTTTATGGTAAATGGTTTGATAATGCTTAGGGTTTCATGTTTGGAATGTTTGTAGTGATCTCTAGTCCATACTTTTTGCAGTTAGCTGATTGTTAGCTACTTTGCAAAGTTAGCCTGGACTTATAATTGTGCTTAGTTCAGTTGTAAGGGTTTGTTCATCTTAATTGCAATAGAATTGGTTGAATGAATGTTTATAATTTGAAAATCTTTAAATACCTTAGAAGATTGCACTATTTCTGTGAAATTGCAGATTCATCTGGGTCAAGCATAAGATAGTTTATGAGAGATCAATCCATTTTGAACATTTTATCTTTTGGCATTTTCAATCTTAGGGTTAGAAGTAGTATTAGAATTATCTCTGAAACCTTTATCTTTTGTTGTTTCTTTATTATCAGGGTTCCAATCAAGTTTCAAAGTATCAATTTACTATGTATATCTGATAGACTCTAAGGTCCAATGTTTGCTCATAGTAAGGTCCTATTATGATTACCAGCATTTTCACATTTATCATTGAGTTGTTTTATTGCATTGTCAAGACCTGACATTAGAGACCTTGGGGTTATCTCTTTTCTCATAGAGATTTTCCTTTCAAGAGAGATAGGATATCATATTCTATTTGACTTGTTGTTGTGTAGGAAAACACCATCAACACCTACCTTGTAATTTCATTTAAAATTTTCATAAAAATAAAAAAATTTGATTAATTCGAAGTAAAAAGAAGGCGAAATCAACTCATAGTGTGTTGTAGCTCACCTCATGTGACCACTTCCAATAGAAGCTCAATTCATGGATGGGTGGATGGACGTTTGCTTGGCATAGTGGCTCACTCTACAAAAAGGGTAAAAGATGAAATGAATATGGATTATCTTCCCTTTTATCTTTTTATGCATGCATATTTAGGTCATTTTTTGCTAAAAAGGAAAGAAGTGTTCTTTATTTAACTTAACATATTTTGAGCTAGCAAACTCCATTTTCGATGTTGTTTGTTGCGTTGAACTCATGGTTATGCTCATGTTCTCATAAAATGCCTATCATCAGTTTTCATAGTACTTGCAAATTCCCTATGATGGACTTGTGTAGTTCAATGTGGTTGGATTGATACCTTGATTGCACCTTCGTAAAGTGAGTGGAATCAAGGGGGCATACATCTACCATCAGATTTAATTTTCTACGCAAGTTAGATAAGAGGATTATAGTTAAGCTACTAACGAATCTATGATGCAAAATTTGGTTCTTGACATTATGGTTTTTTAAGTGTTTACAATGGGGGCTTCATTCTCCCTAATAAATCCATATGAGTATCCTTTTATAAAGTTACTTTTTGAAATACTTTATCTTGCATATGCACGTAGTGTCCTATAGGTGCTAAAGTGGGGGCTAAATATAGTGTTGTAAAATGCATAACTTTGCATTTTTACACTTAATTTGGATCTATTTTAGCAGCCCTTGCATTAAATTTCCCTTTAGGTCAATTTTTATGGGCCCCTAAGACCCCTTTTTGTGCATCTTGAGGAATATTTCAACCTTAAACCTGATGAAAATCCATAAACAACCATCAATCTTGGTGACCCACCTTTCAAATTGACAAATTAAGCCTTGTGCGACCAAGATGCCCTTGGTGGCATCTTAGTCCCAGGAGCTTTTTTTTTTGGGAATTAAGAGCAGGAATGAAAATATTTGAATTTCTTTTGTCAACGTTCGGGATCTAAAAATTGGGTTATTAGGTAGGAACGCTTATAAAAGTAAGATTCCCACCCATTTTCACCTAATCAAGTAAGAAGAAAGAAAGTTGAAGCAAACAAGTGATAAGAAAACAAGTTGAAGGAGAGTTTCAAAGTTTTGGAGAAACCTTCTAACGTGTTTTTGCAGGTTTTTCAAGTCCATTTCCAAGTCAAGATCTAGCATTTCCAAGGATTAGCAAAGGATTCCTATTGTGGATCATGAGAGATTCTAGGTTGGAGATGCAACTAGCCATTTTTTCAAGACTAAAAACTTGTTTCTTGATTGATTTCATCTTCCATTTTTTCTCTATTTTATGCCTAAGGAAGGTACATTTCATGTTTGTGACTTGTTAGGGTGATTAGAGATCTCTTTTATACGTCATTTGCATTTGCATATTAGGAATCTTATTCTATTGCATTTGAATAGGGTTTATTCATGTTCTAGCTTGCATAATCTTAGACACACTTAAGATTAGGGCACACACACATTTCCATTCTCAGATCTATGCTTTTTCATCAAGGTATAATTACCAAACAAGGGGAAAACCCCCATCAACAATCAATCCAAATTCCTTTGTTTTGCGGGTCTTTTTTATAGGTTTAGATCTGAAGGCTTGGTGAAGAAGGAAGTGCAAACTTTAAGCTTAGAGACCACACTCATAAATTCCATAAATTTAGAATGGGACTAATATGGCACCTAGGGCATCTTAGTCCTCCCAGGGGTATTTTTCAGAGATTCTTTGAGATTTTGTTTCGAGATGCAAAGATTATGCATATGCCCTAAAAAACAACAGCAGGAATAAGACAATATTAAAGGAATCTTTGTCCTCCCTAACATATTTTGACAATTTTTTTACATTTCTAGAATCCTCACATCTCCAGAATTCTTAGGTACACACATCCTATCTTGTTTTTGCATAATTTCATCATTAGCATCTTTCATTTAGCTTGCATAACTAGGTTTTTTAGGTTGAATTCTCATTTGTCTTTCCAAGCATTTGCTTGGTGGTGAATCCCTTAAAAACTTAAAAGATCACCCCCCTTCCTAAGTCCTCCTAATTGAGAATTGACTCACCTTGTGAGGTTGATGGTCAATCCAACTAGGGTTATTAAGACATCTTTGAATGATTGGTGGGAAAAAGGAGTGATATTACACATCCCATTTTTCACCTTAATCAATTACTAGTGTTAGTGATAGTTTAAATTTGAACTTAAATTCCCATTGTACAGTTTAATTTGTTTGTTTATTATTTGTACAAGCTGGCATGTTGCATTCATCACAACATATAATCCAATATTGGTGAAGTTTGGAATGAATTTAATCCTTTGTAGCACTAAATATCTTTAATTTGACAATTTAATCTATCGCTAACACTTGTCATTCTTTCAGGTGGTTGATATAGGCCAGGAAATAAATTTGAAAAAATAATGGTAGGTGGTGTTGGATTTTGTGGTTGTGTTGTTGACATGTGGTTTTCATTGATGTCCACACTATTAGCATAAATGTCTTTAAGATTGCATATGTGGAGGATATTGAGAAAATTATAATAAATATGTTACAGGTTGTTTGTGCATCAGTGAAGATCAGTATGGTAGAAATTTCAGTATGTTACAAACTAGATGTTATGGATTAAATGGTTTTTTTATAAGCCTGTCTATTTTCTACTTTTTAAGTTTCAGAGGTGTGCATGAAGATTTGAGGAAGTTATAAGTTTATGTATTCTGACAGCTATTATGTTACTGCAAATGGTGTTCATGGAAGAAGACAATGTGATTCTAGTAATCTGAGTTGTTTTGTATGTTCCTATGGTGTTCGTGGACATTTCTAGATCATGTTCTATTTGTATTTCACATCCACATTGATCATTGTGCTCATGATCCAAGATTTTCTCTTGTGTGTTCATGTTTTTCATGTTCATGACTGACAAGGTGTTTGAAGCATGTTGTGGATCTTCGAGGAAGAATATTTTAAGATGTTTTATTTTTGAGGATATTTTTAGGTCTCTACTATCTTGTGGCTGACTTCGGTTGATGTGCATTGATAATATTTATTGTTTTGGTCCAACATTTTGCATTCATTCTATTATTTTGTTGAAGCCGACATAAAGCAATGTAATTTCTTATTGTGGATATATATAAGCGATTTTATATCTCATTTAAGACATGTGTAATGCAAATTGTGCGAGTGTTGTGTGTGAAAAAGGTTCAAATCATTTGAAGCCAAAGAAGAGTGTGAAGAAGAGTGAAAGAAAGTGAATAAGTGTTTATGTGCTTAATCAAAACTGTACTCAGGCATTTGTAGATGCTACTTTCTCAGTTCAAATTCTTCATATTGTTTTAATCTAAATATTTTATGTAAGACAATAATTCTTCCTTTGAGCAGTGAACTCTAGGAAGTGCACCTGAATGCATGTGCATTCTTCTTATATTCTTCTTATATTTTTAACAAGGTATAACTTGTGGATTAACCTCCTCCGTGGTTTTTCCCCTAATAGGATTTCCACGCAAAAAATCTTGGTGTTATGTGTTTTTGATGTGTTGTTGATTCATGCTTTCACTATTAATAATTAGATCAGAGAATTAAGGTTAATAAGTTTGAAATTTTGTGACAATTGATTGACCCCCCCTCTCAGTTTTTTCCCTTGTGTTTCCAACAATTGGTATCAAAGAAAATTTCTTGGAAGAATTTTAATAGCTTGAGGTGATCTGGGATGGCAACATACAAGAAGGATAGTGCAAGATTTGATGGAACAAACTATTCTCTATGGAAGAATTGAATGGAGTGTCATCTGAGATGCATTGGTGATTCCTACTAGCACATTACATGCAATAGGTATGTTATCCCTCCAAATGGTCCTACAACTACTACTACTAATATTAGGGATGTTGAATATAACATTAGGGCTAAGGAAGCATTGTTGAGTGGTTTGACTGATATTGAGATGACAAATGTTATGGATCTAAAAACAAATTATGAGATCTAGAAAAAGTTGGAAACTTTATATGAAGGTGATGCTAATGTGAAGATGGCTAAGCTACGATGTTTGAAAGGAAAATATGAACTGTTGAAGATGGGAAATGATGAGAATATTGTTACTTAGATGCAAAGAGTGAATGAACTTGTGTTTGGTCTCAAATGTGTTGGTGGATAGGTGGATGAGCAAGAGATTGTTGCCAAAGTTCTTAGAACTTTTCTTGATGCATACAAAATTAAAATTGTAGCCATTAATGAGCTCCAAACTATGACAAATATAACCAGAGATATGTTGGTTGGTAAACTTATTGCTTTTGAGTTGAGTGAATTTGGCGATGCCCTTCCTAAGACAGAATTTGCATTCAAACCTACTACTTTTGAGAGATACAAGAAAATATATGATTCAAGTGAAAGTTATTCTAGAAAGGTATTCAGATATGAGGAAGAAATGAGAAATATTGAAGAAGAAGAAAGAGAAATGAATGAGCTTGAAGCACTTATTATCAAAATGGAAGCCAGAGGAGAAGGTAAGTATAAAGGAAAGTTACCTATTAAATGTTTCTCTTGCAACAAGATAGGTCATTTTGCATCAAGGTGTCCAGAAAGAGTTCCTAAGCCAAAACCTTACAAGCCTAAATTTCAAAAGAAGTGTTACTATGTTGCTAATGAAGGTGTGACAAATGATGAATATGACAAAGGGAATGAAATTGAATATGATTTTTTGTTTATTTCTATCAAAGAAAATAATTTTGTGTCTACTAAATCTGTTAGTTCTACAAATTTGGAGAAAGCTGTAGCTGCCCTAGTTGAAGAAAAATATGAATGGGTAATTGATAGTGGATGTTCACATCACATGACAGGTGATAAGAGTAAATTTTTAAGCCTAGAGAAGTATGATGGTGGTGTTGTAATATTTGGTCATAACAATGGTGGTATAATCAATGGTAGAGGATCTATTTCTTTTGATGGTAAGCATAATACCGATGATGTTTTTTATGTTGAAGGTTTGAAGCATAATCTTCTAAGTGTTGGACAAATGGTTGATAAGGGTTACAATCTTCAATTCAAAGATGGAAAGTGTAGCATACTGGGAAGTTCTAGAAATTTGATTACTTCAGGTACTAAAACAAAAGGTAACATCTTTCATCTGAATGTTGGTAGTAAAATTTGTTTGATTGCTCAAGTTGATGAATTTTGGTTATGGCATAGGAGAATGTGTCATATAAACTTTGATAGTATTATCAAGATAAGTTCATCACAGGCAGTGAGAGATCTTCCAAAATTGGTGAACCCTACTAATACCATATGCAAGGAATGTCAGTTGGGAAAAAAACTAGAATTTCATTTCATAGCAAACAACATTGTTCAAATGAATTGTTGGAACTTGTGCACACTGAATTGTGTGGTCCTACTAGAATCAGAAGTCTACAAGGTTACAGGTACTTCATGTTGCTTATTGATGATTACTCTAGGATGATGTGGGTTAATTTATTAAGGGATAAATCTAAATCTCTAGAAAAGTTCAAGATCTTTAAGGCTATGGTTGAGACACAGATAGGTCTGAAGATTAGGTGTTTGAGATCAGATAGAGGTGGTGAATTTACTTCTAATGAGTTTAATTCTTTTTGTGAAGAGCATGGGATAAATAGACAATTATCTACACTACAGACCCCTCAACATAATGGACTTGTGGAAAGAAGAAACTTGATAGTTCAAGATGCTTCTAGAACTATGATGTTGGAAGGAAATGTCCCTCATATCCATTGGAGAGAAGTTGTGAGTACTATTGTCTATATTCTTAACCGTGTACAAATCAAAGGTAATACTAGTAAGACTCCTTTTGAGCTATGGTTTGGTTATAAGCCTACTATCATATATTTCAAAATCTTTGGGAGAAAATTCTCTATCATTAGAGATGAAGATATAGGAAATTTTCATGCTAGAAGTGATGAAGGAATATTTCTTGGCTATTCTACTAAGAGAAAGGCCTACCGGTGCTACAATAAGAGACTGAAGAAAATGGTTGAAAGTGCAAATGTTAAGGTTGATGAAGACATTTCTAGACCCTCCAGAACCTATGGATATGATTCTAATGATCAGAATGATAGCACAAATAAAATTCAAACTTCAAATCAAGTTCATATCATTTTGGTGAATCAAGAAGAACAAGAAGAAGAAGAGACTAGTGAAAGTACAAAAGAGAGACCTCAAGAGCCTGAAATTCAAGAACACTCTAAGATTCCAAGGTATGTGAGATTAAATCATTTAGAAAATCAGATTATAGGAGATAAGAACAAAGGTGTCAAGACTAGGAGAATAATAGCAAAAGAATATTGACTAATTTCAAAGGCTAAGTCAAGTAATGTCATTGAAGCATGCAAAGATGAACATTGGATTGAAGCTATGAAAGAAGAACTATGGAAAATTGAGAAGAATAATACATGGATTCTTGTTCCTAGACCTAAAGAAAAAAATTTAATTGGAACTAAATGGGTCTTTAGAAAGAAATTGAATGAACAAGGTGAAGTTATCAAAAACAAAGCAAGACTGGTATGTAAAGGATACTCTCAAATGGAAGGTATTGATTTTGAAGAAACCTTTTCTCTTGTTGCTAGAATTGAAGTTGTGAGATTTTTTTTTGCTTATGCTACCTACAAAAACTACAATTTTTATCAAATGATTGTCAAGTCAACATTTCTAAATGGTGAATTAGAGGAAGAGGTGTATATTGAGCAACCTAATGGATTTCAATTGACTGATTAGGGAGATAGGGTTTGTCCATTGAAGAAAGCATTATATGGACTCAAACAAGCCTCTAGAGCTTGGTATGCCAGATGAGATAAGTACTTGATGAAGCTTGGATTTAATAAAGGTACTGCTGATAGTAATTTGTATTTCAAGATTGATGATGATAAATATTTTTTTTTGGAAGTCTTTGTTGATGATATCATTTTTGGAGGAGATGATGGTTTGTGCATGAAGTTTTCTAATGAAATGCAGAATGAGTTTGAGATGTCAATGATTGGACAATTGAAATTCTTTTTGGGATTGAAAATTACTCAATTAGATGAAGGGATCTTTATATCTCACTCCAAGTATGTGACAGAACTGATGAAGAAGTTTGGTATGGAAGATTCAAAACTAGTCGGTACACCCATGGTGACCAGATGCAAGTTGACACAAGATGGTGATTCTCCAAAGACAAGTTAGACTAGATAAAGATCAATGATTGGTGGATTGTTTTATTTGACTCAAAATAGACCTAATATCATGAACGTTGTGTGCATTTTTGCTATATTTCAAGTCGATCCTAAGGAATCTCATATGACTGCTATGAAGATAATTTTTAGATACTTGAAGGGAACAATTAATTTTGGCCTATGGTATCCTAAAGATGACGATCTTACTTTAAGTTCCTTTACTGATGTTGATTGGACATGAAATGTGAATGGTAGGAAAATTACTAGTGGTGGAACATTTTTCTTGGGAAAGAAATTGATTTCACGGTTAAGCAAAAAACATAATGTTGTTTCCTTGTCTACTGCAAAGGCAGAATATATTGTTGTTGCTAACAATTGTACTCAAGTATTGTTGATGAATCAGATGCTAAAATATATCAGAGTTGTGTATGATGAACCTATTGCCATATTTGTTTGATAACTCAAGTGCTATAAACATTTTTAAGAATATGGTGTTGCATTCAAAGACAAAGCATATATCTATCAAATACCACTTCTTGAGAGATAAAGTGAGTGATAAGGAAGTCAAACTGGAGTATGTGCCTACTAAGAAATAGATTGTAGACATTTTTACCAAGCCTTTGCCTAAAGATACTTTTGAGTATCTCAAAGAGAAGTTAGGGGTGATTACCCCTCCTAATCAAAACTAATATGCATAGTATTTTCATCAGTCTGTGCATTCATAGTCATATCTTGATCCAGATTGATGTTGTGGTGGTTGCTACTCAGGGGAGTAGTCAAATGATTCAGATATGTGGTTCAGAGTTTGTGTACCTTTTCCATTGATGTCAAAGGGGGAGAAGGGTAATATGAAAAACCAGAGAAGAACAGTGTGAACTAAGGGGGAGAAGAGCAATGTGTAAAGGGGAGATTGTTGGAAGAAGAGTTAGTTGCATTGATGGTGTATTTTTCACATCATGTATTGTCATCAATGTCAAAGGGATATATTGTTGGATTTTGTGGTTGTGTTGTTGATATGTGGTTGTCATTGATGTCAACACTATTAGCATAAATGTCTTTAAGACTATATATGATGAGGATATTGAGAAAAGTGTAATAAATATGTTACAAGTTATCTGTGAAGAAGTGAATATTAGTATGGTAGAAAGTTTAGTATGTTGTAAACTAGATGTTTCGGATTCAAGGGTTTGTTTTCAAGCCTATATATTTTCTACTCCATAAGTTTCAAAGGTGCACATGAAGATTTGAGGAAGTTATAAGTTTTTGTGTTCTGAAAGCTATTATGTTACTGCAATTGATGTTCATGGAAGAAGACAATATGATTCTGGTAATCTGAGTTGTTTCATATGTTCCTATGGTGTTCATGGATGTTTCTCGATAATATTCTATTTATGTTGTACATCCACATTGATCATTGTGCTCGCGATCCAAGATTTTCTCTTGTGTGTTCATGTTTTTCATGTTCATGTCCGACAAGGTGTTTGAAGCATGTTGTGGATATTCGAGGAAGAATCTTTGAAGGTTTTTTGTGTTTGAGGAAATTATTCTAGGTCTCTACTATGTTGTGCCCAACTTTGGTTGATGCGTATTGATAATATTTATTGTTTTGGGTTGACAATTTGCATTCATTATATTATTTTGTTGAAGTCGACATAGAGGAATGTAATTTCTTATTTAGGATACATATGAGTAATTTTTTATCGCATTTGAGACATGTGTGATGTAAAGTAAGCAAGTGCTATGTGCGAAAAAGGTTCAGATCATTCAAAGGAAGAGCAGAGTGTGAAGACAACTGAAATAAAGTGAAGAAGTGTTTATGTGCTTAACCGGAACTAAACTTTGGCATTTACAGATGCTACTTTCTCAGTTCAAATTCTTCAGATGGTTTTAATTTGAATATTTTTTGTAAGATAGTGAATCTTCCTTTAAGCAGTGAGCTCTAGGAAATGCACTTGAATGCATGTGCATTCTGCTTATATTCTTCTTATACTTTTAACAGGGTATAACTTGTGGATTAACCTCCACCGTGGTTTTTCCCCTAACAAGGTTTCCACACAAAAAAACTTTGTGTTATGTGTGTTTCTGATGTGTTGTTGATTCATTATTTCATTGTTAATAATTAGATCTGAGAATCAAGTTTAATAAGGTTAATAAGTTTGAAATTTGGTGACAACTGATTCAACCCCCCTCTCAGTTGTATGCCCTTGTGTTTCCAATAGGTGGATTGAGAAGGACACTTTAGGAGACGTGAAGCTTCTACACTAAATATAGATGATTCTAGCTGTCATAGCTTGAATTGCAAGTGTATTGGACAGTTAAATTTCCAAAACTTATTTTTCATTTAGGAGTTATGATTTTTATATAGATGAGATGCTTAGTGTGGGGAATGGAAATAATTTGTAGTTTAATTTAAATAAAATAAATGTTTCGTTATTGTCTATGTATTGTATCCCAAAATTTTACATGAATCATGTTTCCTCGTTGAAGTGTGAGTGTTGTGCGAGAAATGCTTAGAGCATCAATGAAAGGTGATACGACATCCTTTTAATTATCATTCTCATAATTGATTTGTATTAATTTTAGGATGATTTCTCCAACACTACATCATTATCATTTATCTCCCAAAATAGAACAAGAACCTTTGGATTGGAAAATAACATAATATTTATGATTTTATATTAGAGTATTTCTCAATTTAAATCATGTATCTTTGTTTAGTTATGAAGCATCATTGCATTTTTGAGTTTCATAAGGTTGTGAATAAGGAAAATTGTTGTTGTATTTTTTTAACTCAGTATAATATACCATACAAGCTACAAAGACGAGGCCATAATAACACAAAAATGGCCATTAGGCTTCCCAAAATTTGTAATGGAATTGTTGTTATGTAAACACAATGTGTTTTACAATGTAGAAGCATCTTTACAAATATGATTTTTCCTTGTTGCCTATTTTGGAGGTTTAGAAACACTTGTGTGTTGTCAATTTTGCAAACGCTAATGCCAAAAATATGCATCTATATACATACAAAAACACATAAAACCATACACCAAAATATACATAAAAACATACATAGAAACATAGATAACACGATGAGATAGCATAGTGTGTGGCGCGCTAAACGCGGGATAAAAGTGACAAAACCGATAGATGGGACCAAACATTAGGGAAATGGTAGGGAAGAGTTAACGATGTCATCAAGTCATTTTTCCCACCTCCTGTCGGCCGATAAAATTAGGCCCCATCGCTTGCGGTAGAAGTTTTCTTTTTCAAAAAAAAAAAAATGGTAGAAAATTTTGAGGTGGACTGGCGTGTGTGTTTTTGGCTTGGAGAAAGAAGGGTGAAAACACTGTATTTCTAGTCTGCATGTTAAAATATGAAGGTTAGAGTGCACATGGAGGATTTGGAGGAGAAAACCAATCAAATCGAGGTGAGGGGTATTAACAAACAGTGATACAGAGGGTTTTACAACACTATTTGGGTTGCTTGTTTCTTAACACCTAGGGTTTTCCAACATGATTTTTTACAAAATAGAATGAAGTGTGTACTATGAATTACACTATGTATTGACGGTTAATAGAGTCCCTCTTTAATGAGAAATGTGTTATTTGATAAAATAGAACCCCATCTATATGTTTGTATAAATGCATTTCAAGATAAAGTGTGGGTATAAGTAAAGGAAAGCTTCAAAACACATGATGTTTCCCAACCTGCACTACAAAACATTTACTACTATCAACAATTTTATTCATTATTGCCAATAATGGCAAGAAATTGGTGTTCTTTCTATTTGTAATGCACACCTACATATACGGGCATAAAAACCAAAAGGGATTGGGTATGTTGTGATGTGGAGGCTGAAAAATGCAATGTGTTACGAAGCATGCAATTTTTTATATCACACGAGATATGTAGGTTTAACTATCTACCCCAAAGCTTGGTCCATGCCATTAAGTGTTGTTGACAAATGATAGTGTGTTTTGAAATGTCATATCTATGTGAGGACATTCAAAATTGAACACATACCAACCAAATTGGTTAGTCACACATGAGCTCAATTTGGACTATTTTCCTCATTTGTGATACTTCTGGACTGAACATTAAAATTGAAAAATTATAAAACTCTCAACAAAAAAGCACATAATGAACTCTGCATATCAAATAAAAACCCCTTTTTCCAAGGAAAACCCTTGGAAACCCATCAATGAATATCTTGTTATATATTCTACATGGTTTCTAGTTTCTCTAAATTTTATTTAGTTATTTCACTCATATTTCCACGATGGGTTGTCAGTTATTTCATTCGGCTTCCTCTTAAAGTTTTGTATTATGAGAACATTCAAATGGAAAAATTTCAAAACCTATGGACAGGAGGAAACCAAACATAAAAACCCTCAACACATAAATAGTTGTGCAATTCAAATGAAAACCTATTTTCCCAAGGAAAAGCCTTTGTTTTCCCATCAATGAAAACCCATAATCACAATGAATAGTTGTTCATTTCTTCATAGTTCCTAGGCATAATGGAAAAATGGCATATATTTCTAGCAGATATACATACCTGCTAGCTAGCTAGTTGTACACACCTATTAAATGTGTTTTTGTATGGAGAGTGGCCACTCTTCTTTGGTTCCAAATGCCTGCAACTCCTTTCCATGCTCTCCAACAACCTACAAAATGTCAATATTGAAAATGGCAGCCAAAATGGGACCTCATCTGGGCTCTTTTCTATTTGAAAATTATTATTTCAAATGCCACATTTTGGGCTTTTCATTCATTCTGAAATATTATTTTGAAAACCCACTAGTGCTACCATTTTTTCTTGGTGACAGGATAGGTGATGACATGTGGCTAAATGTTCGTCAGTCCATCTTTCCAAATTATGATTTTTAAAAACATGATGATAGTTATGATGCATCTAACATGCATTTTTGTAGGGAGAAAAGCCTCATCCCAATTGAAAAAGGTGATCTCCGTACAAAACCACATGGCTCGCACATGATTATGTATTGCCCTTTTTGGAAGTAAGACATGTCTGATTATGTTATCATGTCCAAGACATATATTTTCTCAGGGATAATAGCTCAATTTTACTATATTTTGTAGGGATATTAGCTTCTACCCTGCAACTGGACGTGGCTATTCTCCTTAAAATAATGCATGTCAGAGGCATCATAACATACAAAAATACAGACACCACATGATGGGATAGTGTAGTGCAAAAAATAATTGGAAGTTGTGAGTTCTTTCATCTTGCACGTCGAAAGATAAAGGTTTGAGAGCATGAGGTGGAGCAGGTGAGGGATATATAAAACTATCCAAATTCACTTGAGGGGTGAGTAACAAATTGGGTTGTTACTTGTCAAGGGTTTTAAAATAGTATATTGCTTGTAGGTTTCATAACACCCAGTGTTTTCCAACCTGCAATTACACATTGTTGGCCTTGTTGTTGCATGAAAAGACCAACCTGTCAATGCATGATACAAGCATTACATAAGGCCTCTATAAAAAAACAACAATATTCCATGAAAATTGGGCATCTTTGGAGCAACTTTGCAATATTTGCAAACCAAGCTCTTCTCTCTAGTACACATCACCACCTCTTCCACAATCTGATCCACTAAGGTTGATGATGTCAAAAGGTTTCATCAATGTATGATGGAGAGAAAATCATGTTTTGCAAATGAGAAAGGTAGGCTTCAAATTTTTCTAGTTGTCATGTTTTTATAAAGGTTACTTCTAGAGGTGAGAGGAGAAAATAGGCTACATATTTTATGTGAGTTTTTTGAGAGCTTTCTAGTGGTATCATTTGCAGATCTTGACACTAATTCATTTGACTACAAAATCTGACAAAAAATTCTCACAAAAGATGTATAATTAGATGTATTTTCGGGTACTTGTGATATTTAATGTGTAATTTTAAAAAAAAATTAATATTATCCCCGACGTTCATCAAAATTTTGACAAAAATAAATAAAAGTGAGTTCGACAAAAATACATAAAGTGAGTTCAACTATTTATTGTGACAATGTTTGGCTATTATCTCCAGGTTTAGGATAGTCATTATATTTTTCCAGAATTCATTTGTGAAGTCAGATTTGTAATTCCAAGTTTGAAAATCATATTTTAAAGCAACATCTCATCATATTTCATTTTACTTGTGCATTTTTAGGATAATTTCCATCAAAACATGAGTGAGCAGTCCTAGTCAAGACTTTGTAAACAAGGTAAAGTGATTTCTTATTTGCTAAAAAATTCTCTATTGGCAGTGTGGTGTGCATTTTTTTCTTTGTAGCTCATTCTATGTTTTAATTGGAAGCTACAAAATAAACATAACTTGACAAATTACAAAAGCTTTAGTTGTTTGTAGCATCTAGCTATGAATTTCAATCCTAGGGAGCTCAAAAACTTTGGAGAAATGGTAACAACCATAAAACATTTGATTGAAGATTAATTTATAGACTCAATAGTTGAAGGCTTATTATCTAAGAAAGTTGCTTTTGTGGGTGTGGATATGGTATGTGTAAATCCTGGGGTTTCTTATTGAGTTAATTATGTTATAACAAGAAGGTGATAAAATTCTTCTATAAGCTCTTTTACTATTTATCTAAACAATAATGTTGGTGATACTTCAAAAGTTAAAAACCAAAGGGATAATTCTACTAGTGACTGCTAATCTCTGGCTTTTGAATTCCAAAGGTCTTAAACAAATTTCATGATGTCTACAACCAAAATCTTGGAGGCCTTTAAAGGCTTGGTTTTAGATCAAAATCTTCTCTAGCAGGTAATGTGGTAACAAATACACATAAATGAACAAATTCAAATTGTAGTATAAAATTTTAAAAACATTTCATTTGAAGCAGAAGCATAAGCATTTTCAGAATTTCATTTCCATATTTTGTTGTGCAAGTTCAATATTCTGATTTTAGGAGTCTAACAGTTGGAAATCATAGTAAAATCAAAATTTAATAAGTTCTGAAATTAGAACTTTAAAGTCTTTTTTGGGGTCATTAACTTCAAACTATTTTCTCTTTTGCAGGGGTGGTTGCATGCCAAATGTTTTTGGTTTAAAATATCAAAATTATTAGATTTTGTTACCTATCTATGATTAAAAATTATTGGAGTCCAAGTTTGATATTTTTTTAAGATCTAAATATTCAAGCTTGGTAAAGAAAAATCATGTCAGATAATATTAGTCTAGAAAAAAATGAAAAGTCACTTGATAGATTGTGAGCCAGATTGAAAAGAAAGGGTGATAGGAAATGTTATTGTACTTGAAATAATTGCAAAGGCTTAAAGATGAGAAGACTTTTAATCACAACAACTAAGAAAAATTGTAGGCAGCATGGTCACATTAAAGGGGGGCATGATTATCGTCCATTGGTAAGTTGTTCATTATATGTGTTTATATTGATTGAATTTGTAAATTTTTATATCATTTTAACATTTTATATATATAAAAAAAATCACTTGATCATGATCATGGTTTATTTATGTCTATCATTATTATAAAGGTGGGGCACCCTAGGGCACATGATATGGATAATCACAGCCTGACGAATTTGGTTTTGCAAGTGGAGGAACATGGAGCTATGAATATCGAAGATGAAGTTAATGATCCTATGGAAGAAGATGATCATGCGCCAGAAAACATAGTTGAAGATGATGGTACAAATACATTGATCCATGACACATTTAGTGGCAGAATTGATCATGTTGATCGAGATGACTTTGATTATGTTCATGATTTACCTATACTTGAGAATTCATATGAGCCCCTTTATGAAGGCTCTCAAACAACTCTTCTCTCTATTGTATTGTTTTTGGTGAACTTGAAGGTTATGAATGGTTTATCCAATATAGAAAACTCACGAATGTTAAGGTATGTCATATATGTCATCTTTTTCCATCTATTTTAATTGTTGTTAGTTCATCACTAGTAAATAAAGGATAAAATATGTATCATTAATATTCTTTATATTAACAAATTATTTTTTGTTACCACCATCAAATATTTTACCTCGCTCATACCGAGATTTATCTAGAATTATGAAGATACTGGAATGGAGTATCAAGTAATAGATGCATGTCCCAATGATCATATTATATATCATAAACAACATGAATTTGCAAAAAAATGTCTGGAATTTCATATCAGTAGATATTGAAAAAATCAACTAACAAAAAAGGTGCCTCGCAAGGTTCTTCATTATATTCCCATTATTCCACGTATGCAATGATTATTTAGGTGTGAAAGCTTAGCACAATTTATGGATTACCGTGCACGGAATAGAAGTGGAGATGACATTCCTTGAATGCCTACGGATGGTTCTGTATTTAGGGACATGGAGGAAAAATGGCCACACTTTTAAGAAGAACCTCGTAATCTCAAACTTTCATTGGCAGCGAACGATGTCAATCCATTTGGAGAGTTGAGATCTATTTACTTGGTGTGGCCTATTTTTGTTATCAACAATAACATTCCTGCATGGATTCCAATAAAGAGGGAGCACATAATGTTGGCAATGATTGTTCTAGGTATTTGTTTATCAATTTTCTTTAACGTAGTAGCATCTCATTTGTCTTATTTGTTGCATAATGACTTATATTTTTTCATTTAATAGTCATGTACATTAATTTATATATTGTAGTAAAATGGTTATAATAATTATGTAATGTTTATGTTCATTCAACTAGGTAAGTACCAAGTTAAAGATATGAATGTTTATATCGAGCCTATAATCGATGAGTTACTAAAGTTATGGAATGGCATCACTATGTATGGCGTATCTAGACCAATAGGGCAAAGACAATTTCAATTCAATGCAATGCTTTTATGGACAATACATGATGCCCCAGGGCTAACACATTTTTGTGGTATGTTATAATGTTCGACTGCATGACTTTAACGATATTTAATTTTTTGAAGTAGATATCATGCATGTTTTTTAAATAATCTATTCATTATATATAATTATAAAAATTGACACATTTAATCCAATTATATATGATCTTGCAGGTCTTCAAACAAAGGGAAAATTTTCATGTCCAATTTTTGGTCCAAAGATGAAATCTCGTCATTCAACAAGTTTAGGAAAGCAGGTGTTTGATGAATATAGGAACTTTCTCCATAGAAATCATAAGTATCGAAGTACTGAAAAACATCTTTTCAATGGAAAAGAAGATACTATATCAAAACCACGAAGAATGACACCTCACCTATGGAAGTGGAATATAATAGAATTAATCATCAAGGTTATACATCAGATCAAATTGTTTATCTATCATAAATGATATTTTTGGAATTTATATTTTTATATTGTGTTGTGTTTACTCATGCTGTAATTGACAATGATTGCTTTTATTAATTTGTTTAACTTATATGCTTCATCAAGGTCGTCAAGGCATTAATGGTCGGCTTCCATAGGGATTGAAAAGTTATCCCAAACAATTTAGTAGGCTTCCCTACTATTAGTAGCTACAAATCATGCATTTTTTTGATACAATGCATATCCAAAAGAATATAACAAAAACATTATGGAAAATATTGGATGGAAGGCATGACAAATAAAAAATTGTCAAAATTTGTAGTGACATTCAGGAAGCCAATCATGCAATGAAAAATTTCATTCAATTAAATAGCGATGGATACCAAATTAATATAAGTGCCCTTCCTTGGTTATTAATGGAGCAACAAAGCAAAGCTATAAAAGAAGTCATATGAAAAATTTGATTTCCCACAGGATTTGTTGCGAACATAAACAATATCATAACAAAGCAAGGTGAATTTGGGTCAGGGATGAAAATTCATGATTGGTATACCTTCATTAAGGTAATTTTTTTGATATATTATATATATATTTGTATACTGCATGTACTTTTCAGTGTATTATGTTTACTACTTTTGGAAAAATAATGAAAAGAACATTTTATAATTGTTGCAGTAAGTTCTAACACTATCTCTCCCAAACAACTTTGACAACAATTTCAAGCAAGTTATATATGATCTTGGAAAATACATGAGGTAAGTAGTGATATTTATTCAATTTGTTCTATAGATCTTATCATTGCCATTTTTTTTACTTGTTATGTAATATATTGTATATTTTTGTTAAATCTCATTAATATATTTGTGCCTTGAATCACTTGTAGATGGTTGTCATCTAAAGAAATCCATAAAGAAGATATTAATTATTGAAAGAGAAAAATTCCTCGTGTAATGTGTGAAATGAAAAAGTGTCTACCTTCAACATTTTTCAATACACAAGAACACTACCTCATACACCAAGTTGAGGAGATTGAATTGTGTGGACCTGAACACACAAGGTCAATGTGGATGGTTGAGAGGCACTTGAAATTTTTGAAGGCTTTGGTTAGACAAAGAGCACATCCTGAGGGTTCTATGGTGGAGGGATATATGGTATACCAGACCATGGTGTACATTACTGAATATCTTCCTAAGTTTGTAGGAAAGATCCATGTAGATCACATTTGGGATCCCAAATCCATTAAAAAATTCGAAGGAAAGTACTTGATGGGGAAAGGTAGATGGAGGAAAGTGAGAGGTAATTATAAGATGGTCATGGAGATTAATTAGAATATATTATTTGGTTTTTATGTATATTGTACTTATTTAATTATTAATCTTCAATATACATCAATTAAAAATTAAAGTTGTATATCATGGTAATTAACTAATTATACGTCATTTTTGAATTTCAATTTTTTTTGGTATAGTTGGTCGAGAGTGGGATGCACTACATTTTTACGTCAAAAACAATCTTGATTGGATGATGGTATGGATTGAATGATTTCAACAATTTGGTTGTGCATTAACATGAGAAGGTGTGGCTTCATTGGTTAAAGAAGCTCGTTGTAATAGAGATTCCAATGTTACGCCAAGGGAAATTTATTTAGCATATGGTTTAAGAGATAAACAGGTACATATAAATATATTAATCACCCATATTATTTAATTATTTTTAATTATATTGATGTATATATATGTTGAGATTTCTTTCTTTGCATACATTTGGCCAAAAATAAATATGTTTATCAACTGACGATATTGCAAATAATTTTTGCATATTTGACATATTGCAGGTGAAACACCACAAGGCTATGTGGTGCAATGGTCATAAATTTTGAATCAAGAAGTTGGATGACACAAAGAAAACTTGTGATTTTAGGATAACTGCAGTCTTTCAGGTGACTAATGTTTCATCTAGAAGCAACATACATCCAGAAGTCTCAAAAAATTGATACTATGGGATTTTGGATGATATACTTGAGTGTGACTTTAATTCCTTCAAATTATTTTTGTTCGTCATCCTATGGTACAGGATATGATTGAATGAAAATGATCCCGAAAGAACTTTTATTGAACATGATAATGGATTTACCATGGCTAATACAAGGTCGATCGCGTGAGTTAGAAATGAGCCCTATGTTCTTCCAAGCCAATGTGAGAAGGTATTTTACTCAGAGGTTCTAGGTAAACCGGGTTGGTCATTTGTTGTTAGACATGATCCAAGAGGAAGGTCAGTAAAGTATGATGTGGTGGAAGAATAAGATACCGAAGAACTAGAATATGATGTAGATGATAATCAATATCAAAAATTAGTTGATGATGTGCCTGATGAAGATGTCGAAGAGGAGGAACTAGATCATGATGCTGTAGGAGTCAATGTTCATGAAGATGATATCTGTGTGGATGATGACATTATCTAAACTGATATCAATGATGATGATGATGATATGACCAATCCTTACAATGTTGAATTTGGATCAGATGATACAGACAAAGAGTTGGATGAAGAAGAAGATAAATTAAATTGAAATGTATGAGTTATGCAATTTTATTATCTATTTGATATTAATTTCTTGATAGAATTATATTTGACTTATGTGGTTACATAATTAATTCATGATGTTTTTATTTTGTATGCCATTACATAATTAATTCATGATGTAATTTTTAATGTTTAATTTTAATTCATGATGTTACAACTATTGTAGCTCTCCTATAAATTTCCATATGATCATAATGAATAGTGTTTTGGGAAATTTCATGAAAGATGACACATTGATCGTAGTAGTGAAATAATTAATAATTTGTTTAGATTTTTTAGACCAATCACCCTTCACAATGTCATTTTTAGGATAATCTCCAATTTTATTACTAGTACACATAAGGTAGGATTTAATTGGCTTATCTTGGAGGAACATTGTGGCTTTGTGTAATGTGAGAAAATTTTGGATGGGGTAGTGGTGCAGGAGCACCTACATCTCATCTTTTATGCTTAATCATGTGATGATAATTAGGGAGTTCAATAGGTTGGTTTAGGCCATTTCAAGAATTTTTTATTGTGAATAAGGTCACTCAAGACCATTAGTCATGTTCTAGGTGAAGTTTTGAGTTATGAGTTTGAGTCTTGCACTAAAGAGTTTTGTAGCCTTTTTAAGGAAAATTGGAGAATTTACATGTAAAAGGGTGAAAGGTTAGTGTCATTTCAATAATAATCCTATTATTAAGCCACTATCATGGTCTTAGAGGTGTCCTAGTTTTTTCAATACATTTTAAACGTCAAAAAATTTAAACATTTCAATAGTGATGTTAAGAACCTTGAAATTAGTGTGTTTTATGTTTCATGTGATCATAAAAGATTAAAAATTCAGTTGTAGAGGTGGTTGTTTGGTGTTTGAGGTGAAAATTCATTTAAAATGCATAAAGTGATCATTTTAAAGGTTGTTGATGGTTGAGGATTTAAAATACAAGCTCTTGGCATTCCAAAATCTGTGTTTTTCTTCAAAATTTCTATATTTTTCTTGTTTTGCAGCACTGTACGGTCACATACAGCCATATTTTGATGTGAAATCAATTCTATGTTGTGAAAATATGTGTTATCTTTTATTTTAATCTGATTTGAGGGCTTAAGGCATTGATTTGAGTTAGAAAGCTTCATTTCTTTGCATACAACCCAGTTACCCTATTTTTGAGGGTTTTGTAGTCCAAACATTATATAAAGGGGCTCTTACACTTTTGGTAATTACTATAGCTTGTGTAAGAGTCCCCATGGATGTTGTTGTAATTGTAGGATGCATGAATAGTGTGTAGGATGAGAAATAAAGAAGGTATATTTGTTGTCCTCAAGAGTTTTGTGAAGAAAAGCATGCGAAATGAGAGGTTCAAGCCTAGGTTTCAACAAAATATGTATGGGAGATCTGATTTTATGAATTTTTATCCATGTGAAGACCTAATGGGTTGTGTTTGAGTTTTTTTTGAGGTCTAGGAGGTTGTGGAAGTAGGAGATTCAATAAACCCTCATGATTTTGGCCTAAAACAAGGGTTTTGGGGTTTGGCAAGAATTTGGTCGTACAAGTGGAATATTTTTGTGGATTTGGAGGTTTGGAGTTTTTTAGCTCTCAAAAATGAATGTAAGAATACCTCAAGATATTTATAATCTCTTGATACATTTTAGGGTAACAAACAAGGCCAAATGATTTGAACCTTCTTCTCTTCAGGTGCTGCCAAACCCAGGTGTGTCTACCTTTACGAACTGAGTAGATTTAAGTGATGTGATTTTGTCTACAAAAATCTATTCACAACGGAAATATTATAGTGAAAAAATATAATCTTAATAAAGTGTATGTGTAATATTAGAATATGTTCAGTTAACAAATGTAAAAAATAAAATCGACAAACAACTTTGTCAATTTAACTATATGTATATATAACTTTAAGTTATTTTTATTTTAACTAAAAGTACTAAAGTTACAACATACAAATTAAATGATATTTATGATTGTAAAATTTATGATTAAATATATCTCTTAGAATCCTTTTTGTCCCAATTTGAAAATAATTCTATATTATAGAATACATTTTTTAAAATTTTAAGATTCAAATAGCAAGGAAAAATCAAACAAATATCTTTATGAAAGAAGTATATTGGCATGAAATTAAATGTGATTTGTATTCCAATGTAAAAACTAAAAAGAATGGAAACAATTCTTTCAACACATAAACTATTATGTAGTAGTCAATTAAAATGCTCTAAATAGTCTAATAATTTGACCATTAGCATATAGAAATTTCTATAGAGTTGTAGATCTCTTCCATTTCAAAAATAAAAAACAATATTAGGTAGATAATCAAAAATATTTCATTTCTACATTGACTTATTTATCCTAGAGGAACTAAGTATATAGTATACAAAGAAAACCAACAAACCCACAACTACCCCTATTTTGAAGGAGTTTAGTTTTCTCCCCTTCCTGATCTCCCTAATATTGTCTAATTAATTTAAAGAGACCAAGGGTCATAAGACAACTTTATTCAACCCACTAAATATCTTGGTTAATGAAACTTGACAAAAGAAACAAAAAAATTGCTACATTTGGCATTGAAACTGGATTTTGTTTACAACAATCTATTCATAATGGAAATCTTACAGTGAATAGATATAATCCTAATAAAGTGTATGTGTAATATTAGAATATGTTCAGTTAATAGATGTAAGAAATAAAATGGATAAATTAAAAGATGAAATGCATGAGACCGGTACCTTTTTGGGTGTATGGAGTCTAATGAAGATCTAGAAAAGTGTAATCTATGATGGAAATAATTCAAACTATTTGGCACATAGATGTAGTTTATAACTTGTATAAACGTGCAAGTAAATGACTGACAAAATCTACTTGAGATAGAATGACAATCCTAGTTATGTGATTCTTCTTATTGATCCAATTAATACTCTTCAGTTACTATGATTGACTAGAAGGGTTGAATCTTTTCTTGAAAGAACCAAATAATCACATCACATAGATACAACAAATGTGTATCAGTAAAATGAATATATGCTTGATATATCAATTTAAACAATAGAAAAGTGTCAAAATGGAGACAACCAGAGAACTGTATAATTCCACAAATAGTTGATACCAAGATAAAGCCACAAGTTCAGACATCTTCATTAACTTCATCAAAATTCATACATGCATCTGAGTCTTTTAAAAGGAAAGTTTCATTGCAAACTATCTATTGTATCTTTGTCTTATCTGCCTATATCTATTTTACATTATGAAACAAATATAAATATATCAAAATTGTGAAAGGACACATCCTTTCAGAAATTTCTTTTGCTTAACAACAATAACAAACTAGAAATTATGCTCTATTAAGCCATAAATAGATGTTTGACAGATAATCTCGGTAAGCTTTCCACTTGTGTGTATCAGCATCCTCCAGCACATTCCTTATGGCTATCTCCATTTCGAACATCTTTTCATTCTGTTCACATACCCTATCCATTGTTAAATCATTTCTTGTGGATATCTCGAGAATTTTTTGCATCATCATCTTGCATTCCTTGATCCATATATCTTTTCCCTTTAGTTCCCCTCCATTTTCTAACAACATTGGTACTCCCTTTTTTGTGACATTGATCATCCCCTACTCATCACCTTGCAATTCTTCATGGAAGTCTTTATGTTTTTTCAAAAAATGGTTTGTAGTATCAATAGTTATGTTATCAGGAGCATCCCTTTGGTTTGTTTCCTGGAAATTATCTCAGATCTTTCCATTTATCCTCTTATGTTCTTGTAGTGCAATACAATTCTATGAATGTGTTCCCCAGAGCTTACTCAACCAAATCATTAAATTGGTCTGCCTCTTCCTTATTATTGTAGTGAGTGCATCACATTTACCTTGTGATTACGCATTTGATTCTTCCCACTGGTCTCTTGCCTGGGAGATTCACCATGAGTCAATTTCTTTGTGGATCCCAACGTGATTCCCATCATGTCCTTCAAGTGATCATTCTCTCTGAGTAGTCTCTCGTTATTAATCTTATATATTTCTTTTTCCTTGATTAGCTTTTGGATTTGGGCTTTATTTAATTTGGCCACATTAATGCCATTTTTTGTTGTAGCTATTGGATCAACCTCACCAACTTTTAACATCATTACATGTCCAAAATCCTTTTCAATATCGATTACAATAGATTTCTTGTGTGGAGGATTCAGGGCCCATATCATAAGTGATCCCTCATCTGGGTTATACTTAGATCCTGCATAAATCTCTGTTACCCCCTCAGGAGTGATTTTATGTGTGGCATTACTATTCTTCATAAAACTATCAAAAACCAAAGAAGAGTTCAAATCCAACCCAGGAAAGATCATGACACCTGCATCTTCTAATAATCTCCTTCCTTTCTCAGGGGTCATTCTCTTCATTTCTTCTTCCACACTTGATTTTAAGTTATTGAATAGTTGTTCCTCATTACTTGGTGCAATATTCTCCACTAATTCCCTTATTGATTTTCCTTTTAATTTGTACAAAAAGGTTTTAAATTTTGAGGTTTTAATGAATTAATCATCAACCACAAATGATTTATATGCTATGTGCCTTGTGTCAGTATTTGCACTCTCTTCGACATTTGGTTTCCTAGGAACATACTTGTAATCTTGAGGTGTCAATCTAGAAATTTTATCAATTGTACTGCTAGGCCTACCGTCACCAGATGCCTCTTCATCAGAAGATAATAGTTTTGTAACTTGCAATCCCCTATTATACTCATCAACAACTTTTTTTTCTTCCTCTTCTTCCAAATTCCTGATCAAGTCATCATACACATAGGGTATGTGATTGTATCCTCTCAAGTTTACTTTATTTTTGGCAAAATCAATATACCCTTCTAGATCAAATCCTTTTCACGATGGACCCTTCTTCATGTTGTATTGCAGAAATTTTTTGAGAACCATATCATATCCATCCCTTGCTAATACAGTGAAATCACTGAAGCATAATGTACTAGGCATAAATTTTTGCTTCCTGAAAGAACTCAGATTCATAACATCTGAAAATTCCAATTGCCTAACAATCTCCAAATATGCAATCATATCAGGCACCGCCTTGGGCAGAATGAAGGGTGCATCTTCAAATCCATATACTCTTATCATGGTCACATCTTCTACATAGTACCAGACTCCCCAATTGTGGTTGATAGGTCCATTGAAATCCTTAGGCCTTAAAAACCTTTTTATTTCATCGAACAATGAGTATTCACAATGATGATTGTAAAATCTATACAGTGGTTTCACAAAAAACTACTCAAAATGTAGATAACAAGAATTAGCAAATCTACAATCCCAGGTGGCGGTCCAGAGTTGTACTGGTAATAACCTTCCTTCCTTATCAAATTGTACAACACTCAATTTTTCAAGCCATATCTGCAATTCTTGTCCATAATAAAGTATCATATGCATTAGGATTGAATAAGCATCCAAGTTTAAGTTAGGAGCTCCACTTTTTATTGCCATCAATCTTGAATCAAGTACTTTAAAGATTTGTGAAGCATAATAAAAAAACCTTGAATTGTGACATTGGATGTCTGCTGCAATTACCATGGGTACAATTGACATGTGCTCAAGGGCCTCCATTCCCAGCACTTGACACACCAAAAAATATGTGTACCTCATGTAGGGTTCAAACAAATCAACATGGAACGGAGGACCATCACTGTCATTCAGTGGAACTAAAACACCATCTTTCTTAGACCTATGTAGTGGCAACCTCCAACCCTTGTATAAAGTATCCATCCTCCAAAATTCCTTTTCCAGTTGTTCAAGTACAATTTTTTCACCACACACTCCCTCTAGGTTAAAAACCTCATAGATGGCAGCTTCAAATACATGTATAAATGGTTTTCCTGATGGATCACAAATAGCTTTACATTTTGGATTATAATAGGCAACTAGCATCTTCACCAATTCTACATTTACGAATACATTGGTGCAAACTAGTTTTCCTAGGTTTAACTTCCAACTATTTCACACTGGTTCATATTGGTTTCTTCATTGGTATTGAAAAATAAACAACTCATATCCCCTAATTGGGGTCCATAGGTCTCGTATATGCTTGCATTTATCCTCTAAATTTTCCACTTCTGCCCTAAGTTGTGCAGATCGTCTGGCCTTAGGTCCTCAATCGGGCAATTAATCAATTAAGTCATGGTTTCACTTCCTCTCAGCTACCCCTGGTTCCTTCTCTGCTTCATTTTTTTGTTTTTTTCCTCTAGGTTTATTACTCTCACTTTGTTTCCTACCTTTTTCTTTTCCTGAGCTAGTGCTTTCCATTTTATGAATCCCAAAACTAGAAATTTAACTGCAAGGAACTTACAAGTTTATTTAGAATTCTTTGACTGCAAGATCCTTTGGCCCTTCATCTATTCCTTTGTTGCTAACTTTACAAAATTCAACTTCAATTACTTTTTTCAATTCAGGAAATCATTGACACATTTGACAGTAATACTGCCATTAATGTCCTAGATTTGAACACGAGCGTAGCTGATCTTTGAATTTACTCAGTGTCACATCAAATGTTCTATCGGCAAGACAATTCAAACTTTGGGCGATCCTTTTATTCAGGGTTGAGTAACGTTCATTAAACATTCTTTTTGTCAGGGAGACATTACGCTAATATCACATAATCTATCCATCTGATTCATATAAATGTTTCCAAGAGTCACCCCGACAACTATCTTGATCTATTTGTGTCTTCATCGGAAATACATGGTGTATCGCTAAGACATTCAATAATTTTGCTGATGTTATAAGTCTCCTCGATGATTATTCCTTCGATCTCAAGTATGTCACCAAGACTCTTGCCGATGTAATCTTATCAATGTGACATAGTGGGTCGGGAGGACATTTTGAACTCATTTCGATAGTGTTTGTCTTGGAAATAGTATGTTTCTTTGTTTTATCAACAAGACAAGATGAGTGTTTCGCCGATGATATTTCATCGATGAGACAAATGCACTCAGGTTGAGTCAAGGATCTTACTCTGATGGCGTTGATCTGGCCAATACAACTCCTTGTGCTTTGATCGGTGAGACAAGATAGGTTTCTTGCTGATGGAACTTCATCGGTGAGACCTATATGCTCGGTATGACCTTTTCATTTCACCTCGATGGAACTTGTCTTTCTGATAATATGGGTTATTTCAATACTAGATTTTGGAGGTTTTTCATGATATCAAATGGTCAAGAATGATGTGATCATATGTGACTATGATAGATTATACTCAAGATAAGGTTTTCTTTAGGGAATCAACGAGTGCAAAATCACTATAAAGGCTAGTTGCTTTGTAAAATAGGCCTAATCAGCCTAATCAACACAACCTAGAAAGGGTGATTTTGGTGATTTAGTCCAAAGGACTTGTACTTTCCCTTGAAGTATATTTAATAACTCCAAAATGGGTGTCTAGAAACATCAAGGGTTTCTCTGGTGTTTTGGGAAATTTTTGACTTATTGGTCATTCTAAACTTGTTGGAAGCCTCTTAAAGGTAGGTTGATATAAGGTTGGTTGAGTTGAGCCTCCCAAGTCTACATCAGGTAGTTTCTATTGCTAAGGTGGATCACTCCTTTCTGCGAAGTCCATACACTTATCATTGGGTCAAGTGTTCTATTCTTTAGAAAATTCCTATTGCCTTTTTGATAGGTTATAATTTTATTAGATGGGTTATGAAGCACTTATTTCAAGTAATTTATGTCTATTTTAATTTTTAATTTATTAAATTCAAACACATCCAAAGTTATGTCCCTTGATTTAATTGATTATTAAGCTATTTAATTATTAACTCAAATGACACCTCCAATTTAACTATATCTAATTGAATTTATCTAAAGTGTTGGAAATTTTTAGATCCAATTTAGTAATTAACTCAAACAACTTTGCCAATTTAACTATATGTATATATAAACTTAAGTTATTTTTATTTTAACTAAAAGTACTGAAGTTACAACATACAAATTAAATGGTATTTATGATTGTAAAATTTATGATTAAATATATCTCTTAGAATCCTTTTTTTCCCAATTTGAAAATAATTCTATATTATAGAATACATTTTTTAAAACTTTAAGATTAAAATAGCAAGGAAAAATCAACCAAATATCTTTATGAAAGAAGTATACTGGCATGAAATTAAAAATGATTTTTATTCCAATGTAAAAGCTACAAAGAATGGAAACAATTCTTTCAACACATAAAATATTATGTAGTAGTCAATTAAAATGATCTAAATAGTCTAATAATTTTACCATTAGCATATAGAAATTTCTATAGAGTTGTAGATCTCTTCCAACTTCTATATTAATGGCTTCTTAGTTAATATATGGGGAGATAGAGATAGATGGGGAGAGAAAGATAGAGACATAGAGATATATGGGAAGAGAAAGAGAGATGGAGATATATGGGAAGAGAAAGGAAGAGAGGTGGAGATAGAGAGTCAATGGATAGGGGGATAGGGAGGGAGAGATGGTGAGAGATAGAGAGGGGGAGGGATAGAAATGGATATAGATAGGTAGAGGAGGAGAGATAGAGAAGAGGGGGAGAGAGGGGGAGATAGGTTTAAGATGAAGAGAGAGAAGAGAGGGAGAGATAGGTTGAAGAGGAAGTGAGAGAAGAGAGGGAGATAGATAGGTAGAAAAAGGAGAGAAAGAAGAGGGGGAGAGGGAGAGCGATATGTAGAAAGGGAGAGAGAGGGAGAGAGAAGAAGAATAAGATAGGGGAGAGAGGGATAGATAGCTCAATATATATAGAGGGAGATGGATAGACATAGAAAGGGGGTGATATAGAGAGATAGAGGGGGATGGTGAAAGACATAGAGAGATCGTGATAGAGGTAGAGAAAGATATGGACAGAAAGAGATAGAGAGAGGAGTGAGAGGGAGATAAAAAGAGAAATAGAGATAGAGATATAGAGTAGGAGATATGGAGGGAGAGATGGAGTGAATGAGAGAGAAATGGGTGAGAGGGAGAGTTAGCTCAATAGATAGAGGGGGCAAGAGGGAGTGACATAGATAGTGGGAGATATAGAGAGATAGAGAGCAACAAGGAGATATATATCAATCACCCTCCCTATATCTCTATCTATTCATCCTTATCTCT
This sequence comes from Sequoiadendron giganteum, assembly GCA_007115665.2. NCBI lineage: Eukaryota > Viridiplantae > Streptophyta > Pinopsida > Cupressales > Cupressaceae > Sequoiadendron > Sequoiadendron giganteum. Next base: position 397,969,359 of record CM021106.1, read on the forward strand.
TTATATCTCTACCTCTCTCTATCTCTTTGTCTCACTTTCTACTTGTATGTTTCTCATTATCTCTCTCTCTATATATTTTCTTCCCTATATTTATCTGTCTCCTTAAGTGTGCATTGGGTACATTGAAGAGGTCTTAAAGGAGAATTATCATATCTTTAATCAAATGGCATGCTACCTTGAGCATAACTCCCCAAGGACACATTCCATCCTTGGATTGTTGACATGAAACAACCAATCAAAATTTATTTTCTCTCTCTCTCTCTCTCTCTCTCTCTCTCTCTCTCTCTCTCTCTCTCTCTCTCTAAGTTTATCTCTTTCTCTCATTCTCTATCTTTTTAGTTTCTATCTCTCTTTGTATTAGCTAATAGGCTACGTATATTGTGATATTTGAGCTTGAAACAAATCTCATGCCTGGAAACCACTATTGTGTCATTGGAAAAAAGGTTTCAACTGCCATTTAATGGTAAACCATATGTAGTGTAATGGTAAAATCCTCTAAAATATCAGGTAAAATCCTATATATACTATTATATAATAATAAATATAATTATATTATATATAATTTAATCTAATATTACTATTATATTAATTATATTTTGTATTATTACGTCGAGAGGCGTAACCTATAGTGGTAGTACAAAGCGGAATGTGAGCGTGTTAACAAAAACAACTCACCACATATTAAAATATATTAAATGTCGACATGTATTAATTAATAAAAATGAAAAGGTATATAAAATAATAAATAGCTGACAAATATAAATTAAATAAAAATTAATCTACGCCACCCAAAAATATTTATATAAATAGAGAGAGAAAGGAAAAAATAATTAAGCATTCACAAAAATAAAACTAAAATGAATTGTGGAGCAATTAATAAATTTTAGGAAAAAAAGGATTAGGGTTGAGGGTATAGGATTGAGGGATTAAAGTTGAGGGTCCAATGTATAGGGTTGAGGGTTGAGGGATTAAGGGGGTGAAGGTTTAAGGTTTAGTGTTGTGGGTATAAGGTTGAGGGATTAGGGTTTAAGGGTTGAGGGTATAATATTGAGGGATTAAGGTTGAGGGTCGAATTTATAAGGTTGAGGTTTGAGGGATTAAGGGTTGATGGATTAAGGTTTAAGGGTTGAGGGTTGAGGGTATAGGATTTAGGGATTAGGGTTGTGGGTTGTGGGTTTTAGGTATAAGGTTGAGGGGTTAGGATTTAAGGGTTGAGGGTATAAGATTGAGGGATTAAGGTTGAGGGTCAAATTTATAAGGTTGAGGGTTGAGGGGTTAAGGGTTGAGGGATTAAGATTTTAAGGGTTGTGGGTTGTGGGTATAAGGTTGAGAGATTAGGATTTAAGGGTTGAGGGTATAATATTGAGGGATTAAGGTTGAGGGTCCAATTTATAAGGTTTAATGTTGAGGGTTGAGGGATTAGGGTAGAGGGTTGAGAGATTAGGGTAGAGGGTTGATGGTTTAAGTGTTGAGGGATTAAGGGCTTAAGGTTTGAGGGTTTAAGGGTTGATGGATTAGGGTTGAGGGTTTAGGGTTGATGGTTGAGGGTATAAGGTTGAGGGATTAGGGTAGAGGGTTGAGGGATTAAGGGTTTAAGGGTTTAAGGGTGTAGAGATTAGGGTTTAAGGGTTTAGTGATTAGGGTTGAGTGTTGAGGTTATAGGGTAGAGGGTACAAGGTTGAAGGTTAAGGGTTTTCAATTGAAAGAAATGTTCAAGGTTGAGTGTTTAAGGTGAAGTGTATAGGGTATAGGGTATAGGGTACAAGGATGAGGGTTGAGGTTTGAGGGATTAGGGTTAAGGGTTGAGGTTGTACAATTTAGGGTTTATGTTATAGGGTTGGATTGATGGATTAAGGTTGAAGGGTTTTCTATGTATGTTTTAGGATTCAAGTATAGTGTTGAGGGAGAATGTTCAAGGATGAGGGTATAGGCTTAAAAATTGAGGGTGTCGATTGAGGGTTGAGGGTTTAGGATTGAGGGTTGAAGTATAGTGTTGAGGGACAATGTTCAAATTTTAGGTCATAAGTTTGAGGGTATAGGTTTGACATTTGTTGCTATTTCACATGTTAAATCCTTGGATGGACTCAAAATCTCACCACCATTTTCATACGATCGCTATGAAAAAATGAAAAATAGAGAAGTAACTTGCCAAAAAGAGAGTTGAGGAAGAAAGACTCAAATATTTGGAAGCACAATAAGTTTATGTAATGAATACATTTTTAGATATCATTCTTCTATTAAACTCTATTGATATATCATGAAGATTATTTTTGATTTAATATGAAATTTCTCATTGAATATTTTCAAAGAATAAAAATACTTTTTTCAAACACATGTCAAAGTAATATTTTACATATGACACTACGGATGCTACTAGATTATCTATCTTAATATATTAATCTATATATTATACACTGAGATATATCATTTTCGATGTGTATTTTTTAAAATTCGAAAATTCAAAAAAGTAAAAAAATACACCTTAAAAATGATATCTCTCGATGTATAATATATAGATTAATATTTTAAGATAGATAAGCTAGTATATGAATATACTTATTATTAATTATTAATTATAATAATTTAATATGTATTTAATAATTTTGTTAAAGAATATAATTATAATTATAATAAGTCGAATAATTATATTATTTATTATGTAAAATACAGCTAATATATACTTAACTATATTGTAGAATATTAAAACCTAGCTAAATGGTGCCATAATTTTCAATTTTATTAACATACTCTAAAACCTAACAAAACTAGGTTGTAGCTTGTCAAATTGGAGAAGTGAAAGGTCAATACCAGCGTCGAGGAAGAGTTTGGAGGAGTGAAAACAAGGTCAATACCAGCGTCAAGGAAGAGTTTGGAGTTAAAACAAGGTCAACACCAACATCAATGAAGATTTTGGAGGAGTGAAAACAAGGTCACTACCAGGGCCGAGGAAGAGTATTGAGGAGTGAAAACAAGGTTAATATCAGCGCCAAGGATGAGGTTGAGGGCACTCAGGCAAAATTGATGACCAAGGGACAATGAGTATTGTAAGTTTGGCACCCCCATTCTCTTCAACCTACAATTTTCATTCCTAGTTTCCAAAGATCTTCTCGTACATTGGCACCCCATTCTCGTAAAATGGTATAAGATAAGACAAAAAAAAATAGATTAGTCTTTCACATTTTTATCGACCAGCCTCAGGTCTTGGCAAAACTCCCATAATCTATCCACATCTTCGTTGTTGGTGGGAACATGTTATTCTTTTTTGTACGACCTACCTCAAATCTTATGTCCATAAACTTGCTAAAAACATAAATCAATAAGAAAAAAATTGAAGGTACAACTAAAAAGGTGTTATTTCCTTTTCACCTCCTCCACCTCTTATATTTCAACATAGCATGGGAATTACACTTACATAACATAAACTCAAACAAATGGAATTTAATAGGGGAAAAGGATCCCAAGTATATGCTAGGATAAGCTAGATCTAGTGAATGGAAATAGAGGAATACAATTCTTCTTTAATACCTCCACCACAAACATATGCAAGGAAAGGTCTCCTCCCTTCTTGGTAGTGATAACCTCCTCCACACACAACCCTTAAAAATTATGAATAGAGGAACATAATCTTTGAAGAACTCAAATTTTATTCTCTCCTACCTGATGCAATTAGTCATTTTATCCTTACAAACATTTATAGTGATTACTAGAGGCACATAGACCAATTCTTCATAATAGAAGAATTTGATCATACTTTTCCAATGATGACATTATGAGAAAACCTTAGGTTAAATGAATAATTCCTAGCTAAGTTATTTAAATCATGTCCAACCATATAAGAGAAGACCACTTCTATGTGTACTTGGATACCATTGAGAAAGGCTCTTTGGGCTCTTTCATCAATCAAGGTATTGTTAAATTTTAACACCTAAAAGTGAGAATGAAGAATATTTACTAGGATGGTAGCCAATTATGCTTCTCAACACCTAGATTACAAAATATTTGTCAATATTATTGCCATCACAATTAAACCTATTGGTTGAGATATATTCATACAGGTAAAAAATTTGGATTTCTTGATAGTAGATACATTCTAGACAATTCAATCCTTGCATGAGAGATTGTTGAATGGTCCCAATAAACTACTCATGATGCCCTTACTATTAAGTTAAAACTTTGACAAGGCATATGATTGCATCAAATGTCCTTTCATTTATAAAAGGATCAAATGGATTTATTTTTAACCCTATATTATTATCACACATTCATCTCTTTTTTAATGAGTGATTGCACAATAGTGTGTCCCACTTGTGGGATGAGGCAAAAAAATAATCCCAAAATTTCAAAATTACAAAATATCAGTTGAATGAAGAACCTTCATTTGAAGGTGATGTCATCATGACCTTTGAATGAAGAACATTCATTCAAAAATGATGCCATGTCAAGACTTTCAAATGAAGGTATTTTTATTTTAAATATTTCATGTCCAAAATGCTTTATAAAAGGAACCTTTCCATGAAGGACCTTCAAATGAAGACCTTAATTCAAAGGTACTTCATTAGAAGATCCTTCATATGAAGGTTCCTTTAATGCCATCCCATTATAGCTCTTAGAGTTGTTAGAGATATTTTTGTTTTAAAGTAAAGATTGGACCATCAAATAGTGTCACCATGACTCTACCAAGATATCCATCAAATTGATAAACCCTGACTTAACAACCACAAATTCAAAAGAAAATTGCCCCTATCAGCCATAGGGCATCAATTCAATGCCAAGCTTCTTGCTTTAACAGACCCCTAAATGCAATTAACCTCTATCATACCATGTTTCACACCAATCCACCGAGTTACAGTTCCAAGACAGTGGGTGGATCGGTGGATGTCATTTCTATTTAGCCCTCAAACCCTTACACAGGAAAAATAGGGTAATCCCTATATTTGATTGTTTTCTCCCACAAAATAGTGATTTAGCATTTCAAAAAAAATTAAAATGAAAGGGAACACATATATTTATCTATAACAATGATCTCAGAGAATTTCAAGCTTTTACGTATCCATACAACACAAAAGAAATTCAGAAAAAATAGTAAAAACACAGAAAATTGCTTCAAGAATGTGGTATTTGATATGAAATTTTGGTATCAACTCCTCCAAAAATTGCAACAATTTCAATGGGATGGGAATACAATATGATAGAAGTGGGATAATAAATGCATCATTTGAAGCATCAAACCAATATGCAAAGATGAAAGAAAGTGTTAACCCCTTAAACTGAAAAAGTTTCTTTTAACTTTAAGTTTGTTGGGTAGCCAATTATTTTAAGTTATCAAATCCTACCATCATACATAATCAAAATGTTGTTGTTTCAAATGACTATGAGCACTAACTTTCACTATTTTAAGATTTTGAAATCTTTTCATAGAGAACTAGAACATTGATGCAACCACTCATCCTACCTTAAAACATACCAAAAGTCTCCTAGCAATTAGACATAGGAAGATTTAAGATGACTTAAACAATTTTTATTGCCAAAGAATAAAATTATGATGACCTAACCAAGCCTAGTACACACTCCCTCCCCATTAACCACTTAGACATGTAGAAATTAAATGTAAATTTTATGTTATTTTTAGTCATGTAGGTGTCCAATAAACCACTTGGTGGTGTTTCCCTTCAAGTTTATTTACTTGAATGAAGAGAAAAAGTCCTTTGATTGCAATTAGCGAATACATTTGAGGCCTTGTTTGTGTAACTGGTGGACCATATTCACATTTAACAATTGCTACAAAGTTTGGGAGTTAAAACATTAAGTAGATTTGATTTGTGATGGACACATTTGGATGGTAGTAACCATAACTTGCAATCTATCAAGACTTCATTACCTTATAACCTGTCAAATTCTAGCAATGAAATGATAGATTAATCAAAATGTCACCTTGGGATCACATCACCATGAAAGAACTTCATCCAACATCCTTATGAGTGCAGGTACCACCAAATAGGTATTTGTGAGATCTGTCTTCCTCGAGCGAGGGAAATTCAGGAAGAGAAGAGGAAAGTGAGACATGTAGTAGGTCTAAAAGAGGGAGATCAACTAAAGGTCAAAAGATTAGAAGAAAATTTCGTAAACGCATGGAATTTTTTCTTACTGAAGGGGGGTCATTTTCTTATGATGATGAGAGCATAGGTGACATCGAGGTGCCCTTGAGGTACAAAAATCTATAGAAACAATGGGTACCCAAGGAACTTCGTCCAATAAACACTGATTTTTGTGTCGATGAGAGGATATATCGCATACAACTATCATCATTACATGGTTTGGGCCTATTCTACATGGATGGCATAAAGGTCTATTATGACAAAGTTACTGAATTGATGGAGTATGTCGGACCTTGTTATAGTTACAAATATTGGATGCAGTTGGTTCGATATACACAAAGTATGTGTAGGTATGCACTATCAGCAAATTATATACAACTAAAAGATAAGGATCAAAATAAAGGAGTGGCTATGTACTTTGACAAAAGGCCAAAAGCATCAGGGAATATTGCAGGGTTTATAAACAATACACGACCTGGGTCAAAAAAAAGTAACCCAATTGCATATTCGAGGCGCGTGAGGGAAAACATGTATTCGTATGTGCGATAAAATCAATAACTGCAAGGGAGAGTTGCTAATTGATTACAATTTGAATCACTTAGATACAAACACAGTTACTATGGGGGTGGTATGTACTATATACCATTTTACCCAACCTCCAATAAATTACTCCAATATAACATTTTATTATTATGTTTTTTTTCGTAATTCTATCGGTTTACTTTCGGTAATATTTTTTTATATTTAGTTTTTTTCATAGTGGGACATTGATCATATGGGGAAGGCTCTGGCCTAGAGCTTAGATCGTGATGCATCTTTAGGCACTTCTACCTGATAGGTTTACCTCATTGTAATTGTATAAATTAGATACGAGCAAAATGTTTTATTATTATTTTTTTTCATGAGTTTATTGGGTTAATTTTGATAATATTTTTAATATTCTTGTTGAAGTCGACTGATTGGGGAAAGGTACCAATAGTAGAGGAGAGAATTCATAGGGAGGTGTAGTCACTATGATGTGTTGAGTACATCACATATTCAACAAACCCTCTCAATATGATAAGGAAGACCCAAAAAAATGCAATGAAGAAATCCTTCAGTTGTTATTCATAGTGCCTCAAACAAATGAGATAAGAGAGAGGGTTAAAATATTGACTGGGAGAGCACAAAACTTGCAAGTAGGCTATCATGAGGTCTTTAATTATAAAATAATTTCATTCATGGTTTTATATTTTGTACTCTTTTATGTCATGAACTAAAATGTGTGTTATTTATACAAGATTTTTTGCATCCTCATAATGTTGTTGGCCATGATCAGGGTACTACAGGTGTTTCTCGAGGAGTATGGGTTGGTACAAGTTTCCGTCCTAATCTTCCTATGCATACATCACATTATCTGACCCCATCATTTGTGCCTATATTATCGACTAAAATGTCAGCAACACATACCATGTAGGCATCTGATAGTGCACCCTCTAGCAATGAACACATGCCAGAACATGTGTCAAGACATGTACCTAGGGATGTAGAGGCCACTAGTACTAGTGATTTTTTAGCAACATTTCTTGGATCTTCCCATATTACTAGTATGGGAACATTGTCGGTCTCATTTGTGGTGATTGAGGATTTCGTTCCCATAAAGATAGAGAAGGTCTCAAGTACTTTAAAATGTTTTAATTATTATTATATATAATCCAATTGAAATTTACTTATTGATCACTCATTTTAGACTAATGATCCCATGATCATTTTTCAAGAAATGATGGTCTTTATAAAAATCTAAGTGATATTACACTGGAGCTCTTCAGACCCACCATACGCACATGGTGGAATACCCAAAATCAAGATTTAAAAGATGAGCTCATTAACTGTTTAGCTATTTTGTCTGGTGATAAAACAATAAACTGAACCAAGGTCCTTAAGAAAGTTGCTACCTATCTAAAGTATGTGAGGGACCAATATAGGTCACATTTAGAGAAGAATAGAAAGTATGAGCGTCCCCCCATGATTCTGGAGAGGGAGTGGAAGGACCTAGTGTCAGATGGAAAGGAGAAGGGTGAAAAGAAAAAAGGAAAGATGCCACCAAGCCAAGGAAGGTATGTGATACTATCAACAATGTAATTACATACTGATTACTCTTTCTTTTTATATAATCTAACGTATCTCAAACTTTTCATAGGTTGCTCGACACATCAAAGGCAACAAACGCAAGACTAGAAAAAAATGGGCAACACAAAATTGTCTCTAGTGGTTATATGAAATTAGCCGCATGAATTTTAAGTATCAATAAATGAAATATTACATCCAAATAATAATTTGCAAAAAAAATTGGTTTTATCACACCATAGAAGCAAAATTCATGATCTTATGCAAAAAAGCAAGGCTTTGAATTCAACAGAGTGCCCAAAGAAGAGGACTTGAATATTTCCTTCTAGGAAGGCTATGGAGCCTTGGCTGAATGCCTAAGAATCTTGACTGGGAAAATACAATATTCTACTGCACCCGACACGCGGGTATTAAACTCAATAAAGTTTATTTAAAATTGAATACTTGTGCAATCTATTCAATATTAATTTCCACCATAAAGTAATTATGTGCCTATTTTTTTTAAATAGACAAGAAATGATAATACTACACATGACATTGGAATGCAGCCTGGTGAGGGTGGAGCACAACCTGCAGATGAAGGTCATGGTGTGCATCCTGGTACTGGATGTATTCATGTGCTATACAAAACGCAATATGGATTAATATAATTAAACATCTTTAATTGGATTTGGTGTATTAATTAATGCAACCTTTCATGTTTCAACTTTAGAGCATGTAGAGTGTGATCAACATGTTGAGCATGATCAAGCTAGACAAGATCAAGAACATGATGTGGCCCCATCAGGTAAAGAGGACCACTCTAATGTTCTTTTAAACATATTTAATTTTAATTGGTGTATTAATTAATGTAACCTTTCATGTTTCAACTCCAGATCAGGATGTAGAGGGTGTTCAACATGTTGAGCATGAGGCTATAAGACAAGATCAGGAACATTATGTGGATCCATCAGGTAAAGATGACCACTCTAATGTTCTTTTAAACATATTTAATTGCAATTGGTGTATTAATTAATTTAACCTTCCATGTTTCAAATCCAGATCAGGATTTAGAGGGTGTTCAAGATGTTGAGCATGAGGCTATAAGACAAGATCAGGAACATGATGTGGCCCCATCAGGTAAAGAGCACCACTCTAATGTTCTTTTAATTAATGAAATACTTGTAACAATAATAATAAAACATATCAATTTAACATTTATTTGCTATTGCAGCAGACCCCCCTTGCAGCGGCGTCCACGTCGTGAGTACAAGACTAGGCATGAGTACAAGACTAGGCATAGATTAAGATCACGAGCAGAGCTTAGAAAAATTGAAAGGGGAACAAATGATACTCCACTTCAGCTTTTTTTAGATACAAATAAGTGATTGTAATCATATTATGACAACCATATTTTGATAATATGTAAAAACTGAAAGAATGAATGTTATATGTTAATGAATGAATATGAATATGTTAATGAATGAATGTTAATGTTAATGAATGAATTTTATGTGTTATTAATGGATGAACAAATGAATGTTATATGTTATTAATGGATGAATGAATGATTAATATTATATAATTAGGTATGGGGAATTGAGAGTGATGTGAGGGGGGGAGGGGCCAAATTAGCTTCCACCTTCACGTGGTTGGCCTTGTTAAGTAGAGAATATTAAACTATTCTTGAAACAAAGAGAATTTCAATAAGGTAATGCACTTTTCAATATAAGAAATGCATCGTTTGAAGCATCAAACCAATATGCAAAGATGAAATAAAGTGCTAAATTTTCACTATGGTGGCAGAAAAATGATTCTTTATACCCTGATGCCTTCATTTTCCAAGCCAATTTCTCCTACTTTGAATAGCTCTACGATGTTTGTGGATGTGATATGTCTCCTACACAAAAAACATGTACCAGTTTACGGCCTTCAATCCAACTACATCCAAGTATCTTTTCAATTCCTCTATCTTTCATCAATCTCTTTACTATTTGAGCCTCGTACATGTGTTTTAGATGAAGAACCCATTATTGTGAAATGTGCCTCTAGTTGAGTAAAGTGAATCCATGCTCTGCATCATAATTTGAAGTTGTTTCAATTCCAACGTTATGATTTTATTTTCTTTGTATGGATTTGTATGAATACCACATTGTGTTGTGTGTGGATTTGGTCTCAAAGATCTATTTCTTTTGTTTTTAGTGGTGACATAACTTTAAAATTTGAATTTTGTGCATAACAAGTTAGTGGAAAATTTGACATCTCTAAAGGTTTTAGAGGCTCGATTGAGATAGATACACGGATATTTGGATCTTGTTGTTGATGGGAGGCTTCCACTTAACCATTAAATTTTGTACCATATGCAGATATGAAAAAATTTCTCTATTTACATTCATTCAACTTACTGTAATATAATAGCTAACAAAAATCTCTTTTTCATTATACTTAGATGGATTTTCATGCCATGTTCCAAAGCACATGTTTTAGAATAGGCAAGAAGGATGCTAGCAAGGGTTAAGGAATTTGGCTTTACACCTACCAATTGCATAGTTTACTTCATTCATCAAACATATTTCCAATGTGTTTCACAATTGTTGGAATCATATCCTATAATTAAAGAACTAGTAGAATTAAAATATGTAAGTTTCAAATATGGCATTACATATCTTTCGATGAATTTTTGAAAGAAAATATCAAAATGGAGAAGTATTAACAAAATAATCTGCATAATTTTTAAGACATCAGGGAATTTTTTGCAGAGTTATCTTGAATATATTTAAGACAAAAGTAACTTATATAGATTGAAGCAGAATATCGGTAGTCTAAAATCACCGGTCAACACATCTTAGTAGTATCTCAATTCAAGAGAACTAGGTCCACTATCCATTAGCTAGTAAAACAAATAAAATCAATTCATAAGATTATTATGTTCTAATAGGGTTGACTGGTTGCTTGTTTCTTTTTGATTGTCAGGAAGTTGTCAATATACACTTGGTTTTCCCGCCTTCGCTTGCCTCATGGCCAAAGAGTTTCTGCAGAAGGCATCAAAGTAACCTTCAAGATTGACAATGACAATGATTACAAGGTCAGTATAACTTAATATTAATTGGGTATGATGTTATTTGTTCAAGACTAATTTATATTCATTTTCTATTCACACTAATTTTATTTACATTTATGTTTTGCTAATATCCATTTTCCGTTACATTCATATTCTTCTATACATATTGTGTTTACAATAATTTTTTCCTTAATTTAATCTAGGGGAGAGGACCCAAAACTTGAGCATATTTCAATAGTTGTGAGAGTAGTGGTTTATATAATTTTGAACCCTAATTATTTGGTTCTTCTTATTGATCCAATTAATACTTTCTAGTTACTGTGATTGATTATAAGGATTTAATCTTTACTTGAAAGAACCAAACGATCACATCACACAAATAAAACACATGTGTCTCGGCAAACTAATATATACTTGATATACCAATTTGAACAACAGAAAAGCATCAAAATGGAGACAATCAAATAGCTGTATAATTCCATAGACAGTTGATACCAAAGACTAAGCCACAAATTTATATATCTTCATTAAATTCATCAAACTTCATGCATGCATCTGAGTCTTTTTGATGAAAACATCATTACAAAAAAAAGAAACTATCTACAGTATTATTTTTTCCTATTTGCCTCTCTCCTTTTGATATCAAAAAATGGATACTTATACATCAAATGTTTGAAAGGACGTGTCCTTTTAGAAATGTCTTATACATCAAATATCACCCAGAGTCACCCTGATAATTATTTTGATCCCTTTGTATCTTCATCGACAAGAGATCATGTATCGCTAGGATATTCTACAGCTTCCTCGACATGGTGAGTCTCCCCAATGATTATTATTTTGATCTCAAGTATGTCACCAAGACTCTTGCCGATGTAATCTTATCAGTGTGACATAGCGGATCGGGTAAAAATTCAGAACTTACTTCGATGGTACATGTCTTGCCGATATGCTTCCCTCGTGCTTCATTGATGAGAGAAGATGAGTATCTCGTTGATGAAACTTCATCGCTAAGACCCTAGGCTAGTCCTCCCAATATATCTTCTCAAGAAATTTTGATCATTGTAACAGTCTTGATATTTCACCGATATGCCTACATTTGAACGAATAGTTTTTTTTTTTAAATTGCATTGTTTTGTCAAACTTTCGAAGAACTTCCACAAGCATCCGATGAATTTGCAATACGTTTAATGAAACTTTTGTCGTAATGAATTTCCTATTTCATCACAATTTCAACAAACTTATGTCATTATTCTTTCGATCTCAAGTATGTCACCAAGACTCCTACCGATGTAATCTTATCGGCATGACATAGTGGGTTGAGTAGACATTCAGAACTTACTCCAGTGGTATATGTCTTGTTGATATACTTCGCTCGTGCTTCATCTATGAGACAAGATGAGTATCTCGCCGATGAAAATTTATCGCTAATACCACAGGCCAGTCCTCTCAATATAACTTCTCAGGTAATTTTGATCATTGTAACAGTCTTGATCTTTCACCGATATGCCTACATTTGACCGAATAGTTTTTTTTTTTTAAATTGCATTATTTTGTCGAACCTGGGACAAACTTTTGTTATTGATCTGATGCTTTCACAAAGGCATGCCACTTGTGTTCTAGCTACTACTCATCGCTAGATCGACGAAATTTTCATCGATATTCCGACAAGCACCAGTCCCCTTTTTCATGGTGGCAATCGACGAAGTTGACTCATGATTTCGATGTTTTAAAGCTAGTCGGGAAAGTGATAAAAATTTGGCAACAAAAAATATTTTTGTGATTCGTCGGTATTCTGACAATAGATTGTCAATATTCCAACAAACTTTCATCAGAAATTGGAGTCAAATACAGTAGTGTGATGTCAAAACAAAACAAAAAAGCACCACATAGTATACATTTTTGGAAAACACACTGTCCCATGTCAGTTAATTTAGTGTGAGCATTTTATTTGTTCTAAATTATATTTTGCATTTATTTTTAAATCATATGAGGAAATTGAAATCCAAATTTTAGTGTAAGTAAGAGTTTCTTTAAATTGTGAAGGTCAATGGACTTCACTACATTCTTACTATCTATAAAACTAAAGGTTTTCATTAGACTCATGTTGTCTACATTTAATTATGTGAAACTAATTAATAACTTGTAATTTTCCTGGGACATAGAGCACCTAAGTTATCTTTTCCATAAAATATTTTTCAAGAACTTCCCTTACATTATTGTCCTTTTTAGAGAGAGTACAAAATTAGTTTGAATAATCTTCCTCTTAAAGCACAACTTTTAATGCACTTCCAATCAATGTTGACCATAGTTTGGCTAACTCATCTTTTATCTCATTTAATAAAAATTAGGAAAGAAAAGTTATCCAAGGTGTGTTGATAATTGAGTGGAATGCATTAAAATTTGCTTGAAGAGTGGGAATATTCAAATTCCTATGTATTATTTTTGAAAAGGATAATAAGTTAGGGAAGTTCAAGGAAATTTTTTGACAGACAAGACAATTTTTGCAATGTGTCATAGGAAATTTACAAGTTATTAGTTTGGAAAGTGACACTTATGAAGTTTTAGAACTAATAAATAAAATAGTTATTACAATTCATAGTGGAAAATATACTATGTTGTAGAAGTTATTCATGATAGAATTTACTTTTTCAACTCCATCCATAGAAGTAAGATTTTTTTATTTAGACAGTACAAATGTAATGAAAGGAACCTTCAAAACTTACAACTGTTAGTTATGGTATAAATCACAATTAAGTATCTTCATGTGATTGAAAAATAAATGCACAAAATAATTGCAGATTGGAAAACACAATGGATTGCGAGTTATTTAATTTTGGAGGTGAGGGATACATAATTGTATCCAAATCGAGTTGAGGGGTAACTAACCAATTGGGTTGTAATGTTTATAGGCTTTTACAACACTATGTGAGTTGTAGGTTTCATAACACCATCTCTTTTCCAACTTGCAATTTTGCTGACAGTGTGAATGTATTGAAAACCTTTTTTTTATTTAGACAAAAAGAATGTAATGGCAGGAACCTTCAAAATTTATCACAAGTCTTAGGTAGAGTACAAATTATGTTTCCAATTCCTCTTATGATTGAAAAAAGATATGCTTGCTTACAATATATGGTGCAATAAGTTTTGGAGCTTTAAATTTTATAACACTTGCAATTGTTTTGCATTTTATAGCCAACCAGGGATGTGTGCTTTAAAATGGAAAGTGCTTCATACATTGACCAATGTTGTTGAGATGGTCAACACACCTGAGAGTGTGTGTAGTGGTGCATCTTCTTCAAGATGGTCGCGTTCAACAAACGTGTAGGTACGATCTGTAGGAGTTGAGAAAATACAACTTCACAAACCCCGAAGATCACCTACATGCAAATAACCTGTCACCAAAGAAGAGATGGAGACAAACAAGCAAGGGTTCTCTGAAAATTGAAAATGTATATATCAGAGAGAATGAGAGAATGAATTGATATGAAATACAATGGGATCAATCCTTATAAAAAGGATATCATGCAAACCCTAATAGAAGCCCTAATAGGAAAATATTTAATAATTAATATAATTATTAAATGTCACTTTATGCAAACTAACGTGAAATCTTAAGAAGGGAATAAAGGTAACTTAATCAACATAATTAAGTTAAGACCTTTACTCTAACACCCCCCCTTAAGATGAGCAACAGTGCAACTACAAACAAATGCAAGAAAGCAAAAGTAACTACAATGCAAGAAGGAAAACATGGGTCCTGGCAACTAGGCCAGATCAGGTACCCAAATACAACCAAATCTCTGTAAAATGGAGAAATAGAGAAAACCTCATGGGAAAAAGCTCTACTCCAAAAAGAGATGCAGAAAGCCAAGAAGAAGAACATCACTGAAGCAGAAGAAGCTGCAAACAACTGTCGAAAGATGACTACTATGGTGTTGAAGATGGAAGATACCTTCCAAGGCGAAACCAAGGAATAATTAGCACGAACAATATAATAACCCCCCCATAATGTTGAATTGGGAGATCCTGACAGATCCATTGAAATGATGTGAAAACACCCTGTAGTGCATGAAGGAGAAGAAACATCAGAAAGTGAGCAAGATAGCACCTGCAATTGAAAAAGTGGTGTACAAAACAAAGCACACATGCATGAGGCTGAAACATATGGATCCATTGTCGTCGTGGAGGGACACTCATCGGACAAAGGTGTGATGGCAAACAAAAGAAAACTACACAACCCCCAATGGTATGGATTCACTGCCATTGTGGAGGGATACTCATCGAACAAATATGTGATGGCAAAACAAAGGAAAACTACACAACCCCTCATGGCACTTTATAATAACAGTGCAAGTACAAAATATGGCACAACCTTATGTGCAAAATCCCCAAAAGATGCATGTACAATAGTGTGGCACTTTATCTCAGTGCGTTTACATAAAAGATAGCTTACAAATGATGCTCAAAATGTCCTCAAAAGACAAAATGCTGGAAAGACATGAAGAATAGCCAAAAACAAAGCATCCCATGCGAACAAAAATTTTCCAAGAGCAAATATGTCCAGGTAATCCACCAGAGTGTGAAAACACAAACAACTGAATAAAATATACCTGGAGTGAAATCTAGAAAAATGGCATGGATGAAACTAAAGAGCTCTGAAATACGATTCCAACGCCGCTAAGATTGCGAAAAACGGAGAAACTAATCAAAAGTTATGAGCTTGAGACTGAAAATAGCCCCTTTGTCTTCTGAGACCCACACCACTGGAAAGATGAGAAAACCAGCTTTCTGACGATATCTCGTTTGCCAAAAAACGATATCGTATGCCCAAGTTACGGCCTCTGGAATAAATTAGCTCCAAAGAGGGAAAAAGTCAGCGTTGGGTTAAATTTGACGGTCATACGGCCGTCGCAGCAAAAACACTGGGTTAAATTTGATGGCCAAACGGTCGTCACCATAAATGCATAACTGGGCTTATTTTTAAAAAGATTGTTTTTTATATAAATAAAACAATAAAAAAAGCATGTTGATTTTTTTTTTTTAAATCATTAAAAAATACACATTTTTTTTATTTGTAAAAAAAAAAAAATTAAAAAAAATAAGGGCGGGTCTCGCATGGGGCCGCCGCCTGCCAATGTGGTAGGGCGGTACCCATGCGGTATCGGCCGCTATAGGGGGGTGGCGCCCAAGGGGCCACCGCCTTCCGTAATGACAGGCGGTGGTACCCTTGGGTACCAACCTACAGGATACCTGCAGCCGAAGCCGAAGGCCTAAGCAAGCCTTTAAACTGCTTAAAAAAAAATTTAATAATTTTTTTACAATAAAAAAACCAGCGGATTTTGCAGGTAAAAAATTTTTTTTTAAAAGATTTCGACAATAAAGCGAAACAAAAAAAATTACCAAGGATTTTTTTCCCGATTTGCGTGCAGACGACAGTCGTACGACCGTACCCTAAAAAAATTTTGCTTCAAATTTTGACTTTGTCCAAAATGGATGAATGAACAATCGATTTAGGGGTTTTGGACCGTTGTGGACGCAATGGTGAAGTCTGTTTGAGCTGAAAATGCTTCAAAATTGCAGGTATGCCCTGGATCAAGAAAACAAACCCCAAACCCTTGAAGCTCCAAAAATCTTCAAAACAAGAATAGGAAGCAGCAGGTGTGGAGCTCTGATACCATGTAGGATTTGAGAAAATACAACTTCACAAACCTTGAAGATCACCTGCATGCAAATAACCTGTCACAAAAGAAGAGATGGAGACAAACAAGCAAGGGTTCTCTGAAAACTGAAAATGTATATATCAAAGAGAATGAGAGAATGAATTGATATGAAATACAATGGGATCAATCCTTATAAAAAGGAGATCATGCAAACCCTAATAAAACCCTAATAGGAAAAAACCCTAATAGAAGCCCTAATAGGAAAACATTTAATAATTAATATAATTATTAAATGTCACTTTATGCAAACTAACGTGAAATCTTAAGAAGGGAATAAAGGTAACTTAATCAACATAATTAAGTTAAGACCTTTACTCTAACATGATCTAATAACTATAAGATGTAATCAAATGTATAATTTTAATCTCTCATAAGTGGTTATGATGTTGACTAGAAAGTGGGAATGTTTTAATCAAGAGGTAGAAACCATTGTATACATGGTGTCCCCTCATTTTAGGAAAATTTTGAACACTGAGGCAGCAGCATGTTCAGTAATTGATTGTGAACTTATAATTTCCCTTTACTTCCAATGCATCAATCAACAGAATGCTTTAAAATTTCAATTAGAAAATTTCATGTTTGTTACAAATATGTTGATTTTGATAGTATATTGTTCCTTCGATTCAGGAAGATAGTCAAGGAGACCATCATTCTCTTTCCATAGTCCATGAAAAAGAGGAAGAGCGTGCAAAGGGCGGCCCTAAGGATGTGGAGGGTGTGAATGAAGCGCGGGGTGATGTGGATGATGGGAAGGTAGATATAATAACTAAATTATTGCATTGTTTGGCTAAGTATGTGTTGTTCATTCAAATTATTTTAATATCAAATATATTAAGCTATTTTCTTTTCCGAATTTTTTGTGCCGGTTTCTATTGAATACAAAAGAGAAGTGGAGAATACAAGATACATATATTATTGTATTATAGAACAATGTATGAGAAAATTTCATGATTGGAAATTGTTCAACATGCATAGGATTCAGCATCACCACCATCCTATTCTCAGGCCACAAAAGCATGGCCGAAGTGCATCAGGTGGGAACCAAAATGCCCCCCTCCTCCCCTTGAGAATAGTATCTTCAAAAGAAGGTGGATAATATGGAGTACCAACTGAAGCTACAACATAATATCTAGCAAAAGCATGTTATTGAAAGTGTTTGTAGAAATTATGGTAAACATAGCTTTTGTCTACTTCCCAAGGAAGGAAAGGATGAGGTAAAGGAGAAAATGGCATTATACAACACTGAGGAGAACAAGCAACAAAGAAGGAAAAAAATATTAAAATTGCAGGAGACAAAGAGAAAGGATGGAATGGTAATGTGGAATTGAACTGTTAAATCTAATTATTGGTTGGTTTGTTTTTGTGATGCATATGAGGCTCACTTAACGTTAAATTACATGACATGATAGGGTGATGGTAGACCAATGATTTTTGTCCCCAGTAGAGTACTATTCATTCAGTAGAGGAAGTTGTGCCCATGAAAGCCCAAGATGATGTTATTCCTCCCAACCGAGCATCTAACATTGAGAAGAAGGAGCATATAGGGTCAAAAATTCCAAGGCACCCTCACAAGAAGAAACGAGAAAAAACAGTGATTTTGAAATCTTCTATTTAATGTTTTTTATTATTTTAATGAATTGGTTGCATGCATCTAAATTTGGTGTGATGCTTCAATTCTTTCTATTATAGGGCAAGGATGAACAATGAAGTGTTGGCCTTGAGTAGGGTACTTTTTTATTTGGAAGATGAAGCAGTACCCATGAAAGAACAAGATAATGTTGTCCCTCCCAACCCATTGCCTGACATTGAGAAGGAGTGTAAGCGGTCAAAGGTTTCAAGGCACCCTTACATGAAGAAACAAGAACAAACGGTGATTTCAAATCTTCTTTTTAATGTTTGTTTTTATTTTATCAATGAATTGGTTGCATGCATTTGAATTTGATGTGATGTTTCAATTCCTGCTATTACAGGATAAGGATGAACAACGAAGTACTAGCCTCGAGCAAGGTTTTGTTGATTTAGAAGACGAATCAATGCCTATGAAAGCACAAGATTATGTTATTCCTCCCAACCAACTGTCTAACATTGAGAAGAAGAAGGATCATATATGGTCAAAAGTTTCAAGGCACCTTGACATGAAGAAATAAGAAGAAATAGTGAATTTTAAATCTTCTATTTAATGTTTGTTTTGATTATTTCAATGAATTCCTTGCATGCATCTGAATTTGATATGATATTTCAATTCTTGCTATTACAGGGAAATGATGAACAACGAAGTGTTATCCTTGACCTTATTGGCCATGTGGTTTCAATGGAAATGGGAGACGCTAATATAGATGGACATGGGGATGGGGAGGGCATTGGCCTACAAATGGGACACGGTAATAAATATGGACATGGGAACGAGAAGAACACTAGCCTGCAAGTGGGGCAAGGTAATAAAGATGGTCATGGGGATGGGAAGAGTAGTGGTGTGCCATCTATATTGATAATAGACACAACAAACTTCCATTCTTCTATTCTAATTTATTTATGAATCGTTAAATACGACTTGAATTATGATTCACGTCAATGATATTTCCATTGCAGCCAACTCCTATTGACAAACACATGATAAAGTTCAAGGGAATCACTTTTAAGATCAATGATCATGTTGTTCTTTGGAGGAAACATAGACTAGTTGGAAAAGGTATTGTAAGTGTTTTCAGTAGAGATGCTCTTACCCACAAATTTTGCAACCCAAAACATTGTGTGAGATTCAGCATTATTAAGGCCATTGTTGGTGACTACGTAGTTCCTTTTGGACGTCTTGGTGCAGAAACTGTCGAAGAGTGCATGGGTGGATTCACAATATGGAAGCTCTTCAATTTGAAGCTTTCTCTTCTAGAGGTACATATAAATTATATCATGTTTTATATGTCATATTACCTTATCGTTTCCATCCATGCATTAACTATTTAAATTGTTTCTTATAGGCTAAAGGTGTTCAAAGTGAGAAGGACAAAGCACAAAATCTCTAGAAATATGTTGTTTCACATTCATCATCTGTGAGGGTTTGTGGAATTGGAATCACCCCTCCCAAAATACACACCAATCCAAAGAAACGTGTCATATATTACGAAGGCATGACCTCAATTGTAAAGAATAGGTAGCGTAAGATATGATGAGACAAGCTCACAATACTCATTATGCATTGTGGGTTTCATTATTTGATTATTGAACAATTATGGTGTAGACATAATATTTTCATAGGTTAGAACACTATGTTGTTATACATTTCATATCAGAATTTCATGGCCTTGTATAGCTACATTATCAACAATGTGAAATAATTGTAGGCAATGCCACTTGAAGTGTTATTGTTTATGGTAGCTTGCTTAAAAATGAAAGAGATAAGTTGGCATGTAAATCATTTGACCTAAAAAAAATTGAATATAGCAGTCAATGGTATTCAATAGAGTATAGAAATAAATGTTACGTGTATGCATATGTGTGTATCTATGTCGACAACTATTTGCAATGTTGGAAAACACACTGTCCTCTGTCTGTTATTTCCTTATGAAAATTTTTGTTTGGTTATGACCATGAATGTAATGAATTCAAATTTCAAATTCTAGAAAAACTCTTTGGTACAATAAAAATGGCATTTTCCTTTTTTCCATCTGATTGGAAGACATAAAATGGTCACATTGTTTGCAGTGTTGGAAAACACAATGTCCCCTATTTGTCATTTCCTTATGAAAATTTTTGTTTGGTTACGACATTGAATGTAATGAAGTCAACTTTCAAATTCTAGAACAACTCTTTAGTATAGTAAAAATATAATTTTCCTTTTTCCATCTGATTGGAAGAGATAAAATGGTCACATTGTGTGCAGTGTTGGAAAACACACTGTTCCCTATCTATTATTTCCTTATGATTTGTTTTTTTTGGTTACGACCATGAATGTAATGAATTCAACTTTCAAATTCTATAACAACTCTTTGGTACAGTAAAAATTGCATTTTCCTTTTTCCATCTGATTGGAAGACATAAAATGGTCACATTGTTTGCAGTGTTGGAAAACACACTATCCCATGTTTGTTATTTCCTTATGAATTTTTTTTTTTGGTTAGAACCACAAATGCAATGAATTCAACTTTCAAGTTTTAGAACAACTCTTTGGTACAGTAAAAATGGCATTTTCCTTTTTGCATCTTATTGGAAGAGATAAAATGCTCACATTGTTTGCAGTGTTGGAAAACACATTGTCCCTTGGTAGTTATTTCATTATGAAATTTTTTTGTTTCATTATGACCAAGAATGTAATGAAGTCAAATTTCAAATTTTAGAACAATTCTTTGGTAGAGTGAAAATGGATTTCCTTTTTTCATGTGATTAGAACAAATAAAATGCTTTCATTGTTTGCAATGTTGGAAAACACACTGTCTTATGTGAGTTATTTCATCATGAAATTTTTTTGTTTCCTATGCTCCAAAAATGTAATGAAGTACACTTTCAAATTTTAGAGCAACTCTTTGGTGGAGTGAAAATTTCATCTCCCTTTTTTATGTTACTGGAACAAATAAAATGCTCACATTATTTGCAGTGTTGGAAAACACACTGTCCCATGTCAGCTACTTCATTGTGATTTTTTTTGTTTCGTTACGACCAAGAATGTAATGAAGTCCACTTTCAATTTTTAGGACAGCTATTTGGTAGACTGAAAATGAAATTTCCTTATTTCATGTGATTGGAACAAATAAAATGCTTGCATTGTTTGCAGTGTTGGAAAACTCATTGTCTCGTGTCAGTTATTTTGTCCTGAAATTTATTTATTTTGTAGGCTTAAAAAATGTAATGAAGTCCACTTTCAAAATTTAGATCAGCTCTTTGGTAGAGTGAAAATGGCATTTCCTTCTTTCATTTCATTGAAACAAATAGTATGCTCACATGATTTGTAGTGTTGGAAAACACACTGTCCCATGTCAATTACTTTATTACGATTTATTTTTGTTTTGTAGGCTCCAAATATGTATGATTATATATTGCATGGTTGTATATTTTTTATTATGTTATATAAAAATGATTTAATGTAACTAACATAACACATTATTTGAGTAGAAAGAGGATAGATGAATGAAAGAGATATGGGATATGGTTAAAATAGATGAATGATATATGTTGTCAAATTAACTTCATGTCAAAAGAGAAACTTACTTTTATTAGCACTAGAATTATGCACCATAATATAATGGATGATGATGATGCATTAGGTACATATGAAGTAACATAAAAATATAGAAGTTAAAATAAGAATAATGATCTAAAATACATTGGTTTCAAGTAATTCCATAATATGAAGGATGAAAGAAATCATGATAGTGTGATGTATGAAGCATTAAGACTATGGGAAACAAAGAAGAATAGATACATATGTAAAAATCAATCAAAATAATGTAAGAAAATGAGATGGTATTTTACTAAACATTGAAGGTAAGTGTGTATGGGATTAAGAGTGGGATAGAAGGATGGGTGAATGGAAAAATGGAGTGGATTATAAACAAGGACCAAATCATGGTGGGAGAAAATTGATGATAGATAGAGTTGGAGAAAATGTAATGAAGTCCACTTTCAATTTTTTGAATAGCTCTTTGCTACACTAAAAAAGGCATTTCACTTTCTTCATCTGAATGAAACAAATAAAATGCTCACATTGTTTGGAATGTTGGAAGATACATTGTCCCATGTCAGTTAGTTTGTTATGAATTTTTCTTATTTTGTTACAACTGAGAATGTAATGAAGTACACTTCCAATTTTTTGAACTCTTTGGTATAGTAAAAAAGCCATTTCACTTTCTTCATCTGATTGGAACAAATAAAATGCTCACATTGTTTGTAGTGTTGTAAAACACACTGTCTCATGTTATTTATTTTTTCATGAATAGTTTCTATTTCATATGCTCCAAAATGTAATGAATTCAACCTTCAAATTTTAGAACTATTTGGTAACGTAAATATGAAATTTCCCTTTTTCATTAGATTGGAACAAATAAAATGCTCACATTGTTTATTGTTGGAAAACACACTATCCCATATCAGTTAGTTCATTATGAAAATATTTGTTTCATTAAGTTTTCTATTTTTTTATTCAACATGTTAACATTTCCATTGAATACAAAGTTTATTCCAGCTGCAAGTTTCTATATTTGATTTCTGGTTTTGAATATTGATTGTTGAAAACATAGTGTAGAGAAAATATGATCTACATCAACCACGCATTAGGATGGCAAGGATAATCCTTTCCTAATAGGAAATTAAAGGATGCACTTCGTCTTGTGCCCCAATTTCCAAAGAATTCACATCCTTTTCAGACCATTCAAGCTTAGCATATATAATTAAAGTTTATTCTTGTCTAAAAGGTTGCAAACTAAATTGTTGAGTCAAAATTGTTATGCAAAAGAAAAGTTATACTGATAATTGAAAACTCCTATCAATTGAAAATGAGATAGAAAGGAAAATTAGATGGTAAGAACTACAATTCAGAATCATGTTTATTTGAAAGCTTTGTAAATGTCAAAAGTCCTTGCAAAAGGAAGCAGGAATATATATATTTTAATTTACAAGAAACATCTTCTAGGCTTCCACCCTTGATTCAAGCATATATACAGGATAATGAAGATGAAACATATTATCCCTGTTGTTAAAATAATGGTGGTGCATGGTCGGTCATTTTATTCCAAGATCGGTCAAATTTTCATGGGGTTATAAAGTCATACCAAACCAAAGGAAACAAGATCATATGTAATAGATAACTAATCAATAAAAAAAATGAAAAATCATATTGCTTATGGTAACCACAGTGTGTTATGTATTAATTTTCCATAAGATTTTGAAACATTTTATTAACTGTATTAACGAGTGTGAGGAAATTTCTAATGACATCAAAATGCTATTGATATTGGATATAGTCATATAGAAATTTTTTTGAAAACTTTGCAAACATTTCTAACTAAAAATTTCACAAATGTTGGCTATAATAACTAAATAGTTTGTAAACACTATCAACTACATCAACCATATATGAACGGGTATAATTTCTGCATTCTCTATATTATGAAGCATTTGGTGCACTCTGATTTTCAAGGTAGAATTCACAATATACAACATAAGAATCCTATTATTTGCATGTATTAGTCTAAATTATGGTCTCACACAGTGGACCTCAAACAGGACAGTGTAGTCCCATTTAAACACAACAAGCAACCATTCATCCACAAGACCCATGTGATTACTAATTCCAGATTCCCCCTTAAGGAATCTCATAAATCTCATGCTCAGCTCGTTTGGAAGATTGTGCTTGTGGATGGTTACTTTTGGTTTAATACACATTTCTAGATGCATCCAACTAGGAAGAGGTCTCAAATCTCTCGGTAAAGACACATTGGCCAATCACACAAATTTACAATCTTTATTTGTAGATTGTATAATTCAACGTCCATGCTCATTTTCGCCCATACACCAAAGATGTAGTTAAAGAAATGAGCATAATTATGATATTTGACTTCATTATGGTTTGGCCCTTTTGTGTTAATTCTCCTTAACATGTTTTCTCGCAACCTATACAGGAGACTAAATTCCTCTAATTGAGTGAGGATATTACATGGAAGATATGGGTGGTATTTGGTTAACCAAGTAGAGACTCATTCTTCCGCATTGTGCGACATCTTCTATACTTGCATCAAAGAAATTATTATCTTTCACTCTCAATGTTGACCAACAAGTGGTTGCAAAGCTACATAACTATATTGAAGAAGGTGCATGTGTAGTATGTGTAATGTAAAAATAGCAACACACAAGTAGAGCAGCATGTACTACAAATTCTGAAATGAAAAAGGAATTTGTGATGAAAACACTCGAAAAGAAGCAACCAAAGTGAAAGAGATTCTACCTATTCTTTGAAACTTGAGGAAGGAGCATATGTAGTATGTGCAATGGGAAAATGGAAATGCAAAATTGGAGCAACAGGTACTAAAATTCCTAAAATGAAAGACAACTTTTTCAGAAGATACAACTGCATTCTCTAATTAGAAATTCAGCCTCAATGTTGACCAAAAAGCACCTACAAAGCTACATAACAATATGTAATATTGTACATGTACAATATGTGCAAATAATGTGACAATATGGGATAGTGTGTTTTCCAACACTACAAATAATGTGAGAATTTTTTTGTGTAGTGGAAAAATGGCAACACACAAGTGGAGAAACATGTACAATTCCTAAAATGAAAAAGGAATATATTATGAAAACACTTGAAAAGAAGCGACCAAAGTGAAAGAGATAGATTATGTTTTGACTAAAGGGATTCTACCTGTTCTTCAAAACTTGAGGAAGGAGCATGTGCAATATGTGCAATGGGAAAATGACAATTGCACAACTGGAGTAAAAGGTACTAAAATTCCTAAAATGAAAGATGTTTTTTTTAGAAGATATAACTGCATTCTCTAATTAGAAATGCACTCTCAATGCTAACCAAAAAGTGATTGCAGAGCTATAGTATTGAAAAAGGTGCATGTGAAAAACTTCTGAGAACAACTTCATTAATGAAGACACAACTGCATTCTCTAATTAGAAAGACACTCTCAATGTTGACTTCATTACATTCTTTGATTGTACAAAACATAAAATTTTCATGACAAAATAGTTGATAGGGGATAGTGTGTTTTCCAACATGGCAAATAATCCGAGCATTTTATTTATTCCAATCAAATGAAGAAAGTGAAATGAAATTTGGACTATAGCAAAGAGTTGTTCAAAAAATTGAAAGTGGGCTTGATTACATTCTTGGTCATAGCAAAACAAAACTTTTCATAACAAACTAACTGACATGGGAAAATGTGTTTTCCAACAGTACAAACAATGTGAGCATTTCATTTGTTTCAATTAGACAAAGAATGTGAAATGCCATTTTCACTGTAGCAAAGAACTATTCAAAAAATTGAAAGTGGTCTTCACTACATTCTCAGTCATAACAAAACAAAAAAAATCATAATGAACTAACTGACATGGGACAGTGTGTTTTCCAGTACTGCAAACACTGTAACATTTTATTTCTTCCAATCAGACGGAGAATGTGAAATGCCATTTTTTACTATACCAAACAATTTTACAAAAAATTAAAAGTGGGCTCGATTACATTCTTGGTCATAACAATAAAAAAACTTCATAATGAACTAACTGACATTTGGACCGTGTGTTTTCCAATAGCAAACAATGCAAGCATTTTATTTGTTCCAACCAAATGAAGAAAGTGAAATTCCATTTTGACTATACCAAAACATTTTCAAAGTGGACTTCATTATATTCTTGGTCACAACAAAACAAAAACTTTTCATAACGAACTAACTGACATGGGACAGTGTGTTTTCCAACACTGCAAATAATGTGAGAATTTTTTTTGTGTAATGGACATATGGCAATGCAAAAGTGGAGTACCATGTACTAGAATTCCTAAAATGAAAAAGGAATCTATTATGAAAACACTTGAAAATAAGCTACCAAATTGAAAGAGATAGATAATGTTTTGATTGAATAGATTCTTCTTGCTCTTCACGGGTTGAGGAAGGATCGCATGCAGTATGTGCAATGGGAAAATGGAAATGCACAACTGGAGTAGCAGGTACTAGAATGCATGAAATGAAAAAGGAATTTATTGTAAAATCACTTGAAAAGAGGTGAACAAAAATAGAATGAGTTGGGTGGAGACATGAAAGTCTGATGTCAAAATTGTAGATAACTTTTATGGAAAACTTTTTGAAAAGAGGACATGCTTACCTATAGATAGAGGTTCACTAATGTATGATTTTGTACTCCTTAGTAACTCTCAAGAAGCACCAAAGTGAGCACATGTTGGCTGACATCATCCTATCACCATAGCCTAAATTTTATAAGGAAGCATGCCATTGAATAATGTCATACCAAAAAATTGGACTTACCTACGTATAGTTGTTAAATTGGAAGCATACCTTCCATTGGGTTTACACTCATGAAAGACAACCACCAACGAGGACTCCTTTCCCTAGATTGGAATGTTGAAGTGAAAAAAAAATTAGAAATTTTATGATGTGGTAGAAGCCACTTAATGGAAAAAAAATCTTCAATACCATTCCTATTGCAATATAGAAATTGAAATGGGTTTTCTCATAGTCGCTCATATTAGATTTTGTATCCTCTGCCCCATCTATAGCAGGTGTGCCTAAAGTCTCACATTGCATATTGATATTAACATTAAAGCTATTGTTTGTGGCCAAGGGAAAGGAGTCACACAGAGGAGTTCGATGATCTGACTATTGTGGAGCACGCTTTGTATGATGGGTTGCACCTCAATGATGATCATTGCTTGTACTAAACCATGTACACATGTGAACAGTGTTAGTTGCAACTGCTTTGGGATTTTGAATGAATTCAAATGACAATGCATTGGATTTTCGTAGATCCTATAAAAACCTATTGATGCATTGTGCATATGATTGTACTTGTTCTAGACACTGGGGTGGTGTACGCATCACTTTCTTCAATATTTTGTTTATGTCATTAAAAATACACATTTTCTACAAATGTTCATAATAGACATGACTGACAAAATGAGCTTGTGTAGGGGTGAGAAGATTAGGACTATTTTCTTGGACGTCCCCTTGTAACAATGTCTCATTCAAATCTATCCCTCTATAAATTTCTTGACCTCCCTCATCTAAATGAAAACACACAATAAACTTGTATTAGGCAGTAGAAAATGCAAAACACAATTGTCTCCCATAAAGTAAAGCGCTTCAAATTGAAATTTACTTATCGTGGACCACCCCTTCAGCAATAGATGATCTTTTAATTAGTTCAGCAACCTTAAGGATATGTTTGCAAGTGTTCCCTTTCAAAATCCAAGGGCACTCACAAACAAAAAGGTGCTCACCAAATTTCCAAATGAGGTAGTGGTCACACCTACTTTGACTTTTCACCCAATGCCATCCAGGATGTGTTTCATTCAAAACACAATCATCATCCACAATTGCCTTCACCCACTCCAAACTAGATTGAATATTTAGAAACTTATAGCTCTTCAAAAAACATAATGCTACAACTTTTCCTTTTGCATAAAGAATGGTTCCATTTTATACACAAATGTGTAATACAAATAGTCCATTCGCCTTGTGCAATTTTTTTATGATCACACAAGTATCAAGTTTTGAGCGTGCAATGCTACAACTCAATGGCTGCAATTGTATCCTAGTTGGCATGTGGGAATAGTCTACAATTTTTCACCCACATGGCTACAAAAAAAAGAAATAGTCAAGTAAACCACAATGTAATAGAGGTAATTTCAAAGAATGGGAATGGTGTGAATCAAACGAGGTGAAAAAATTTGCAACTCACCAATTCGACCATCTCCTTCTCATCAGGTCTTCTTGAAGTACTTTAGAAATTGGGGTTGGTCATTGAACTCCTCAAAGAAAGAGTTAAATAGTTGAGTGATGTCTTCGCTATCACCGATCGCCATCATTAATCATGCCAAGTTTGTGGAAGATGTTTATTGCCCTTTCCTTGGATGCATACTTATGTATGTTCTTCAGCCAAGTCCTTTTAATGTGCCAAATGCATCGAAGCACACAACATCGAAAGATAGCCCTAATAGACAATACAAACAATATTGTTTAGTGCTCATCTTCATGACAAAGTGGCATTGAAAATAAATAGAAAATGAGAAAGGTACAAAAATGAACAAAGAGATGCACATACTATATGGCCTAATTTTTTGCAATGGCATCACTGATAAAAAATACATTGATTCTCCAGTCAGGCCTGGCTCTTCTTCCATGTGTATGCAATTCATGTAGCCACTCAAAAATGTCCTCAATATTATTTCATGAGGAGACTACCCATGCAACGGGCACATAACTTTGTTGGTCGTTGAAAATGAGAAAATTATACAATTCAAATTGTAGACATAAAAATTCAACGTGAACATTGTCAGGTTTATAGCTAGTAATATAATTTAAAATACGAAGAACTATTTGTCAATTTTTCTAATGTCTCACCCCATGTTTGTTAGTGGAAAATGTGGAATCCGTGGAGATGACTGAATTGTTTGAGTGGTGAATCATTGTATCCAGCATCCATGGATTTTGAACCCCCATAACGAAAGGTGTATCATTCCCATGGGGCCATTGAAAGTAGAAGAATTTTTCAAAGTCTTGTCCATTCCACATTATGATACTTATTGAATCTATTGTGTTTCTATGTGTGAATATAACACACCTTTTTCCAAGCATTCATTACATCCTTTCTTGTAAGGAATTCATCTCTTAAAAATCATTCCATAGAAGATAGGATCACTAAGGTGTATATCCATTATTTCATTGATACTCGCATCCATGAGCAAAAGGATTTTAATATAGCTTTTGCATTTTGTGGATAGATTAGCAGCGAACATGGAACACCTATCTCCACTTGTGTCATCAATGCCATGGAAAAATTCACCATTGACATCGACGTGGAACATTTCTTTGTAGAGAAGATAGGAAACATCAAGTCTACCATGCATAATCTTTACAATGAAGTGGCATTGACAACCTCGCTTTTGTATAAAACTTTTTTTTCTTTGGTGGAGACCAGTTTTTGTGGTCTTTAGAACCATATGCACACTAGTAGCATCATCTCATCATCTTGAAGCAAGAGAGATTAAAATATAATTGGACCATACACATGAATGTTGAAAGATACAAACCTACACCACATAATTGTTTTTCCATATTATTTGTCGTCGATAGGATCTGTGATGGTATACTCTTTTCTTCTTGCACAAAAATGAAGTTTCAAAACCTTCAACCAATATTTCGCTATGAATGAAATCATCAAGTCTGGTATGAGGAATTACTATGAAAAGGTCAAGGACCCCATCCTCCTCGATGGAAATAAAATTCCAATGCAAATAGCAAGAGGAAAAAGAAGAACCTCCTTCTCGTACATCTTGCACCTCCAAATCATCTTCCTTCTTCCATTTCACATCTCTCCCCATTATAGGAAAGGATGGAATTAGTTGAACATATAAAATTAGAGTGGATTGTGTTTGCATTATTTCCACCAACGTGAAACCAATAGGAGGTTGCCAACTTTAACTAGTGAAAATTAAAGGTGATAGATTGAATCAAGCTACACATAAAATATAAAAAAAACATGGGTTAGCAATCAGAGTGTGTATCTCAATGTACAAGTGGACATAGACAACGAAAACATAATCACAATCATATATGGACATTCAAGGATGAGTCCATTTTAGGTGTGCCACACAAAAAAAATTTACTTGAAGAGGAATGTTGTGAAAACCAACCATCATTTTCAAGTAAACTTGTGTTGTTTGAGCAAGAACACGATGAGTGGTTCAAATTACAACTTTATATGTGGCGTAGGAGTGTAACGTACATAACAGTATGTAATTACTTCTACAATTGTAACAACATATGTATTATTTTAGGAATATATGTTGGTTGTGGTGCATGTGTATGTGTTAATGGAGAGGAAAGGTTAGAGGGCAGCCAAAACCTTTTATGACAACCTTGTATGTAAATAAAATGTGCATCCACTGTTGTCAACAATGCCAAAATGATATTACATTTGTTGCATCGGTTGACAAAATAATGAATCAGTAATGGAGAGAATGAGGAAAGGTAGAAAGGTGTAAAATTTCCTATCAACCATGATGTAAGCTAATGCAGGTTGGAAAACACGTGTATTTGAACCTCCAAATAGACATAAAAATTGCAAGTAAATTCAAAACCCCGCATGTAAATATAATTAATATTTCAGAGTGTATGGTGTGTACAAACCTCTTTTATTTGAGGAAGCATGTTGTGATATTTAGCCTTTTGTTTGGTGTGACTTAACATGAGCAGTAAAAGTACATCTAGAAATTCATGAAATAAACAAGTGAAGGTTGAACCACACAATGAATGGTTCAACCTAACACTTTGTATGTGGCATACAAATGTAATGTGCATAACAATATGTAATTACTTCTACACTTGCAACAACAGATGTATTATTTTAGGAAGATACATTGGTTCTGGTGTGTGTGTATGTTTTAATGGAGAGGAAAGGTTAGAGGGTAACCAAAATCTTTTATGACAACCTTTTATGTAAAAAAAAGTGCATCCATTGTTGCTAGAAATGCCAAAATGATAACATGTTTGTTGCATCTATTGAAAAAATAATGAATCAATAATGGAGAGAATGAGGAAAGGAAAAAGGGTGTAAAATGTCCTAGCAACCATGATGTAAGCCAATATAGGTTGGAAAACATAGTGTGTAGTTGAATCTCCAAGTGGACATAAAGACCGCAAGTAAATTCACAACCATGCATGTAAATATAACTGAGGTTTCAAAGTATATGGGGGGCACAAACCTCTTTTACCTAAGGATGCATGTTGTGATATTCAGTCTTTCATTTGGGGTGACTTAACATGAGCAGCAAAAGAACATCTATAAATTCATGAAATAAACAAGTTAAGGTTGAAACACATGATGAGTGGTTCAACCTGCAACTTTGTATGTGGCGTACAAGTGTAATGTGCATAACAGTATGTAACTACTTCTACAATTGAAATAATAGATGTATTTGGTTGTGGTGCATGTGTATGTGTTAATGGAGAGGAAAGGTTAGAGGGCAACTAAAACCTTTTATGACAACCTTGTATGTAAAAAAAAGTGCATCCATTGCTACTAGCAATGCCAAAATGATAAAACGTGTGATGCATCTGTTGACAAAATAATGAATCAGTAATGGAGAGAATGAGGAAATATGGAAAGGTGTAAAATACCCTATCAACCATGATGTAATCCAATGCATGTTGGAAAACACGGCGTGTAGTTGAACCTCCAAGCATACATAAATACCATAAATAAATTCATAACCCTGTAAGTAAATATAACTAATATTTCAGAGTATATGGGGTGTACAAACCTCTTTTAGTTGAGGAGGCATGCTTTGATATTCAACCTTCCATTTGGGGTGACTTAACATGAGTAGCAAAATAATATCTGGTAATTCAAGAAATAAAGAAGTGAAGGTTGAACCACACAATGAGTGGTTCAACCTGCAACATTCTATGTGTGTATGAGTGTAATGTGCATAAAATTATGTAATTACTTTTGTACAGTTGCAACAATAAATGTATTATTTTTGGAAGATACATTGGTTGTGGTGCATGTGTATGTGTTAATGGAGAGGAAAGGTTAGAGGGCAACCAAAACCTTTTATGATAAACTTGTTTGTAAAATAATGTGCATCCATTGCTACCAGCAATGCCAAAAGAATAACACATTTTTTGCATCTATTGACAAAATAATGAATCAATAATGGAGTGAATCAGGAAAAGCATAAATGAGTAATTTTTTCTATCAACCATGATGTCAGCCAATGCAAGTTGGAAAACACAGTGTCTAGTTGAACCTCCAAGAAAACATAAAGACCGCAAGTAAAGTTGAAACCTTGCATGAAAAAAAACTAAGACCTTATAGTATGTGGGGTGTACAAACCCGTTTTACCTGAGCATGCATGTTGTGATATCGAGCCTTCCATTTAGAGTGACTTAACATGACCAACAAAAATGTATATGATAATTCATGAACTAAAAAAGTGCAGGTTGAACAACACGATGAGAAGTCCAACCTGAAACTTTATATGTAGCCTATAAGTGTAACGTGAATAATAATATGTAATTACTTTTATAGCTTCCAACAATGTCAAAAGATTATTTGCATCTACTGATAAAATAATGAATCAATAAATAAGTGAATGAACATAGGCTAAAACACTTTTTTTTGTGCATTTATTTGTGAAACATATGAAGAATTTGAAAATAAATTTTAACTATAAACCATAATTGCAATAAATTGTGAAGCTCACTTGCATTGAAAACCATAGTGAATGAGATAGATACTATGTTGACTTAAGAAATTCTTTATGTTCTTGATAAATTGACAAAGAAGCATCTGTAGTATCTACAAAGGCAAAGAGACAATGCAAATCTAGAGGTAGCAGGTTCTATAATTTATGAAATCGAAAAGGAATATGCTCTACAAACACTTGAAAACAAGGAGATCAAACTTAATGAGATAGATATCATTTAAACTTGAGAGATTATTCCCACTCTTGAGAAGTTGATGAAGGAGCATGTGCAGTATGTACATTGGTAAAATGGCATATGGGATAAACTCGAGAGATTTTGTATTGCATATGAATTTGTCTGAGCAAAAAAAGTGAAAGATGATTCTATAACTAGATTTTAACTAGTAAAGTCAAAAATTTGTGAAAATAAAACTAACTCACCACCTTGAATTCTCCACCCTTCATCTTACAACAAGCAAAAATATATAAAACAGAACCCACCGTGTTTTCCAACATGCCTATAGTTTATTGATTTAAGGAAGTTGAAACACAATTTTTAGTCTACTTGAGACTTGTTATATATTTTGAATATGTTCCTTTCATTGAATTCATATTATGTAAACAAAAAACCATTTTCATTACAATCATATTGTCTATATAATCAAAGGTTGGAAAACACAGGGCGTTAAGAAAATTGCAACGCACATATAGTGTTGTAAAACCCTCTATATATAAGAACCCAATTGGTTGGTCACCCTCACCTAAATATGGTTAGTTTTATGTATCCCTTGACTGCAACTCCTCAAATTCTCCACCCTTCAGCTTTTTACAAGCATAAAAATCTAACTCACAAACCACTATTTTTCCTACCTACCTATATTTTAATGATATGAGGAAATCCAAACACAATTCATACTGTAAGTAATAGTTTTAGTAAATTTTCAAAGTGTCATTTCTTAGATTGGTACTATAAGTTTTTCAATACAATAATTTTTTTTATTTATAATTCAAGGTTGGAAAACATTGGGTGTTAACAAACTTGAGATCTTCTCAATGCTTCAGGAGGCTGTGGGTACTAGAATGTATGAAATGAATAAGGAAACGTCCATCAAAAAACTTTAAAAGAAGAAGACCACAAAGAGTATGAGATAAATAATGTATTGACTGAAGAGGTTCTTCCTACTCTTGAGAAGTTGAGGAAGGAGCATGTGATGTATGTGCAATGGGAAAATGACAATGCAAAATTGGAGGCAACATGTACTAGAATGTATGAAATGACAAAGGAATTTGTTGTAGAAATACTTGAAAAGAAGCAGACCAAACTGAATGAGACAGATAGTGTATTGATTGAAGAGACTCAGTGATGTTGAGAAGTTGACGAAGGTGTGTGTACACTATCTACAATGGGCATATGGCAATACAGATGTAGCACCCCTCCATTTTGCTCTTTTGATCAAACAGTGTTCTTCTTCGTTATGTGTTATTTTTTGTTAGTACTTTGACTATGATACTCGGTTAGTATTTGATCGATAACTGTAAAGCGATGTGAATGCTATATTTTGATGTGATGGTATTTTATTCTGATGTTATCCTTATGACATGCGTTAGATTAGCATTGTGGATATTTGAATTAATGTTGTTTTATGCCTTCGATTAAATTATTGAGGTTAGATTCGTTAGTTTATGATGAGTGTATTGGTGAAGGGGGACGAGACCGCATCACTCACTTGTGAGAACCCTACGATTCTGTGATTTCCTCTTCACGGTGTGTCTTATTATGATGTATATATGCATGCTCGATATACGCTTTGTTTGCAAGTTTATAGGTACAAGACATCGACTCCACCTGGTTTCACAAGTTTGAGCGTGTCCATTGCCCAACGACATTCGATTGGGAGATAGTAGCTAGGTTTATTGTGTCAAATTGTCATGTAATGCCCCACCAAGTAACCCTAAAGGAAGTTGCAATTAACATCTTAAGTGAACAATTTTTTTTTATAAAATGCATTTACCATACACATTCACTTACTAATTAACAACAACCTCTAAGGCTACAAGGTTAGGATTACTTAAACCCACACATACATAATACATATAACCATAGCTTATGAACTTTATAAAATAAACATCATACATCATAAAAATACCACATAACATAATAAAATAATCAACCAAGATACAATCTCATAAACATTATCTTAATCCAATAGTTACATCACTCATTCCCAGAATGAGGCAATAGTACAAAAGATTACAATTACAAAATTCCACCTCATAAACATAAGAGGGATAAAATAACTTATACAAGTTAAAATATAACACTGCAAGATAATACAACAAGAACCGCGAGCTGTCCATCTGGATGTCTCGCCACCAAGTACTGAAGATCGATGGGGACCCAACGGTTTTGGTGCATGTTCCACCCTACCAATGTGGTACCCGAAGGCCCACCCTCCATGCTAGGAGATAGTAACAAAGTAACATGGACAAAGATTCTACTACCTCTAACCAAAGGAAAACTCATACTGACTCATACTGTTATAACCAACCAAATGAATTAACAAGTACAACTCATTCACCATACAAGTATGAATCAAGTACAACTCAATTACAATACAAGTACAAATCAAATACAATACAAGTATAATACAAGTACAACTCCAACATCACTGACATAGGTCTCATTGCTTTCAGACATAAAGTAGATCAAGTATTTCAAATAACCATACACATAAAATAATTAACAACACTTGTCATAGATAGAGTTTCATCGCAAGGTTTTTCATGAGATCTCCTCTGGGCATTCTTCATAGGCTCCGGCACAAATAATCCTGGTGGCCTCAACCGAATCCCGGCACTCATACTCACTCATGTGGAATCAACTACCTCTCGTAAGAACTAGATAGTTGATCTTGCCATTCCAGACCTTCTCACTCATCCCAAGTCTAAACAAGCCCTTTTGTCTATGAGTGAGGATTAAATTATCTTGATTAATGTGAAGTTAATCATAATCTTCTAAGTACATTTTTTAATTATCACTTGTTTAAATCACTCCTGAAGGTTATCTAGTTTACCTCTTTGGGCTCTGGCGCCTAACAGAAGCCACTCTTCTATTCGGCAACACACACCCAAACAATCCACCAAGGGAACCACAAGTGCATACCAACTAGGCATCATAATCCACTCCAACACAAGGAGGATACAAATAATAGAAACTCACTCCAAACATCTTGGAGGCAATAACACATAGTCCACTCCTTTCAGAGGAGGCAACAAGATGAAACCACATAACAAGGTCACTCCATACAAGGAGATACGGATCCCATAATCCGCTCCTAAACCAAGGAGGTGCAAACATCCCCGTTCATGAAAATCGGGTAAAACTGAACATGCACTACCCAAAGAAAACAATTGGATGGCATAAAGATTCAACAACCCTTATCCTCTAAGTTCTTCTGGAAGACTTCTAATTTAGGACTAACACTAAATCCCAAAACCAACAATGCAACTTGAGGACATAGCAACAAAAGCATTCAAGTCATCAATCAAATCTAATATTTGGATTTCCTAAATCCATACTCATTCAATAGGTAGTGTTGACAAAGTCAAAGACATGATAAGTAGATCATCTAAAATAATCATAACCCCTATTTCCCTTTTCATTATTGGTAATCTAAAACCATTAAACTTTCTTCCCTTTACTGAATACAAAGAATTAAATCCTTTAAGATAAGCATGAGGAAGATACTACTTTTGGATATACTAAATCCACATCTCTTTCATAATCCAATCACAATGATTCAATTAATCTAAATAGAAATTAATAAATAACATAATTGATTGCTTCATCAATAAAACAACTTCTTAATTTACTTTTAAATCGACACAAATCCATGCAAGTAAACTTTTTCCATTTCCTAACCAAATCTTACATCTCATTCAATTTTCTATTTAACACATTCAATCACTTTAATATAATAACATATTGTTTCTCTATCCATTTTCCATATACACTAATCAATCCAATTTTAAATCTCTATTTAATAATATATTGCATTATTTAAATCAAATATTTAACTCTTTCAATTAAACTTTTAACAAGCCATTTTAAAATAACAATAATTTCCCCTATGTTTATAATTTTAATTCCACTAATCTAATATACAAATTTTATTTAAAAATAATATAAATAAATATAATACTTTAATATTATAAATTATAATATAAAATATTATTAAATAATATTTTAATATTATAATAACAATACATAAAATATTAATATTTATAAATATCAATTTATTATTATTTTATTTTCAAAGCAACCATGGAAAAATAATTTAATAGCAGTCTCATGTTTCAAGCATAACTCAAAAAATACAACCTGGGTATTTACGATTTTTGGATAGGGGTAAGAAAATTTGAAAATGCAAAAACCCTTTAAATTTCCTGAAAACCCAGTTTGTAAAAGTGAAGTTATAGGCGACGCAATCAGACCATTTTACCATGAAAATATAACTATACTACAGATTTTAAAATCCGTTTTTTGATAATAAACAGAAAGTTTCATTTTCTAAAAACATTCTACATGCATTGTTCAATCTCTATGTTTAATTTCAATAACAACAAAATCGATTTCCCCAATTAATTTAAATTCAACTAAGGTTTTCACAATTTTCACTCAAGAATTTTCACAAGCAAAAGCTGTAACTTTGTTTAATTCTTTTCTTCTAATATCAAATTTGTTTTCTAAAACAGATTTAACAAACAAATCTTTAATCATTACTATTTTAAAGAAAACAATCAAGAACAATAAAACACAAAGAGGAAAACCTGGTACAAGAAGCTACAAGAAGAGATGAATTTTTGATGCAAGCCTCCTCCAAAGATTTCCTGAATTTTCTTCAATCCTCCAATGAATCCAATCCAAAATCCAACAAAGGCAAACAATCTTTCCTTCAATCAATTCTACAATCAAACTTTCTTCAAACCCTTGTGCAAATTTTTCAAAATTTCTTCCCTACTGTAAAAATGTATTTCTTTCTAAAAAACTTTCTTTCCCTAAAATTAAAACATATATTCTTATAAATCAAAAATACCTAATTCAACCCTAATTCACATTACATGCAAATTAGATATTTCAATTTCAATTTCAATATTTACAACCCTAATTCACATTACATGCAAATTAGACATTTCAATTTCAATTTCACTTTTCAAAACCCACTTTCAATTTAAAATTCAATTTCAAATAATAAATTAATTTCCAAAGTTGCAACCAATTTCCCAAATAAACATTTAATTACAATTTCTAATTTAATTCCCACACGTTGGAATTAAATTCCAAATTTAATCCTAATTCTTTTATTTCCTTTCATTCTCTTGCATCACGTTTAATTAATTAATTTAATTATTTAATAACTAAATTCAACCCCTTGGATCAAATTTAATTAATTAAATAAACTAAATATAATTAATTAATTTAAGTATAAACTTTTATCCACATTACATTATTTAAATTAAATAATCATCAACATGATTTAAATGCAATTATTCTAAGTATCTATTTCCAGATCAATAATCCTTCAGAAATAAATAACATTAAAACAAGACAGACAATAACTCAACACACACAACTGACAACACACTAAGGCTAGGGCATAGACTTGACACATGTTACCTAACTACTATCTCCTGTTCAACTTAATCGTTGGATCGACACGCTCAAACCTGTGAAGCTAGGTGGAGTCGGTGTCATGTACCTGTAAACCTGCAACCAAGTAAACATCATACAATATATCCAGCATATAATACACACCGTGAAGAAGGAATTACGGATTCGTAGGGCGCTCGCAAACGAGTGATGTGAAACCGTCCTCTTCACCAATACACTCATTGAAACTGACACTTCCATCATAATCCAGTAATCTCATAATAACATCTCATGTTGACTCTACAATATCATTAATATATAATGCAAGTGAAACAATAATCAGATAACTACATCCCACAATAATAGTTGTCGCTCAATAGTAGCGATCAAAACATCATAACAAAATGTATCCAGTATCAAAGTAACTACAACCAAACATAACATAAAGCAACTTGAACAAGAAGCAAAACGGAGGGGTATTACACGTCACCCTAGTCATAGTGTGTCGTTATTTTTAATCTTGGTTCGATTGTTTTTAATATTGTCCAATTTTTCCTTGTTATTATTTAATTGCAAGTTATAAAGGTAAATAAATGGCTTTGTGTATTTAAGTTGTTGATTAAATTAATCTAGTTATAATGTTAGAAATGTTATTTAGTTTATTAATTAATAAAATAATTTAATTTTGTATTAGATTTATTTTATTGATTAATTAAATTAATTGTGTTGAATTGAAATAGGTTATTCATTTTGGAATTAATTGATATTTTGTTTGGAATTGGAAAATTAAAAAAATGTTTTAATTTGCATTTTTGTTTGAAAATTTGAATGCAAAAAGAAATTTAGGATATTTTTTGTTTTGTTTTAAAAAAATTATTATGGTGGTTGAATAGATATTTCATTTTTCTATTATTTTTGGATTTTCATAGAGTTTTTCAATAAACATGAAAAATTGGAAAAAGAGGAGGAAGGAGGGAGATTGTTGTTTTGTGGGTTTTGGGATTGGAATTGTGAAGGAATTTTGTTGATTTGATTGGAGAAACGGGAATCTCTGAAGGAATATTTGCACCATTGACAACCTCTCAAGCTTTTGGATTTAGGTTTTCTTCTTATTAAATTAATTTCATCTTGAAAAAATTCACAATTATTATTGGTTGTTTGGAAAAAATATATAAACTTTGTTTGATTTGCAAGAAAAACTCATGTTAAATCTTGTTTCAAAACTTTGAAACCTTTGTTTGGAAAGGAATTTCTTCAAGAAAATTTGCAATATGACTGTAAATGTTTCATTTCTAAAATTTATTTGTTCAACTGAACTTATAATTTTAAATAAATTTGAAAAATGTATATATATATGTATGTATGTATATATATATATATATATATATATATATATATACATATATATACATATATATATGTATATATACATGTATATATATATATATATATATATATATATATATATATGTATATATATATATATATATATGTATATATATATCTATTGGAAAATATATATATTTTTATATATTTATATTTATATTGGCTTGTAAATTTGTGAAAATAAAACCCAGTTGAAAATTCTGGGCGGATTGAAAAT
This sequence comes from Sequoiadendron giganteum, assembly GCA_007115665.2. Classification (NCBI taxonomy): domain Eukaryota; kingdom Viridiplantae; phylum Streptophyta; class Pinopsida; order Cupressales; family Cupressaceae; genus Sequoiadendron; species Sequoiadendron giganteum. The sequence continues at coordinate 398,009,492 of CM021106.1, forward strand.
TCGTAGGTTTCTTTTAAAACATTTTTTTTTGGTTAAAAAAAAATATATAATAAAAATCGAATAATGTGGGGTTTGTTGGGGGCTCAAACCATAGCCGCCCCCATGGGAGGCATTGTAAGGAGCCGTGCCCAACGCACCCTACCCACGGTCACGCCCACACTGTGGTGGGTCAATTGTATTAAACACAGTCGCGCCCACACAATGGGTGGGATGGTTGTGGTTAACACAACCATCGTTCACAGTGGGTGAGACGACTGTGTTAACCACACTCGCCCCTTCCCCTAAAATCCACGCGCTGCCCAAGGAATGCGTGCCCTAAAATTTCATAAGTTTGACCTTTTTATAAAAATATATATATAATATTAAAATGTTAATATATATATTAGGTAATTATATATATATATGTTTAATATATAAATAATATATATATGTATATATATCATGAGGATATATATATATATATTATGTATATATATGTATATTATTTTGTATATATATAGCTGAGTTTTGTAATTTTAATATATATATATTATAAGGTGGATTTAAAAATGGCATATTTTAAATGTAATTGGGAAAATTTTAAATGTTTTAAATGATGATTTAAATATATATATTAAACTAACAATTTAAATAATGGCATTTTTTAATAGTTATTTTAAATGATGATTTAAATATTTAAATATATATAAATATTTAGATGATGATTTAATTATTTAAATATATATATATTGAGTTGGCGATTTAAATAATGGTTTGTTTTAAATGTAATTGGGGAAATTTTAAATTGAATTGTAATAGTCAAATTTATGGATTTATTTTAAATTAATATATTTTGAAAGAACAAATATTTGATTTTCAAATATCGTGTTTAATAGATGAATTGATTGATTTTTAAATGATTTATTTGGAATTGAAGAAATAGTATTTTCTTAAAATGATATATTTTGATTAGAAGAAGTAACTGGCTTTCATTTAATATTATTAATTAGAAGCAATTAAGGAATTAAATATTTGGTTTAAAGTTCATCCCATATTACTGAATGTTATTAAAGGAAGTGGATTTAGGAAATCCAAAGTAGATTTAATTCTTATTTAATTGTCCTTTTTAAATGTAAATTTATTTTGTTTCTGCTTGGGGGAAATTATTTAGTAGGGGTTAATAAGTCTTTCATATGGGATTTTTTTTTTAATCATTGGGGTTATCGTATTATGGTAGTCAACCTTTGAGTTGTCTTGGGTAGTGCGTAGAGTTGTGCCCAGTTAATTACCCAGTTATCACAAACAGGGGTGTGTGGCCTTTTGTGTTTTGGATAGGAATTTAATATCCTTAGGTTGCACTAATGTAACCTTGGGTTGTGGATTTGTTCTATGTGTTGTCTTAGAGGAGTGGCTTGCAATGAGGGCCGACACACAAAGTGGTTCTAGGGTAACTCGTTGCAAGGTAGTTAATCCAATGATAATGTAAATGAACTTATTAGAGGGATAGGTAGTATTAAACTCTTAATAAGAGTAATTGTGTCTTGCTCATGGACGCAAGGGCTTGTATAGACTTAAGATGGGACAAGAAGGCCTGGAATGGCAATATCATTATCTTGTCTCTACGAGAGATAACTGATTCCGCATTGGTCTGCATGAGGGTCTGAGAGTCGTTAGAGATTTCTAGGAGATCCCGAGATGGGGGTCGGGGCCTAAGAAGACTTACCAAGATATCCCATGTAGCTTTGTGATTACACTTCTCCTAAGTTAGTAGTATGTTTGTATCAGTGATGCAAATGATTATTTAACTCTAGAAGCATTGTAACTTTTGTATTAGTGTTGTATTTGTATTGGTATTTGTATTTAATTAAGTTCAGTTGTGTATTATCCTATGTCTAGAGGTAGATGATCTTGTCTAGGAACCCTTGTTACTATCTCCTAGCACGGGGGGTGGGCCTTCGGGTACCACTTGGTTGGGTGGAACGTGCACCTTACTCTATTGGGTTTTCTTCTTGTTCGTGTTGATAAGATTTCCAGTGGGAGAGCTCGTGGGATCCAGTCACATTTCATGCTTATATTCTTTTCATTTGATTCATATAATTTATTACCCCTCATTTGTATTCGAGGTGGAAATTTGTAATTTATAATCACACTTATTGGATTTACCTCATTTGGGGAATGAGAGATGTAACCTATCTATAGAGTTATTGTGATGTGATTTCTTGTTGTAATCTTACTTGTTAAGTAATGTAAACTAAAGCTTCTTATATTATATTCTATGTGTTGGTATATTTAATGCTTTGTATGTATGTTATTTTAATTATATGATTAGTAATTTAATTAAAATCTTTATAAGAGTAATGTATGTGTTTTGGTATTAGATGTAATCTTGTTGTGTACCTTGGAGGTTGTTGTAGTAGATTTGTGCATTTTCCTTGTTAATAATGCACTTTTAAGAAAAAAAAATTGTACACTTTTGTGTTATGTTGCAACTTCCTTTAGGGTTACGTGGCAGGGCATTACAATAGAACTCAAGTAGCAGGTAGTAGAAAGTATTTAATGTAAAAGGAATCTACTCTAAAAACACTTGAAAAGAAGTAGACCAAAATGAATAAGATGGATAATGTATCAACTAACGAGATTGTTCTTGCACTTGACAACTTAATGAAGGAGCATTGTGCAGTATGTGCAATGGAAAAATACCAATGCAAAAGTGGATAAAGTCAAGAAATTTTGTATTGCATATAAATTTATGCAAGAAAGTAAAGTGAGAGATGATGCTATAAGTGGAGTTGAACAAATGAATTCAAAGATGCTTCAACTTAAGAATTCCATGGAACAAATACAATTCAAAATAAATGATAATGAAAAGGAAAAATCAGATCTTAGAGCATAAAAAGAGAATCAGTTAGTTGGAGACATGAAAGCCCTATGCAAAAAGGTAGACAAGTTTTGTAAATAACTTATCAAACATAAAACATCTTCATTCTCTAATAAAAAAAATATTCTCAAAGTTGAGCAAAGAGTGGATGCAAAGCTACATAGAAGTATTGAATACATTCAAAACTCTATCCAAGAAATGTGAAATTTAAACACAATAATGGAAGGTGTGATTTTTGAGACATTCATATTGTTTTGTAAAAATCCATGTTGCAAAACCCTAGGTGTTAAGAAGCAAGCAACCCACTATGAGACAATCCTTTACATTTAAACAAGGAGATTCAAATAATTGAAAACCCACATCGTGTTTTCCAAAATACAATTATTTTGTGCACATTTTTTTTCAATCATGCAAAATTTAAACACAAGAATGGAAGGTGTGATTTTCAAGACATTCATACTATTTTATAAAAATCCATGTTGCAAAGCCTTAGGTGTTAAGAAGCAAGTAATCCACAGTGAGGCAACCCTTTACATTTAAACAAGGAGATTCAAATAACTGAAAACCCACATTGTGTTTTCCAAAATATAATTATTTTGTGCACTTTATTTTCAATCATGTGAAATTTAAACACAACAATGGAAGGTATGATTTTCAAGACATTCATATTGTTTTGTAACATTCCATGTTGCAAAATCGTACATTTTAAGAAGAAAGAAATCCATTGTGAGACAACCCTTTACATTTAAACAAGGAGATTCAAATAACTCAAAACCCACATTGTGTTTTCCAAATTATAAATATTTTGTGCACTTTTTTTTAAAATCATGTGAAATTTAAACACAACAATGGGAGGTTTGATTTTCAAGACATTCTTACCATTTTGTAAAATTCCATGTTGCAAAACCGTACGTGTTAAGAAGCAAGCAACCCACTGTGAGACAACCCTTTACATTAAAATCAAGCATATTCAAATAACTAAAAACCCACATAGTGTTTCCCAAATTTAAATTATTTTGTGCACTTTTTTTTCAATACACAAAATTTAAATGGATTTTTTACTCAAATTAAAAGTCCTTATAAATTTTGAAGGGGGCTTTCAATACATTTGCATTGTCTAAATTACAAAATCTTTTCAAGACATTCATTTTGTTTTATAAAATTTCATGTTGGAAAACCCTAGGTGTTAAGAAACAAGCAACCCATATAGTGTTTTAAAACCCTTTTCAACCCAATTGGTTAGCGCCCCTCACCTCGATTTAGTCGATTTTCTCCTCCAACTCCTCCACGTGCACTCCAAACTTCAGCTTTCAACATGCAGACTAAAAAAGCACTTCAATTTGGTCAGTTTTCTCCTCTAAATCCTCCACGTACACTCCAACCTTTAGCTTTCAACGTGTAGACTAGAAATGTGGAGTGTTTTCACCCTTCTTTCTCCAAACCAAAAATGCACACGTCAGTCCGCCTTGATTCACACACCAAAAAAATATCTGAAAATGACACTTGTGTCACAAGTGATGAGACCAAATTTTATCAACTAATGAAAGGAAATAAAATTGAACCGATGGCACTGTTAACTCCTACCTACAGTTTCCCTGGCATTTGGTCCCATCTACCAGTCTCGTCACTTTTATCCCTCATCTGGTGGGCCCCACACTATGTTGTCCCATCATGTTATGTATGTTTCCATGTATGTTGTTATGTATGTTTTTATGTGTTTTTGTATGTAGGTAGGTGTGGTTTGTCTACACTTTAGCTGCATCCTCACAATGTTATCATCATTAATTTTATATAGATATTTGAATTAGAACAACTCCTTACTTTATATATTTAACTTAATGAAATTTGGTTGCCTTGGGAAACCACCAAATTTTATTCCCTTAATCCATCATTTTATCCTACAACCTTAATTCATAGATCCCATTAAGCCATTCTACCAGGACCTCTTAAGCCATCATAATTTCTCCTAATTTAATGTAATTTTTTATGATATTTCACATCACATTAAAAATTATTTGTTTTTTCATTTGTAACATGCCTTAGACATAAATGAGTCTTAGGGATTTTTTCATTTGTACTCAATTAGGTCATTTATATTGAATTGTTTAAGGGGATTAAACTCAAAATCCTAAACCCTAAACCCTAAAGCCATCATTTTGTCCTAGGAGAGTTAAGTCATAGATCCCTTTAAAACTAGATACTTAAGACCCCTTAAGCCACTATATGTTATTAACTACCTCCTAAATGTACATTTTAAAAAATAGTATATATTTAACTTAATGAAATTTGGCTGCCTTGGGAAACTTCACCAAATTTTATCCCCTTAAGCCATTATTTTCTCCTAGGACCTTTAATTCATAGATCCCCTTAAGCCATCCTATTACGACCCCTTAAGCCATCCTATAGGGATCCCTTAAGCCATCATAATTTCTCCTAATAAATTAATGTAATTTTTAGTGAGATTTCACATCATTAACAAAAAAAAAAATTATTTACATGCCTTAGACATAAATGAGTTTTTTGTGTATGTTTTAAGTTTATTTTTTATTATGTACATATATTAAAATTACATAGTTAGATCTTAAATTTTGAAATTTTTGTGTAAATGGTCAAGTTGAATTATGTACGTATGCATTGTACATCCTATTTTTTATTTTAAGCATGTATCTTAAATTTTGAAATTTGTATGTGCATGCTCAAGTTGAATGGTGTGTGTATGTGCATGTATATTTATGTATCCTATTCAAACAAATTCATGTAGATTTAAAATTTAACTATTTCTTGTAATTTTGTACTTTTTTGTCGATTTTGTACGATTTAATGCGGGTTCACTTATAGATCATGGATCAATTTGATATTGATGATCTCCTTAATCCAACTCCTCAACCCCTCCACCTCCACCTCCCCCTCCCCCTCCCCTTCCACCCCCTTCACCTCATAACATCCCACCTCCACCACCTAGATCCAATGAGGCTCGCTTGTGAGCACAGATTGATGACAATGTTAGATCCATTCAGGATCAAATCAATGTTATTCAAAATGAAGCATTGATTCCGCCACACTTGGGGAATTTTGCATCTACAATACAAAATTTTGTCGATATCATTAGGTCCATTGATGTGGACTTAGATAGGCATCGACGATGGTGAGAGAAGAGGAGATAATTTTGTTCAAATGATCTCTCTTACAAAAAAAAATTGGACCTGAAAATAACAAAATCCCATCTTGCACCTTATTTTGTCGACCATGTCACTAACCTACCCATTCCTGCAAATAAGCCTAGAATATTGATGAGGTTGTGCAAACATCCACAAGTGTCTTCCAATTTTTGGGAGTGATGGTGGATGGTATTTGGCCATCCACCACATGTTAATTTGGAGGTCCCTTTATATTTTTGAGGAAATTATATACAGATTTTTTTTTGGGGCAAAAGCTCAATTATTTTGATTTTAAATCATTTTAGGGCATTGGTGGTATCATGCTACAATAGAGGTTAGGGGCATAGGTTGATCCTGGATGCCCCATGCATGCACAACCTCTTTTAGATTCTCCTACTCCTGTCATTCTTGCACCTATGCATCATCGTGTGGTGGTATCCGCATTAGGATCTTTGAGTATGCTCGTAGCCAACCTTGATGAGAAGACTTATGCGATGATGGATGGGGCTAGAGACCGCAACCACAAAGGAGCATTATATGGAGTTGGTTCTAGTACCACTCCACAAGTTTCGACACCCCACGTATGTACCAATTGACATCAAGTATGCTATGGACCTGATCAAGCTACACCCAGTTCAGGTGAATGTGAAGATTTTGGTGGAGAATCTAGTGGAATTGGTTCATACATTGAGTTTCTTACTCCAAAGCATCACCCTGCATAAATTTTGACACATGTATAAATATGCATGTATATGTTGAATTTACAAGAAATTTTTAAGCACGCGCATTTTTAATGAACATATATAAAAAAATGTAATGTTTTAACAATCAAATATGTAATGTTTTGACACATGTATAAATATGCATGTATATGTTGAATTTATAAGAAATTTTTAAGCACATGCATTTTTAATGTAGATTTTGACCACAGGGGCATCATCTGCTCATCGATTTTTTATGTTGACACCAGTGCAATTCGGCAACCCTTATGGGGTTATTTGATTGATCTTTTAAATATATGAAATAATTTTGTAACTTGACTTTTAAATTTTTAATTCAATCATGAACATGTGTTTTAAATATTTATGTTGGTTCAAGGGATTCAATCGTCTTCCATTTCGGTTCCACCTAAGGGGTTGTCAAGTGCTCCTCCATTTCCAATCATCTTGTAATGCCCTGCCACACAACCCTAGAGGAAGTTTCAATTCACTAAACAAGCGTACTAATTTTTTTTTTTTAAAAGTGAATTAAACCCACATGTTCAACTAAATTGACAACATCCCCTAGGGTTACATAACTAAGATTACTTAAAACCCCAATAACATACATCAACAAGAATACATTGAAAGTAAATAACACAAGTAATAACATTCAACATCATAGAAAGAAACGAGATATGATAAAGCATTCATTTACATAAATCAATTACAATGGATCTATTACAATCCTCATTCCTGGAATGAGTACAAATACATAAGTCTAATTATTACAAGGTCCACCTCATACACAAGAGGGGTAAAACAATATCATTACATTATGAGATACAAAATACAAGAATCCAAAAGTAAGACAAGAGAGATGTCCATCAAGAAGTCTCGCCACCAAGTACTGAAGATCAAGGGGACCCAACGGTTATGGTGCATGTTCCACCCAACCATGTGGTACCCGAAGGACCACCCCCCATGCTAGGAGATAGTAACCAAGTAACATGGACAAGAAACCTACCACCTCAAACCAAAGGCAGACTCATACTGATACAAACTGACTCAACCACACATATGCACAATAAAGTCAAAACTCTAATCATGGTTACATTGCTTCCAGACATAATATAATCAAGTGTGCTAAAGAAAACATACGCACAACAAAACACGGTGTTATCCTAGACAGAGTGTCATCGCAAGGTTTGTCATGAGATATCCTCTGGGCATTCTTCATAGGCTCCGAAAATCCTGGTGACCTCAACCGAATCCCGACACTCATACTAACTCAAGCGGAATCAACTACCTCTCATAGGGATGAGATAGTGATCTTGCCATTCCAGGCCTTCTCACCCACCCCAAGTCTAAACAAACCCTTGTGCCTGTGAGTGAGGTTAACTTATCTTGGTTATTGTGAACTACATCCTAATATGCTAAGTATATTTACTTTAGTTTTCAGCTGTTAAAATCACTTCTGAAGGTTTCCTGGTTTACCTCTTTGGGCTTCGGCCCCTAACAAAAGCCACTCTTCTAATTGGATAACACACTACAAACTAACTCCAAAGGTTACTCAAGTGCTATAGAATTGAACCAATAAACTCTCTCCAATCCTAAGAGGCAACACAAAGAAATCCACTCCAATACTAGGAGGACACAAGATAATTGTAACACTACCCAAGGGAAATCAAAGCAATCTTTCAACAAGGGAATGACCCACGTTTAACTGGAAGACTTCTCAACCCAACTTCTCAACAATCATTCACAATTTATCCATTAAAAGATACATCAATGAGCTCATGCATTGGGAATGAAAATACTACTTTTGGTTATTCTAAAACCATGTTTCTAATCTAATGCTCTTCGCAGCAAAGTAAAATAATTCATTCAAGGCTTTACATCAACCAATCAATATTTTATTAAATACGTAATCACTACAACTAAATCAAATCCTGAGCAATAATGAATTCGACTATAGTTAAATGTCTAAGTTGTTGAATACTCTCATGGTTAATAAGGTATAAAATACACACATTTTCAAAGAAAAACACCTCATAATAATATGCACTATTAAAATCAATATTTCATCTTGATCCAATAAATCGATTATACAAGAATAATCTTTAATTAAAATTACATAAACAATTTATATAATATTTAATTACATACTATATATATATATATATATATATATATATATATTAAATATTATATATATTCATATATAATATAAAACACATATGATATATATATATAAATTAAATATTATATAAATAAAATAAACAAATCGAAAATAAAATAAAATTTAAAAAGAATTAATTAAACAAAAATCAAATAAAAAAAACAATAAAGTAAAATTTAAAAACAAAATTTAAAATAAATATAAAAATTTAAAGAAAGCAAAGTACGCGGGTCCGGACGGTACCTCGTCCGACGGACGGTACCGCCGGTACCCACGGACTGTCCGAAGACTGTCGACGCCTACGCCGACTGTACTCTATGTACAGCGGTCGGCAACAGTGAATGGAGGGGGCCGCAGTCCTCATTGGACAGTGCGTCCCCCGTACGGGTGGCGCATTGCCCAGTGGGTACTGTGTACCCACTGTGCATTAAATAAAAAAGAGGTGGGGGCCGAACCCCCCCACATACATCACAAATTTTATTAACAAAAAAAATTTCCACATAGAATAAATTCGTACTCAGGGTACGATTTGTCTTAGGTTCGTACGCGGCCAACACAATAATATAACACAGTAAAAATAAAAGGGTTTATATATATGATAATGTAAATTATATATATCATATTCATAATATGGTATATGTAATGTATATTATCATATATATAAATTTTTTTCCATAATTTCTTCAACTAGTGAAATCGAAGAAAAAAAGTTAACAACCAGAAACTAAATTTTGCAACATTGAAACCTTTCAAAACAAAGATTAAATTCAGAATAACAAATGAAACCATTCCCCTTTCTTTGTGTTTTCAGAAATTCTAAACACAAGAAGATTGATACAATGATCTAGGGTTTTTCCACAAATTTTCTAAAAGGGTTTACATTTTAAAACAAATAAATCTGAATATCAAACTATTGCAGTTTAACCTAGGGTTTCAAGAAAAATCCCCCATTTACAAATCTCTTATCATTTAAACAAAATAGATTAAACTAGGAATAATAAAATAAAGAAATAAAAGAAAACCTGGTTATTTGCAGCCACCAAGTTTCTTGATGCAGAATTTCCTTTGAGCTCTTCACAATTCTTTTTCCACAATGCCAAGAATTTCCAGCAAGCTTCTACCCAATAGCTCCACCTTCTTCACAAATTTTCTCTCCTTTCAATTTAATTCCTCAACCAGAAAATAATTCTCTAAACTTTCATCAAAATTTCTCCAACAAATTTCCTGCCTGTCAAAAAAATGAAGCAAGAAGAATCCCCAAATTTTTCTGCCCTAAACTTATAAAACAACAATTCCAAAATAACCTAATGTAACCCTAATTCACTTTCAAATGCAAAAGATGAATTTACAAGTTAATTTCATTTCCCTTTTATTTGAAAAGGCCCTAATTTGACTTTAAAGTAAAATTTCAATTTCTCAAATTCCCTTTTTGATTTAAATTAATTTAACAATCAAAAACACTTACTTAATTAATATAAATTATCTAATAACTAAATCCAATCCCTTGAGACTTAAATTTAATTAAATAAATAATTTAACTTTAATTAACTTACGTACCATTATTTATTAATTAAATTTAATCCCTTGGGATTTAAATTTAATAAATTAAATAATTCGACTTTAATAAGCCCACTTACAATTATTTACTAACTAAATTTAATCCCTTGAGATTTAAATTTAATTAAATAAATAATTTAAGTTTAATTTCAAAAAAAAATCATTTTTAAAATATAACCAAGAGCATAACATTAATATAATATAAAATAAACATTTCTTCTAGCCAATACAATTTTCAAAAGAACTATAAAAACAAAACATCACTTTTCAAAACATTACATAACATCCAATAAGATACAACATGACTCAATCATCAGAACTGACAACACACTAAGGCTAGGGTGTAGACCTGACACATGTTACCAAGCTACTATCTCCCATTCAACTTAACCGTTGGATCGACACGCTCAAACCTGTGGAACCAGATGGAGTCGATGTCATGTACCTGCAACCTGTAATCAAGTAATCAACATAATATATGCAGTATATAATTCACACCATGAAGAAGAAATCTCAGATTCGCAGGGCGCTCGCAAGCGAGTGATGCGAACCTGTCTCCTTCACCAATACACTCATCCAAGACTGACACTAACATCATAAACAATATTCTCATAAATAATCACATGATAATTCTACTGTCATCATTAATTCATCAAAGCATGTAAATTAAAAACAGATAATCACATCACACAATAATAGTTGTCGCTCAAGAGTAGCAATCAAAACATCATAATAAAAGATGTGTCCAGTATCACAGTAGCTGCAATCCAAGCAAAGCATAAACAACATGAAACGAGAAGCAAAACGGAGGGGTATTACACATCTCGTATGAGGTGCAGGTACATGTATATTGTAAATTATTTAAAACTATACTACAATTTTATATTTTTAATTCACTATATATCAAACGTGCATGTACAAGTAAATATTATAAGTGTCATGTCTATGTATGTAGGTTGACACAACCATGAGAATGAGGATCAGACACACATTTGATGTGGCCAAAATTTAGGAGACATCTAAATTTCAGGTTGTTTAAAAAAAATTCTACACATGTGTGCACAATTTGTTGGTATTTTAAACAGATTTCAATTTACCCCTATTGGTACACTTGAATATATATTAACCTAAGTCAAGTACACATGTGCTTTAAATTTGACCTTGTAGGACTTTGTTGGTGGCACTTCCTACCTTGATGTTGTCATGTAGTTGAGCATGTAGAGACAGGTCATGCACCAAAGAATGCACAACAACCTCTTACGGTACAATTTAAATATGATAGATTATAAATTAAATTGAATTAAATCATTTGTAATCATATTACATCAGATTTAAACGTTCTTTCTCTTGTATGTAGATTGATTTAGAGCATGTAGAGATAGGTCGAGGTGCACCAGAGCATGCAGAGTAACCTCATACAGTAATTTAATTTTATGATAAATTATAAATTAAATTTTCATTAAATCATTTTTAATCGTCTCACATTTGATTTCAAATTTCTTTGTCTTGTATACAGTGATTCAAGTCATCTAGGTAGTCTATGTGGTGTGAAGAGGTCTCTTGATTGCAAAGACAATATGACTTAGATTATTTCATTGGTTACAGTATTTGATTATTTCATGGACTACATATATGTACAAGTTTTAGTATTTCAATATATATTTCAGTATTTTCATGGACTTAATATATTATTTCATGAACTTTATTAATTTCAGTATTTTATGATTTATTATTGTTAAATAGTAATTCACACATGTACATTTATGCATTTTATGTGAAATTAATATGAAATGATAAGACATTCAAATATTTTTTCTTTATAAAAAATTCATAGTCAAGACATTAAAAATACATTAATGTGAAATTAAAGTTGAAATTAAGAGGACATTTAAATATTTATACTTTACAAATTTAGTGATTCATGTAGTCAAGGCATTAACTTATCAAAGAAGTTCTAAAAAAATTGCTTAAGGGGATCAAATATTTCAAAGTACATGTCTCATATTTAATCACAATTGATATAATTAAGTATTAGAATTTAGGATGAATCGTCATAATAATCATATTCTATACAAAAAATAATGTCAATGTTAATTTAATTTATGTTGTAATAGGATGTCTTAAGGGGTCCTAATAGGATGTCTTAAGGGGATCAAATAAGTTCTCAAATTTTGGTGAAGTTTCCCAAGGCAACCAAATTTAACAATAATATACATGATATTTAGTGATTATACAATCAAATGTTTTAAAATAGGAAAACATGCACATTTAACGAATAAAATATATAGAATATTGATTTTGATATATAAAAGTGTAGATTATAATTATGTATGTACATGTATACAAATTTGTACAAAAAGTGTAATTGTGTATTTTTTATGTACATATATGCCAACTCAAAACAATGTTTACAAAGTGTGGCTATGCGATCTCAAGAAATTTTGAAACTTGTGGGAAATGTAGCAGGTCTTCATGTCACCTGATATCAAAATGATACAAGAAATATCAATATATTATCAAAACATGTATTTTAATTTATATAAAACTATATATATACACAACTTCTACCTATATTTACAAGTATTCCACACATGTGTGTAGGTTGAATCTTCATCCTCTCCTTTTTGTTTCAAAGTATGAGATCAATGTGATGATGGCTTAAGGATACAAAAAAGGATAATAAATCAATTTTAACTATTAACGTACAAGAAATATCAATATAAATCAAAACATGTATTTAAATATATAAAACTAAAACTATATAAGTACTTGGATTTAATACCAAGTATTCCATGTTGTTTAGGTTGAATCTACATGGACTCTCTTTTTTATATCTCAAACTATGTGATGAATTTGTGATGATGTATTAAAGATACAAAAAGGACAATAAATCAATTTTAACTATTAACGTACAAGCAATATCAATATATAATCAAAACATGTATTTAAATATATTTTAACTAATAATTACCTGATTTTACCAAGTATTCCATGTTGTCTAGGTTGAATCTGCATGGACTCTCTTTTTTGTCTCAAAGTAAGTGATGAATTTGTGATGATGGCTTAAGGATATAAAATGACAATTTAAATCAATTTCAATTAATAGTGTACAAGCAATATCAAAACATGTATTTAATGTATTAAAAAGGACAATATAAAACTAAAACTATATTTACCTGTATTTACTTATTTCATTGTACCATCTACATCCTCTCTTTTTTTCCAATGTATCTATGATTATCTCAATCTCTTCCATAGAAATTGTCCATAGATTTTTATTTGTAGGTCTTCCACAATACCTCACTAGTTTTATATTTGTTGCCACCACCAAATTTGAGTAGTGTATAATATTTTTATGTGTTTCATAATCTTTGAATGCAAACAAACCATTCTTTCTTATTAGGTATTTTCATAGTCAAGTTCCAACAACCACCACCAAACCTATTAGATAATGATAGCCATCATCAAAGAATTTCTCAAAATTTTCTTAAGAGGATCAAAAAAGTTCTCAAAGTTTTCTTAAGGGGATCAAAGATTTGTTATCAAAATTTGCTTAAGGAGATGTCTTAAGGGGATCACTGAACCTATTGGATAATGATAGCCATCATCATCTTCTCAAGGTGCTATTAAATTATATTTAGTCTCCACACAATGAGCCAACAATTATTCAGTTTCCTCTTCATTATCCTCAGGTGCAACAACAACATACACATGTCCCGCAAACAAAATTTGATTCAATAACTGCACGTGTTCATATAATTTGACCAATCTACATACATGCATTCATATGTATATAAATAAATAAAAGAATTACAAAATAGTAATAAAGTGAAATGAAATGAAATAAATTGAATTAAATTACCTTCTTGTACAAGGTCTGAAACATGATCATAGTCGTATGATGCAAACACTTGATCATTGTCTTTAATTGTTGTTTCGCATTGATCACGTGCTTGTGCAGGTGTCAACGATCTTTGCTTCCACTCTTCAACTCATTTTATATTCTCACATGCTTCCCAATCTCTTGAAATACAAAATTGAAAAAAACATGCAAGCTCCCTTATCCAAATAGTCCATGTGCTTGCATTCAAACTCTTAAATAAATATCATTTAGTAGATCCACTAATTGTCTCACAATCAAGTCTAGGTAGAATATTCTCTTCTTCAACCAACCAAAAGAATCGACAAACTGTAGAGTAATAGCTTGATCCAAGTGTAGATAATCTTGTATTGCACCAATCCACAATCTCTCATGCATCTTTAAATTTTACTGCATCCTCGAATTTAAATTTCTCTCTAGCAAGAATTATTTTAACACACGCACCCTACTTAACCAATAGAACATTTGATCATTCTTGAACTGTCTCGTACAATTATCTGACCATATGAGATGTTTCGTCATTTGGATTCCTCTTTCTCTTAAAATTGTATAAAATATATTGAAACAATATTGAACAAATTTTGACGAGTGTAATTGGTTGTCACTCAAATAGAAATGATACTCCCTAAAAAAAAATCTATCATCCTTTGTGTTATCTACATGTTTATAAACAATATGAACAAACATATCCACTTGTACTGAATTGTAATATTGTGATTGGATTTCCTCTTGCAGAGTTAGAGTATAGTTTTTTGCAAAATCAACCACTGGTAGTATAATTCCAACTGGAAATTTGTTTCTACATGCACGAAATTTTCCATCAATCCATCG
Source organism: Sequoiadendron giganteum (assembly GCA_007115665.2). NCBI lineage: Eukaryota > Viridiplantae > Streptophyta > Pinopsida > Cupressales > Cupressaceae > Sequoiadendron > Sequoiadendron giganteum. Next base: position 398,024,655 of record CM021106.1, read on the forward strand.
AGCATGTTGAGAGTGCTTTCCATTTTTTGGTACAATCTTACTCTTAAATTTTGATATGAATGCATGCACACTAACTTTTTTCTTTAATTAAATCACAACGCTTTCCAATTTTTCCATTTTTTTAAAGAATAGTCAACGTTCTTAAATCTTTTAACATCGACTAATTTTTCTCCAAAATCATTTTCATGCATACAAACTCTTAAGAATGAAAGATTTCCACAACTAGTGCATTGCCCAGAAATACATGATCTTAAATAAAATAATTTCCCATTAGATATTTTACAAAACAAACTTGATATAAAATCCTTTATTGACTCAAGTGGCATATTAATACCACATTCATTCATAATCATGTTAGTATGTAAAGTACAACATATATATTAAAAAACATCATAACAATAATGAAATTGAACATGCATTTTACAACAACAAGATATTTGTTGCTTATTAATTTTTACATACAAAAGTTTACATTTTTCAAAAGATCTTTGACTTATTCTAATATTACCAGGTAACACTAAATCACCACAAAATTTTCTATAAAATTCGGTTTGCATTGTATCTAATAGGTGTTTTGGATGAGGATCATGAAATTTGGACCCCTCTTAATTTTAAAACATCTCTAGCATTAGATGATACCCTAGTATTATCATGTCAATATTTTTCAATGAAAGATTTGATTTCAACATTCAATTTCATGCCATACCTTGGGAGTCAACCACAAAAATTCTAGCATTGGTTGATTGGATCATTTTCTATACTTTCTCTTCTCTTTGCCACTCTTACCAATGTTTTAGGATGTATTTTAAATAGAATTTCACTAATATTGCTTAACATTATTTTATTCAAAGTTTCTTTATTAACTATAGTAGTTGTTATAGCTCATCTTGCTACCTTCTTATCTTTAGATCGAATATTCTTTCTAATAGACTCAATGGCACTAGCAACAGTAGACATAGCATGTTTTAGTGATTCATCTTTTCTTCTTGGTTTAACAAAAATGCCTAATTTTTTCATTACTTTTCTCATTTTCCACATTCTCATCAATTACATCATTAGTTGACATTAAAATGATAGTTTTTTACGATAAAAAATTCTTTGTATAATCTATTGGCATGCATTCTTATTTGTCTCCAAGAAATCTTACCAGGAAGATTATCCAAAATATCTCTTTCAATAAAAAAATATTTTTTGTTTTCAACAATCACATTTTGGATTTTCATTTTCATTTTCAACTTTTAAAAAAAAAATCGTTTTCATCAACAAAGTGGTTTTAATTTTCATTTTCAACAAAAGGGTTTTCATTTTCGACAACAAAACGATTTTCATTTTCATTTTCAACAACAATATGTCTAAAATCTTCATCTCTATGAATATTATCAATGTCAACATTGTTAAATCCAACATCTTTTAAATCTCCTATAAACAAAGTTTCCATAACATTCAAAGGTGGATTTGTGCCTATTGAAACATTCTCCATTATAGCATTGAAAGGGGCATTTGAAGACATACCAAGAGTAATTTGTATAATCGTATTATTTTCCACATTCACCTCTTGCAAATTTGCATCGTCTACATCCATGGTCTCCTCAATGTCTTTATCTTCAATAGTTGTGGAATTGGAT